>OX637304.1:433914-1045291 GCA_951799385.1 Hyppa rectilinea
AGCAGCTTCCTGCCTAATCCTGCTCACGCTTGTTTCACCTGCACATACTTAAAACATAAGCAAAAAGACAGTGAATGTTTGTTACATGCAATAGTGTTCGAGGCATTTTGTTAATAAAGTAAATAGAACTGCTTTGTAAAGAAAAGAGTTCATATACACGCTGCGGACATTATATAGGCGTGTTGGCACCAGCGTGCACTTCACCCGCGTCACTTCTGATCAGTGCCGATTAACTTTTTTTTTATTTTTTTTTTATTACAGTCAAGTTACAAGTGGACGCGGTTTCTGTGTTAATAACGAGCGATGTTTCTGTAATCAGAAACCTTCTAAATGACGGTTAATGCCAAGACTGTTAAAATACTTAAAGAAAATCTTCTAATTGTTTTTAAACTCGGCATTAATGAAAGCTGCCGCTCCCGTTTTCTTGATGTCCATTTCGAAAAACTTCTGTAGCAGTTCTCGTAATGATTACCTACAATTGAGCCTTTTTATATAAATCGAGAAAGAACTTTCGCTCCCGCTCGTCGCTCGCTCCGCTCGCCAGGCGCAATGGATTGTCTCGCGTTGGGCGGCTGAAGTGGGTCTCAAATTGACGTCCATCTCTCTATTAAGCGCGATGCTTCGCTTTTCATATTTCACAAACGTCCCTTTATATTATATTATTCTTGTGTTAATATTTTCACGTACAAGTGCACTTTGTTTTTATTTAATCTTTGGGACTTTTAGACTTTACTGTTTTAGTTGTTTTATACACAGGCTGTGTTAAAAATTTATTGGTGGTGTTCATTTGTTTATGAGATAGTACTATTGTTGTTTTTACTTTTGTGTAAAAATATGTGATAAGTACATAATATTTTATCTGCATTCAAACTCAAACTCAAAGTATTTATTTCAAATAGACCAATTACAGGCACTTTTGAATTGTCAAGGTGTCGGTCAGTCAGAGAGATGAAGCTAGTTGCCCATTCCAAAGCAGTAGGTACCTATGGAGAAGAACGGGCAAGAAACTCCGTGGACACTCTTTTAAACAAAATATGGTTACAAAATATTGATTACCTAATTCATATTAATATTATACATGTGAGAACGATGCAGAACATTAAAAGCATCAGTTATAAAATATGCAAAAACTATTCAATAATTAAATTAAAAAGCCTTAGCCGCTAAGAGATGACCAGTCCCTACTGACAGCGCCCGTTCACGAACATGACGCATATATTAGCACCATTCAGATCAACCATTTTGAAGGGAGCTAAATGAT
Source organism: Hyppa rectilinea (assembly GCA_951799385.1). Classification (NCBI taxonomy): domain Eukaryota; kingdom Metazoa; phylum Arthropoda; class Insecta; order Lepidoptera; family Noctuidae; genus Hyppa; species Hyppa rectilinea. The sequence continues at coordinate 435,176 of OX637304.1, forward strand.
CCAACACACACGCCACCATCAGCGAGACATTAAAGTGAGCAAGACATACTCTCAGCCGCCAGGGCACATTCAAGTCAAAGAAAGACGTACCCAGTAAATGGTCGCTTTATAGTAGGTACATAGTACTCACATATGTGCTAAGCAATTATACAATATTAAGAGATTGAATTTATACAATGCAAAGATGTTTACATAACAACTGAATGATTATAATTTAGTAAGTAATAAATTAAATGATTCCAGTATTAGTAATTGCCTTATAATATCTAATGAGAAGAAGCCTACTAACATTTCTAGAATAGTTACAACATTTAGAGCTAGATTTACCTCATAAAGAATTAGGTAATATTTAGATCTGAACATTCTACGAATATTGTCCTACATTTCAATAGGTATACACATCATATCATTAACTCGCAACAAAAACAACACAGCATTTCATCAAACACAGCCGATATTCACATTGAATTTATAACAACTCTCGAAGCACTATTACAATAGAACTTCATTCGCATTTTACAGTGCCTAACAAATATTGACGCCGCCCTATAATTATATAGAACAGACGACCCGTTGTTTCCTTTCATAACCACTGAAATACTATGCCAACCTGGGAGTATCATAATTATGTGAAAAATTCTATCTATTTTGCATACATCGCCGTGTAAGAGCATATATAAATTAAGAGACTCTGCATTTAGCGCGCAATGTATACTGTGAAACCATAATGCAGTCACTATCCTAAACACTGTTAGCAATATCACAGTACAGGAGTAGCGATTGAGACGTACAAATGTTTGGAGTGGGATTACTTTTGAATTGGAACGTGCCTACGAAGACAGCCGCGGATCGAGTTATTTGAGTTTCAATTATCAGCGGACTCAAAGCAAATACTAACCGGATTGAGTTACGATATGGATATTAGCAGGCACTGATCTCTTTCTGTTCTATAATAAATATTAACGGCGAATTAATTCGGGTCATCGGTGGGACGTCCTCGGCTCTCGTCGATTGGGATGCCGACAGCGCGTGCTATACATCAGGCGAGGTGACGCCGATTGACGCGAGCGACGCAAGCGAAATATATTGTGCACCTTTTGTTTACCAGTGCACAGTGGTGCAGCAGAGATATATTTTACAACGTCAGTTTTGAATTTTCTAATATAATATAATCTTGGTGTTGTTACATAGATCGTTAAACCTGGAAGAAACTGCGTTGGTGTTTAGCTGCATCAAGATACACTAGAAACCGACCAATAGAGAAAAGGCAAAATGACCCATGATTATAGTTTTATACAATGTTGTCTCTAGCAAGCACAAAATAATTGTTTGATACTCAGTAGCTCTCCTATGCAACACCTCACGTTTCGCCATCACCATGTTGTCATCTTCAAGCAGGATTATCTCAAAGGGTTACCGCTAACCCGGAACATAAAGGGCTACGGAAGGAACATGGATGGGTTTTAGTCAGTAAGAGTTTGACACCCACTTCCGCTCCACCCAGAGCGGTAGAAGTCATTGGATATTTGCCCACCCTCAAAACAAAAAGAAATGTTATAATCATCTTTTTCAGCTGTTTGCTTTACACCAATATACGTATTAGTTTACCAATATTGCAAACAAATATACAGACATCCTTGTTCAAATGATACGTGTTATTTTATACTCACCTGTTGTTTACCTGTAAGTCAACGTCCTTCTAAACAACCAGAATGCACTCTGTGTAGAAGGTATAAAGTTGAAAGTGTGCGAGCAGCGTGTACCCTGCGGCTGCCACTACAGTTGCAATAAATAAGTTCGTCTGTCCAGGCGGGCGCGCGGCTCGGCGGCGAGTGCTTACGGCGCGGGACGATACTGCGCGACTCCTTAAGGCCGCGTGTCACATGCAATATATCCGAACTATTCTGTCAGTACACGACGTTCTTGGCGCTCCCATGTGCCTGAGCTCGTTGTACTTTAAAATTGCAGGTTCAGATACCTATACATGAAATATAGCTGACATTTAGCTGTCATTAAAAACTGAAGTTGTGAGAAAACTAAAAGAGACGTCTGACAGTCAATTAAATTCTTATTATTTCTTATTATCGGGGTAATTTCTTTTTCAGAAACTGTAAAAAAACACGTGTTTGCTGATGTCAATGCTGAGAAAACCTGCTGTGATGAGTCTTAGAATTACTGTTTATATATGAATTGACATTGACTAAAGCATTATTTTTTACATTTTTACCTGCCGACCAATCCGACCACCCAGTATCAGAGGCAAGAGGTTTAGAACATAACTAAGTAGTATAATATAAACTTAGGAAACAATATACGTAGAACTAAAACCAATATAAAACACAAAAACGACAATTGCAAAAAGTACATTCTACGATTATTCCTCTAGCTAATTTCGAGTTCTGTCTTCATTCCCCCTACCATGCCGCGTGCTGGAGGGGGACTATTTTTATCGCGTCGTTAAAAGCCTACGTCTCCAAAGTGACGGCCGTCGCCGGTTTTTTGCCGACACTCCTTCAGCCGCCCGATTTAGAGCTACTCCCAATTGATTGAATAGATTATGTCGAAGTGTTGAGCTGAATTAAGAATAATTGAACTGTCCCGATGTGTTTTCTAACATAATTCTTGCACAATTTTATATTGATTTCTATGGTATTATGTACACATTTGTAGTAATAGTACGAAATAAACTAATAATAATATGAGTGCCACCAGATAATTTACTCGCATCGTGTAAATGGGGCTTATTTCTCATCTAGCTACCGAATTTATTTACCTACTAGAACGTAGCTTTTTAATATTCTTCTCCCAATGTATGCATTTTAAAACGTTACAACAATTAAAGATCACAAATTAAACGTTCGGGGAAATGTTTTAAAACAACAGTCGTTTAGACACTCGATTAAAAAACTCTTCATTATTGTAGGGTTAATTAAACACTCGTCGGATACCTACTTTATTTTTGTTCAAAGTTGCGCAGTGAGTATGCGTCGCGGGGCTCGCACGTGTAATGTGTACAATGTAACAAGTATGGAAAACGTTTTGACTTTCTAAATGTATTTTTGTTTCACTCTGAACTTAAACACTATGAAGAGTAAAACGTTTCTCAGTATGTAAATAAATCAAAATTTTCCTAATTCAATTCGACGAAGGTAGTTGGTTTGTTAGTAAAAGCTAATAAACTAATGGTTAGTAGGTAATTAAATAATTAATTCTCGGAGGAAAGTTTTTTTTATTAGGCTTCGGTACCGAAAACTTTAGTTAATCTCTGCCCAGGGGAATGTACAGTCCTGGACTGGAAACACGGCTAGTTGGATCATGTGTCACACCAAGTGTAGTGAGCGGTGAGCGAGTGGAAGTCCCCTGCTTTAGCACACATATTGGCGCTATGTGCACTGTATCTCCAAGATCTGGCTTCTACTCGAATTACTCCTTATTATATCCACATGACAGTTGGTGCAGTGAAATGTTACAGAATCGAAATGTGCTGATTATTTCCTTTGTAACGTTGGCTCAAAATCGATTGTGACGTGTAACCAATAGTATCGATATGTGAAGTACTTACATCGTATAGTCTGGATAGCAGTTATGGTGGCTCTACGGATTACTCGGAGCTGTCGGAAGGACGCTCTCGGCTGTTTTCGTTGAAACGTTTCGGGAAATTCTTTGTTGGCCAGAATAGATAATTATGTTTATCCACTTGTTGTATATAAACATTATCGACAACGAAAGCCACAATAATAGAGTTGATAAAATTCTCAATTGAAAAATATTTCGTTTATGTACAAAATTTTCACACTCTATGACATTTTTTGCTCGTCCCTTCCCTAATTCAGTAAATAGGTTCTTTAATGAGTAAATTATCCACCTAGTATTGCATATAAATCGACCAGTGAACTTTGCTCATCACATCAATAGCTAATTATAACTACACAACACTCAATATCCCATCTTCACTGAAGGAAGAAGCCTTATTTATTAGAACAGTTCATTAGATGTAAGGTTGAGTATAGCTAAAGGATACTCAGCAATTAGTTGTGGCCAAGTCTCAGCCGACGGCAGCCCGGCACAGATGTCCGCTCGGTCTATATTCTAGACTCCAGTCAGTATTCTAGACTTAGCGCAGTTCGACGGCACAACTTTGTTGTAAGCTTTATGTACTGCTACTGGGCCGGCTTTGATAAACCTGTCTGTGATTATTATTGACACTAATGTTTTGCAGATTCAACTATAAGTCATCTTTTACATAGAACTGTATTACTACACATTAGAAGAGCATTCAGTGAGAGAGAAAATATGCATACTTTATCTGTGGCAAACAGCGTTGCCGTTGCGATACTTAAGCCTCGTTCACTGCTTCCGTGGGAACAAGATAGTTTGCCTGTTGCCTTCAGCGTGACTCAGATACGACGCGTGTGTCGTGTCGGTGGCTCGCCGCGAGCCTCCAGCGAGCAGGGCACATTGTAACCATTCTCACTTGAACTTCCTTCAGTACTCTGATTCTGACGTTGTATTACTGTACACGAGAATTGTACGTAAAATAACTCTTTATTTTGAACTTCTAATACTCGTAACATTCGGTATAAAAGTAAAGACAGGAATGTAGATAAAACGGTCAATTGAATTTTAAGTAGTGGTGGGCTAGTAGTATCTGATTCGACTTCCCAGTAGTAGCAGTAGTAATAGGTCGTGAGTAGGAACCCAGACAGGCATTTTACTTTGTGTATTTAATTTCACTAAAGCAATTCTCATCAACAGTGAACGGTCAAACCGGTATGTCCTAGAACCAAAAATTCGATAACGTGTGATATCTACCGACCAGCATTGGGCCCACGTTACACTGCCTTATACATGTCAAATCAAATCAAATCAAAATCATTTATTTGCGTAAATAAGGTACAGAAAGTTCTTAAGCAATAATTACAGATCTCTTATTCTGCCTTTAAATTCGGCGTGCAAATTAGTCATAAAGTTATTAGATTAGATAATTAAAAGTAAAAATTCATGCAAGCAGTCAAGAATATCAAAATTAATTAACATAAATTACAATTGAATTAAATTAAAAATATATTAAATTAAATATGTCAAATTATAATATACCTACATTGAAATTGGATAATTTTAAATATCATTAATGTCCTCTACCGCTTTACAACTTATAATCTAAAAACTCAAGCACACTGTAAAAGCATTTATCAATAAGTAAATTTGATAAACTACGCTTAAATTTAGAAAATGGTAATTGTTTTGTTCATGTCTTCTTTGTAGTTTTTTCCATCCAATACTCGTGACGCAATATTTCTAAAATATTTCAAAGTCTGCTGTCCTTGGTACCCTTACACAAGGTCGAAGTAATACATTCCTTAAGTAAAAGATACATTCACGATTTACAAAATATTGTACTTCTCAACAAATAGATTTATATTAGGTACCTGATCTTACTTTCCATTTTACTCAAAAGAAAAGTTAAGACGGAAAATATTTTTTCCCAAAGAATATGTTATGTATTCGGTATTACAGCGCTGTTGGGTATTAGACATATCTGTAGTAAGGATTTTTGTAACTTAATTTCAGTTCGGGCTTACCTTAGACCTACATTATTCAATACTTCAGTAGATAAAAGGTATTCTCTCAGTTGAAACAGGTAGATATCCCTTATCGGGGGTCGCTACTAAGAAATGTTGGTTCAGGGATTTGAGAAAAACCTAATGTGCAGTTTTGACCCCCGCTCGCCGCCACACGTCCCGCTCGCCCGGCACGGCCGCGTCGTAGACAAAGATTTGTACTTATCTATTGTTTTATTGCTACTGGAGTTGATTATTTTTCATAGACAAATTTTACTAGCAATACATGTTAACATTTGCACTTATAATTTCACCGACTATTCATGTCGTTCTGAAACACAGCAATGTGGTTCTACTGCCTATGAACTGTTTGAGAAAAAACTCTACAATTAATACACTACGTTTGTGTTACAGTAGTTCAACCAGCGTAAGAAATCGTGCAGTCAAACATGGTCTAGGTACAGCCTGCCCTGGCCCGAGTGCCCCAGCATGTAGCAGGTCGCCGTATCAGGCGTCTGTTGTGACAGCCGGCCGAGCGTTTATTTAACATCTTACCCAGTGTCCGACGAACGCTCAAATCAAATATAAGCCGCCATGATGAATCGATTGAATACCTTATTTGTTTTGATTCGGTTCTGATCATTGCAATATTATGCTTTTAGAAAGGATTTCCTTGTTTTTAACTTTTTGTATTTTCTGATTTTTATTCTTATTTTTCCATTGAATTTTAAAAGAAAATTATTTTGCCTTTTTTTTTCCTCGAACTAATGACATCTTCACGTTTTCTGACGTGACTTTAGAAATTATTAGGTACTCAACGGGAAAGGTGATAGTGAGCTTAGGTATTCTAAATAATAAATCCCGATCCTTATCTACTCTTAAACGAGTAGTGTGGATAAATTTAAAAATATCAAACTAGAAAATTAAACTGAAATATTGGACCAAAGTGTCGCAGTGCTTTACCTTCTACAAACGTAGTTCGTTAATCATATTATTTTTATGAAGATAATTATAAAGTCTGTTGAGCAGTTAAACAGAAAGTGTCGCGAGAGTTGACCGCAACCGCAGCCACGATGTCAACACACAGTGTCACGTGCTACCGACACCACCGACACCACACCGCTGCAACTATTCAACATCTAACACCTCTATTCACGTTGATCACGCTTTGATCATGATAAAATGCGCTCTTTTAAACTAAATATAGTTACAAACTGTTGGTCAGATCGCACAACGAATAACGTTAAAAGCGTCTGAAATAAAAATATTAAAATAAAATTAAACAACTAGGAGATGTCCCTACTGACATCGCCCGTAGACGAACATGATGCATGTATTAGCACCATTTCAATTCAAGTCAATTCAATTCATCTATTTAAAAGTATCAAAGACTCAATTTGTTATAGTAACAATATTCCTTAACGACTATGTTAGTAACTTATTCTACACAACACATCAAGGTATGTGAACCCCTGCTACAAACCCAACACCGAGGTAGAAAGCTTGCAGCAGCGGTTCACACACAAACAATCCAGTCTGCTCGCGACACACCGCAGAATAATGTTGGGGCTGGCCCGCACCCGGCGCACCAGAGAGGCGCATCTTTTACGCATCATTGCGCTCAATCATTTTGAAGGGAGCTAAATGTTTATTTATTTTTTTTATTTATTTATATAAACCACATTTACAACACCATAACAGAATTAAATCCAATGCGATGCTGTAAGCCATCAAATTTACGAATATATAACGCAACACCAAAATACAATACAACATAAATTAATCATAAAGTTAAAAATATTTAATTACTCAGACCTCCTTCAATGAAGGTCTGTGCCATCTCAATGAATTTCGGCAGGTTTTGGCCAAATATATCCTCCGATACCGTAATAATATTAATCATTCGTGCAGCTCGCGACATAGGGGCAAACTTGAGCAGGTTACAACACACGTGCCACAATCAACGAGAAATTAGAGTGAGCATAGCATGGGAGGTTGCTCTCAGCCGCCAGGGCACATTTCTAAACAGTATCCTGTTAAAGATGAATCCGCTTTTGCTAGTCTAAATCTTGGGTGAAGAAATTGGTCCCTATGTCTAGTAACCTCTACCTCTTTCACAGTAAAGACGTAGACAAAAAAGAAAAAACCTACATGTGTACATTATTATTTAACCGGATGTCATGCTCTCAACCTTGAACTCAGCAATAAGAAGCATTCCGGCAGAAATATACGTAACAGTTAAAACAAACTGGTGTGTGATAGTAATTTTGAGAGTCCAGAGTTAAGCGTTGTGTTGTAAATAAAACTTGAATAATCAATAAACCTGAGACTGGACTAAATTTAATCTAACTTATTATTATTTATGAGCGTGTTTAATAAATAGCTCGTACGATTAAAGGAGGTCGCGACACGGATCACGTCACGTGACTTGACGCGACTGACGCGTCATCATTTATTTATAGCCGCACTAATGCGATATACGCCACAAATTGGATCCTGACACCCCTTTTATACCTACATGTAGGTAAGTTAGGAAGAATATTTAAAGACTTAGAACTTCACACACTACAAAATTTAAGTGTAAGGCAATAGATTCGTACCTAATGTGTTTCTCCACCTAGAAATCAGTATCAGTATTAGAAAATTTGACTGAGCCAAGCAAACCCCTACCCTTGTGCTGGAGGAGGTTTAAAGGTGAGGTGTGTATATCCACGAACTGTAGGAATGAAAGGACATTAACTACACAAGCTGCTTAAGATTTTGAAATGTTTTGTTAATTTTTCCAATCCGTTGCTGTTGTTCTCTCGAGTCCTGGTCCTAGTCAAGATGCCTTCCATACGTCCTTTCATAAGCAACACTAACTATATGTATAATAATATTTGAAACAAAACTATTTTCATCCTAATACGTTTAACACGTAGACACGTTCCTAATACTCAAAAAGATCGTCCAACTGTTTATTTCCTCGTGTATTCTTCACAATATTATAACGTAGCGCGCGGTGGATTACCCACATGTCACGCCATGACACGGGCAAAGCTGGCGTGAATTCCGTTTTGTGTAATCCCACAAAATTGAAAATACGACATTGTCCTGCTTACGCTTGGATCGCTGTTACAATGTGAGTTTTTTCTAAATCATAATTGTTAGCAAGTTGTGGGAGAGTGTTTTGTTCTTTGTTTTGGTTATTGCTGTGTAGCTAGGGATCTTTTATTGTTAAGTTTATCTCATAGGGTGACTTATTCGCGAGTAGGCAAATAAAAAAAATGTAGTCTTAAAACGCTTGTGTTTCTTAATACCAATCCAATAGTTTAAATTCGACAGCTCCTCTACGTAAATAATGATTTGTAAGTGGCTGAACTGTCTAAATGAAAGAAGTTGCTATTAATTGTCACTTAAGTATGTGTTAGTCAATGACTGCACGGTTTATTTTAACCTATTTTAATCAATTATGTTGTATAAATAAGGGTATTTGATACTCTGTTCAAATATAATTTAATGCAGCTGGTAATATTTACGTATCTACCACTAATATTTCTTTTAACATTGTTACGATAACATAAGTAAGTAAGCAGGGGGTGACGTATTAATCAGTAACTGGTTTTTGGAGGTGAGAAAGGCAGTCGCTTCATTTAAAATGCTGCTATTCATCTGCATACATTTAGACCCTAACACAGTTGGGAAAAGGCTAGGCGGATAATGGTGACAATCAGATAGGTACATAATACAAATATGTAAATATCTTGATTATTGTAAGTTTTAATTTGTTTCATTTATACATTATTTGTTACTATGCTGGTCACAGCAATGAGTAATTTTTCCCTTCTTTAATACAGTATCAACTTGTACGGGAGGTATTGTGACGGTTGTAATGTATATCTATTGTAATGTACACTTAAGATAATAAAGTGTGAACCAACCCCGCCAACTTGTGTTTTTAATACAATTTAACGTTTAGTGTCTTAATAAGTGTGTTTCGCGGCTGATTTTACGTACGTATTCAGCTGATATGACACACCACAAGAGCCGAACTTACGCGGCAGAAATTCAGTTGCGCAACTTTGTGTGTATTCAGTGTGTCGAGCTGTCAGCGGCTTCGGTCGCGTAGAATGTGTGCTGTACAGGCCGCCGCGATAGATAATGCTCTCCATCACCAGCTACTTTACACGAGTTAAAGAATGCGCTAGTGGAAGAATACTCAAACATGGACCAAAATATTTTTTCAAGAGTCATACAACTTTTATCTCAAGAATAAATATTGCAGTTTCACAGCTTTAGGATGAATAATATTATGTCAAACTGTCGTATTTATTATTCAGTCATAAGATAAATCTACTATTGAAAAATCAGCCCTAAGATAAACAAATACACCTACCGTATTATGTTAGATGCAGAGTACGAAGCTAAACAAAATTATAGTGTGAGCATAATGCATTAAAGACGTAGACGTAGTACCTATATACTACATACTTTAATCAAAACTCAAGCACGAAAATATGAAAGACGTCCGCTCATTAAAATACAAAAGGTAGGCTGTCTGCGCCTCAATGAATGGCACAAAAAGTGAGGCATGTTTTATGCAACAGGCTCAGGTGTCTAAATTAAATTCTGGCATCCCGGTGTCAGTCAAAGTGGAGGAATTACCGGCCACGTGTCGAGGGCTAGCAGGAGGCTGCGACTTGCTTTGTGACGCGGATAATGGGAAAACACTCGAATTTTGATTAGTTTTTAAAGTGTGTGCTTCATGATTCAAACGTTAAACATGTGATTAGAGACCATTCATGGACGGTTTAAGTGTGTAGTTCAGTCAAAGCAAAGCCTAGGATGTGGCATCATACTGTGACTATTCGTTCGCTAATAATAGAGAAGAAAAGAAAATATTCGAGCAAAAATCATAACCCTTCTTTTTGCTTCACCGTAGTCGAGTAAAAATAAATTGCATTCGGTGATCGCCACGGCTGTTGAAGTCAAAGTCAAAGTCAAAGTCAAAACATTTATTTCAAATAGGCCCAAGAAAGGCACTTTTGAACGTCAAAAATTAACAAGAAATAGAATTGATTCTAGTCGCCCCTTCTAAAAGGTAGTTTCGTGTGGAGAGGAATGGGCAAGAAACTCCACCGTTACTCTTTTAAAATGTTTCACAATGTTTTGTATACATGTATTATAATATTATAATATGTGAAGACGATGCACCCAGAATAAAAACAATACACCAAAATGGTGAAAAGAAGAACGCATGTAGCAGTGAAAAATAAACTTAATTAGGTATGTCATAAGTACATGGTGCTCACATATTTACAAACATTCTAAAAGTTAACAATAATAAATTAATCAATGTGTGAGATGTTATTCCAATATAATAAAATAATATGGTACAAATTATAAATTATTACCTAATTTACTTAGCAACCAGTTTGATTTTGTCTAGACACTATATTGTCCTGTGGAGCAGGACCAGCATGTTTCCAAGCATCCTTATCCTTGATATAATCCTCTAATTTGTAATAAGCTTGTTTACAAAGTGTACTTTTAATATGTGTTTTAAATTTTCTTTCATTTAATTTCAGTATGTCACAAGGTATTTTGTTGTAACATTTAACACAGAACCCCATATAAGATGTATGTACTTTGGACAATCTGAAAAATGGTTGAACTATTTTGTCTTTATTTCTAGCTTCGCATTTCAAATACTGAGGTTTGTCCTATTCATCAATATACTAATTTCACAAATCTCACAAACACAACAAACGAACTAATGCCGAAACAGTGGTCTGGTAGCCCTGCACGCAACTGCTCAATCTTCGCGCGCCGTTTTTCATTCCGACTCGAATTTATATAGAAACGTTATCGCGGAATTATACCCGCATTTTATTATGTCCCAAACAAACGGTGTTCTTTGTAATCAAGCACACAATTAAATAGGCCGGTGATAAGTGATAACATTATACTGGTGTCTTTACAGCTTTATGGAACCATTGGGAGGTAAATTAGAGAAAATATCATAATGATGCATCCAAGCGCTTTAGAAGATGTGCGCTACGGCTGTGTTACGCAACTGTGTTTACTGGGTATTATTATACATACCGATTTAAAATGTTTGCTACGTTATTCGTAGGTATGTACAATTTTTATTTTATTATAAACTGTAATTAATATTAATTAATATTATTAATAATAATAATTATAATTAATATTAAGTATTAGTCAAATAAAACCAACAAACACATTCAGACTCACAATTCAGTCATATTAAGATCGAAGGGTTATCTGTAGTAAATTAACTGCTTCCGCCTTAAAAAGGTAATTCTAAATACAATTTTCGAAAATCGCAATGAATCGCACACAACAGCGGTGTGTGGAGTGTCCGCGCCGATACCGTGTGGTGGTCGGTGGCTACACTAGCAGGGTTGCTGTCAAGCACAGCGGTGCAACAATACCGACCACCCGCCTCGTGCCACGTACTCGCAAATAATTGGTCAAATTAAAATTGTTAGCTAAAACCGCTAATAGCAATGTAGATTATTGCAGATGGACTCTAGACAATTAGGACAAGTCCTCCCCTTCCTTTTCGTGTAGTTAGAGGTTAGGACAAGTAACCATTTAATATTATACGAAAGCTAAAAATATAAACGTAGTAGACGATCCGTTAAAATTAAATAATGTCAAAGTGCAAAACTAATAAAAAAATAAACAACCGACTACTAAAAGAAAGAACAAAGGAAGGATTAATTTGCATTTTTTTCGGAAAAAGTCGAATAACACCTACCTGGTATATAAACAACAGTGGCAGGACCTTATAATTATCATACACATGTAGTGGGAAAAATTATGTATTATAAAACTATCTCAAAAACTACCTAAAAAAGTTAACAAAGGAGATTGTTCTACGCCCATACATTGTTCGCCCTGGAGCCAACAGCATAGAAAAAATCATTTTCTATTTGTAAACTGCCCTTAGTAGCCCATAAAAACAAAGTTTCTTGACGGACACTTTAGAGAACAGATTTATTTAAAGAAAAGGAACCAATTTTGAGGTTATTTTTAATAAAAGAAAACTTAAGTAATTCCTTCTAAAATCGCTATTTCAGGTTTCTACAAAGCATTAAACTTCAAATACAGTAAAATATTACTGTAAATACAGTTGTATTACAAACAGAAACCAAATCAAAAACGCCAAAAGAAATCACCAAAAACAATGCAACACAAGACTCGATGAGACGAACCGACTGATGTAGTGACGTAGAGAATAGAGATGCTCTCTCGAAGATCAATCATTCTATATCGATTATCAATGACCACCTATATAATCTGAGGTTTTAATTTAGTAGGCCAAAATGACAGATCAATATGTCAAATGTCAATTAATTTGTTCCGTTTCAAACATAAACACGTTGTTGCTATGATTCTACTTCAATTAAATTATTGCTAAAATAAGATATTTTCTTCCCAACGAACAATGTGTAACGTTTTAGTTTGCGACATTTAAAAATAGAGTTTAAGTACTTAAAAAGTAAAAATATGGCTATTGAAGGCGTGAAATTGTTATGAGAACAATTCACTAGAGTTGCGTCGTAAATGACATTTCAATCGTTAAATGAGAGATTTTCTGACAAGTGGAAAAACATAGTTCAATAGATGGCGTGGGTGAAAAATACGTCTATGTTTTACTGGCTACTGATAACAAAAATAAGATCGGTAAATAAGAAAGCTTATTTGATGTCAAAAACCTGAGACAGTGACGTATTTTTTACCAACGCCTCTTTTGAACTAATATTTTCTCACTTGTGAGAAAATCCCTCAGTCGACTAGTAAGTACATTTTGTGAGTTTGTTTTGTTCATTATATTTTCATCATAATCGTGCTAGGCCATATTCATCATAAGTTCCATTAAAATGTTCACGGAACTAATCCCATGAAAAAAATATGCATGAAAAACTTTTATGTTGCACATTTTCAATGTTTTGGAAGTGATAAATATCGAACATCCATTATTTATCACTAGATATTATGGACATCGTCGTCGATATCGATATTTATGTAATATGAGCGAGAGCGACACTGTCAAATCTTTTGTGACATTCACATTGACAACTCCTTGAAAGATGGCGAGTTCAGTTGGTAATAAAATCAATGAGGTCACTTTTAAAAACCTATTAAGAATTAAACAGTGTCCGCTTGAATTTATTATTTTTAAAAAGCATATTAAAATATAATTAAAATTAACGTACACGTCAAATGTTTGTTGGTTATAGGGCGGTCTAGAACAATCTCCTTTATATGGCAACACAACGCAAAATACTTTTATTATTTTGCTGAGAAAGCTTTTCTCAGCAAAATAAAAAAGTCTTTTTAAGTCGGTCTACAGACTGCAAAATCAGCAAAAATACATAAAAAGGCGGCCAAGTGCGAGTCGTACTAGCGCACGAAGGGTTCCGTACCTACCAATCTATAAAAATGGCAAAGAACCACGTTTGTTGTAACTTGTAAGGGAGCCCCCTTAAATAATTATTTTACTTTGTTTTCTGTTTTCAGCGGCTTACAACGGCAACAGAATTACATCATCTGTGAAAATTTCAACTGTCCAACTATAACGGTTCATGAGATACAGTCTAGTGACAAACGGGCAGACGGACGGACGGACAGCGGAGTCTTAGTAATAGCGTCCCGTTTTACCCTTTGGGTACGGAACCCTAATACATCCCTTAAACATAGAAACTTCTCCATTTTTGAACATACATGTAACACCACGCCTTGTTTCCCTAAAGAGTTAGGCGGAGGTGTTTTTCGTTCCAGACAAATCCACACTTCAGGCTGCTACTGAGAAAATCGTAATGGAAAACCCAATAACAAATTTGCCGGAGCTGGGAATGCAGTACCACATGCTCAGCAGTAGCGCTTGCGACCACTTAACCAACGTTGGTTGAAGTTTGTTAAAAACATACAACGAATGTTAAAAAAAATTCTAATAGCCTAAGTTCTGCAACAATTAATTGTACTCAAAGATATATGTCCCCTGACGAGGCCAGTCATCGTAATAATACTTTAATGGAGCCCACTGAAGCCACAACGTTGTTTGGTCGAGTCACTCTCTATAGCTTTATAGTACTTAACATTATTAATTCTTTATCCTATCAAGCATAACAGTCCCTTTCAGAATAGTATCTTTGAGATTAATGTTTGACCGAAAAGTATTGAAGAGAAATCTTTATAAAAGTATCCGATGATTAAATTGATAACGTGGTGTTTTTTGTGAAGAGATTGGCCCAAAATAGTCTTATCTGACAAAGCCCTTTCGGGCTCCTATGGACGGCTTAGAAGAGAACCCTTTCAGCTGAGAGATCAATGAGCACACGGCGCCGGCGCAAGTTGGAAGAGACTGCTCGTAAGTAACTCAGAGGCATCGTGTGCACTGTTACTGCGCCGCAAGTGTTAAGCAACGCCTGCTTTTGTCTGACAATGTTCTGGTTCCATAACACCTGCTCCAACCACTAAGAGGAAGACGTCCACGGTCCTTACGGTTATTGTTGCCTGATTCTCATCCTCTATTTGTTCGTGCCAGTTTGACCTTGTTTTATTTTTTTAAGCGACAGTTTGACCTGATGCTATTCGTTACCTCTGTTCTTTCTGTATTTAATAGCTCGCTGTATAAATGTCCAAAATCTTGACCTACCGTTCCTTTACCCGCGATCTGCTCCTTCCTTAACACATGTGCGACAGGCATCAGATACGACAGTCTCAAATAATACTCTGACAAAGTGAAAATCCGCGACGAGCGGCAACTTTTAATGTTGCGCTACCGACCGCGGCGCTTTGATTTATAGCCCCATAAGTGGCTGTATTCACTTTGTTCTATTACCATAAGTCCTGCAGTCGGATAGCAAGTTGTTTGTCGATTCAGGCGCGATGCTGCGGTCCACTTGTGAGCCATCTGCTTCACTTTGTACTGATTTGAGTTGGGTGTTTGTGCGTCACTTCTTGTGCAGTTCAGTGCCTATAATTGTGGCTACGGTAGCCGCTAGATGTTTAGTTTATCGTGATGTCTAATTTTCGTTGCGTTACGCTAGTAATTTTATGAATATAATGCAGATGAAAATTTACGCAGTTTTGTAAAAATTTGCAGAGCATTTGTGAAAATATCGAAGTTTGTTTACTAGCTCTATTTGTTAGCAAACACAAATATGTACTCCAAATAAAACTACACGGGATTTTTTTTAGCTCGTAAAATAACGTCTCACTCAAAGTGAATCATCAAAAATATGAACGACCATTGCGCAACTAAAAACGGTACGCTAGGAATTGTAAGCGTAACTAATTTGTTCACAAACTTTGTTCTGAACTGTTTCTCCGAATGAATATATTTGTGAGTTTCGCTTTATTTACACAAATACTGTTCTTGTCCCGTATTTTGATAGTTGCTACATTACAGCTAAAAGCCTTGTGGTTGACTGCATGTGCTTGAAGGGTGATGTTTAATTTTATGATGAGGTAGCATAGTACTAAAATCTAGCAGTTCGTGCTATTCCTGCCTGAGCTCAAGTTACTTGCATGTACGGTTAGCTGCTGTTATGTATATGTTTTTATATACAACTTTTGTAGGGTCCTTCGAAACAAAACTCAGCATGAAGCACATACCATTACAGTAGAATACAGTAACAAACAAAAGTTTACGACACCATCCCAGTTTCCATATCGCGATCATCTCTCAGAAGAGAGATCCCGTCGCGTCGCCTTTATAACATTCCACCAGCGCGGCGGGTAAATATCCGTGAAACTCATCGGGCCGCCGCCGCGCGCGCCGCCCGGTAAATCGCTTTAAATATCCATTACTCACGGACATGCATTTTATAACGGCACGGCATAAAAAATGTTATTGACGTCATAAAGCGATAGTCAATATTGAGTCCGCTGTCCGGTGTCCGGCGTCCGGCGTCCGGCCCGGAATGTGACGATTTATCGGCGCCTCTCGTCAATCCGTGTTGAACTTTAGTTGGTATAAAATCGCGCTTTTCTTTTTATGGCTCTGCAGTCGAATGCTGTTTGTTGAGTACACTAGTGAGTAGCGAGCGCAGTGTCGGGACATGTCATATTGACATACAGCGATACGTTCTGTTCCTCTTTACACAAACATTTCAGCACAGTTTTTAGGGCTCAGTGTGTGAAGGTGCTTTTATATGAGCGTGTACTTTATAATAGTTTTCTTATTAATCTAGAATTTAAAGAGAAAGAGTCACATCAACTGATTGTATTAATATTTTTACTGTATTGGATCAAACTAAAGAATGGAGCAAAATTTAGGAAGCCAACGTTATTTCGTAATAGCGTTATTTGGACGCAAATTGAGTTTATTTCGTCGGAGGCATAAAGCGCCGTGTGTACCGTAGTTAGCATAATGTAGTAGCTAGTCTACAGTAGTAGTCTGCAGCATACTGCCTTGGAGGCTTCGCAGCGCGTCGTGGGCGGGAGTGGGGAACCTGCGGTAGCTTCTTATTATATAGATGCTACTTTCAGCTTAGTAGCACTGAACGCGTGGCGGTGAAAGTAATTCATTTATTCGTATTGATTCATTATGGATTACTCTTTCTGATTAAGACTACCCGTGGTCCCCCAACCATCTCTGGCCGGGCTGGGAGTGCGCCCAACGCTATAATGTGCATTTTTGGATATAAATAAATAACGAACGTGATAGTAATTAAAAACATAAAAACATTTATTTAATGTTGATGTATTATAATTTGTAATGTTTTACTGTTTAATATTATTTTAATTGTATTACAATTTTAACTAATGCACATTGTTGAATTAACTTATTTACGGTTACAATTGCCATAAAATCTGTATGGCCCCCGTTCATAGCTCCGCTCTCCGCTACTCGCCCGCTTGCTGTCATGACACAGGCTCTAATGTAGTAGCAACAAGCGAACGAGCTTGACGTTTTAGAAAACAGTAATACCTCTGAATGGGAAGTACTTACCTCAAGTACGGGGGTATTGCTGTTATATTTAATGTTGTATATTGCTGTCACTATTGCTAGTGGAACTACTAGTTGTGTGCCATAGTAACAGGCAATGCCACCCACACCTAAGTATGTGAATTGAGTCATCAGTGATGCTGTGAGCTCTTTGAGATGTAGTTTAATTTAGACTGATGTTACTCTGAGCCTGTGGGTAACATAACTAATTTGTTGATGCATACTCCCTTAAACAAGAGAATATATTTGAGGTACAAAAATAAGTTGAATACTTACGTGTTTATTAAAAGACCGAATTCAAATCAAGTAGACAAAGAAACCCTTTACGCAGCTAATTAAATTCAAAAACCAAATGAAACGAAATATAACAATGAAACGTGTTACAAATGAAGCAAAAACACGCTCGTAATAATGAGCTGCCGATCCATTTCCAATTACCCCTGGATCAACAGCGGGCACATTTCAATATGTGCACAAATATCTGGCGGAGAAAGCATTTCAATTACCTATCAAAACTGTGCGCCTGGTACCTCCGCCGCGAATCTTTCTAATTACGAACATCGTTTGATTATACAATGTGAAGTTTTAATAGAACCGAGATTGGGAAGTTTGAATTAAGAGCAAATTTTTGGATATTTATTTTCATGTAGGTATTCTTCTGATTTCTTACGTTTCTACATATTAGTAACTTATACATAATAATAATAATAATAATAATATCCTTGCACATTTCACTCAGCGCCATATCATCCCAAGCTAAGCAACTTAATGCTTGTGTTATGGTAACAAGATGGCTGATATACTACTTATATAGATTTTTTTTTGTAAATACATACATATTATAGATAGAAAAACACCCAGACATACACACACTACACTACATACATACTTAAATTAAATGAAGATCTAACTAACTGTATACAAATAAATACAAAAACAAAAAGGACACAGAGGCGTCGAAGTACTCACCCCCATCGCTGTCATCCGGAAACGTGCCCAGAAGACTGGCAGCATTGCCACGTTGAATGGCAATGCTAAATCGTTGGCCAAAGAACAATCCAGCCCTCTGTTGACGTGAAGTGTCGACCAATCGGCGAGAAATTCCCATAAAAAGGAAATGCACAATCAGGCCCCACGACCCTAGAGTTTCGATCCCAAACATCTCACAACTGTAGTTACCTATCAGGTATTTTCGCCGCTTATTCTGAACAGTTGAAGACTTGGCTCACTTTGATGACCAATATACAATGTTTTTGAAAATTTCTTTGATTACTACTGTTTGAGTGGTCGCGGCGGTAATTAAGCGTCGGCATCGGTATTAGGTATTGTTATTGAAGATCATCAGTCTTACGATACGGTTAATAATATCAGCCTGCCGTAGTTCTACTAAATTGTCACAAATTCACTATCAAGTAAACAACCCCACGATCAGCGTTCAAGTAACAAGAGCCGCAGTTCTAACGGAACTCAAAGGAAGCAATGATAATAGCTGTACAATTTCTGTCTCGACAATTTATCTGTTTCGAAATAAAATATAGAGCGTTAAGGAGAAGTCCTGTTTAATTTAGTCAAGTTCAAAGTGAAGCGTTATTATGAAGTCCCTTTACAACTACTATTACAGAGCTCTGACATTAAGACTCGAAAATGAGCGCTTTGGACATTCACAGTACTAACAATTATCTAACTATCATGAGTGAAGTTTTAACACAGAATTATAAACAATTTCAATTCATGGCCGTAGGAATAATGTATGTAACTACATTTTTTTAATTAAACACGGAAGAAAGCAACCATTACGAGTATCACAAGTAATACAATTTTGACTTAGTACTAAATTGCTCCGCCTGAATACTAACAACACATGAAAGAACAATAAAAACAACGTTCTGTTTGTGTACCGCACATGAATGAGTGTAATTTCATTTTCAAACAGCTCACTTTAAATTGAACTCTTTGCCTCGGTAATAAGGATGTTATGGAGTGTATTAGATTATTTTTTGTAGCAGTCTCGCCAGTTAAGTAATATAATATCCGAGTGACGTTTTCCATTTGTATGCAAATGCAGGCGCGAGGAGCCGCCACGGCGACGAGCGCGCGACATCGCCGCGAAATGGATACGTCTTACGTAATGGCTTTATTAAAATTGTTCTTATTCATATTTGTTTGTTCGAGCTAGCTATGTTCACAAGTTCTAGACTTTGAAACAACCTACTATTATGTTGTTGGTCCAAACTTCTTGTTATAAGTTGTGTTATTTCTAAGTTGTATGATCAGAATAAGTTAAATAAAAGACCAGTTGGCTTTATGTACTTTTGCCTTCCCCCAGGGAGAAGGCGAGAGAGAGTATGAGTAATGTATGTGGGTATGTTAAATTAAGCTCTTACAAATTTATTGCATTGCATCAATAAATTCATGTAAGTGTTACATATCAGGTCAATGATAACTTAGGTTAGCCGTAAAAGTAAAACATTAATGTCATCAAAAAGTTGAATTCATTACTTTAAAAGCGCAAAGCCTCCAGCTACTGCAATGTTATCTGCTCTTCCACTTACTTCACGAAAAACCTTCCACTACACATAATATAACACAAATATGATCGTAGATACGGGTGCAGCGTGAATTGAATCCCGCGCCCCGGGAGTAAACAAGAATTGATCGCATCATTTATAACGCGCGATTTAGATAGCCGAGCGACGCGCCACCATTACTCAATACCCTGTGCAAGCGCAAACAGTAGGACCAGTGCAGGAATACGGATGAAGACTAGAAATGATTTTGTCCGTCAGTTAGATTGTTAAAAAATATTGGACAGGTATTTTTCTCTGTTTTTACGTAATCAAGAGATAACGTCGATACATTGAGTTACAATGTGGCATGACGTCACGCCAACGTGAATTTTATACTTATGTGAAGTAGCAAGCCCTCACTGGTAACTTAATAAAGCAAAACATACGTGTCTTATATTTTTTACGTTGCCCTTCTTGTCTTAAAGTGTGAAAGCACCTTACCGGCGACCAAGCCGTTTGCTTCTTTTTCTTGTGTATGTATATGAACCTTTTATAATTGTTTCTTTTAGGTTTCTCTGTCCGTCTGTCTCAGCAAATTTTCTCAGAATCTGCGAACACATGAATTCAACTCCCACTGTGTTTGTCCGGGTTTTTTTAGAGGCACAAGTAACACACGAAATACGAAACAACACGAAATGTGAAATTGTTTTATTCGTTACTTCAGAAAATCTAGAGTGAATGAAGAAAATTGTTTAATTGCCATTTATACTATCACAGAACACCCCTAAGTACTGATGACTACGTGCAGTTAGACTACTGTGCGAGATATTTTAGTGCCAGTTCCCTTAACGCCACGTCAAACGTCTTCCCTCAATTGTTTTTTTTTCATTCATCTATAGTGTAGGTACTCTTGATGTGCTGTGATCATAGCCCGATCTCTGGTGACGTCACTTTTTGCGCTTCGCTCACTGCCCGCTTTTTCTGCTGGACCCTGAAATAAATGATGTGATTTGAAGCGATTTCTGTGGCGCGGCGTCACGATAAATTGTACGACAGTTTTTAGAGGTTACTTTACAAGTAAATGCTCTATATTTTTGTAGCAAGACATTGAAAGAGACTTTAAGATCATTCTTTGCCTACAATTGGCTGATCGCCAACACTACACAAGGAAGCTAGGAATTCCGAATGAACGTCAGGCAGAAGTGTTGTTACTTGTAAATTTAAAGTGACTGTCCTGACTGAAATGCGGTCAGTCGGCTTTTGCAATCTAAATTCGATATTTGCCTACAAACCGATACTGTACGTAATTATAAAGGGTAATTCTGCCACTATTGTTGATGGGTGGAGCGGACTGTCATTTTACACCTTTAATCTGTTAAACTATTTCGGTGCCTTATGGTGAAAACACCGTGACTATAATAGTTGTGTTAGTTAGAAAGTTGTGTTAATTAGAAAAGGAGATAGGCAAAAAATTCATACTAATATTATATGCCACGAGCCCGCGCTGTGGCCGCAAGGTGGATTACGGCCTGTTCCCTTGCACAGAAAGGAGGCTTGTTTTCCAGCAGTTGAACTATTAAAGGCTCAGTATGCTATATTCATTCAATTTTTCGACGATGTCATTTTCGTTTACCTTTTATAGAGAAACTCGAAACCTAGAATGACGTAGGCCAGCACAGCGAAGAGGAACAGCGTGAGGAAGGCGGGCGCGGCCTGGCCGAGGGCGAGTGCTCGCGGCTGTGCGCCTGAGCAGGCCGGCGTGGTGCCCGCGAACCGAGCGCGGGTCGCCTTCACGTGGCCGCGCTCTGTGAGGCGGAGGAGACTGCAGGAAATACTTTCATGAAAACACTGGGTCTGGGTGAACGAATCTTAACCCACATGAGTTGTTGTTTAATTGGCTGTATATTAAAACACAAATCTAACTGACAATTCGAAATTTAGAAACGAACGGACAAAGTCATATTTTTTATTTGTAGAATATAAATACCTAAGAAAACAAAAGATAACACAGATATTCAACAAAATGAGCGATAGGTGCCGCAGCAGCGGTCACTTATTATTTTTAGGAACCCCAAAATATGAATTATTTGAGGTTCACAAAAGAGGCACGTTCACTTTATTAGAGTGTTCAATAAAATTTGTGGGTAAGCCAAATGGGAATTATTTCAGGTTCGATTAAATACATAGCTCTTATACAAGCTTTTGACAAACTTAATGTGTCATATAAAGTACCGCGTACGGTACCTACCTACATATATTTTTCTGATCAAAGAGTGAACCGAGTCTTACCTGCAGGTAGATAAGTACAAACACAATTAACGTACACCTTTGCTATCTTGGCCCGTAATCCCGAGAGGTTTGACGGAATGTTTTGTTGTTTACCCCTCAGCAGTGATGGTATTGTCGCACGACGAGGATGGAGCTCGTCCGATTGATCGGGCATTATTTACACCAGTAAGTGAAGGCAGGATTGTACTAGCATATCTAGAATGCTACTAACATTTAAGCCTTTATATTTTTTTTAATAGAAACCATTATTGTTTACGATGTGATATAAATAAATTAGGTCCGGACTCCACCAAAGCAGAGACGGGGCGAGCGGAGAGGAGATGTATTTTTAACAACCTGAATCATCCGGATATATGTAGGTACATTTGAATATCGCCATTGGAGGCAAGGTACTAAGTGGTAAGTACAATGGTCCATAGAACAGATTTCGGTCTTTTCGCCTAACACACCCTCATCTTCCTCAACCACAGACCTCCAATCAAAGAACTCCTTGTAAGGACTCCGCTTCTGCGCCATGATATACACGTGAGCTGGTAGCATCATCTGCAGGGCTCCGAGGTTGCACAGCTCGGCGTCCTCGTAGGTCTTGGAGATCACCTGGCTGGCTGTGTACGGCTCAGTGTGGAAAGCATATTCTGAGAAGATAGAAACAAAATAATATTTTATGATAGCTGTTCCAACAGATTTGTTAAGTCCAGCCTAGATTTCAGTAAGCGGGATTGTTCGAAAGGGTTACCGCTACCCCGGAACATAAAGAGCTAAGGAAGGAACATGGATGGGTTTTAGTCAGTAAGAGTTTTACACTCCCTTCCGCTCCACCCAGAGCGGGAGAAGTCATGGGATGATTTCCCAGCCTTAAAAAAACCTTAGATTTAAAACAATCTGTCCACAACTTAGCCGCATAATGAATTACGACTTTAAGTTACAGTTGAAAGTAACTTAATAATACGTACTTCCAGTCCGCAACAGTTCGACGCCAGTATTTACAGTTTGCAGCACTGCGGTCGTCCGTTTAGCCTTGGTCACTTTCTTTTCTCTCAATTCATCCTCTTTGAGGTTCGTGAAACCACTGTAGTAAAAGAATCCAGGATTCTGAGAAGGTGCCAGATATTAATTCAAAATATAGCTTCTCAGAAAGGTACTATCTTAGTAATCTGAATGACCAAAACTGAGTACTGATATTGATAATTACGTCAAGCCACCCCCTGGTATAACCGATGTCTTCGAATATCAGTTCATAGTCACTGTTGATGAGGCCGTCTAGGTTGGCTATGGAAGGTGCTGCAGCATTTAGGAGCCAGGACACCACGGCGCTCGTGTAGTAGTTGTACAGCAACATGCTCGTAAGGCCAATTACCAGAAGAGTCGCCTTGCGACCTGAAAAATGTACCTCTTAGAGATAGCCTAGGGTTTATTTTCGGTAAGAAAAAATGTTGGTCCTTCTCACCTTGACTCGAAAATGTCTCTTCTAACATTTGAACACCGTCTTCAAAATCTGAGTGTATAATAATAACCATTAACGTAAAACAAATTGGCATTTTGTACTTCAAAGTATGTCTAAATGAAAACGCAAAAATGTTGATGTTTTCAAACACATTATGTTACAATCTAACTAAATAGAAAGGTAACGTGAGCGCGAGCTCGTATCCATAGAGATCATTATTAGTAACGTGAGCGCGAGCTCGTATCCATAGAGATCATTATTAGTAACGCTGTTTAATTTTCACGGTCTTCTTTTCTAATGGAAGGGCTTCGATTACAATATCAGCTATAAACTTGTACTTCAGCATTTAAACTTGATTGTTACCTATATAGCTAGCCTTGTACTACAACTAGCGCACCTTGTTGGCATATTGCAGCAAACACGCTGAAGAACGCATACCAGCCAGACTTAGGCCTACTTTCCATCCGGGCTGCGACAGCGAGGACCAGCGTGCAGACCATGCCGGCGAGGAGCGCGCAGCACCAGACACCGTCGGACATGGGCGTGAGGAACTGGTTCTCATAGTTACCAACGCCTTTCTCTTGGATCAGGTAGTAGAATTTGGTCCTAGAAAATGTGTGTTTTTAAACATACATAACAAACTGAGCAACATTGCTAGTAACTGTGAATCAAATAATGACAATCTACAAAGTACATAAACAGTGAAAATATTTACTGAAGGTTGGTGGTAGGTGGATGATAAATGTCGACCCAGTCGAGCCAATTGGGAAAGATCCTAGCACATGTGCTGGATAGATCCTGCTCTTCCCAAAACAAAGCATTTGTAACCGCCTGCGGGAGTTAAAACGTAATGAAACATTATAACTGCAAAAATACACAAATGCTAGCAGATAAGTAAGTAAATATATCAAATAATATTACATACCAGTGTGCTATTCCTCTCAGGAGATCCAATCCATCGACCTGCAATGCTGTAGTTAAATCTGCAAAACAGGTACATTTCAAAATTGTTGGTAAAGTCTTCGCAAAAACACTTTGGAATGAATGGCAAGTAAATTGTGTATTACAATGGAAAAGTAGGTAAACTGTGTACACTTCTGGCTTATTGCTTTGGGGAATTAAAGAGCCACCAAAAACATTTCATGAAAAGGAGGTTGCCAAGACTCACATAACGCTTTCAATGTTAAGAAGTTATCAGATCTAATGTAAAGCCAAGCCCCGAACTCTACAAGGTGCATTTCTACAAATCTTGAACAAAATGTATGGCTTGACCGTTAGCACTACCCAAGTCGAAGCTATTTTAAAATTAGCGGGTTTAAAAATATGATAAAATATTCGAATGTAGGTAGTGCTTTCAGTTTTTGTCTCATCTTGTATCCTGACGATTATTGATTCCAACGAAGCTGAGGAATTTCACCTGAAATTGTGTCGTTCTTTGAGCGTGTTGAGCATCAGCGAGGTGATCTTGGTCATGGCTGCTACTCCGGCCGTGTACGCCAACTCTGATAACATCTCTGGGTAGAACACCTTCGGCTGGTCCACGATCTGGTCAGTAAATAGCATCAAACTGTTGCGGAGGGCATCACAAAAAACAAAGGCCTCAATTGTGTGATAATTGTGTAAAATGATGGAATATTACTTTTGTAACGCGTCGCGTAAATGTGCACTAGCTTAAGGGAGCAGATGTTGCAAAATTGTCTGGACTGTAAGAATATATTTGATAAAACTTTGAAACGGGTTTTAACGTTTCTCAAACATAATAATCCCCATAAAGAAATTCTCACTTTACTCTTAGTAATAAAATAAAAAATTACGAACCACACTTATTGCTCGCAGTGTTAAATTGTGGAAATTCCAACGATTGTAATACTTGTATCCTTTGAGCGCTATCTCTAAACCTGTCCAACCAAACTATCAATATTAAAAAAAAAACAAGTACACATCAAGTATTAACAAAATGGGCCCCAAACTGAGGGAATAAACTGGATATCGTCAAGTTTGATAAAATGAAAAGTCATTTAATTGAAACCGGGCTGAAAACCTGCACTTTTTGAACATAAGCATAAGCATTGAAATTACATAAAGTCCCCTAAAACGCACGCCCTTCACCAATTTCTAGTGCTTTAGCTAGGAAGAAGCAGTGGCGCAACAAACTCTCCAGCAGCACAGCTGTATGTTAAGTTAAAAGTACGATCACACACAAAGACAAGATCACCTCTATCCGGTCGCCATGTTCCAAGTAGTGTCGTCTCCAAGTCGTTACCTTGTATTTTACCAAAATTGTACACATCTGTCATTGTGTAATTGTCACCTGAAAAACATTTGGGAACAAATAAATCGGTTAAACATATAAATCTGTTTTTATTTTTCCACTGAAAATAAATTATAAAAACCACACAGACCTTTCTGTCCTAATTTGCCAAACACAAACAATATGTAACTGTAACATTTATTATAAACATTGAATTAGCAATTTTATTTCGTTATATAGGATGGTAGTAGTTTAATTAATGTTGCAAGGAATTTTAAAGATATTGATTAATAAAGACACTTACCGTTTCTGGAGACCACAGCAATATCAGCGTCCACACTCAAGTTTAGCCATTTAAAGTTATCATCAATGTAATCCGTAGAATTATCATCATCATCAATATCAGTTAGCACGAGCCAGGGGTGCACCGCATCAAATAGCTTGTTCTGTGAAGCCTGGGAATGACGAAGAGTCTCAATGCTGTGCTCACTGAGTACAACATGACGTCTATATAATAACTGTTACATAGACAGTTATTTTTATCGGACACCAAAAACGGCTTTTATATTTTAAGTGCTACCACTGACAAAACATCATTATGAAAAAATGCACGCAAAGACGTTATTTGACATGGGAACTCTACTATCTATCAACGCTTCACACAGTTTTTGTCCCCGCAAATATTTGTGTGTATTGCGTAGTGCACTCCAGCGTACCATGAGTGTAGGATAATGTTACCTGACGCAGCAGCGACCGCGTATTGTCGCAATGCCCGTCGAGCAGCATCCCGACCGCCACGGTGCGCTGGTCCGCAACCCGCACCACATCTACCGCATCGGGATCCACGTCTTTGTCAATTCGCCGCACCGACACGCGCACGTTTTCTTTCGTTAGTTTGTGTACGAGGATGGTGTTGTCTGCCGGTATAGGTACCAGATTTAGTGCACGACGGGCTTTACCTTCTTTAAAATATTTTACCAACAAATATACTCCACTAATCGAATGTTATGTTTGAACAGCTTTTATATGATCACAACGTTTCGAGGTAAAGCAATACTTTTGGGTTAAAAAAATTTGAAGAAAGGTAAAAATGTTATCATTGATTTCATAAGCAGAGGAAAATGAAAGAAACCAGCTTTTAATAAAACCTTTTCTTACCCGATATAATTATATCCTCTTCATATAGTAATAATTCTATTTTAGTTTAAGGTTGTATAGTGTATTAAAGGTTTTACCAAATTGTAAAAGATAATTGATTGCGTAAAGGTCTATTATAATACTTACAATATTGACTGTCACAAGTAAAATAGCAGACATATCTCAAATCTTTATACAGCATATAGTCCGTTACAAAGTTTGCTACATTCAGGTTGAACCCCAGTACATTTAGACATACACTGAACAATATGCCTAGTATAATCATTTTGTGAAGCCTTGACTGTTGCAGTCGCGAAACTGATATGAACAATTTCTGTTCGACAGGATCGCGTTGCTGTAATAGCTGACGTTTTAGCTGTCGATCAACGTCACTCACATTTGATGTGCAGCAGAGGGTAGGTTCACATTATTAGTCGTATCTGAGTTTAATTAGGTCCCTAGTCATACAGTGTGGCTCAAAACCAATAAGTGGTTTGGACCTGTATAATCATCGTCTAGGTTCAAATTGTGAAGTTTTAAATAATTAAGGCACAAATGGTAACATTAAAGCAGTGATTACTATTTCATATGCTTAGAAACTTAGTGCGAAACACTTAAATTGTACTGGCAACACCGAAATGCGAAATGTAAAATGGTGAGAAAACGTACTTCTTTCTCGTTCCGGAGTTCATGGCATTAAGACGAAACGAATCGTTGTGGGCGTAAAAATCTAGATTGGATGGGATTGTTGGAAATCCACTGTAACCTATTAGATATTGTAGTAAATATTAGAATTCTAAATAAATAGTGATATTATTAAGTAAAAAATGGGAGATACGAGGGTATGGTGTAGAATATTGATTTTGACGAAGAATACCATAGTCATAATAGACAGTTTGTAGATTATGAAATTTGGGTAACGACCTGTAAGATCCGTTTGACCGCTGATAAAGCTATAGGGCAAAAAATGTTAATTATTTTATGAAACACAAAGAAAACTACGTGAAACCACAAGTTCCACAATGAGCAATTTAATACAAAAGCTACAGTCAACAGTTCTCTTGTATTCTGCTGACGCTAAGAGATCGTTGCTTTACAATCATGACCCACATCAGCGGAGAACAAGTCCTCTGTATACTTGTGTGGGGTTGTATAGTTTTTTTTATATTTAGCTAAAAAATTCAACATTTAAAACACACTCATCAAGTCCGACATTTCACTACACAAAATTAGCTTAATTCTTCCGTACGCTTGCGAAAAGACTCTCATTTACCTCTCAGGCATTTATTTGTCCCTCACTCGCACAGTTCTGAGAACATAGTATTGTGAGTGCTTATCTCTAAATTATTAGTACAATCTGACCTCCGCATGTAGGTAGACGAGTGTTGCCAGTAATAGGACCAAATCCGGGATCTGCGCGGAGAAAAGGACCAGTTGATATGAAGGTACAGTTATTTATGATGATGATTTCTCGTTTGTTCCGACGTGAAAATTAATTTAGTTTTCCTTTGCAATCAAAGGAAAACTATTTTTTTCCTTGATTTAAATAACCAATGTTATGTATATGTATAATAGTAAAAAAGTTATTTTTAACATCTTAACATTTGTGAAACTCCTCTTACATGAATCAATCCTAGCTTCACTTTAGCTGTGCATAGATCTCTTCTTATTTTGTTTATTTTCCTGTAACACATTCCTTCATTTCGATTTCAGGGTTAATTTCGTAACGTACGAAATTAACCTTAAAATAAATATATCGTGAAAATCATGAAACCGGCAGCGTTATATGGGCGTACATTGTGCAAACGGCCGTACCCCTGATGCTATTATAGAATTCAGTTTGCGGAACTGTTGCGATTATACAAATTGCCTCAATTACGGCTTCGTATGAATATTTAACCCTTTGACCTTTTAACCCTCGCCAGGTATGTTTGGTACTTTAATCTTTTTATATGTTTATTGATAGCCGAAAAAATAATTCTTTATGTAGCTTTTGGTAACTTTTATCTCAATTACTTTATTGTTTCTAAATTAAGTATTTCTTAACTGTGTCTTAACTCTCTTTATCTCTGTATATTACGCCCGATAGTAAGAGTTAGGCCGTTATTACTGCACACCTACATATTTTCTCATGAAATGTTGGGGAATATAGAAAAACGTAACCAGTACTTAGCTGTAACTATAATGCGACACTTTCTACGCTTTAGTAGGTAGCAAACTTACGAGGAAGCGCTCGTCGTTTGTGAATAATTCAATAAAAGTTAAAATTGTATCCATTTTTGTTGGAGTGAGCCTCTAAGAGTGTCTTGTTAACTGGCTTACTTAGGCCATTACCAGCGAATTATTGAAAGAAATTGTTCCCCCCGGGACACGACGTGCTAGCACGGAAAAACCACTCTAAACGTACACAAGCTTAATATAAATAATGGCGGTTTTCCCTTGACAATATGATTTGACTTTGGAGAAAAATTATCCGACTTTTTTATGGTTTCAGCCGTAATAATGTACCCCGTGTTGCTCCATTAGCTACTAATTAGGAGCGAACGTATCTTTTGAGTCGGACTGCGTATCAAAATTCATATTCAGTAATTTATTGTTTATTCAGATTTAAAACGAGCAAACTTGTTACACGAGTGCTAATTAAAGAGTAACGCAGACGAGTTACAGTAAGAACAACACATTTTTGCTGAAAATAATAAACAAATATCTAGTACTAGACAATCAACATTTTAGCTTTCAACGACGTTGACTTTGAAATTTTGCTATTATTTGTAAAAATGCTTCAGGGCAGTCAGTTCTGGTCAGTTGAAGTTCATTTTCAAGCCCTTTTCAAGTCCTATTGCAAGATATTCCTACATTTAAAATAAACGTTAGATTATTGCTACGTCTTCTTAAATTATTACATAATTAATGTATCTGAAATATTGTAAAACATTGTAAAAGAGTTATTGCTCATTCTTCTTCACATTTTGGAAGGCAACTAGATTTTTTTTTTTTAGTTTTGTCTTGTTTAAATAAATAATTTGTCTTTGTCTCAACATGACCTCTTTGAGGGCGGCAATTTTTTTTGTGAATGGCATCTCGCAGTTCAACCAAAGGGTTGTCTACTGCTTAAGCGGGCTTGCCTGTGGCTGCCACAAAAGAATTGTAGCCTCCTGAGTGCGGCAATTAAAAATCTCTCCGTATTTATACCACTTTCGCGAGAGTATTTTTCAATCCGACGCGATTTCAAATCCTTCGTCTCCAAACACAATCCCCGTATTTGTAGCGTGATCTATTAACAAAGTTGTGTTAGTTCGGCGGCGTTTAAAAGCCCAATAAACGCTACACTCGGTGTTTACGCCGGTCGCCGGTCGCCGGTGGCCGCCGCCGGTGCGCCGGTAGTCGTAACCCTATTGCTTAACTGGCCGCTCTCACACCGACGTGAGACCGCAATACTGTGCTCGATACTAGAACTGTGCTACTGGGAACGGTTGGTGTTTACAGAGCGATGTAGTTCAAGAACTCTCGTTTGCTTGTTTTTATTTCGCTAATATGGCTATTAGGCACCGACTGTGTGTTTACCCTGGCCCACCTGTACCGCTGCATCCTTTACACATGCAGCAGACCTGTGTCTTTGAAAGCCAGTGGGTTGGTTTTACAGTGCGGAAACATAGCTTGATTTTATAAAAATCCATATTTTTATTTATGTCCTAAGGAGAAAGAGAAAGAATTAATAATTTGTTCCTTTAGAACGTTGGTTTAGTAGAGGATTATTATCAAATATGAGGTAATTAGATCATTCATACGATGTTAGTAAGTATCACCCTCGGGTTGTTTTTTTTTTTTTAATTCTGATGATTATTTTAACGCTATGACTGTTTCATATAGCTGCGCAGTTTCGTTTTATATCTGCTATTACCAAAACGAAACTAATAGTGAAGTATTCATTACTAAGACGTTTTTAGATTAACAAAATATTGAGTTAATTAAATTCAGACAAAGGGCTGCGGAGCGAAGGTTTACAATTCGAATATTAAAATTCATGAAACAATTTATAACACTTAGATATTAAAACAGTTGAAACACATTAAGATGTTGTATGAACGCAATAAAAGGTAATTACTGGCTGCTAATTAATTTAAGTTTATTTTACTTGAGTTTTCAGCAAATAGTGAAATATGAGCTTACTTGGCAACAGTAATAAGCATATTTTAGGTGTAAAATATTCACCACATATTATTATATTAGTTTAAAAGTATGTAGAATATTAGTCTAGACTATCCTTAAGAGTCATTATGATGTTTGTTACTTGGGGGTACACTCATTTATTAGATTAATTATGCTATTAATTAATTTAGGTACTATACCATACGGTTCAGGTAGGTTATATAGTATTTTAAGTTTCAGAGAGGCACTGTTATTATTAGTTAATATCCTCGCTACATCATTCAAATATCCTACAAAATATTATGACACGAAAGACGAAGTTTTCGGTGTGACACACATCCAACCTAACAGGCGTAAGGAAAAGGCTGGGTGCGCGCGCGCTCCTAGCTAGGAGACAATATAAATGCTAATTCGTGCGCGGACGACCGCGATGCAGGGTCGGAAGCGAGGCCCTAAATGAATTAACGAGCTTTTTAATGAATTTGTTTCTACGATTAAAATTTTTACTTCTAGACTCATTTGAAGCATGCGCAAATAATTGACACAATCATTTGATTGGTGTCGAGTTCTAAGAATTCACTGAAGAAGTCTAAAGTTCCTTGTAAATGGGTTCAGTCAAAAACTTGTTTAACGAGCGTGGTTTCTTAGGATTTGTGTAGTGACGCTCGAACGTACTTCTACCACTAATTCTATGAAATTGAAATATTTTCAAGGTGAGCGGTTTCTCTCTCATTGAAGGCCAGAACGCGTTCACCTAGAAAATACATGAATTTCAAATAATTTGTTGGGAGGTTTGCAACTAGTTTTGTAATAGTAGCAACTTCTGCGATAACCACACATTTATACATACGTTACCTGTCGTTTGCCAAGCATAGTTAGACATTCACCTGACAACTGTAATCGATACTTATCGGAGATAAAGTGAACGAGTCCCGACGTCGGCTGTAGTTTTTTTTTATAAGAGAAAATTTACAATATTTTATTTTTCACATAAACCTGCACGCCGGGCTCTCCAGAAACATCAGAAGCCAGGTTTCAATGCGTCGTTTCCAGAGCTGGTGAGAATTTTCCATGGTCAAATTCCATGGTTCCTTTCAATACAATTCAGTTCATTTATTCAGTAACAAATGCTCTGTACTGATTAGCGACTGATTAACCATACATGACGTTTCAACGTCTCTTAACTTTAAGCGGCGTTTATAAATAATGTTTACTGCGTGTATTTACATTATGAGAGTAGCTTCTAATTTTGAGAAGTTCTAAGTTTTTGCGAATATGCAAAATAATATCTAACATATACAGTGAAAACAAAGTTAGATAAAGCCAGAAACAAGCACAACAAAAATAATTAGTTAATAGTATTCATCGATTCATAAGATCGCGACACCAATTTCAAAATATATATTCTGTTCTGTATAAAATATTAAGCTAACTTAGATGTAACAAAAATATTTAAGGATATACCCACTAGTTAAGTTAGAACTGTATCATAATTTTATTAAGTTTACTTTCCAACTTCCACTCGTTTTCATTAAAGGTCGGGGCAAAATAAGAGTTTCTCAAAGTGTTTTAAGTAGAGCCTTGAAGTTCTGACAAGTGCTTCATTTATTCTGGTTAATAATAATTTGTCGGTTCATTATAAAAATTCAACTTATTATTAATTTTATGAATTGTGCATCTTTTGTTGTGTTACTGGATGAGAAATATAAGATACAAGTATTCGTATGTTTGTCCTGTCCATGAGAACATTAATATGAACGGCGGTTTTTCAAGATAAGTGCTGCTACTGCCGACGTGCAGTTGACCGTACTGAACCGAAGTTATCTTACGCATGATTTCATTCATCGAACACATCGCTTCTGTTTACTTTCAAACAGACCAGGAACGCGCTTCATTCCACTCAGGTTACCCAACATGGCAGTACGCAGTCAAAGCCAAGTAAATTGCATTCGAGTCCGTACCGTACGTACGCATTGTAAACAGCTCAAGTAAATAGCGGATGCCGTATTAGGGGTACTCCGTAAATAGAGTCCTCTTTGATAAAAATGCTCTGAATGGACCCTGCTTTTCGTAGACGCTTCATCATGCAATGCATGCAATATTCGAGATGTCTCGAATTGCTTAGAATCTTGTTTTCAAGTTTTAAATTTCTTTGCCACCAGAATATCAAACACAAAAAGACCAGAGTCTTCTTGTGTTTGATATTCAGTTAAAAATCTTTTCAATTATCCGGTGACCTTTGCAGGATATTATATTATAAAAGTAATGAAGAAAGCTATAAAAAATAGGACGTTGTCATGAATGAAACAGATAATAATATACTCGTGTGTGGGATAAGTCTCGTTGTAAAATGTTACTACAATGTTCGGGTGTCTCCGGGACGCAGCGAGTGCGCGGGACGGTCGAGAAGATAAATATCAATGCCTACATTTTTCCGTCTTCCTAAAATACTTATTGTCCTGGTAAAGATTACGATTTCTATAAAACCCTCTTTTCTTCGAATGTATTCGAGTGTCGTAACACGACATCGACATAGAAACTCATTGTAGATGGGATAGAAACATTCCACCAGTGACTTTGCTTAAGTAGGTACAAACTACCTCCCATCTTTGAAATCTATTACCACGCAATGATTTTTCTTCTTTTATACAACAAGAGGTAAGTGAAACAGCTCGCCGTGGACAAGTACGATATAAGATTAGAAACATCCAATTCTGCAGTTGCTGTTAGTAGAATTCCACTTTAAGTACAAGAGCGAACAAATCACTATAGGTACAAATGACAAAGGTAATAAATTGGGCAGGACTAACTGTAACTGATGTTCACGGAGACTGCTCACACCGCTCACACCGCTCATAGTGCGTCAATGGAGCGAGATGAACGCATTCGCCGGAGATGCTGCGTTCAAACGCCAGCCAGGTTAGTAGGCTGGGGTTGCTGCCATTGTGTTATGGCAGTATTATGGACAGTATTGTAAATTGGCTTAACATAGGCTGGGGCTGCTGTGTGTCATGATCATTATCTTGATCTTCACCCTTATCATCATTGTCATCACCGTCAATGATTTATTACTTAAATTGTCCTTCATATATCAGACGTTTTAACATTGGCAAACTTATAGTAACTTTCCCTCCCAGCTTCAATGCTAAATCAAAATCCCACCGAAATCTACCTCTTTTACTTCATTTGTTTGTCTAGATGTCTTGCTGTAAACTTAATTTAAACGACTTTTCCACAAGGAGTAAGACTAGACTAGACTACTCACGCGCTAGTATTAATCTTGTTATTTTACCATTCACGTATCAATAACAGTAGTTCTGCAGAATTCCCAGAATATTAGAGTGCATACATTATTTCGTGGAACAAAAACAAGGGAACAGCTACTCGTATCAACTCCGCTCGCCAAAGTTTACAAAAGCGGTTCATATAAAACATAGTTTACGTTCGTCTGTCCGTAAATAAAACTGTGAACTCGGTGCGGCCCTCAGAGTTTTTAACCAAAAAACATATTAAAAAGTCAGTAAACACGCGGTTGGGTCCCAGTCAAAAGGTAGTGTCTCTATCACTATACATAATGATAGATTCTGCCAGTGACTTACTACGTACGGTACGTATAATACTACATTATACTAAAATAACAACGAAATTTTTATAAACTTCCCTGTAGGTTTGTAGTTTTAGTCTCAGCAGACAAAAGTGATGAAATGAGTCAGGACTGGGGTCGTGGGAAGCTGCCTACAGGCCGCACGGACATACCGTACCGTGTGAGAAGCAGTTCGTCCTGAGGTCGACACCCGCAGCATTCAGTAGCAATTTCCCATTGCTTGAAAAGATTTTCATTTATCTTCTGCGCTCCTACATATTATAATATACTGCATATCTCTTTTGTTACTGCTGTTGTGAGGGGCAGATACTACAAATAAATTTTTGAAAAATAAAAACAAATTGCAAAATCCCTTACAAACAAATAGCGCAATAATTGATTCCAACAACATTATAATTAATTATCTCTTCAGAATGACCATACATAATAGAACAATTTGTACAAAATTTCACACATTCAAAAAATAGACAAAGATTCTAAAAGTATATCGTCGGTATTAGAATCGTTCTCAGACCTCGCAAAAATTACTTTAAAAATAATGCAATGTATGATATTTTTTTTGCGGGTGTGAAATAAAAGGACCCATCCCGCTCTGGGTGGAGCGGAAGGGAGTATCAGACTCTTACTGACTAAAACCCATCCATGTTCCTTCCTTAGCTCTTTATATTCTCGGATAGCGTTAACCCTTTCGGACAATCCCGCTGGCCCGGCAGGCTTAGAAGAGTCTATGCCTGTTTTAAACAAGGTGTTACTGCCCCGTAGCACGTTGCTAGGCCTAACTCGAGCAATATCAATAGTACTGAGAGGCGAGCGCTCATATTTCTCGTCCGCGAGCAGTCCTGTGAGCCTCAGTTTCTGCCACACACCGGTGACATCCACCAATAATAATCGTTAAAATACATACCCCTTAAAGGTATGTATTAACTCACAAATTGGCGGAAGGGGTTTCCATGGATTTTCTGTTTATCGAAATAAGTAATTTAATTATAACATTAACACAGAAACAATACTCTTGTCAGTAGTTACATTGAATTATATGTTGATACTTAAACGAGTATAAGATATTCGAAAAAATAAAGAAGCGCTACCTAACACGTACATACAAAACTCACAAAAAGTGTAATATTATATTTACGAAAAAACACAACAGATAACATAATTGCTTAACTCACTGAATAAAACCGAGTTTTCGCGCCATCAATGTTGGAGGCGACAGTAAATCAAACAATCTTCAGCTGACAGGGAGTGCTCACGCTGCTCACACGGAATCCCACGATAATGCGCTCAACCTTTGAGAAAAACATTATTCGATAATTCGGCGCGAATGGAAGAAAAAGTGTGGTACAATAAACAGGCTGTATTCAAATGAGGCGCCCCCGAGGACGTCGGTGAGGGCCGTCGGGGAGCGGGACGGGGGCGAAGCGGGGCGGGACGGGAGAAAACAATGATAATATTACAAACTTATTTAGACTGGGGCCACAAGGTGTGACTGCGAGTGACTTTTTATTATTTATTTTAATTTACACCCACTATCCTTACAGGTCACCCTAATTCCATTGTGGGTGGGTGACTAATCTATCTCAGGTATAAAAACATATCTACTAATACTACATAAAAAATCTACTTAAAACTAAATTATAACAAAATCTTAACCTAAAGCAAATAACATAGAATAATATTTAAATGTAACGGTTGAATAAATATGTGTCAGTCGGTCGGTTTGTATGTTTTTATTTAGACGGGGGCCACGAGTTGCGACTGCGAGCGATTTCTTATTTAGATTGGGGCCAGAAGGTGTGACTGCGAGCGGCTTGTTATTTAGACGGGGGCCACGAGGTGTGACTGCAAGCGACTTGTTATTTAGACGAGGGCCATGAAAAGTGACTGCGAGTGGCTTGTTATTTGCCATAATTGCAGTTCAGATTGACATCTGTTCTGCATCTAGACTGCGTTCAAGAGATGACATCAATATTGGGAAATGTTGACACTTGAATGCATGTCAGCTGATGTGCCGATCGTGTTCAGTTTCAAATATCATTGTCGCACATAAGCCTTTCTGAAGTGATGATACTACAGCTGCAGCTTTTTTTATAGTAGTGTCGTTAATCAATACTAAATGCAATTAATCCTCCAAATCACTAAATTTTCACGATTAATAGAAATAAAACATTTTTGGTACCCACTCATTTTAATTGGCAAACGTATAACCGTAAAAGAAAACTCAAAACAAACATGTTTGGTGTGGTATTTCCTGCACATAGTACACACGTATATATATTTAAGACACATCGCTTACGTGCGCGAGCTCGCCGGTAACCCGGCCCCAGTGTTTTGGGGACAAGTAAATTCAGAAAAAATTGTGAGCACGAATGTAACCTTGAATATTTACGAGAAGCGACTCCCGAAAGGGTTGGACGGAGCGCGACGTTTTGGATAGGTGACGCCTTATGAAATTTTGCCTTTGTATCAAAATGCTCCGAGAAAATAGGGTCTATCAACCGCGCGTACTTATTGCCTCCAATTTCTTGCCTGCTCAGAATGATGAGCGTCTGAAAATAATTAATAATTAACCTTTTATTTCACTCTTCAAATAACGCTGAGCTATGAAACAAGAAATAAAGTTAAAACTTTCATCGCGCAGAAACATTTTTCACGCTTCTAAAATCTTGCAATATTCTGTCTGTATTTAAGCAAACTTTAAGAAAAATAATTTTACAACCGAGACGGATCCCTCTTTAAAGCTGGCTGTATACGGGAAACGTGTACAAAGTACAAGAAGCAACTTGCTACGAGACATTTGGGACTAATAAAATTTATAAGAATAAAAAAGTTGTACATTCAAAGTGTAGGTAGCTATAACTCAATTTTGTGAGGGTGTTGAGTTGTCTGAAGACTGAAGACAATCAACACTTGAAGATTACACACGTAACTGAGAAAAAATAGCGGGAAATAATAGAGGAATTTGTTCCGCTGGTCACGTGCGTGACACATTGATCTAGGAATATTGTATGCTCGAGCCGCCGGAGCGCCAGCTTTGTTACCAATGACTACGTCGATATGGAATTCTGGCTGAGAAATGGGTTTGAGATCCGTATTTGATTGTATTGTCGCTGTGCGTACAGCGTACTTGTTACAAAAATTGATCCCTAATAAGATACATTTTTGTACCAGCTCCATTTAAGATTACAGACCGTGGGCTTTACTCTTTTCTCCTTTCATGTTAATCACCATTATTTAAACATAAATAAACAAACCACTTTGTAACTTTATTTTACACCGTACTAAACAACTCTTACATTCAACCACTAGTAAAAAATATTGTCCATTAAAGTCGGCACAAAGCCACTAAACGAACTAGCGCGCGAGGTGCGAACGAAAGTTGACCGGCGACCGCCCAGTGTGTCGCGTCTCGATCTCACGACAAAATTTATACCTCCGCTGGGAAATTAATATCAGGTGTTAGGAGCTAAGCGACCAGCGTGGTATGTGGCGGGTGAGGTGTCACCTTGACGACGACTGATACAGTGTAATTAGATAAGCGGGCGGTTGGTGTAAACTTAATATATCTTAAACTTAAACCTTCTACCTAAATATTAATTATTTGTAGAACATCAAAATATTTAGCATCTTCCACTTTTTAATCTAAATGATAATATTGGTATAGATAATTTATCAAAAAAACTATCTTAATTTATTATTTTCAGCGACTAATAGATATTTATGAAAGTTGTCGTACTCACTAATATTCAAAAGTAAACTACCTTCTTTTTCTAGAGTAATTTTGAGATGTATTTCTAATTTGATTACTTACTGTGGTACTTGTAATTTCCCTCGAGAAATATTTTGCAGCTAAAAAAATATGGTCTTAAAAATAAGTTTTAAAATTGGCCGCAGCTTTAAATACAGTCGAACGTTTTGTTAAGTTGTAATTGTGTACCTGTGCTTACATGGAGTGTAGGATTGCCTTGTGAGTGGAGCAAGCGGAATTGAGGAGAAAGCTTATAAAAGCAGGTGTAAGTAACATTTGGCACATGCGGTATGAATACTTAATTGTAATTCGAGTTACGCGGCAATGTTTGCGTGATAACAAAGTGGATTAAGCTTTCCAAATTCCGTTAACGATACCTATGTAATGTTTTCGAGCAACCTTGGGTATCTACAATGAACACGCTGAGCTGTTAAGATATTTAAACTTTCAATTATTTATACCTACATACACAAGAAATGCGGATGTTTAAGATAACGTAGCATTTGATGTGAATAATAGTGGAGGCAATGCAAAGCACTACTTTGGAGAATGATTTTAAAAACCCTCAGTTATCTTGTTAAAATAGGTGCCCTACACACAACACAAGCCGCCAGATTGCATTACAATTATTCTAACATGACAATGTGAGCGACAAATTATATTTCTGTTTGCGCGGCTGAGGCGCCGCCCGCCGGGATTACTGCGGCCTACACCGAAACAAAGTGACAGCTGCGCCTTTATTCCCCCAAATGATCTGTAATTCAGTTTTGAAATTCGTAAGCAAACAAATCTTCACGCCTGATCCCACGAGAGGATAGACTGGCTTAGGAACAATGATAAAAATGTCATTGGAACACAAATTAGATTTTTACATTTGTGCCCCCGTTGTTCCTGTGAATTCCTGTTCTGTGAACACCGTGCGATGTTCAATTATAAATAAGAATGTGTTAATCCATGCGTTTATATTCTAGATTGGATGATTTTTTATCTTTAAGAAATACATATTTAGTTTCTTGTGATAACATCATTATTTTAGTTTCTAAAGTAAATACGTAATTGCCACGAGGCAAGTTGAGTAGAATAGATATATTAAGTGAGTGTTTTCTCGTTCAAACTGTAGTTACCAACCTATCGCTACTTTGTACATCATTACAAAGTTTAAACGCGTCTTTGCTAAACGTATCATCTTCAATGTAGGTTAAACGCTTTCAGTTAGTTTATCAGGTAATTTAAATAGCTATTTGAATTGTTGAGATGAATTTAAAACCTTAATTATATATTTTTTTATCGTTTCATAGGCCTTTCATAGGTGACTAGAATCGTTTATTTATTTACACTTGAGAAAAGGTACCTACCTACAGTAATCGTTTAAGTTCGTATTCTATGCGCGTTGAGCAGATTCTGGTTTCGTAAGAATCTTTTACTTCGTTTCAATGTTTTGTTTAATATCGTTTTTTGTTGTTACTGAGCATGTTAAGTATTATTGCTTTAAAATTATATGTTTCGTACTGACTACTTTGAGTAATAAAAATTATTTAACCACAATCCCAACTAATTTTATTATGATAGTTTCCACTCCGGCCGTTCATCGGCCGTCAGACTTTTTTTTTTTTAAGGCTGGGAAATCATCCAATGACTTCTCCCGCTCTTGGTGGAGCGGAAGGGAGTGTCAGACTCTTACTGACTAAAACCCATCCATGTTCCTTCCGTAGCCCTTTATGTTCCGGGGCAGCGGAAACTCTTTCGGACAATCCCGCTTACCCGGCAGGCTTGGCCCTAAGGGGCCCCTTCATATGCTGACATCTCTTTGAGGCGCGCGTGGAACATATACGCGCCGTCCGGCACGGTCCTGGTCCTGATTGGACGGTGAGTCACCCATTACTCACCATCCCCAGGCCCGATCGGCCGTCAGACTTAAATTAGTAAAAACATACTAAACGTAAAATAAAACGTGCAACAACCGAATTCAGGACAAACTGGCACACTGAACTAAATCAGTAAAATTAACCTGAAAACAGCAATCAGACTAATACCAGGAGATAATAAGTGGCGAGGCGGAAACGAAGTTAAATAATTAGTCGGCGCAAGAGGCGCAGTTGCATGATTGACAAACCGAGCAGCCGACGTAATTAGTTCACTGAATACACTTGATGCTCCAGCTGCTATCACACCGTGCTGTAACACGACCTCATACTGTACTCCTAAGCTTGCTCTATTTAATTATTATTTTATTTATTTATTTAGAACTTACCTATAAAACAACGTTTCATGTGCCATG
Source organism: Hyppa rectilinea (assembly GCA_951799385.1). Taxonomy (NCBI): domain Eukaryota; kingdom Metazoa; phylum Arthropoda; class Insecta; order Lepidoptera; family Noctuidae; genus Hyppa; species Hyppa rectilinea. The sequence continues at coordinate 476,112 of OX637304.1, forward strand.
TAGTGTGCTTCAACAGTTTTTGATAGGTACATACATAACGTAAATGTTTTTTAAAATGAAAATAAGTAAAAACTTACCTAGGATATTGGACTTAAATGGCAGCATATAAAAACCTTCCTCTTCAAGCTTAAGGTTTATAGTGGATTTCAGTCGAATACTCATTACAATACTCAATACTTTTATTGCATTCCACATGTATTCTTAGGCGCTAAAACTTATAATTAGATCACATGGACCCAGTTGGACACAGCGAATAAAGTGAGTTTAGGAGAGAGGAAGCATTACACAAATGCATGCATTTACATAATGTATTGCTTGCTTAAGTGTGGCTTGAGTGTAACTATCGTGGTGACCAAACAACGGTTGCATTATCAGGAAGGTACAAATTGAAGAATACCCTGTGTATAAAAAATAAAAGACTTGAACTACCAACATAAGTGATTTTTAAGTAGCACTTAATTAAAATGACTTAGTAAGCATCTGCGCATTGGGCGTGATTAATACCTACAGCCACAACCCGTTTAAACATACCGTCACTTAGAAAAAATACTCGACATTGGTAGACTAAATCACTGCAAATTACATTGCGGTGTAAGCGCAGCCCGTTTACTAGTGTGTTCGTATTCAACTACCGCATTACACATACATGGGCTGCGGCATAAATCGCTCGCTTTGCATACATTGCTGGCTGAATGCGACGCTGTGTGTCTCTCAGCGGAGCGCGCGTTTTAATGCACGTAATCATATCGCATATGTACGCGTACTTCATTACGTATATTCACTTGCGAAGAAGTTACAGATAATTTTGTTCGCTTGTTTCGTGGCAGTGATGTCGAGCTTAGACAGGTGGAGTGGATGCAGTCTTGGATAAATAATTAAGAAATGCAATCAGGCGTTACTATGTCGTGGGTGGAATATGCAATTACATTTTTGCATGACTGAATATATGTAATATTTTTATTCTTATTTGTGGTCGAAAAGCTTGATTCTGGAGAAAAATCGTTATAGGTAGAGATACATTTTTGTGGATATGCATTCTTTAAATCTAATCTCTTGTGTGTCAGAAAGTGCTGACTTACTTCTCCTTCTACATCCAATTCTTTCGTTAAAAGATATAAGTCACCTGTCGGCCAACTATGTAGGTGACTCTTTACTTTTCAGCCGGCATACCCAGCAACTTATCACATACATAACATCACGCCTGCGTTCACCTAAGGGTTAGGCAGAGTTGCAACAACCAACACCAACATCCATCCACAATTACCAATTTAATGACAATCTAAAACTACAAACGAACTTAAAGTACAAACAGACGCCACTCCATCATACTTAGACATAATCCAAGTAGTCCTTCAATTTGTCAAATTTCATTTTCATTTCGAAACGGCACTAGATGGTTATTTTATTCCTGTTCGTAACGAGGAAGTTAGCGAAGAGCCCGAGTTCGTCACAGACATGATTAATCAAGGAGTGTGTGAAACAAAGGAGTTATTAACTGAGGTGTGCCACTCTTGTAATTATTCTATATTAGTTCATTTGAAGGCTGGCTGTGATGCGAGGTATGTAATGTGATTGTCTGTTTTCTCACGTTCGTGATTATGAAGGCTGATAAGCTTACAAAAGCATTTTATCTTTTTACAACTCAATAGATTTTATACCCTTTTTAGCGCGACATTAAAAACGTTTGATTGAACTTCATTTCCTCTAACAATTTTTGCTAATCTACGTACCAAAAAAGCACCAATTGCGTACCGTAATAACACGATAATCTTTTGTAAAAAAAAAGATAGCAGAAATCACCTTCAGACATTAACATCAAGAAATCACAAAGTTAACCCTAAAAACTTGGCACCTTACGTTGCGGCCACAATCAAAGTGAGCCGCGATACATCAAGCAAACGGCCCGCACTCAATAGCCGGATACATAAGTGCGGGCGGTGCCTCTAATGTTCGCCGACGGATACTTCACCCATCTAAACTGCGACACGCAACTATTCCCTCGTGAGACCCGTTCACGTAAGCGTACTGTGACAAGTGGAAGCGGGAGCGATTTCGCTTAAGACCAGGCGAACTTTGCGTAAGATTTTTTGAGCGGATTAGGAGTGTAACAACAATTACATTATTGTGTTGTTACTCCTATATAATTATTGCAATAGATAATGCAAGTCCAAATTTCAATGAAGAAATCCGAGAATCCGAGTAAGGCTGTGTTTGATATGTAAAATAGTCAATGTAGGTAATGAACACCAATCATTAAGTAATTGATGTTAATAGTAAAAGTAATCGATAGGCAAAAGTGTCAGCATCGTTTACAGGATCAGCAGTTTTTTTATGAATATTTTCCCCCTACCCGCTTCCTCTCATCACTCGGGTACTACCCTGTTCCGAGACAATAAATGAATGGCAATCGCGAAGAGATTATAGCAATTGAGAAGGGCCGAAGTTGGGCGCTTACCACAACTTGCGACGTATCACTCGCCCGGATTAGTGATGTGCCGTAACGCCAAGTACCGTGGGACACCGTGTTGATCTGTGTTATATGACGGGACGTGTGAATGTGTGATGTGTGGTGATAGAAACTCTCGCACCACGTGGTTTCATAGTTATTAGAGACTTAATAGATGAAGTAGTATCACAAAGTAAATCGATACAAATATTTTGTAAATCTTTTGAACAGTTATATTTTTTTATTCAAGGTCTATTTTTAATAACATAAATAATTATTTCGTAATATGATGAGTAACTTGTGTACAAGTAGAGGCAAGAAAAATAATGAAAAAGGTTTTAGAGGACATTAGAACTTAAGTTTTTACTTTATGCCCAACTTTAATAAGTCGTTACATAAATTACTTCAGTGTCATCATAAGTTTCAATAATTAATTCATTAATATACTGCCTCTTTACTGCATCGAGTTATATCTACAAAGCCCCACATAGTAACAAAAAGTCGAGTTAAACTCCAGCTATCTGCAAGACCATCATGTAAATCATGATGAATGCATTCCACACAGTAATAACTTCCAAACTTATTTATAGCAAAAACTTAAAATGCTATTTCCTTTTATACAATTCGTTCTGCTTGTAACCCAAGAAAATAGTGAGACAATTTCTGAAATTGCGTAATCAGAGTTGTCGGGGCGAGCGGACGGTCAAAATGGCCGCTTTTACATAAATACTTATATACTAGTCGTTGCCATCGTTTTGGAGATAACGCAATAACAGACACGCGAAAATAAGGTTGTGGAATCTTCGCATATTGTGGCCCACTATATATATTTTATACGAGATACATCTTCTAGCAATATTGTATTCTTTTGATATGGTTTAATATGGAATACTAAAAATATAAACGTGAAAGGTTTTTTATGGCGTGAACAATTTTATGAGTTCTGTTAAAATTGAACTTAATATTGGACGTGTTTTATGTTGTATTTAAACAAAATTCTGTCCTTTCTTAATCTCTCCTATTAGTGTGAAATAGGTGGTCTCTTTAATTGTCTCCTGGATTAGAAAATAAATCACTAAACCACACACTGCGTCATAAAATATCAGTAACATGTAACAGTAAAACATTATTATCATTCAGACAAAGCCTGTTGATGAGTTAAACCAACCCGTCTCAAGTAAGCCGGCACTTTCCCTTCCCAAACAATGTAATGTAAATAATAACGTGGGCTTAACTAAATAGAGACGAGCCAAGAAATACTGTCGTCGCAAAAAATGCGTATCATAGTGTATCCTGGGGATCTTGTACCCATGTTAGTGTGGACGGACAGACGGACAGATTAACGCACAGTGGCCGACAATGAGAGTCGCGGATAGTGAGCCCGCTCTTTGACTATTAAAATGTACTTCGGACAGGTGACTTCATGGTGAGCTTCTTTGAACTATTTTGGACTAGAATTGCGTTTAGTGTCTGTAAGTTTATTGTAACTGAGCCTAGTTTCCGGGTAAGAAATTTTTGTAAATGTTTTTTTTTATGGCGAAGTACGACATTGCTTACGGCTTAGCGAAATTTTAGCGTTCGCATGACACTCCTTCCTTGGAAATAAAGTAAAATTTTTAATCTAGAAAATAATTCTAAAGCGACGACGCGATGATTAAGGGTTTTGCTTTACCTCGGTGGTACCAGAGAGATTATACATACTCTAACATAATATTTATGTACAGTCACGCAAAATTCAAAAGCGTGCTTTTATCATGAAATTACAATTGTAACTTCCTAGACAAAACCTATTACAAAATATTTATTATGTTTTCGAAAATAAATATTTTATCGAACACAAACTCGATATAATATTGAATTTTGTTATAATCGCTTTTAAATCTTGTGGAACTGTCACAAGATTTAAAAGCGATTATACGCTACGAGAGTATACTGTACTATGCTAATCTTGAAAGCTTTCAAAATTCTCTCAAGCACCACCACAAACAGTTTGGTGTATCGAGTTTATTTATGTACAGTCGCCGTATTAATGAGTAGTACCGCAGGCAACAGCCGCGACGTGTGCGTTACACTATGTGCAGAGCGCAGTTGACTTGCTTGCAACTTGCAATAAAACTTGCCTCTGGGGAAGGAGCGCCGGCGAGGCGGCGGGGCAAGGCATGAGAGAACGCGACTGTTGCTATTTGAAAGTGTCGGGGAACATCCCTCTCAGTTACGGTTGGTCACTTACTATTAGGTGGAATGGTAGAGAACGCAACCCAATCAAATGTAATACTTAACCCTGCCTCGAAGTTGGGTAAAAAGAAGTTCTTGTGGTCACAAGCACAGTTTACTGAGCAGGGGTGCCAGGTTCAACAGCTCCTTGACAATCAACAGTGCCTGTAGTTAGTTTATTTGAAATAAATAAATATTTGAGTTTGAGATTGAAAACGAAGTTTAGTAGCCAGTAGCCCGGAGTCTAGATTTGTGAATGGGTTATGGCGAAGCAATGGACGAGCCTATTACCAAAATTAGTATTTAAATGAAATTTTAACATAACTGGCAACATGTGCCTGTACGAAAAACTGTTGCCCCATCCTGCGAGATAAATCAGTTAAATTATGACGTTAATGAAGTTGCGGCCCAGCTGTGGGACAGCTACAAACCCGTTGCAGTAGTTCTAACAGGCACGATACTGTCCATCTCGCCTGACGTCGATAACTCAGCGGCGCGCGCGGGGACATGAACTCAAAAGCGCTATGTGCACGCCTAACTTTGTGCGGCAAACTTGGCAGTCGCAAGACACACCTCCCTAATTGGGTAAATATAGGAGGCGAGCAAAGTGCCCAATTCGCAGATAATTTTGTGCCGGCATTGATAATGTCACGGGATGACATAACGTAAATACATGAGTTATCTAATTAAAATGCCTTGACCTTTTTAAGAATAATTTTTAAAGTCCGTGTGATTGAGGATTGAATCCTTAAGGCTGTATAGGGAAATACAGCCATACAACATTAAATCCTGATTTGTGTAAGGCTTCCGTCATTCATTAATTATAAGCATTCAATTATCTTATTTACTTTGTTCTTGCTGCTTCTAAATTATTTAAGACTACCCTTTATATCACCCTTGTAAAATATTCGACATTTAAACTGTAATTATGATGGTGCAAAGAGTATTTTATCGTCTATGGGCAGCATAAAGTAAGAGTATTAAGTATTGAGTTTTCCACCTGTCTGTCACAATTCTAAATCACTTTTTCTAAAAAAGGTTTCTTTAATTCCGTTGTTGACGTATGAATCGAATCGACATTTGTACAATTTCAATACTGTTGTACCTATCTGAATAAACAACCACACGAGAACAACAAATACATAAGTTTTTTTGTAAAGTTTCGCCAATAACTTGCACAATGTAAAAGCCTATTGTATATTAAACAACTATTTTAGCGTCACAGGTAAACGCCGGAGTCGAGCCAACACTTAAAATTCAAACTCTTGGCTCCGAAACAAATCCTTTGACTACTTTTATTTGGTTCTGATGCATTTGAAAATGGTTCTTAATGCTAAGAATTTAGAGTTGTAGATGGCAGTAAAGTGGGCGTTTTAAAGTTTTACAAGCGTTTTTAATAATGTGCGGGACATGTAAATTCGGCTGAAGTTTTCCAATAAAAGTTGCATCGCTGTTGGAGTACGCCGCGCGCGCGCCGTAACACATCTGTGTGTAGCGTTGTGCTACGTTTGGCGTAGCAAGCTACGAAACGATGCGTGGCGTAGCAAGCTACAAAACGATACGTGGCGTAGTAGGCTACGAAACGATATGTGGCGTAGCAGGCTACGAGACGATAGTTGGCGTAGCAAGGTACGCCATATCAGTAAATAACTTCTTAAGGTTAAAAATTAAAGCTAAGTGTTGCATTGCCTTATGGAATCTGTAAAACCAGGTTAAATACCTTGTGTCCATGTATGCTATTAAAAAATAAATAAAAAAAATTGTTTATTTCAGACAAAAAAGTCCATATGCAAGGCAAGGTTGTTAGTAACAAGAATTTTGCTTATATCTAATGTTAGTAATTAAAAAGTAACACAAACTAGACACACCGTCTACCCCTGCTCAGTAGGCAGGGGGGGGGGGGGTATTGATTTGAGAAAAATATTCTATGTAACCATAACATATTTATATTTAAAGATTTAATAAGGTTCGTCGTTTAAAAACATACTTACGTTTAATTAGGATTATCAAAATCGTAGTAACGAAGTGAGCGGGGCGGTAGCGTTCGCTCGCACAAGTAATGGGTTCGCGAAGTAAACGTATTTGCACATTAGAGCCTGTTAGGGCTGCTCGTTGTTCTGGCGCCTCTTTGTGCTCATTGCAAATTAGTGGAGTCGTGTGCTCCACAGGTAACGTGGAAGTCAAAGTCAAATCATTTATTTCTTTTGAACGACAAAATGAACAAGAAATAGAATTGATTCTAATCGCCCCTATCAAAAAGTAGTTTCGTATGGAAAAGAATGGGCAGGGAACTCCACCGTGACTCTTTTAAAATGTTTTGTATAGGTACATTGATTAGAAAACTATATGTTGATATCCTTGGACATTTCACACAACGCCATATACATTCAGTCAAAAAAGTATCGGGAATGGATGATTTGTTTATGGTTCCAAATTCAAATTTTTGTTTTTTTGTAGTTGTTAGATTGGCACAACTGTTTTCCATTTTGGCGCGGAGTTTGAGTTGCATCTGTTATTTATATTAAATACAGTGCTGGTTTTAGTAATATCATATATAGTGTGTATTGCGAATTTTATAATGGACAAAAGTATCGAACAAAGAGTTTGTCTTAAATTTTGCATCGCCAATGGAATTTCGTGTTCGGAGTCACTGAAAATGTTACAGAAGGCTTACGGTGAATCGACTTTATCAAAAACTCGTGCTTATGAGTGGTTCAAAGCGTTCAAAAGCGGTCGAGATGTGATGGAAGATTTGCCTCACTCTGGTAGGCCGTCAACGTCTGCAACTGAAGTTAACATCGCAAAAGTGAAGAAAATAGTGACTGAAAATCCCCATTCAACTCTGAGAGAGATAGCCGCCGAACTTTCTGTATCTCACGAGTCGATCCGTACCATTTTAATTAATCATTTGGGTATGAAACATGTTGCTGCTCGGCTAGTCCCAAAAGATCTGAATTTTCTCCAAAAACTCAATCGCATGAAAGTCGCTGAGGACATGCTAGAACGAGTCAGTTCGGACCCAACATTCATGAAACGCATTGTTACTGGTGACGAGACGTGGGTTTACGAGTTTGACATGCAAACTAGTCAACAAGCTTCGGAGTGGCGCCTTCCAACTGAACCGAAACCGAAAAAACCACGCCAAAGTCGATCAAAAGTCAAAGTCATGTAGACTGTTTTCTTTGACTATCGCGGTGTTGTGCACTCTGAATTCTTACCGGAAGGTCTAACGGTAAATAAAGAATATTATTTGAGCGTTATGCGGCGTTTAAGAGAGCAAGTTCGACGAAAAAGGCCAGATTTGTGGAAAGAAAATTCTTGGATTTTGCACCACGACAATGCGCCTTCGCACAAGGCTATCATTGTGAACGAATTTTTGACCAAACACTCAACAAATACCATCCAGCAACCACCATATTCACCAGATATAGCTCCTGCTGACTTTTTTCTTTTTCCTAAACTCAAATTACCACTTCGTGGCACCCGTTTTCAATCGATAGAAGACAGAAAGGAGAATTCGCGGCGAGAACTGAACTCAATTCCGGAAGCAGCGTTTAAAAAATGTTTTGATGAATGGATTATTCGTTGGCGCAAGTGTATCGTTTCTAAAGGAGCATACTTTGAAGGTGATAAAATAAATTTGGATGAATAACAGACATTTTGTGTATTATTGATCTTTTCCCGGTACTTTCTTGACAGAGTAGTAGTTCCAAGCTAAGCAACCTAATGCTTGTGTTATGGTAACGAGATGGCTGATAAACTAATTATAAACATTTTTTTTTTAAATTTCGATTCGATTCGATTGAATGTCGGCAGCCCGACGCCACAGTAAAATGCGATACGACATAATGCAGTGGAAGTAACTAAAATAGACCAAACGCGCGATTTTTACGTCTGTACTTACGATGTGAAGAAACCGCCATGTTTTATATACCGAATTTTATAGTCAACTAAGTTCTGTCTGTCTTCTGGCTATGTAATGTATCAGATCACACTGTTTAAAAGCAACCAACACGGCGCAATCTATTCATATGAATGAATGACATAGGAAAGATGAAAAGAATTAAAGTGTTTATAAACTAACATTATTTTGTTTGAAACAACAACATAAGCTATTATTATATATTTTATTTATTTATCGATTTGCTCAAAACTTCCAAATTGGCTTCGCTAACGACTTTGTCGTTCTCCAATACATTGCACATAAGGTTTTCAACAATGAAAATAAAATTTCATTCTGTGTAAGACACATTGCAGTCGGTAAAGAAGTAAGTTCCACGTTTGCAATGCACGTGCCTACTGCACGGAGGTGCGTTCGAGCGCACTTGCTACTAGCACTACATTGTCAGGAAAATGGAACAAAATACTATTTTTTTTGTATTTCTGTTCGTCATTTTGGTTTTCAATAAAACTAGTACCTACCAATAAATGCTTAATAAATTCTGTTCTTTCTTGAAATGTTTATAACTCGATTACTGTTTTACAAGCTTCGCCTGGATAATAAAAGTGCATTAAATATCTAAAAGCTGAAGGTTTGCATGCCTTAACTAAACACTATGATGGTAAAATACTGACATTATACTCAAAGAAGCGCATTTCGTGTTGTGTAATTCTATCTACAAACTTGCTATATTTTCAATCCTCAAAACTTAATAATATTCTATATAATGTCTATATCATATTAAATATAAATATTATGCACCTAGTTGCGACTTTAACAACTGATTACTTTGAGTGGCGCCTCTTAATTTGCCTAATTCAAAAAATACTTTATGATTTCGGGATATTAAAAATGATGAATTACTTTCCTCATTCCTAAAGCCCATCATCATTCATCATGGCTGACTTTTAATGAAAAGGTGGTTGTCGTCATAATTTTTTCTTACTTTGATTTTCACTTTTGTCATCTTGTGATGGCTTCATTAAATAAGTTCAGCCACAATTAATAATACCACACCTAATTTTCGAGTGTGTTTTATGTGCAAAATAGTTTACGCAAATGACTCACAAGAGTGGAGCAATTGTGTGCATGTGAAGGCAGCACGGCGAGGCGGGCGGGCCGGCGCGCGGTGGCTGCGTGACTGGAGCCCGTAAGTATTGCTTTGACATAATAGACACAGATAAAGTGCCTACGTACTTTATACACTTGCGCACTATTCATAACTAACCGAGGAATTGCAGATTCAAGAAGATGGTAATATTCTTGCAGACATCACGTAGCTAACAGTCGGGGCACTTCTGAATCTAAATATTTTAATACACATAATTGTTCCGGAGTTAAAACTGAACATTGAATACTTTGAAAAAAAGTCATTGCTACGAGACCTGGGAACAATTGAAACGTCAAAAATATTGTTCAATGTTCTACAATGCTACGGAACCCTTCACGTGCAAGTCTGACTCGCATTTGGCCGATTTTTTTATATTGTTATACCATTACAGTCATGATAGTACGTAGAATATACACAGAAGAACATTAAATTTAGGCTTTGTTATAGTAAAATAAATGTCTATGGTCAGGTTACTGTTAATGAGAAATCTCCTGTGTTTATCATATTACTAGCTTCCGCCCACGGCTTCGCCCGCATAATATGTCGACAAATTATGCACATAAACCTTCCTCTTTAATCATTCTATCTATTAAAAAAAACCGCATCAAAATCCGTTTCGTAGTTTTAAAGATTTAAGCATACATAGGGATATAGGGACAGAGAAAGCGACTTTGTTTTATACTATGTAGTGAGACTGTTATATTAGTTTTAGCGATAGCCGTTCGTCAGTAATACTCTGTAAGGAAAGAGAAACTACAAGCGGACAACTGTAGGTACGTTGCTTGCTCTTAAAACTACAAATGTCGTATAAAGTGATGTTTTAGAAAAATGTTGCTATTATTTAAACATTTTGTAGGGCCTTACGGTTTCCACGCGAAGGAAACCGCGGGTAGAAGCTAGAGCGTGAATCTAAAATAACTATTTATGTAACAAAAAAAAACCAATAACAAGAAACAAAGCTCCAGACGAGATAAGCTCTATTATACTTAGTTAGAACACACAAACCCTCCTTAACCTTGCGGGGCTCCAATTATGTAGATGAACTCAAAAATGGCGCACACACACAGCGAGTCGTGGCACTCAATCGGCGATTCCACAAAAACTTGGAAAGTAATCATCATACAAACACCGCGTTATCTCCTCTCAGGGCGACGTCGGGTAATGTGGATGGAGACGATACAATTATCCTCGTGAAATTGTCTTTAGTTAGACCGAATTACTCCGCCTTCCCATAAAGATTTAGTATAACGGTGGAAGCAACCGTTTACTTATCTTTCTCAAAAAACAAGATGGATACACTTTTATTATAACGATAGGAATCTCCGCGATGCGTATGACATTTCATGGAAAATGTTTGCACTTTATTTAACTGAACATTTTGAGCACATACGTGCATCTTAAGAAATTTAAGAGAATATCCTTTCTGTAGCTGATTACTTCCAAATCAATCACTCATTATGAACTCTTGATTTAAACACAGAAAATCACCCTGTAGTTTACAGTTTAACAAAAATACAAAGCCGGTAAAATGTGCTACCATTTTAATAATAGATCTTTTTCACGAAACTCTTGGCTATTTTTTTAATTCCGGCAATTAGTCAAGGACGAATCTTATGCAAATGACTTGTTAACTGTCAAGTCACTGTTAATTTAAAGGGTACTGGTTCTGCGATGAGAGCAGCCATCCACAACACTAATACTGTTAGCTTGTTTCTACTGCTGCCCTAATTAATTGTCAGCTTATGTCTTATTTACAAGGAATTTAATTCTACACTGAAATGGTTACATTTCAGTAAAATGTTATTCGCACAGTTGAGCCACAATCACCTGGATGTTTGTCTCCACTTGAGTGGTACATTCAGAATTAAAGCAATATTACCTAAAAATTCATATAAAGGCTGAAGAATTTTCCATGTTCAGCTTTGGAGACTTCTTTCGAAGATCGAGCGTAGATTTTAACACCAAGCGTAGACCTGTCAATTCTTAGTAACGGTAATTTTGTTTTAACCCAAGCATTATAACGATTACTTGAAGGTCAATTATGGTGACATCATGAGAAATTAAGAAAGAAGCAGGGCCGCAAGAGCCCTCATACTATTCTAAGAAATATTTATACTAACGGAATTTTTCATGTAGGGCTTGTACGTTGATACGTCTCGGGGCCGAAGAAGAACGCAAGTTTTGTTTTTTTTTAAGTATGTACTGGTAGAGAGAGTGAGGGCAGCTGAGACGGGTGTTATTATAATCCGTCCGTCCGTCTGTTGCCCCTGACATGGGTTAAGCTCTGTTTACACCCTAACATTTCTTTACTACCATTTTATATTTTTTCTTTTAACAATGTGGACTTTTTGATTGTAATCTGCTTCAGTATAATTTTATTATGCTTAACATCAACTTTTATTGTGCTCAATATTATCAGGTAGAGGCACATTCTGTTGTTGTCATGCGTGTATCTTGGTTTAGTTTTATTGACTTGCTCTGTTTTAACTAACGAGTTTTAAGTCCAGTTATAATAAGTGTCAAACATTTTTCTTTTTCACTATCTTGTCAGCATTCATAATTACCTGCATAATAGCTTGGTCATACTTACTAGGTTGATATCATTCGAAGATCTGGATATCGTGTGAGAAATTAGTTTCGAACTGATTCGATAGGAAGTTGAACAAATGTATGTGCATGGAGTAAACCTTAGTTATAATACATTATACTTCAACAATTTGTATTGAAACGCGCCATTAGAGCATTACAGGCAACATTCGGATAAAACACTAAGAACGTGACGTACCTCGTTATTTTAGTCCAGTAAACAATGTTTTTGATCAAACACAGCATCACAAAGAAATATAAACAATTATAACGATGCGGATACAACGAGTGTTAGTGATAATATTAATATATACGCCGACTGTTCTTCCATCACTTAGCACAAATGCATTGCGAAGGGAAATGTCAAACTTGATTAAAACATACAATAACAATAATCAACGAGGTATACTAACTCAGAAGGGCAGAAAGATTCAAATGACACCAGATGGAAACTTTATCATCTGTGGTATAGATTCACTCGAAGATGACTATTATGGTTGTGAATCATCTTACGAAATATACATTTACAGAACTTATAGGACTGGTAAAAGTGAAGAACGAAAACAAGTAAGTATAGCTGCCACAAAAGGTAGCAGTGTTAAAGAAAAAGAGAACACGGTGTCCAAATCTTCGCCAACCTCTGCGCTGACACCTAGAACCAAACCAACTATCACGACGCCATATTATGCATCGACACGTCAAGCCGATCTCGTTAGTCCGAGAACTTCAGATAAACTGTCCGACTATCTGGACACTGCACGCCCATGTAGATCATTATTGAAAAACACTTCGAATAGTACCACGCCAATATTTGTCACGAGCTCAGAAACAGGTCATGCCCTGGGACCCAGCTCAAAGACTGCGACTACCAGCGATGTTGGCGACCTCATCAAGATGCAAAGCAGAATTATAAGCAATCCTAGAACCACGACGCTGACTCCTGAATCCAAACCAACTGTCACGGTGACATATTATGCAGCGACAAGTCAAACCGATCTGTTTAGATACAGAGCTTCAGATAAAATGTTTGACTATATCGATACTGTACGCCCCAGTAGATCATTACTTAAACACACTAAAAGCAGCAGCACTACGCCAATATTTGCCACGAGAGCAGAAACACGAAATTCCCTTAGACCCAGCTCGAAGACTGCACCGACCAACAATGTCGCATTGAAAAGTCAATCCTATTTGTTTAATCCGAGAGCTTTAGATAAACTGTTCAAGTATCTCGTCTCTGTGAGCCCCAGTAGACCTTTAATTAAAAGGACTAAGAGCAGCACGACACCAATATTTGCCACGAGCGCAGAAACACGCAACCCTCTCAGAGCCAACTCCAAGAGAGCGCCTACACACAATGTCGGTAACTTCGTCCAGCTGCAAAGCAGTATTATACCTATTCTTAAAACACTGAAAGCCGAATCCAACATGGCAACCCAAACTCTAGGCAGGAGTGTATCACACATGCCAAACACAAGAAGTATTGTGTGGCGCGCTGCTACGGAACCTACTATTAAACATCTTTTTAACTACTAACGATAAATACTATAGGAATACTACAAACAGAAATAAATGCGTGGATACACAGAACTAAATTTGATATAACAAACATTGGCGTTACTAGTTTGATACTATCTTTGACTAAATTCTTGATACCCAAAATGTGTTACTCTATTCTAGAAATAGATTTAGTCAGGAAGTAATTTTGTAATAAAACTTTAATTTGCTTTACTAACTAAATTTTTAGGTTGAAGATAAAAGTAAAAGAACTGATTTGTAAAAAATAATATTTTAATTTAACAAAAAAAAAAAACGATTTTCATTTTGTTTTTGGAGCTTGATCAACTGTTTCTAAATAATACTAGCGCGCTGCACACTCTCAACACGGTAGCAGATACCATAGACATATTCACCTGTACAATGAGTGAGTTCACAAGGACCACGTACTGTGTAACATGTAAGGTATAGGATAAGCATATATTTTTAAGCATATTTTTAAGTTACTTTGTCACATTAGATTTATTATCTGTTATGGCAAAGGAAACATGTGATAAATAAATAAATATTAAATAGGACTATATAGATATGCGATTTAATTTTATTGTTTTAATATCTAAAACGACTAGATGTATGTATAGGGCATGCTTTGCTTTAATTTATTGTGTGGTAGTGAGGTGATACATATTTCTTTATTATATTTACAACAAGAGTCGTTTATTATTATTACTCTGGTGTGGTTGGCAGAATTACACGCCATGAAATAACGTTCACACAAAATCAAAACAATCTGAATACAAGTTTGATTATTTATATAGTCATTGTGATAGTTATGCCCTGAAATATGTGGCGTATTCTTTTTTTTATCGTAATTATCAACCGCTTACCATCAGTGTTATCCAATATACAATTGCGTCAAGCGGTGGAGCAGTTTGCAAGATACTACAATTCAAATTCCATGCAATTGAAGCCGCCAGAAACGATGGTGTTGCCAGCTAAGAAGAGAGTCCTCCCCACATGCGGTCCAGTACGCTTCCCTGAATGGAGTTGTGAAGAAAAAACTACTAGTGCTAACGGAAAGAGGCTTTTTAATATGGCATCATTCTTACCAAGGGAGCAGGAAACGGCACGTCATATTGCTGGAGTTTTACCATCACAAGTTTTGGTTCCACGCTTGCTGAATGCCGCGCTTAAAGCATCAAGAACCTCTCATATTCAAAGAAGAACATCATTGCAGGTATTGTTGCGACATAATTCTTCTCGCAGTGTTCGACGATCGCCTGTTCCAAGTTTGTTTTTTCAAAGTAGGGCATCAATAAGTGTTCCGTCAAGAACCAGCGCTATTGAAACTAATCTTAGTAGCAAGGGTGCTACCCCACCGACTGCATCGGCTTCGTTTGGCCCGGGCAACCGAACGGAATCTTATCAACATATTTTAAACCTATCGGGGCCTATCGAGTTGGTGGTGAAGGATCCTGAGATGAAACAACGCAAGATATCTCGTCATCATATGTCATCTGATGTGCCGCATACAAGTGTGCCAACATATAAGTCCCGCTTCCAAACTCAGCGACGCTCCCAAAGTGAAATCTTTACTGACATTCCATTCCTATACACGTAACTAATCTCAAGATTAGTCTCTGAATCGCATAATATAATTAATATTAAAGAATAAAACCAGCGAATAAATATTTGACAAAATATTTAATTTCAAGTCTGACGTCACTCTTAAAATTATGAATGACTAGCTTCCGCCCGCGGCTTCGCCCGCACTGTGTTTTGGAAAAGTAGTTTATATTCTTCCACAGACATCATCCAATCATCCACATAAACGGCTCAGCAGATTAACCGTAAAACGACACGGATAGACAGTTGAAGTTACTTTCTGTTTTTATAATGTCAGGTAAGGATTAGTACGCATACTATTATTATTGAAGAGGATTACTTGCGCGGCAGGCCCAGAAAGAGATGGTGAAATGAGCTGGACTCCTTCTTAAAGGATTGGCCTACAATCGCTGTAGACCGGGAAAAGTGGAAAGTGAGGCCTTTGTCCTGCAGTGGGATAACAGTGGCTTATAATTACTTGATATAGCGGTTTCACTTGTCGTATGGTAGCAATAAACAATAAAAACTGAAAGGATTAGAATAAAGTACGTTAGTAATGATCGATATGTTTTGATGGTTCTACTTACTGCAATATTATACTCCTGTAAACTATGTTAAATGATTTGATGATTGAGATTCATTTTAGGATGTAAATTAAAGGACATGTCAATAGTTAAGTTTTAATAAACACAATTTAGGAACTATATTACAAAATTGATAATTTAGTGACCGAATTATAGGGAATAAGAGTAAAGTGTGTGCCGCCGGATGCTGGAATGAGCACCAGGCCACGCTGTACAATCAACAATCACTTAGATCACTCCGGGCTGGCCGGGAAGGTGTAAGATGCTAACATAGGCAGCCAGTAAAACCACCACACCGTTTGATTGCTGTCTTGTAGACAGCGATCAAGAGCTTCGATTGCGCGTTTGTGTCACATCACATAGGTAGTGCACTCGACCCACACGATCAGCTTGCACTATTGGAACAGGATACCACGTTGATTTTACTGATGTTGCACGCAGGGGTTTCTTCGCTAAGCGGGATTGTCCGAAAGGGTTACCGCTACCCCGGAATATAAAGGGCTACGGAAGGAACATGGATGGGTTTTGGTCAGTAAGAGTCTGACACTCCCTTCCGCTCCACCCAGAGCGGGAGCAGTCATTGGATGATTTCCCAGCCTTAAAAAAAAAAAATGGGTTTCTTCGCTCGCCAGATTAAGAGGTAATTTAAAGACCGTCAGTCCACCATTTAGAAATGTTGCAGCGATTCCATAGGAAGTCACAGCTAATGCAACATTGATCCTTGCGTTTTTATCTAGAAGCAAACTAAGCAAAAAAGTATTGCCTGTTATAAGCCCGCATTCACCATTCTCAACTCGTTGTAATATTTTGTGATAAATCTCTTTCCGCTCGGGTTGCAGACGTGGCACATTTTCGCAAACGTGAGCGTCTAATAAGGTGGTATGGTAGCTTAGCTCTCTTGAGGAGTGGCTAGAGAGGCGCATCGGGTGTCCTCACTGGATGTTTCGGGAGGTTCTTGCACATTCTCAGACAAGAAAAAACTCTCAGGTGCCACCATTGCGAGGATCGCCCGGAGGACATAGTGAAGCATACGGTGGAGGTCTGCCCTGTTTAGAAGGAGCACCGCAATGTTCTCGTAGCGGCGGTGACCTCTCGCGTCTGGCCCTGGTTCAATGATCTGGAGCAAGAGGGAGTGGGAGGCAGTCACCGTCTTCTGCGAAGCAGTTATGCTAGTGAAGGAGGTGGTGGGATGGTCGAGGCACAGAGCCTCACGTCCCGACAACCGCGGGAGACGCTTCACCGCCGTCCGATCAGGACCAGACCATGCCGGACGGCGCGTTCTTGTTTCGCGCGCGCCTCAAAGAGATGTCCGCATTAAGAAAGGGGTCCGTTAGGGCCAAAGCCTACCAGGTCAGCGGAATTGTCTGAAAGGGTTACCGCTACCCCGGCATATAATGGGCTAAAGAAGGAACATGGATGGGTTATGGTCAGTAAGAGACTGACGCTCCTTTCCGCCCCTACCAGAGCGAGAGGTCAGGACATTTGATGATTACACACAATCAAAAAAAAAAGGTCTGATCAAATTATTTGACAGCTCTCCTTTACGCAGTGGACTCGGCGATGGCGCGTCATTGCCTGGACCCTCTGGAGTCCTCGCTGTGCTCTGCGCACCGCCGACTAATACTGTGCATTTCATGGCGCCCCACTCATATCAATCTTATCGTGATAACTTTTAAACTATTTGTCCATATTGCTTAGTGTAAAAGACAAAGTTTATCTTCATTAAATACCAACAGTGATAAACGCATTTAATTCGATAAGAATTAACTGAGTACTCTAAAATGTGCATTGTAAAAAAAGTATCAAATTGAAATGTATTTATGGCTCACTATTTTGTATGTAATGGCTTGCACATAATAGGTAGACATATGCTGTCGCGGATTTTTATATAGAACTTTTTAAGACAAACAGTCCCACAATACATTACCTTCGTGTAACTCCAACGGTTTAGGCAGCGCACGCCCAGATAGCTCTCAGATGGCAGGAATTTTGCCGACTTACATGATACTTATCATTATATTATGGCCAAATCACGCAAAGTCTATGTAAATTGTAGCCTATGTGTTATTCAGATATATAAGCTATATTATTGGGAAGTTTCATCGAAATCTGTTTAGCCGTTTTTGCCATGTAAAATGTGTATTGTATAAAAAGTATCAAATATAAATGTATTTATGGCTCACTATTTTGTATATAATGGCTTCCACATAATAGGTAGACATTATGTTGTCGCGGACTTTTACATAGAAATGTTTAAGATCAACAGACACACAATACATTACCTTCGTGTAACTCTAACGGTTTAGGCAGCGCACGCCAAGATAGCTCACAGAGGGCAGAAATTTTGCCGACTTACTCGAAACTTATCATTATATTATGGCCAAATCACGCAAAGACTGTATAAATTGTAGCCTATGTGTTATTCTGATGTATAAGCTATATTATTGGGAAGTTTCATTGAAATCTGTTCAGCCGTTTTTGCCCAAAAAAGGAACAAACATCTATCCATCCATCCATCCATCCATCCTCACAAACTTTCACATTTATAATATTAGTAGGATATTATTGGGAAGTTTCATCGAAATCTGTTTAGCCGTTTTTGCCATGTAAAATGTGTATTTTATAAAAAGTATCAAATATAAATGTACTAGCTTCCGCCCGCGGCTTCGCCCGCACGGTTTTTTGGAAAAAGTAGTTTATATTCTTCCACAGACTTCAGTTCATCCACATCATAAACGGCTCAGCAGATTAACCGGCGACCGAAAACATACATTCACACAGATAGACAAACGGATAGACAGTTGAAGTTACTTTCGGTTTTTATAATGTCAGGTAAGGATTAGTACGCATACTATTATTATTGAAGAGGATTACTTGCGCGGCAGGCCCAGAAAGAGATGGCAAAATGAGCTGGACTCCTTAAAGGATTGGCCCACAATCGCTGTAGACCGGGAAAAGTGGAAAGTGAGGCCTTTGCCCTGCAGGGGGATAACAGTGGCTTATAATTATAATGATAATTACTTGATATAGCGGTTTCACATGTCGTTTGGTAGCAATAAACAATAAAAACTGAAAGGATTAGAATAAAGTACGTTAGTAATGATCGATATGTTTTGACGGTTCTACTTAGGTACCTACTACAATATTATACTACTGTAAACTATGTTAAATGATTTGATGATTGAGATTCATTTTAGGATGTAAATTAAAGGATTTGTCAATAGTAAAGTTTTGATAAACACAATTTAGAATCTATTTTACAAAATTGATAATTTAGTGACCGAATTATAGGGAATAAGAGTAAAGTGTGCGCCGCCGGATGCTGGAATGAGCACCAAGCCACGCTGTACAATCAACAATCACTTAGATCACTCCGGGCTGGCCGGAAAGGTGAAAGATGCTAACATAGGCAGCCAGTAAAACCACCACACCGTTTGATTGCTGTCTTGTAGACAGCGATCAAGAGCTTCGATTGCGCGTTGGTGCCACATCACATAGGTAGTGCACTCGTCCCACACGATCAGCTTGCACTGTTGGAACAGGATACCACGTTCATTTTACTGATGTTGCACGCAGGGCTTTCTTCGCTAGGGCACGCCACGATAGTGGCGGTAAGGCCCCTCTTTGAGGAGTGGCTAGAGAGGTGTCACGGCGCCCTCACCTTCCGCCTGACGCAGGTCCTCACCGGACATGGATGTTTCGGGAGGTTCCTGCACATCATCAGGCGGTAGGAAACGCCCGGGTGTCACCACTGCGAGGATCGCCCAGAGGACACGGTAGAGCACACGGTGCAAACCTGCCCCGCTTGGGCGGAGCACCGCCGTGTCCTCGTAGAGGCGATCGGCGGCGGCGACCTCTCGCGCCCGGCTCTGGTGCAAGCCATGGTCCGGGGCGAGAGGGAGTGGGAGGCTGTCACCTCCTTCTGCGAAAAAGTCATGCTCGCGAAGGAGGTGGCGGGATGGGAGAGAGAAAGGTCCTCCCGTCCCAGCCGTCGCGGGAGACGCTCCGTGCGTCGGGAGCCACGTGACGACTCCCGGCCACCGTAGGCGCGGGCCTGCGGGCGGTGAGTAATGGGTGACTCACCGTCCGATCAGCACCAGACCCGTGCCGTACGGCGCGTATATGTTCCACGCGCGCCTCAAAGAGATGTCAGCATATGAAGGGGCCCCCTCAGGGCCAAGCCTGCCGGGTAAGCGGGATTGTCCGAAAGGGTTACCGCTACCCCGGAAAATAAAGGGCTACGGAAGGAACATGGATGGGTTTTAGTCAGTAAGAGTCTGACACTCCCTTCCGCTCCACCCAGAGCGGGAGCAGTCATTGGATGATTTCCCAGCCTTAAAAAAAAAAAAAAAAAAAAAAAAAAAAAAAAAAAGGGCTTTCTTCGCTCGCCAGATTAAGAGGTAATTTAAAGACCGAATGTGCCGTCAGTCCACCATTTAGCAATGTTGCAGCAATTCCAGAGAAAGTCACAGCTAATGCAACATTATGATCCTTGCGTTTTTAGCTAGAAGCAAACTAAGCAAAAAAGTATTGCCTGTAATAATCCCGTATTTACCATTCTCAACTCGTTGTAATATTTTGTGATAAATCTCTTTCTGCTCGGGTTGCAGACGTGGCACAGTTTCGCACACGTGAGCGTTTAATAAGGTGGTATGGTAGCTTAGCTCTCTTGAGGAGTGGCTAGAGAGGCGCATCGGGTGTCCTCACCGTATGTTTCGGGAGGTTCTTGCACATTCTCAGGCAAGAAGAAACGCTCGGGTGCCACCATTGCGAGGATCGCCCGGAGGACATAGTGAAGCATACGTCCACCGTATGCCCTGTTTAGATGGAGTACCGCAATGTTCTCGTAGCGGCGATCGGCAGCGGCGGTGACCTCTCGCGTCTGGCCCTGGTTCAATCTATGATACGGAGCGAGAGGGAGTGGGAAGCAGTCACCGTCTTCTACGAAGCAGTTATGCTAGTGAAGGAGGTGGCGGGATGGTTGAAGCACAGAGCCTCACGTCCCGGCCGCCACGAGAGACGCTTCACCGCCTTCCGATCAGGACCAGACCCATGCCGGAAGGCGCGTTCTTGTTTCGCGCGCGCCTCAAAGAGATGTCCGCATTAAGAAAGGGGTCCGTTAGGGCCAAAGCCTACCAGGTCAGCGGAATTGTCTGAAAGGGTTACCGCTACCCCGGCATATAATGGGCTAAAGAAGGAACATGGATGGGTTATGGTCAGTAAGAGACTGACGCTCCTTTCCGCTCCACCCAGAGCGAAAGGTCAGGACATTTTTTTGACATGGTTCACACCATCAAAAAAAAAAACGGTCTGATCAAATCATTTGACAGCTCTCCTTTACGCCGCCGTGGACTCGGCGATGGCGCGTCATTGCCTGGACCCTCTGGAGTCCTCGCTGTGCTCTGCGCACCGCCGACTAATAGTGTGCATTTAATGACGCCCCACTCATATCAATCTTATCGTGATAACTTTTAAACTATTTGTCAAAATTGCTTAGTGTAAAAGACAAAGTTTATCTTCATTAATCACTTAAAGTGATAAACGTATTTAATTCGATAAGAATTAACTGAGTACTCTAAAATGTGCATTGTAAAAAAAGTATCAAATTGAAATGTATTTTTGGCTCAGTATTTCGTATATAATGGCTTGCACATAATAGGTATATATGCTGTCGCGGATTTTTATATAGAACTTTGTAAGACAAACAATCCCACAATACATTACCTTCGCGTAACTCTAACGGTTTAGGCAGCGCACGCCCAGATAGCTCTCAGAATGCAGGAATTTGGCGACTTACATGATACTTATCCTTATATTATGGCCAAAATCACGCAAAGTCTATGTAAAATGTAGCCTATGTGTTATTCTGATGTATAAGCTATATTATTGGTAAATTTCATCGAAATCTGTTCAGCCGTTTTTGCTCAAAGAAGGAACAAACATCCATCCATCCATCCATCCTCACAAACTTTCACATTTATAATATTAGTAGGATTTATGGCTCACTATTTTGTATATAATGGCTTCCACATAATAGGTAGACATATGCTGTCGCGGACTTTTACATAGAACTGTTTAAGATCAACAGACCCAAAATACATTACCTTCGTGTAATTCTAACGGTTTAGGCAGCGCACGCCAAGATAGCTCACAGAGGGCAGAAATTTTGCCGACTTACTCGAAACTTATCATTATATTATGGCCAAATCACGCAAAGACTGTATAAATTGTAGCCTATGTGTTATTCTGATGTATAAGCTATATTATTGGAAAATTTCATTGAAATCTGTTCAGCCGTTTTTGCCCAAAAAAGGAACAAACATCCATCCATCCATCCATCCTCACAAACTTTCACATTTATAATATTAGTAGGATTGAAAGCGAAGTTAGGACAACGGCTTTTTGTTGTGTTCGACAGTGTACCAATTAAATTAATTGTCCTTAAACACACTTTGTGTTTGATCGTCGAGTTAAAGGGTTGTAAGAAAAACCTCTTATATATTTTTTTACGTAATTATGTTTGATTAGTTTGTTCTATTATTTTTTTTTGTGTAGTTTACTAATAATTGTAATTATGACATTATTCAATCGTTTTTTTCTTCCAACAATCCGGTTTACATAATATTGTAAATATATAATATTACAAATAAAAAGCTTTACTTGCTAGTATATTTGATTGGTTATACATTTATATGTTGTTATTAATATTTCTATATTTTCATTCTTCATTTTTAGTTTGAATTGATTAAAGACTAGAATGAAACGTATTCTATGGATCTTCCAATTACTGCTTAAGTTACAGTCCTGTGACACATACAGACACACGGCATGGTTCCCTTTCACCCTTTAAGTACGAAACCCTAACAATCCGTGTAGTTGGTTCAGTAGTTTCAGTGTGTCTTGGTCCCCGACACTCAGTTTCGCTATGCGTATAAATATTGTAATAATATAATTTATTTACAGCAGCACTTCAAATTCGAGACGTTTCTTAATCGAAATGAGCTCGCCCATGTGCAGCAGACGATAAAGTAATAACAGCATTCGGTAATTATTGTACCAAAACACAACATTCCGATTACAAATTCAATCATTAATATGCACAGAAAATAATTATGCTCAATGGTCACTGCCGTAAACGTAATGCGAAACACTTTCGTGCACTCCGCTGTTCTACTGGACATACTTTGCTCCGTGAGCTGTGCCGAGCTCGGAGAGCGCCATGTGTTACCCATGCATGGTGCCAACAGCCCAGTGGACTCCGAATATACAACAATCCCACCACAGCCGGTGTCCAAACATGATGATGCGAAGGCAAACCTTCGTGATGACTACGCAGTTTCGTTTGACCACCTTATGTCTGCCAAGGCACGCCAGAATATGGACTTGAAATCAGAAGTTTTAACTGTAATGCCGCATTCAGAAGTGTCAACAGTAATGCCGCAATTTGAATTATTAAGTCCACAGCTGATTGAATGGGATGATATAATGTACGATGTGACAACGCCAAGTCCGCAGACGTTGCAAGGACCACCTGGTGGTGATGAGAGATCGTCGAGCACCATGTATCCGGTAGATCCAAACGCGACCACGACGACCACAACAACGACCACAACTACTACCACAACTACGACCACAACTACGACCACCACAACGACTCCGTCCACGCCCACCCCGACGACCCCATCTACGAACACTACAACAACAGATACTTCCAGAAGACCGCCCGCACAAGATGACCGCATCGTCGCGAATAAATGCGCCAATTGGGCTAAATGTCAGATGAAAGTATGGCCGGCGAGGATGCCATAAAAATAGAACCACGCAGCACCACAGCCTGAAATGAAAAGAAGAAGATGAGAAGCTCGGCTTTGTAAGAGACTTTCAATGATTGTCAGTTAACTGGTGGAATTTCATAACTTGTACAGTGTTCCAGCATTTTGACATGTGCCGTTTATGTTAAGGTTCCGAAAATATTATTTTTTATAATGTCACAACGACCCGATGTCTATATTATATGAGCACTTAGTTATTCGCTGTGCCCACGGCTTCACTCACGTGAGTATCGTATTCTAAAAAATACTCCTAAAGGAATAATAGTTGAATAGAAAAGTGAGACCAAGGTATATTGGAAAAAATAAATTTTGATCGTTGTTAGTTTAAACTAAAACTTGTTGGTTATTAGTATTTGTGTCAGATGGACGTTATCGCTGAATACAAAGTATTTAAAGAGGGTGCATTAACCAGGCTTGTTCCAATGTGATTGGTTGCGGGTATCTTCGTGAACGAGCTGGCGTCTATAACGCAAGTCCTGGAAAACAAAAATTTTATTTTAATAAGACGTGACAGTTATGAGGTAACTAGGCCCTACTGAAGACGTTGTTATCGTAGACGACGAATGCATTAGCACCATTCAGCTTAATCATTTTGAAGGGAGCTAAATGGCACATGCGCCACCATCAGTGAAACATAGTGAGCATGACATACTCACAGCCGCCAGGGAACATTCAATCAATGAAAGACGTACCCAGTAAATGAGATATTTTATAGTAGCATGGTATTCACGCATGTTATATGCAATTTTACTTAGAGATTGAATTTTTACAATGCGACGATAGTATTTAAAATTTTCAGCATCACCAATAGCACTTTCAAATGCTAATCTTTTAGCTTATGCGCCATTAAGGAGCAGGACCACAGTTGAGCCTAGCATTTTAGTACCAACGTAATCCCCCAACTCATAATTTTCTTAGCTGCATAGTGTACGTTCCATACAAGATTTTTTCGGATCAATAAGTTAAGAATTTGGGGAGATATTTCATTTATACATGATTTATGCCTCGCAGCATAATTATGCTGTTAAACTTAGCCTTCCCGCAAAGTATGTTAAATGACGATCTCATTGAAGTCTTGAATCGTCAAAAATTAGTACTAACGACGAATTCTAGTTTCTCTTGATTCAATACTATATCTATTGACATTTGGTAAAGAAAATCTTATGCATTTCATTTTTTCAATTTAATAGTAAATTTTAGCAGTCAACTAATTTAGGACCTGCAGTAGAGCATTATTGATGTTGGCAATATTTGATCCACTTCTATTAATTACAAAAATTAAGGCTCTATCGCCAGCAAATAATACCATTTATACTTGGGTTTTAATCAAATGGGTTGATCACTAATATACCAAATATCAGACAATATGGCACAGGCGCACCAACACGTGGAGTGTTGGTGCGCCTGTGCCATTTTGTACACGGTGCCATTTTGTCCACTCTTCAAAAAAAAAACATCAAAATTCTTGTAAACTTCGATCAAACGGACAGTTGCAAACCTCATTTCCAAAATTATAATATGTTTACCCTCCGTATATATGTATATTTTAGTAACCTGAAAATAAGTTCGTAAGTAGGTATCAAGAATGTTATACATAGCGGGAAGACATAATACAAACTCCAACACAAATCAAGATTAAATATTCCACTTTCTCGGCTAAAAATACATTCTACAAGTCCATACGTAATGTCCATACAAATGTATAACAAATCAACTAAAGCAATAAAAAAAGAATTAAGAAGAAGAATAAAATAAACATATTTATACAAAACTAAAACAATTCTGAGTAAAAAATGTTATTATAGTACAGTGAATATGTCAACGATAAAACTTAAAGAATCCTATGTAGTATATAGTAAATAATCCCTAATAGGGTATTCTTTGGTTGTAAGTTAATTTAAAGTCTACCTTACCATCTAAGTACACATTGTAAAATACAAATCCCTTGAGACCAGTCCACTATATGTAGGTATCACCCTCATTAACAGCAGTTTGCTATTTGAAGACAACAGAGATCTGTGCAACTGCTGAGCTGAGATTTTTGAACACTGCTATTCGTTACCTGGAGTCAATCCTACCCCTGGTACTACTATCCACTCTCCACTAATGTTACTTTTTGATTTTATTAAATTGTTAACTTATTATTATTTTTATTTCTCATTTAAATTGTATTTTTTTAAATTATTGATATATTTTTTTTTAATATTATCAATTTCATTATAATTTCTAATACCTATTTTCTTATTTTATAAAGTCAGATTTATTGTGTACTTTTATAATTTTTCGTTTGTTAATTTAACTTTATTACAGAGCAATAACTTGTTTGTGTGGTTTTATACTGTAAATGCAAGTTGGTTGTAATAAAATAAATGAAAAATAAAAATTGTGGAATGAAAATAAAGATTGAGTATTGAGTATCGCGCCTTGTGGTTTATGCATTTTTACTTTAAACTAAGTAAATTGACGCCATTTATTTGAACTTGGTGATGTTTACTATTTATATGATTTTACTAAACTGAGTGCAAGTTTTCCAAATCCGTGAGGCTGCGCGTTCACCAGAGATGTGCGGTAGTTAGGCGGTGTGCGAAGAAAAAAGCCAGTAATGGGATCACTTCATTTTCAAAGCGTGAGCTAAGCTTATGCTGTTATTGTTTAGTTTTACGCACATTAGCCGCTGGTGGCAACTGTTCACTCTAATGTGCACCCTAAAGAGGTTTCGTGGTGGTCATAATCAAATGCCTTGGAGCGGTATAAAAAATCCTATGTAATACGGTTTTAATAAGGTGACACAGACGCGCGGCGTTGGTCGTACAACGTCTTTTAGCGGAAGTTGATTGGTGTTAAAATGATTGAGCATTTGATTAAGTATTACCTTTTCAAATACCTTGTTGAAAACCGGCAACACGGATAATGGTCTTTATTTGGTGTCGTAGTTGCTGTCGCCGGATTCGAAAAGTGGTATTACTAAACATTATTTCATTAGATCTGTGTAGACTCTATGATTCACACACAAATGAGTAATACGGCGCTATAGTTTTAATAATGGAGGTTGAAATTTTAATAGATATTCCCCGGAGGTATTTGGTTATTTTGCTTCATAAAATGGACTCGACAAAGCAAATACATTTTTTTATTGTTATGTACTAGCTTCTGCTCGTGACTTCGGTTGCGTGGAAGTCGTATATTAAAAGCTACAGCTTATTGTTATAAAACTTTCCTAAACTGCGTTTGTTGTTTTGGTCTCAGCAGCCGAAATATACAAAACCACAACTACGAACGTATTATTCAGGGAAGCTTTATAAAAATGTGGATGTTACTTAAGTTTATTCCTATGTAACTGTCTGACTACCAAGCGAACGACTACGTTTACTATTTGTTTATTTATTATTTCGTACTAACGAAGTAATAAATAAACAAATTATTTATCTCAAAAAGAACTAAAGTCTTAGTAGTATAAGTAGAATCCTGTGACAGTTTTTTAGTTAATATAAAATGTCTTTAGCCCTCAATGATAGTAATGTAGGCGCGGGACTGCGGACGGTGAGTAATGGGTGACTCACCGTCCGATCAGCACCAGGCCCGTGCCGGACGGCGCGTATATGTTCCACGCGCGCCTCAAAGAGATGTCAGCATATGAAGGGGCAGGGCCAAGCCTGCCGGGTAAGCGGGATTGTCCGAAAGGGTTACCGCTACCCCGGAACATAAAAGGCTACAGAAGGAACATGGATGGGTTTTAGTCAGTAAGAGTCTGACACTCCCTTCCGCTCCACCCAGAGCGGGAGCAGTCATTGGATGATTTCCCAGCCTTAAAAAAAAAAAGCCCTCAATGATCAGAAACTCATCGATTACATAACGTCCTCCTTGAAGAAGTGGGTAATTCAACATCTTTTGGTGGTGTATAATTTACAGATTTTTTACGTTATGAGAAAAAATACGGCATGACCAATAAATGGGCATTGCGTTTTATAACATTTTTCAATTGATTTAATACCAAAACACAACAATATTATATGAACCGCGACATACAATAGATTAATGCTCTCCACTAGTCGTAGGTTTGCTTATTTTTCATAAATATTGGAATTGTAAGTAGTAATGCGGTACGTAATATTTTACTACTTCATATTCGTTAAGCACCTAATGATGTCATCAGCACCTCGCTTCCGGCCCACGTTACGAATGTCAAACTTTCACAAAACTAATGGTGTTACAAATACCCCAGTTCAACTGCCACAGCCACCGGAGCTTTTTGATGAACAATGGCCAAAACCAAAGCTAACTACTTGTTCAGACAATGAACAATACTCGAGAGATGGGATTTTACACAAAATGGTGTGTGGCACAGTCGGCCCTCAGTGGGCACTAACGGCACAGCCGAAACCAATATTACGACAGCACGTTCTGCAAGAAGCAATTCAAAATCCGATTCAAAAACCCTTTCAACAACCAATACAAAAACCATATCAAGAGTCGTTTCAACAACCGATTCAAATCCCATTTCAACAACCGATTCAAATCCCGTTTCAACAACCGATTCAAATCCCGTTTCAACAACCGATTCAAAGCCCGTTTCAACAACCGAATCAACCGCACTTTCAGAAACCGTTACTAAATCCAATTCAGATGCCGGTTCAATCATCCATTCAAGCATGGTTTGACCAACCGCCACAAATGTCTCGTCAACTGCAGATTACGATGTCGGAAGCACGATACCAGCCGACCGTCGAAAGAATAATTTATCATAGTGGAAAGAAGAAGAAGCTTCGAGGAAATTTAAGACAGAGGCACAGAGTGTCGTCCAGCACCAGGCCGCCGTATCCCAAGGGAGTGAGACCTGATGACAGTGAAATGGACCTACTTAGTGAATATAGTATGTGTGATGGAAATGCTATTTGTCATAAACACCATTGGACAACTAAGAAAAGAAAGGCCAGAGCCGATTACGGGAAGTAAGCAGCAGCCGTGAGCAGTCCGTGGAACGGTCGCTGACCTGCTGTAATTAGTGTATTAATTAATAGCGCACAAATAAGCCTGCGCCAGCCCCTTAACTATTCACCTGAATGTCAGTCTCAAGGTAATAAATAACTGCGATTAGTGATTCAGATTTTTATTCCATAAATATAAAAACGACAAAGGAAAAGGTCTTCGTAAATAAGCACCTTTTTTGTGTTTTTGTCCTATAGCTATGTATACTAGTGTAGGTAACGAATTAAATTATCTTTCTTCTAAAACATTTATCAATATCTAATAATTTTATTAGAATCAATATTCTATCTGTATACACCTAGGACACAAAGGGAGCTGTCCTCTTTTGTAAATGTTGAGCTATATCTTCTAGAGGCAGATGAGTTTTAGATGGGTTAAATGTTAACTCTCACACGGGTTGATCAAAAGTTAAGCTATTTCGCTCGCCGCACTCGATTCGTGGATGGGTGACCATCCATTACATATCGAAACCCCTTCGTGGCTTGCAAAAGGCCGGTAAGCCGTTGGTCTCAGCTGTCATTGACAGTCGTTACGGGTAGTCAAAATCCCAAGACCCTCTTACCATGAGGATCCGTACTACACAATAACGGGCTTGCCACCTCAAGCCCTGACTTTATTTTTAACATTTTGTCCAATTCCGCAGTAATAGTGCAGAATAGCACGACACGCCGGCATAAATAGCATCATCTGTTGTGCTTTTGTCACTGCGAGGTGCATAGGAATCCAATGACTTAGCACGCGGCGATCTAAAAAGACCAGACAGAATGAACATAATGCCTTGGAAATTAGGTAGGCTTTCGGTGCGGGATGCAACATGGTGTCAACAATCTTTCACCATAATAAATGCTCATCTTCCTTGCTAGGCAAGCTTGACCTTGGTAGCAAGCTGTGCTGGGGCGGTTGCAGGTTTTGACACACTTTGCATCCTTCTACAAATATTTTGATATATATAAAGGCGATATATGAAGGCTGATATTTAAGTTATGCTCGTGAACAAATGCTGTTTGAGGCGATTGGCCATCTTTTTTTTTATTGTTTTGCTAGGAGTGGGAAATTCCTTAAGGATGCTCAGACTATCTCATTAGTGAGCCGGTCTGGGCAATGCCGGATGCTTACCTGTTGAAACCCACTCTTGCCTTTGCTCACTGTCCTTCTGACATGATCAGGGACCTTGCATGGCAATTGTTGCTATTGCTACCTTTCTTTTTGTTTAATTGCCTCACTAGCTTCTGCCCGCGTGGATGACGGAAATTTCGTGTTATTATACATATAAACCTTGCTCTTGAATCACTCTACCTATTAAAAACTGTATCAAAAGCCGTTGTGTAGTTTTAAAGATCTAAGCATACAGACATTAGGGCGCGGGAAGCGACTTTGCTTAATACTATGTAGAGATTTTTTGTCCTATGATCTTACCTTATTTTTTTTGGTTAAATGTTTTTTTTTAATATTTTTTTTTTCATGTTTTTTTAAACATTATTTATCGGCCTGCCTTGGTCCTTCCTGTCCGAAAATTGATTAAAAAGTTATATAACCCTGCGACTTTCGAAAGCTCAGCAACGTAGGTGTTTCTGGGGTGGCACTTAAATAATTTTGATCATACGTAAAGAATTGGTTTCAAATAATAAAAGTCCGAAGATACTAAAGTATTAACCACATACTCGTAGTATTGGCTGATTCACGAAAATTCAGTACAAGTTTCTCTTTAAGCTGTCTTTTTTAATATGGTAGGTACTTCAATTGTCGACATGATCAACTAAGCCTCCTCAAATGTATATTTGTACGCCAAATGGCTAAACATAGAGAAACTGTAATATTTATAACAATCATTGTAACATCTAGCACACTGATGTAACCTATGTTTACAATTATAGACAATTGATTGATTGATTGAACTAATCACAGCAAGAGATAAACACGTTATCTATTTGGTTCCGACAAAACCTACTTAAAATAAACGCTGCTAGTTATATCATTTTTTAACCCAACAATTAAAAATCCCTACCAGATCACCAGTAATACAGCAAATAAGTGTGAAAGAAACAAAAACAAAGAGTAGGTTGCCAGTTAGACCCTGCGCTCATATGGCAAAGTATTTTTTTTCCTACCTATACGCACTAAACGTTTTGGGAATTCTTTTGTTTTGCGTACAGCTAAGGAGGGGATTTTCCAGCCGGAGTCTGTATTGCCCGATAGCTACAATCCAAGGGTGAATAGGTTTCTTCAAGTCAAGAGTGAATAGGTTTCTTCCAGCAAGAGCAGGTAAGCGTGCTTCACCACATAATCGGTTACCATCAGGTTAGATCGTGGTCAAGCGTGAGTCTATTGTGAACGAAAAAAATAAAAATTTAGGCGAACATTGAAATTTCAAGTTTATTTCATCACTTTCCATATCGGTAACGATTATTTGCGACCACGATAATTATTTTTTTGCGGGTCATTTCGAAAATTTGCGGATTTGTGTTTCGTTAATGTTATTCACGTACGAAATGAAATTTATTAAAATTATATTAACGATTTGGTAACGGTTCGTTAACGTTCGAAAAACAATAATATCTACTTAGTTATATTACTAAGAAAATACTGTTAGTATTTTTTTATTTTGAAAATATTTTAATTTTTTTCTAAAAACTTTGTTTTATATGTCTACTCTATAGCTCGGTATGGCCAAAAACTTCATAATTATACCAAGACAAATTAGCATAACATAGCACGTACTTCTTTCCTAAATATGTCTCCGTTATAACTTGCACTTTTAGTTTGACAGTTGTGCGTTAAAAGCAAAGCTGGAGTAATGCTTAGTTCGGCTAAGCATTTCTCCAGTCCCTAAGTCCATGCTAAGTAACGTTTTTTTGATTCTCGTTAGCGCATTAGTTCCGCTTTTGGCCACTATTTCAGATGTTTGTGGCGCCATCGTAGCGAACGACCGTAACCCGCCAATCCCTGCGCGCTCGTGAAATAAGTCACGCCCATCACTACTATTTTTATTTTCAAGAGAGATCCTTATGGTACCATTTCTGAATTCAACATGACGATATGAAGTAGATAAATCATTATTCCGGTAATAGTGTCCATTAAACACCTCGTAGATTTTTTTTTCTCAATAATATTGATTGTTGATTCTTGACCTCATTTCGAGTACAAGTATCATCGCGGTCATCATCATCCGCATGACATTCGAAGAAATGGGGAACCCCAAGCAACTCTAAATTAATCAATCCGGAATACAAAAATCGTAAGTTAAAAAATACAGATTAAGGTTTATTGAAACTTCGTTGCTGAGTGTTGATGCAACTCTGTACTTTATTCAAACTCAAATTCAAACTCAAACTGCAAACATGTGCGAACGATGCAGAACGGTGAAAGCATCGCAAAGCATAAGTCATGAAATTGATAAGTCCCTTTCCCCCCAAATCTTTCTTTTGCTGTGCCCGACAGGGTCCATGATTGTTTCTTTTGGCGAATATTTACCACCTAAGCCTACATTGTGGAATGCAATAAAGAATTGAGAATTGAGAATTGAATTGAATTGAAGCATCCGATATAAAATATAAAAAAAAAAGTTCAAAAATTAAATTAAAACAAGCCATGGCCGCTAAGAGATGACCAGTCTCTACTGACAGCGCCCGTTCACGAACATGACGCATGGATTAGCACCATTCAGCTCAACCATTTTGAAGGGAGCTAAATGATCCAACACACACGCCACCATCAGCGAGACATTAAAGTGAGCATGACATACTCTCAGCCGCCAAAGCACATTCAAGTCAATGAAAGACGTACCCAGTAAATGGTCGCTTTATATTAGGTACATAGTACTCACATATGTGCTACGCAATTATACAATATTAAGAAATTGAATTTATACAATGCAAATATAGTTTTTGTTGTTGTTGATCTTCCGCAGCTCCAACAGTTTTTTAAGAAGTCTAATGAATTAGGTGATACGCCCTTGTGGAGCAGGACTAGCATTGACCCAAGCGTTTTTATCAGCGATGTAATCTCCCAATTTATAATAGCTGGCTGCATAGTGTGCGTTTTATACAGGATTTAAATTTTGTTTCATTAAGTTCAAGAATGTTGGGAGGTATTTTATTGTAACATTTTAAACAGTACCCCATGAAAGATGAATCTACTTTAGCGAGCCTGAAACCTGGTTGAACTAATTGGTCCCTATTTCTAGTGAAATAATTGTGTCTTTCACCTCTTTTACTAAAAAGATGTAGATTTTTCCTTGCATACATGATGTTTTCATAGATATATTGACAAGGTACAGTCATGATGTTAATAAGCTTAAACCGTTCCCTTAGAGAATCGCGCCTGCGAAGATTATAAATGGCTCTGATAGCTCTTTTCTGCAGAATAAAAATAGACTCGATGTCTGCAGCACGTCCCCAAAGTAAAATACCGTAAGACATAATACTATGAAAATAGCTAAAATAGACCAGCCTAGCGGTATCTACATCAGTATATTGACGGATCTTTCTGACAGCATATGCTGCAGAACTTAGCCGTCCTGCAAGAGATGTTAAATGAGGACCCCATTGTAGCCTTGAGTCGAGCGTGATCCCTAGGAAAACAGTTTTATCAACAAATTCTAGTTTCTCTTGATTCAATACTATCTCACAATCACTACTTTTTACATTTGGTAAAGAAAATCTTATGCACTTAGTTTTTTTTCCATTTAATACCAAATTATTTGCAGTGAACCAATTTTGGACCTGCAGTAGGCGTTATTTACGTCGTCAACATTTTTGGCACGTCTATCTATCTTAAAAATTAAAGAAGTGTCGTCAGCGAATAACACCATTTGTGGTTGATTTTTTAATAAATGGAGAAGATCATAAATTTATACTAAAAAGAGGAAAGAACCCAATATTGAACCTTGTGGCACACCCATTTTTACTTTTAAACCAAGTGAATTGACACCTTTTATTTGAACTTGCTGTTGTCTATCATTTAAATAAGATTTTACCAAACTAAGCGCAAGTTTTCCAAGTCCGTAATGCTCTAGCTTCAACGCAATCAAATGCTTTGGAGAGGTCACAAAAGATTCCTATGGCGTCTTGAGCCTCTTCCCACGCATTAAAAATGTGTTTTAATAAGGTTACACCGGCGTCAGTTGTACAACGTCCTTTGGTGAAACTATACTGTTGATCATTAAGGATTTTATTAGTGTAAAAGTGATTAAGCATTTGGTTAAGCATTATCTTTTCAAAGATCTTGCTGAAAACCGGCAGCATGGATAAGGGTCTATAATTATTGGTATCTTTACTGTCCCAGGATTTGAAAAGTGGTATTACCTTGCTGTATTTCATTAAATCCGGGAAGATGCCTTGATCCACACATAAATTAAATATTAAGGCTAAGTAAGGTGCTATTGTCTCAATGATCGAGGTGCAGACTTTAGTGGACATTCCCTAAAGATCATCGGTTAATTTTATTTTGATTTGTTTAATTACTGTTATGGGGTTAATATGCTTAAAGTTGAATTCAATCAAGCAGGCTGAAAAGTTTGCCTTTACTAAATCAAGAGAGAGGGAAGGCTATTAATTTAAGGTTTCAGTAGTTTTTAGTGGAATACTGGTAAAGAAATTTACAAATTCTTGAGCAACTTCTTTGCTATCACAAATGGGACCACATGACGTCTCCAGAATGTAATCAGAGCTATGCCTTTTGTTTCTGTTCGTTTCATTATTGATAATTTTCCAAACCGTCTTTATTTTATTTTCAGCTGATTTTACCTTGTTGCTAATGTATTTGGCTTTAGCTGCTTTACAAGTGTTCTTAAAATTTTTTGAGTAGGTAGCAACATACTTATTAAAACATTCTGTGTTAATAAAAGGCTTAAGGCCATAAAGCTCGAAAAGTCTTTCCCTACTTTTCCTGAGTCCTTTAGTGGCCCAGTCACTAAATAAAAATTTAGGGTTGATAGTTTTATTGGTCTTCTTAAAACAATTATTAAACTTGTTTTGCACTACCGTAAAGAATTCCTTATACAAAATATTACTATTTTTTAAAGAAAGTGCTTGAGCACTTAACTTACAATTTAATGCGATATTAAATTTATTTAAATTAACAGATGTTATTGGTCTGGATTGTATTTGGATTTTTTGTATTGGTGTGTTGGACTCAAAAGTTACAGTTTGACCACTGTGATCGGAAGGGAGATAATTAACGATGGCTTTATCTAAATAGTCGCAGCAACAAAAAACATTATCAATGCAAGTAGCAGTAGACATAGTTATTCGGGTGGGTTCTACAAACACATTTGACAAATTAAATGATTTAAAGAAATTTAATAATCTACTCGTGTTTGAATTATTTTCTAAAATATTAATGTTAAAGTCACCACAGATAACTACTGATTTATTACTGGAAGCAAGTTTTGCCAAAACATCTTCCATTACTGCCTCAAATATTGAGTAGTTCTGATAATTAGGGGGTCTGTAAACGCACACTATAACATGCTTATCCAGCTCAACACAAGACAATTCAATGCTATGCTCAACTGATAGTTCAACTATGTCCTCACGAGTTTTTGATTTAATACAATTTTTAATTAGGATTAGTGAACCACCACGCAGCATTGATTTACGATTAAAGCAACTGGCCAAACTACAATTCTCGTAGCTAATCAACATTTCATAATCTTTTAACCAGTGCTCAGTAAAACAAATAATATCATACATTGTTTTTTCTAGAAACAATTCAATCTCCAATTGTTTGGAAGAAATATTGAGCGTAACTGAGATCACTTCTGTAATACAAAATCAAAGAAACAGCATTATATAAACAAAGTGTTCAATAAAACCAAGCTTCCATTTAAATCCACGCTGAATCAAAACAATGTGATTAAATTTTCCTAGCCACTTGTGCAAAATTCGTCACTACTTACATATTCATGTTTTATATAAATGTAGTCCATAGCTATAAAACGTGATGTTCATATTTTTTTTCATAATCATAATGGTAATCGAATTACCCTCAGTGAACTTAGCTTCCTCCCGGTTTCAGGCAGATCGGAGGACAGACCCAGACGTGTCAAAAGTTCCTGAACCATTAAGGGACCCATTGGGACAGCCTACGTCAAAATCTGGTACAGTCAATGCTGATTTGGTACAGGAAAAAATTATCCAGAAAAATGTAAGTGCTCGCGAAGCGCCAGTGAGTGTGTCGAAAAGAATATCAACATCTCAAACTGTACTAGCGAACCAAAAAAACTCGTCCCAAGTGACTACTCATAGTAGTGATGAATATCGTATAAAAACACCTCGTAATAGTAATTCCACCAAACTACATCAAAATACAACAGAACGAAGCGTGAGATCAATTTATAAGACTCCTTCGTCTTCAACTGTCACCAATCACAATATATCTGAAAGTATGTTGTCCCACGGTGAATCAACTCCAACTATAAAATCCGAAAACTTATTGTTTCGAGATGATGCATCACGGAATTCAGCGACGCAAGATGTTGCGAGTGTGTCCCGTAGCACGATTGTAGAAATGAAGAAGCCTCAGGGAAGAACTTTACAAAATCCATCACAAGTGTCGCCGGTTAAAATAATAGATAGCAATAAGGTACCACAGAGTGACGCCAGGAGGTTTTCAGACCAAACGCGTAATATCCTCCGCCAAGTCTCTGCACGAATTGCTCATACAATGAGCACTTATCCGTTCTACCCAAATGGAATGACACCACCAACGGATCCAACACCAGTTACAACTGTAATGTGTAATATTGGTCAATGCTTTTTATATAATTGGACGGACCCCGACGACCCAAGTAACCCAACACGACCACAACCAGAGCCAGAACCAAAACCAAAACCACCATACAGACCTCCTGGGCGCCTGCGCGGCGCTTTCCAAAGCTTGAACAAGTTTCGAACTAAACCAACAACCCCAACAACTGAAGATGACTCTATTTTCCCAGAGCAATACATTTAGCTGAATAACACAAACGTCGCGATACCGCTGCCGTGGCGTGGTCAAACGGATTAATTATTTGAATAAAACACGGAAAAACCTGCCCGACCCTGCGCCAACGCATGCCACCGCTCACCCAAATTCACTGCACTACAGTAGGCGGTGCCACGACGCTCCTTTCGTTATTCGGCGGATAAACAAAATGCAGTATTTGATGTGTAACAACAAGCAATATATTTAGTAAATAACTGATTCTTGAATGGATCAAAAACTAAATTAAAATTTATAAATTCAACTAGGCTGAAAATCATCACTTTTTGAACGTCTAAATTACATAAGACAATCCCTCAAAACGCCCGCCGTCCACCACTTCTTAGTGCTTTAGTTGGGAAGAAGAAGTGGCGCAACAAACTCCCCAGTAGCACAGCTGTTTGTTCAATTGGAAGAAATTGGTTCTTTACAGCACATAGCATAAAAAGTAATTAATATTTCGGAACACAAGACTTTAATCGAAATAATTTGCCATATGTCAGCTAACACAAGCCAATATACCAATAATAACATTGGAAACAAATTATAAACAAGCAATAATAAGAATAAATCAATCTAAATAATAGCCTTCAGGCATAAAGGGCGTGCCCGCTTACATGTGCAATGCTAGATTATGTACAGAGGCCAGCACATCAAGTTACCACAATCTGTCAAATTTCTTTGATAGTATTTCAACTTTATTGCAAAGTCATAAGGTTCATTTTTAATTGAGAAAATTTGATAGTTAGGGATAGCTTGATGTGCTGGCGTCTGTACATACAGCTGTATCTCGAAGTCACAAATGATCATCTCGGACTATCGAAGTAGAAACAAGAAACAGTTAATTACTAATAAGTATTAACAATTACAAAACTTTTTAAACAAACTATGTTTTCTTGTATGTTTGTTAGGTACGCGATTACTTCACCAGTTATAAATTGATTTTGATGATTCTATTTTTGTTTGGTAGGTCATACTTCAGAGGTGGTCCTATATCAATTTTACTAACTTTATTTGAACAATTTATTTTGAGTTAGATTCGATATTACGCATTTAATCGGCTCTTTTTATCTTGATGATACTACTCTGTCAAGAAAGTACCGGGAAAAGATCAATAATACACAAAATGTCTGTTATTCATCCAAATTTATTTTATTACCTTCAAAGTATGCTCCTTTAGAAACGATACACTTGCGCCAACGAATAATCCATTCATCAAAACATTTTTTAAACGCTGCTTCCGGAATTGAGTTCAGTTCTCGCCGCGAATTCTCCTTTATGTCTTCTATCGATTGAAAACGGGTGCCACGAAGTGGTAATTTGAGTTTAGGAAAAAGAAAAAAGTCAGCAGGAGCCATATCTGGTGAATATGGTGGTTGCTGGATGGTATTTGTTGAGTGTTTGGTCAAAAATTCGTTCACAATGATAGCCTTGTGCGAAGGCGCATTGTCGTGGTGCAAAATCCAAGAATTTTCTTTCCACAAATCTGGCCTTTTTCGTTGAATTTGCTCTCTTAAACGCCGCATAGCGCTCAAATAATATTCTTTATTTACCGTTAGACCTTCCGGTAAGAATTCATAGTGCACAACACCGCGATAGTCAAAGAAAACAGTCAACATGACTTTGACTTTTGATCGACTTTGGCGTGGTTTTTTCGGTTTCGGTTCAGTTGGAAGGCGCCACTCCGAAGCTTGTTGACTAGTTTGCATGTCAAACTCGTAAACCCACGTCTCGTCACCAACGTAACAATGCGTTTCATGAATGTTGGGGCCGAACTGACTCGTTCTAGCATGTCCTCAGCGACTTTCATGCGATTGAGTTTTTGGAGAAAATTCAGATCTTTTGGGACTAGCCGAGCAGCAAAATGTTTCATACCCAAATGATTAGTTAAAATGGTACGGATCGACTCGTGAGATACAGAAAGTTCGGCGGCTATCTCTCTCAGAGTTGAATGGGGATTTTCAGTCACTATTTTCTTCACTTTTGCGATGTTAACCTTAGTTGCAGACGTTGACGGCCTACCAGAGCGAGGCAAATCTTCCATCACATCTCGACCGCTTTTGAACGCTTTGAACCACTCATAAGCACGAGTTTTTGATAAAGTCGATTCACCGTAAGCCTTCTGTAACATTTTCAGTGACTCCGAACACGAAATTCCATTGGCGATGCAAAATTTAAGACAAACTCTTTGTTCGATATTTTTGTCCATTATGAAATTCGCAATACACACTAATATGATATTACTAAAACCAGCACTGTATTTAATATAAATAACAGATGCAACTCAAACTCCGCGCCAAAATGGAAAGCAGTTGTGCCACTCTAACAACTACAAAAAAACAAAAATTTGAATTTGGAACCATAAACAAATCATCCATTCCCGATACTTTTTTGACTGAAGTATAATAGTACTTGAGGTCACTGTTGTTTACATAGCAAGTTTAGTAGTGAATACGAATTGGTGTGGGGACTATGGGGTAAGTAGATACCAAAACTCTAATGTGAACGTTTAAAAATTTAAAAAAAACTACAGAATCTACTTTTCAACCGAAAATTATTTTTCACTTTGTAGCTTTTGTCCAGAAGCCGGTTGTTTTCTTTCTAAAAAAGTTTATTTTCGGTTGTTGGTTTTCTGGTTCAGTTTTATTGGTGGGTTGTGTATCATCAAAATCAATTCATAATTGGCGGAGTAAATCGCGTAACAAACATCCAAAAAAAATACAGTCGAATTGAGAACCTCTTCCTGTTTTTAAAGTCTGTTAAAAACCTCGTTCACCGCCACACTCGTTTCTGTCCCCCTCACCATGTGTGAAGGAAAGAAGATATTGTTGTAGAATTTGATCCTCGAGCTCTGTCAACAATAGTAATTATATAGGTACCTACAGTAGATACAGGAGCCCACATGTTGTTTGATATGGCATATTGAATTTTGTGGGTTAATTTATCTATCCCTCTTCTGGAAGGCAAAGCATTGGTGAAACGTTGCTGTTTGAAGATGGCACGCGCGTATCCAATGCGAGATGCACAGGACCGCTTAGTGTTGCTTGGTGGAGGCCAGCGGCAAGCAGCGGGTATTTAACGGCTGATGATGACGTTAAAGATACTAGTAATAAAATGGAGAGGAGACAAAACTGTACATTTAATAAAAAAAGTAATTGCTACGAGATGTTCGAACGATATCTACCGGTATTGGTACTGAAAACATTGTTTCTTGATTTTCACAAATTAGGAACGGGTAGGTCATTCTATTTTTAAAATAAATTGTAGGTATTTTACTTTTATTTGTTTGTTAATCGCTGTTTGTATCAGTTGATTTCGAAATATATTTACAAAGCACGTATTTTATAAATAATCAAATGGTTCCATCCCGTCTCCGAGATGCTCAGATGAGTCACACCGTCAGACACTGGCACACATCCGCAACACTGGTTAGGCAGGAAACACAACCTCAACAAAAAATGCTAAAATAGATAAAATCTAAAATCAATATCAAAAGTCATTTATTCAAATTAGGCTGAAGATCAGCACTTTTTGAAGGTCAAAGTTACATAAGACAGTCCCCCAAAAACGCCCACCCTTCACTTCATATGAAAACGAACAGTGATTGCAATGGAATATTTAATGTTAAAGCAAGAAATTATAATAAAACTTTGTTGTACCTGCGTCACTTTATTCCTATTTAAAACCTGTAAACATTGTCCATATTCGACATGCACACCGTTATATTATATTTATTGTAACGGACGGACATAAAAACCGTCAGGCGTACGAAACGTGCGCGGGAATATGAAGAAAGGGGATTTACCCTTGTCAACGGCGAGACGGGCGCGGTAATAACCATGAGCAACCCAGATAAAGGGAACTCAATAACAACGTCTCTTGATACAATGCTGATGCTGACGGACACAGGCGCTGCTGGGCCCAGCACCTCGCGAGGGTGCAATCATTACATGCGCCCGTGACCCCTGTGCTGTTAGGCAGTTTGCACATTCATACCGCATAGTTTAAGTTACACGTAATGGAGTTTATGGCTATTGCCATCAACCGGGCACAAATTCACGCAGGGCACGAGAGAAGAGCCTGATCTGACCTACTGGTCAAACAAAGAATTTCTCAGTTCCTAATAAAAATGTCCTAGTTGAAAACCCAATGAATTTGAATAATATATTTGCATTGTATAAATTCAATTTCTTAATATTGTATAATTGCTTAGCACATAAATGTGAGTACTATGTACCTAATATAAAGTGACCATTTACTGGGTCCGTCTTTCATTGACTTGAATGTGCTTTGGCGGCTGAGAGTATGTCATGCTCACTTTAATGTCTCGCTGATGGTGGCGTGTGTGTTGGATCATTTAGCTCCCTTCAAAATGGTTGAGCTGAATGGTGCTAATCCATGCGTCATGTTCGTGAACGGGCGCTGTCGGTAGAGACTGGTCATCTCTTAGCGGCCATGGCTTGTTTTAATTTAACTTTTGAACTTTTTTTTTTACATTATTTTATATCAGATGCTTTCACCGTTCTGCATCGTTCTCACATGTATAATAATAATAATATGATCTATGTAACCAATATTTTGTAACCATATTTTGTTT
Organism: Hyppa rectilinea; assembly: GCA_951799385.1. NCBI lineage: Eukaryota > Metazoa > Arthropoda > Insecta > Lepidoptera > Noctuidae > Hyppa > Hyppa rectilinea. The sequence goes on from OX637304.1 coordinate 517,472, forward strand.
AAAAGAGTGTCCATGGAGTTTCTTGCCCGTTCTTCTCCATAGGTACCTACTGCTTTGGAATGGGCAACTAGCTTCATCTCTCTGACTGACCGACACCTTGACAATTCAAAAGTGCCTGTAATTGGTTTATTTGAAATAAATACTTTGAGTTTGAGTTTGAATAACATTGTGATCATGTGCATCGCTACACCACAACTATTTTGAGAAACATGATAATTGTTACAGTTTTTATGTTTACGTACGGATATCATTTATATATATGCCTGATTAAAAATATTCGTTTTACTTATCTGATAGATAATAAATTGTTTATCTTAATTTTTTTATTTTATCTGGCCTGAACTGAAAACACTGAAACTACTCTTTGGAAGGGGCAACTACAATTAATTTTATTGTCTTGTAAATTTTATCGATCAAAAGTGCCTTCTATGAGCCTATTTAAAATAAAAGATTTGACTTAGACTGATTCAATGTGTGATTTCCTAAAAATAGTTTTCATTAGTTGATTCAGTAAAAAACTAAAGCTGTTCTTGTTTTCAGTTGAATAAAAAATCTTATTCGGGTTTAAATATTCACGTTTGAATTTGTATTATTTCCATACCAAAACACAACAATGGCCAGTTTGATTATAATCTCATATGTTTACATAGTCTGCACCCGCCTGTCGCCTCGCCGCGTTTTCTTCATAAATAATGGTCCGTAGGATTTATTGATAAGTGATGTGGTCCATTACACTCTTGTACATCGTAATTTTCAAGTTACCAGTGTCTGCAAACCAGTTCCAGTACCGTTCAATAGCAGATATGACAAATATTCATAGAACTAAACTAATGCTACCAGTTGAAACCGCGCCGCCACAGCCACCCTTGCCGAATCACGGGCCAACTACTTGTATAGCTGTTGGAGGTAGGTATGAAGGGGGAATGTATCGAAACCAAGAGATATTATGTAACACTGTCCAGAGGCGGCCAGCAACTAGACGCCAAGAGACGCCGACAACTCAAATGTTACGATTTTCCCGAGTTCCAGCCCAAATGCCGCCCAGACACCTGGGGCCTGCGCCTCAAATGATGCTACCAAAGCCATCAAACAATAAGCCTCAAAATGTGGCAAGGACACCCAGACCAGACATGATGCCAAAACTATTATTACGGGCGAGTATGCGACCAGTACAACAACCCGCTGATGCTGGAAACCGTCGGCCAGATTATCGTCCAAACGAAAGAAATAGAGATTTCCAAGAATACCAATTATTCCCACAAGTTCACCCTGATAACGCAAATGCAGATCAGCAACTTTACCAATCACTCCCACAAGCAATTTATACAAATAATGCAAATACAGATCAGCAACAATTGCAACCAAGTGTAGATCAGCTTCAAGCGGTACCAAAAGCTTTGGGGTCGACTAGCACGGCCGCACCTATTCCTTCCACTGAAACGACGAGGTCTACGACGAGCACCATGCCGCCCTTTCCCGGAGGGTTCATTTTTGGTGGTGGTGGGGGTGGTTTTGGAGATCAACAGGTGTGCGGCGGTAAGGCCAAATGCAACCAATACATTTGGACAACAAGGAAGAAACCTCACAAGAGAACAACGGAGGAGCGGTTGTTGTTGTGGGCTCCGTAGTTACTTAGTCATTATTTATATTTTAACCCCAATTATAACGGTCTAGTACCAATTGCGATTATTAAAGACAAACTTACAGTTTTATAAACTCTACAATAAAAATTAAATGCTGTTCATTGGTAAGCATCACTTTAGAGCCAGTTTGGCACATTTTGCTTTAACACGTTTCTAATAAAATAATCAGGGTTTACGGAAATAAACTAATTAAACGTTTCCGAGAAAATTAGAAAATTTAAGAAAACTGAAAATGCATTATCTTCGAGAATGTTTGCATGTATTATTGATACCTACATATTTGGACAGGACAACGTCTGCGGCTAGTTGAGAAAAAAAAAACAATTTTTCAGTATTTACAATACCGATATTCAATGCAATACTGTATTATTTTATGGTCTAACTAGTAGTTGACAAAGGCCACAAAAATATTGAGACATTATCACAGAACACCGCAAAACAAAAAGAGATACTCGTAAAAGTCCCCTCCAGTAACGGAAAAATATGATATTGCTTTTAAATATGAAATATTACGCCCAAAGTGTTCTTGTATTATGAAAAAAAAAGGGTTAGGGACGTGACGGCTATGCCGCGGAGGCTCTGTGACTATGTGTCTCTATTGTACGAACAATGAATTGATATTGCCCACATCGTTATTTTATTGTGCCCACTTGGCACACTTATCTTTTATGGTAGTCTGCGTCAAAATTAATGGTTTAGTTTCATGTTTATGGTATAGATGTCGAGAATTTCTGTTAATAACAACTATGTTATTAACAGAAATTCTCTACATCTAGTCATACACATTACATTACATACATTACATTGTCCAGCCATTACCAGAAGCAGTAATGCAGATTTTCACATTTAAGAGTGGACATTTTCTTTAATGATACCTGGTGGAGAATGTCTAAAAGTGGCGAAGTCGTTATAGATTTCTGTATATTTTGGCTGCTGTGTCCAAACCTACAAACGTAACGTTACAATACAGAGATTTGAAATGAAAATGTAGCTGTTATTTATTTACCTATTGAACCAAAGGCGACTTAAAAAAATATATGTAAATAAGAAAATATAGTCAACCTGAAGCCAATCACAATTATTTTAGTATATTGTGGTGTCTTACGACTTCAGAGCCTGCCGGGTAAGCGGGATTGTTCGAAAGGATTACCGCTACTCCGGAGCATAAAGAGCTAAGGAAGGAATATGGATGGGTTTTAGTCAGTAAGAGTCTGACACTCTCTTTCGCTCCACCCAGAGTGGGAGAAGTCATTGTATGATTTCCCACCGTAAAAAAAAGGTTTCTAAAGAACGTGTCCATTATATTTCCTTCATTCGCTCCTGTAATCATCTTACAAAACCTTATTTAATACCCAAAACGGTCAAGCGCAAAAGCAAAGCAGCACAAAGTTGTAAACTACTTCAAATCAGTCTTCTTTTCGTGTGGTTAGTGACTAACCTGGTGTCAGAGTTTTAATGCTGCCCATGGGCCTCTGACTTAGCTTCACATGCTGTTGAGAAATATCTCTCAGGCATGCCGGTTTCCTCACGATGTTTTCAAATCAGTGATAAATTAACAGCAGAGTCAAGAAAGAGAGAGAGAGAGAGAGAGTCATCTGAATTGACCATTATAACGTCTAAACTTCACAAATATTGTCGTTCTTTTACGAGATACGGTTACGAGTGTCACGACTATAGAAAGTTAAATTGGCAATGTGGTGGAGACTGTAGTTAACAGTAAGATCGGATTCGAATGCATAGTTTTCCTGAAGTCCTCGGTAACCCAAACTATAAGACCTCATCTTAAAAAAAACGTATTTTCTGGTATATACTAAACTCTCTGACGACACGACAATAGCAATGGTCTGTTAATAGAGCGAAACTCAGTAAAGATGTCGACGCAAAGTTGCTGTATTGGTGCAACAGTGCATTGACATGAGCATAGCATAGAATCAGCAATAATGTACCCAACACCGGGACTCCTTTCATTCTTCCTCTCTGTAATAATTAAATGGACAAAAACTTACTCTTTCCAACAACACACAAAACACACAAACAAATCCAGTACCACAACGCAACCACACGCGCCCACTAACCACACTTACATTACATTTAAGTTCATTCCCACGAAAACTAGTATTTCATAAAATATGTATTTTATTAGAATCATAAGTTCGCGTATCCCTATGCGAGATAAGGTGGGCAACGGAGCGCAAAATTTTACAAGTGTCGACGGACCCTGCCATGCCAAGCTTTCATACCCGCTCGTGCATTATACGGGATAGGGAACACTAAGATAATTTTAGCTCCAAAGGTACGCCTCGTAAAATCAGAATTGGATATTTATCTAAATCTTTTGTTTTGTAATTAAGTGAAATTTCTTTTTTCAGATAAATCATGCAAACGTAGGTTGCACTTAAACACCTCCACCTATGTATGAGTAGAATAATACAAATTATAAGGATATTAGAAGCTTTCCTCTATCAGCACTCCGAAAGAACAAGTAAAGTCACACCATGGAGGTGGTGATGGTGTGGAGGACATCTAGGCCAACAAAGTTCTGGTTCAAACTTCAAATATTTATACGCCAGTGTTCAACATTAGTTTGAAAGATTGTAAGCACACGAAAGATCGAGACAGGGATTAGGGATTCTATAGAATTCAGAAACTTATTTAAATTATCCAAATTAGGTAAAAGACAATTATGGTGCCAGTAAAAGACACAGAGACTGGCCGCTGACAGCAGTAGTGGATATAAATAAATGTTATACTTATAGTTTGGGAAACTGGTTCATTCAGACAGTTATTGTGAGCGACGGTAATGTAAGTTGCTGTATGCTGGTTACGCCGTGGGTAAGCTATGTGTGCTAGAGTGACAAGATAATACGGACGTGGTGTTAATTTTGTTTGGTTAATGTTTTTAAATTAAATAATAAGGATTTGGTAACATTCTTTGAGTGATGATATTCAAATAATTCAGTCATCAACTTATCTGAGTGGTTCCTTTTGGATTTATTTATAAGAGCCTCCATGTATAGACCGATTCATAGGAATCTACCTTAAAACTAATCCCTTCAATTAAATCGTAAACAAACTTACTATATAGCTATATCACTTACCAAAACGATAAATTCTAGTTACATGTTTCAACGTCAGGCGATAAGTTTGCTTCCGCAGTAAATTCGGCGTCACCGCGACCGGGCCGACCGCGCGCCAAGGAGTAACTTTAATTGACACTGGAACCGCAGTCGACTAGACTCGCTACACTTTGACTATCGACTAGTGTTTCAGCTTGCGAGCTAATTTTAATGACCAGGCTGTCGTTCCGTTAAGATTGGAGTTTATTATGGAGTTGATGGACTTTTTAGGACGTGTTTGAAGTTTAGCTCAGCAAGTAATTTTAGTTGTGGTCGTAGCGTTATAGTTTTTTCTTCTTCCCAGCTCAGCGTGTCGATGACAAATATTGTTTAAATAGAGTTTTATGATTGTTTGATATTTTTCTATTAAATTTATGCATTTTGCCAAGTTTTTCAATTGATTTTTCTTGACTTCCTTTTTTTTAAAGTTAAATAGTCTATGACATGGTAGCCCAAAATCTAATACTTAGTCCGCATCTTAACAACTGCAAGTAGAACTAGCCCACTAGCGTTCAAAACATGTAAAATAGGTACTTTACTATATTATATAATGTAACCTTCTTATCTCAACCCAGGGATAACTTGAGGAACCCTACCTAAACTTCAATTAGTGTCGCAGCGATGGTGTTTGTTGTGCTTTAAAAATAAACACACACCCTTAAGCGACGTTATAGATTCTTCAAAAACATTTCAATTGGCTCCGCAACAACACAAAAGGGATAAATAAAACAGTACATTACAAGCCCGATACGCTCCCAGTATTGCTATCAAGTTTAGCGATATATTTGTATCGTTGGCTCCGCGAACTCCAAACCTGCCAACCATTAAGGCTTCTATTGTAACGCCACTTGTTTTTCCAACTGCCACGAGCCACTTTAACAAACAGTATTTATTTTCTGCTTCCCATCGGTCGGTTGTTTCAAGAAAAATTCGTTAGCTCCCTTCCTACTTCGACTGAATTTCGATTAGAAAAAGACAAAGAGCCGATTGTAGAGCTATTGAAAATGGGGAATCAATTAAAGCGAGCCATAGATTCTCGACTGGCGATAACGTCTGTTAGTGAGTGAGAACGCCGATAAGATTGTCTGCGCGACCCGCCCGCGCACTTTTAATTATTTCAAACGTTTATCGCTATCACGTGTCGACGTATAATGCCGCTGCAGCCTGAATTCCTCACTTTTTGATTCGGTTTTTAAATGAAGAATATGACACGATCTCAGCGACGCTGCCAAGTTATCTGAGAGCTGAACAGTTTTCTAGACTTAGAGCAGATATAAATGTTTACAGTAGAAATAAAATCGACACATCATTTTATACTAATTTATTATAATTGGTATTTATTTACATTTTCAAAATCACACAATCTGTACAATAAAGATATCCATTTAACCTAGTGATATATCTCTTATTTTTAATAAAAGATATACAGTTTATACATTAACATATATCTATATTAGGTCGAATTAACAGATAATATTCAGATACGAAGATATATTACGTTTAAAATTTTCATTATTTATTTACTGTGCATTAATTTGTATATTTACAATTTGACAAGCGTGAGTAGCAAGCTTGGTTACACTAGTACTTAGACAAACAATATCTATAACGTTGACCGTAAAATTGATAATCAGACAACAAAATTGGAAGTAAACACTACGTTAGAGGTAAAAATAATGATATATATAAGGTGTAAATAACTCTGGAGATGTTTATCTTTGGCACAATTTCATGAGGATTATTCTACGCGAAGCACTGAATCACAAATATTCGTATGACGCTAGACTAGTCGCCTGCTGAAGGACAATGCACGTATAATACGTAATGTATAATTTAAAATGGAAATGGGAGTAGGAAATACCGAGTAGGTTAACGAGGTTCATGAATAATTACAGGAACTGTTGTGAAGATTCCTGTGTGTAGGTACTGATGGAGACCTCTCAAATATAGTATTTTAATGAATGAGAAACATTTACATTAACCACTTTTTGTATTCTCTGTACCGAAATAAACATTCGACATTCAGCTGTTTTTCCAATCTACGTTTTAATGAGCAAATAGAACAAACCAGTTTTGAACTATTGGGAAATGACACATTACTCACAATTGGAAGCCACTTTGTTACTTTGGTTGGTGACATCAGTTACTGTATTACGTTACCCATTCCAAAATAAGAAGGAACCTTAATCCTACATCTTATATCGGGACTTGAACTGAATATCGTTCGTACAATTATAAAATTTTCACTCTCAAACATTCGTCACTCGGGATATGACATCACAATTTTGGGATGATATGTTTCAATTTTACATATAATTAGGTTAAAAATAAACATCAATCACATTTATTTACAAATATGATCGATGTTTCGTGTAAGAAGAAAATAATGTTTTGGTCAAAATTTCTATTGGAATAGGACTCAAATAGATTAAAGGGAGATACGTAAAATTGTAAATAAAGGCAATTTACACGATGAGGTCCACTTGCACTAGAACAATGATCGCGAGGAACGATTGCCGCCAACAGTGAATCCGTTTTGATCCTGAAACAAATGAGAATTGAGTTTACATCTTTCGCTGTAGATAGTTAAAGTATAACTGCGCTTACTTTAAGGTCAGAGAGTCTTATCACGATTGTTATTTTGTCTTGTGACAAAATGACAATCGTGATTAATAAATGAAAGGCTTGTGGTATTCATATCAGAGCAGCCCTCATTTACAGAAGACTTCTGGCAAATGATATACACACTACAATAATATAATAGGAGGACGGAACGCATTCCGATATGGGTAAGAAGAAACAAAGAATTTATGAAAAAATTTAGAGACCATCAAGTCTTATGACATTTTTTTTTAAATAAGTGAAGTGTCTAAATAAAAAAAATATAATTAAAAGAAGAAACAGAAGTTGGAAAACTAATTAAAAACAAATTACCTCCATTTGAATAAACCAACAATTTAAAACCAATAAAATACGTGGTGACAGTCCATGATACTTTATACATTTCAGTGGCGAATAACAGAAAGCAGTGGAGTGTTCACAGGTAGGCGATAGACCGCTTTCTTCAATCTAAATACATTCTCTGGTGAGAGCATTGTCGCTATTTTTGTTTACCGCGATAAGAGAGTTTTAACAGCTTACGATCTACTTTCCAAGCTTCGCCAACAATGGGATTTGTTTTGTTTACAACGCTGATGTATTTGAATTTGGGCGTAATTTATTTAACATTGATATCGCATTGATAAAAGGGTTTCTTTGTAAAACTGAGATAAGATTATACAGGATGTACTTTTCAATTGGGATAATAAGTGACTTGAAAAACGTTCCCTTGTTTATTGCCGAAATGAGATTTGTCCGGTACGGGACGAATGATGTTTTCAGTAGTGCACAACCCTACAGTGTTTACAGTTCCTTCATGAAACGTGAATTTTCGGCCGGCTATAAATCAATCGGCAATATTCTCACACAACAAAGCGTACAGGAGGTAAAATAAACCCAAATTCAAGATAAAGATATTCAAGTTTCATATCCCCAATATTTATTCAAACGTTAGGCGTCTCTATTTGATATCATATTATTCGGCTGTTCAAACACTTTTTCGTTGAGGGCGAGAGCTGCAAGAATTGATTGTACGCGGTCTGCACTGAATATTTATGAGGGTTAAGTGTGTATGCGAACTCGTTGAATGTTTAATCTCTATTTGGGTGTACGGGAAAGCGACCCGGGTGGATCTCAACCGCAGTAGTCAAGACTGCGATAGGGTAGGGACACCGACAGCGGACGCCGGGTTACAAATACCTACGTACATACATACTGCGCACTTATTTATCGCATGCTTGTGTGTGGTAACCACAACGCCTGCCTCGTACTACAATTGTTACAATAATAATGTATTCTGAAATGTTCCTGGTTTGCAAGCTGTGTGTAACCCGTAGGGTGGTAAAAACTATGTCTTTGTGATAGTCCCGAAACTTTGCCTTCGGTTGAGAAAATCGACGAGCTGTCGATAACATTCGTCTATGTTATTACAGGACTTGGAATAATGTACAGCTTTACTGTAGATGAATGTGCAAACTTAGGTGTTCGAACCTTATAATGGATAATGTATTGTAACTCGAACAAAAACTGAAAAAGAATAAAATTGCTGCAAGAACTCAATTCGAAAGTAAAACGACAAAACCCTCCAATAGCTGTAGCTATAAACAAATAAAGACGTATGCGCTCTCTGACGGTAATGCGACTGAATCCAGAATTCTTCCTGCAAAGATAAAAGCCCGAAATGCTAAGAGCATTTGGAGTCATTCAAACAATAGCGACGTCAGGGCTCGTAACGTATTCCTCACCCCTCCCGCCAACTGCGGCCACATTTATTTTTTACCATGACATGGAAAGAGACGTTTTTAATAATGCAGTATACTCTAAGAAAGAATACAAAGAGGTAAGTTAAGCCTTCTGTTGCTCGTCTCGCTTTGTACACGCTATTATATTAAAGGCTTTATGTATTAGGTTGTCGTTGTTTGATGGTTTGATCGCAGATACTAGTAGGCGAAAGTGGAACTGTTAGAAATAAAAAAGAAAATCCATTTGGTCGGTAACAAATAACAAACACAGTTTAAACTAGTGACAATAATTACTGATCTCTTCTTTTTTCTTGTGGTTAGTGACTATCCTGGTGTCAGATTTTTTATGCTGCCCAGGGGCCTTTGACTTAGGTTCACACACTGCTGAGAAATATCTCTTAGGCATGCCGCTTTGCTAACGATATTTTCCATCACCGATTTTCACCACAATAACTTATGATTTTGGCTAATATAATGAAACAAACAAAAGAAAGAAAAAAATTATCCGATGAAATATAATTCTTCCTAACACAGAATTATTAAATTATAAACACTAAAAAAAGTTAATGACGTGCGCTATGTCGCTAAGCTGTCTACATACAGCTTAGCGACATAACTCAACCAGCTTTGGAAGAACGAATAATTATGTCATTTGAAACGACAGTTAGGTATATTATAATTATCAAGCTCAAAGTTAATGCAATGTCACAAACTTTATAAACATGGCCGTAGTGATGGGACAGCCGAGCACGAAAGCCAAACGGCATCTATACGAAATCTGTGAAGTAATATGATTTTCCTGTTCCGAGTTTGCGATAAAATAAACATAACAATGTACGATGATGCGTAAAATGGTGCGTTCGGTGCGTATGGTGCGACATAAGTTGCGGAGCCAACAATGCGTAAAGTTGGGGTTTAATCGTTAGCGGGCCGAGAGGTTGATAAACTGGGTTGATGTGTCGCTACGGGTTCACTATGGGGATTCTTTCTTTCAATATCTTAACGTTGCGTAAAATTACGACGTAAGGGTGGGTTTTCCTTTGACATGGGAGGAAAGATAATAAATAGTTTTTGTAAAAGAAATGGCTTGAAAGTTAATTATTAGTGGTTTTCTGTTGAAGGAACTGCTCATTACTAAGAACAATGTCACTATCACTGCGCACGAGAATGAAATCGTGATCCAAGTCGGTATTGATAAAAATGATATATTGATAGGCATGCGCAGTTTTGATCATGACACCTATAATAAAATAGGTTGGCTCAACGATGTGTCATGACTGAATCAAGCAAAATGTAAAGCTGCGTATACATTTGTGATATTTCAATGGACAATTCTCCGTACAAATCGATGGTGAATGCAGATCGTAAAATGCGTATCCACAATCTTTAAACGGTGACATTTTATTTGTCATGGTTACGGTAGGTAGGTAGGTATTTATTTTGTTGAAATATTACAAAATGACGAGCACGTAGTGCACGCAAGACAAATAATTTCCGAATTGTGATTACCTGAGACGTGCTGCGGGTGAGGCGGGCGGTAGACGTGGTGCGCGGCGTCGCGGTCGGGCGCGCGGTCGAGCTGTGCGCGCACGACACTCGGCCGCTCGGTGCCGGCGCCGGGTTCTGCGCGCGCGACGGACCGACTCACGTTCACTCGTCTCACGCCTGCAACACGCCTCGGATTAACATGCAGCTACAATGACGATGAGCAAAATTAAAAAATAATTATAATACATGTATTTTCGTATAACATAGATGTTTTGTGAATGAGATTTTGAGAACCATAGTATTTCCTTCTATCCAGTAACGGTTGACGTCATCACGTAAAGCCCGGCTGTCACTGAAAACCAGCGCTGTGGCTCTGCCTCGCAAAGTGTCACGGCATAATGCTGAACGATGGCCGTTTTGCGTGGATGTGACGGAAACTTTCCTCCAACTTGTTCTATTTCGTGGTTGAGATTTTCTTAGCGTCATGTTACATCACAAAAATGTTTTTTTTTTCTTTCTGATTCTTCTAGTCGGCATAATAGTTGGTGTTGTGTTAAAAAGCACTAATGAATGCATCAATAGAACAACTGTTTTAATAATGAATTAACGGAAGAACAAGAACCTAAATTAAGTTGGAATATGAGTAGTTTCTGTGGATTTTAAGTTTAAAGTTACTACTAAAGTATACGCACTATTCAACATTATGTAAAAGGCTTGCCTTCCTATTTATTACATGGGACTACAGCCTTACCTGGCAGAATGTTGGTATACCTACTAAAACATGTGCGCCTAACTCTTCTGGGAATACCGAACTGATGTTGTGTTGCTATTGACTAAAAATAATGATAAAACTACCCGCCACATTCGGTATCAATTAGTCGTCTATTTACTTCGTCACAGGAACGATAGAGGTCAGGGCGAAATAGTCGCAGATATTTTTGTCACCGTGTTGTGTCCCAGCCCTATTATGCTTCGAATGTGTGTCCACCGAGCCTTAAGCTGCGTTGAGACTTCCGCAACTTGAGTACGCACTCGGGTACATGTTGTTTTTTGTTAATGTGTGCATAGTATGAATTTTAATAATACGTTTGTAATTTGCGATATTGTGTTTTGCGAATTGGTAGCTATATTAATCAGTTAAAATCCAATGAATTCTGACTTTTTCCTTATAATGACTTAATTCGTATACGTGGTAAACCGTCGGTCAAGTAAATATTTGTTAGATCTGGTGAGTGATGGTAGACATTTCGGCTGGGCACATGGACTGATATCATGAATGAAGAAGCTAGGTTCTGTAAGATGGACAGCAGTAATGCGATGGGATGGGTTGAACATAAAAATTAAAATATCTAGTAAACATAATACCATAATATAAAGACCTGCTGAGAAACTAACATAATCGTGATGTGGGCATTAGCTATCACAAAAATAAGTAATTACCTAAATAAAGTGAAAGATTGATTATCGTCGTATTTTTATTATTAATATTTTATGACGATTTTTATGTAATAGAAACATTTCACTTTAATTTATGCTAATATATACCTAGGTAGGTAGATAGCTGTAAAATGAGCATTTATGTATTTGTCGTACTTCAATACAATTACAATGACAAATCATACAGAGCGATCTCGTGTAAGTTATCAGCTTGCTGCTGTCTAGCAGAACGCTTTTTCGTTACTTAAAAATGTTTACCAGTTGAGTCCTTCTACAAGTCCCAAAATGAACGCCTACCAGCTAACACCTACGCTAAATTAAATAATCCGCCCTCAAACGAACAGTAGATGATAGGTATCATAGATAAAATTACACATAAATGTAGACACGTAATTACGGGCCTATCGTAAAACAAGTCATTAAAATGTTAATTAGAGCGATAGTTTACCGAGCGCCGATGAACGTATTAAAATTACCCACAATGATTAAACCTTTTGCATTTTGGCGATAACACGAGCTACGGCCCGTAGCTACCGGCGTTATTAAGCATTCATTTTTATAATTAGGCTGGTGACGTAAGCGAGCATGACGCTTTATTCATTGTTAATATTATGACTATTAGATTACTGCAGTAGTTGGTTTGGTTAAACCAAAAAATGCTGCCTGTATAAATCCACTGACCCACTCAAAACATTTGATTTAAAGAAGATTGCCAAGATCTGTGGTTGTGCACACCTTTTTCCTGGGAGTTAGAGCTTTCTAACAGTACCCAGGTCGGAGCTTGAAAGGTTTGAAAATATGACGAAACGCTTTGAGAAAAAGTAAGTAGTGCTCTGCCCGAAATGGGGATTTCGGGAAAAGAAAACACAAACCTAGATGTTTTGTTTGGGTCTGGCTGTTTTGTTTCAGATTTCATTTGCCTGTTATAAATACATTCTCTAAAGAAAGGAAAGATTAGTACTTTTATGGAAATTATTGATTTTAGTGAGAGAAAATAGAGCCATACTGACAGCTCATGATATAATAAAAGTAAGTAAAAACTCATGTTAAAGATAATTTCGCTATAATAATTTTGAGGATAAAATATAACTTCGTATCATAAGCTCGAACTATTACACTTTGTTCATAATCATCGCCTTTGTTTGTAGAACCCAGTAAACTTTAAACATATACTAAGACAAGGCGACAGTGTATTCTAATCTCGTACACATTTGCTCTCGCGTCGTTTAGACGTGAGTTTACTAGGCACGAGTCAACACGAACTTAAATTAGTCATTAGTGCATGTTTACCGTCTCGACCATGCCGCAAACTTTGTAAATCATAGTGAGAAATATTTACATGTGCAATGAGTATTTACTTAGAATGTACTTGACAGCGCAGCAAGTGAGACTGCCTCGTTTTGGTTCGAAGAATCACCGAAAAGGGAGACTATAGGACTGACAGTGTCTGGTGACAGTCGCTCTGACAGAGCGATAGAAGATGGGATCAAAGGAGGCACTTTGGTACTATGTCTACGATGAATTGCTATAGGTATTCCGGTACAATCCTAACGATACTGAAGCTGGTATATCATAAATACGATGAGTTCCGGTAAAAGCTATCCTCCGTCGTTGTACTTATTAATCTTGTCATACTATATTTGTGTAAATATTGAGCAATGGAGAGGTAAATAATATTGCACAGCCTTAAGTTTTATAAATTGTGATTTTTTTTATGCAAATGTACACCTAGATCTCGCGATTTGAACATTCAACCACTTAACTAACCCAATCAATAATATAATGTCTAAACGAATATCATACCCACCTTTAATTATAGGTACCTTAATTAGGTAGGTTAATATATATTTTTTTAAATCGTAGTCACGAATGTCACAATTATTATTTTCAACTTAATAAAAGCTTCTTCAGGACTTGAGAATGAGACTTTTAGATTGCCTCCGCTTCATTGTTTAACATTGCTAGTCTCTAATTGTTTATGACGGTGTTAATACTATATAACATAATTAACTGTAACAAGATACGACTTACTCTCTTTGTTGGCATTGCTTTTCATTTCTGTAGCCTTGGGTGACGTCGACGGCATCGGGATTTCTATTGCAGAAAGAGAAGCTAAATTAGCAGACTGTGACATTAATTACCAGTTACATGTTTAGGTGGTTCAGTCTTGACGAACACATTTATTTCTTGATAGATCTACGCAAGGCTGACGTTGGTATACCCTACTAATCCAAATAATATCGGTGTTCACTAAAACATTAACATTTAGTCACAAACCAAATGCTAACTCCAAATAAATCCCATTGGTAAGTCACAAACTCACAAATTGGCAGCAAATGTTATCAAGAGGTACCTTCTGGGGGACTAGAGTAGTCCTAATTACAATGAGAATACGCGATGACGTCAGAGGCTCACTTACCGTACAGGCGGATGGAGCCCTCGGTCTCCCCGAGGGAGTTCTTAGAGATGCACCTGTAGTTGCCGAAGTCGCCCGTCTGGAGGTTGCGGACTGTTAGCTTCATGTGCGCTCTGCGGACGAATCATTCTGTTAGATGGTATTACAATAATGTGGGGATGGATAGAACAGACAGAATGACAGATGTGTTATTGTTTATACTGTTCAATATTATTTTGATTACGAGGTTAAAACACATTAGATTAATTTTGTTTTACAATACTTATAATTATAATAACTGTTGTTGTTTTTTTATTTGATATTGTTTGTTAGAGTAGGTATGTATTTTTTCGTAAATAGTCGATCTGTTTTGTATTGTTTATTAGTTTAATATGTAGTAGGTATTAGTTAGGTTTACCCTGTATAATATTGTCAATATTCATAACCGGTTTTAACGACAAACTGGCTCGCTAAGTAAATTGACAGTGTTATGTTTTGATGAGCACACAGTTGGACGCACTGATGGCAGTTGTGATTTGAATATTGGACAATTGAAATTGATTGTCAATTTTCTAATCAATCGGTTTTCTTGGGGGCCACCACCACCATGTAGCAGTATCATTTTAATTTTGCTCCACAATGGAAAAAGATAGAGCCATACCTCCTGTATTCTTCACCTCTTTCTCAAACTGAAGTAATAGGTTTTAAAATAATACTGCTGTAATTTTGGCCTCTACATCGTTCATTGTTCATGTGTGTAATTTTGTGTTATGCTATTATTTCTTTCTTTAGATTGACAATCCAAGTCCTGAATAACCAATGTTCAGCAGAATTCACAATATAGTAATCTTTAAATAATTAAGCTCCGGCTTTAATTCAATATTATATCCGACACGTAGTAAATATACATAATTAATGTTAACTAATTCCAATATCGAACTTGCTAATTTTATGGTTCATTTGAAAATTGTGGTTCTCTGCCTGTTCGCCGAAAATTGTTTGCCAAATTTTCACTTGCCAACCAACGTTTCGCAGAATTTTATTCCGCCGAATAATCATTTGCCAACTTATCATATAATTTTGTTTTATTTCCCAACCTCACAGTTACCAACTGTACGTTTGGTCTGCTTTTCATAATTAAACTTTTTAAAATGCCAACTTTCATTTAGCAGAATTTTTTGCAATTAGTTATTGTAATTATTATTTTTTTTACTTTATCTTTAATATGCCCTAACCTAACTGTTTCCTTTTACAAAAGCGATTCGCTTCTGGCACATCGCCGGCCGCTGCCGCGGCACGCTCGCTTCGCTCGCTCGGCTCGTGCGTTGTTTGTCATACTCTAACCTAACCTAACTTAACTGTTTCCTTTTACAAAAGCGATTCGCTTCTGGCACATCGCCGGCCGCTGCCGCGGCACGCTCGCTTCGCTCGCTCGTCTCGTGCGTTGTTTGTCATACTCTAACCTAACCTAACTTAACTGTTTCTTTTTATAAAAGCGATTCGCTTCTGGCACATCGCCGGCCGCTGCCGCGGCACGCTCGCTTCGCTCGCTCGGCTCGTGCGTTGTTTGTCATACTCTAACCTTTTTTTTTTTTTTTGATCCGGGGGGAAAATCCTCATGGATGTCCCCCGCCCCGGGGAGGGCGGAGGGGTCTGTCAGACTCTTACTGACTAAAAACCACCCCGGGTGTTCCCTCTCACCACCTTCTTCCGCAACCCCCGTGGTGCCGCAGGCCGCCGCAGCGGGCCTCGTCTCGGCCGAGCGGGAGTGAGGTGTACGACACTCCCCTCGTACCGTCTTGGAGGGGCGCGCGTGGAACACTACGCGCCGCCGCCTCGGGTCCAGATGTTGTTGTGGGGGGCGACGGACTAAACCCCGCGTCCGTCGCCCCTGGACGCATTTAGGGGGGCTGGAAGAGGGCATTGTCTGCCCTCCTCCGACGCCCGGTGCGCCTGCTGCGGGCCGGGTTGAGGGAGGTGATCTCCCGCTCCCGCTCCGCAGCCTCCTTCTGCGAAATGACTTGCTCGCAGAAGGATACCACCGCGTCCCAGGCCTGTTCACTGCCGACCATGGCGTTCACTACGGCCGGCAGCGACAGGTCACTGCCTACTTCAGAGATGAGGGCACGGTGCGGCTCCAGCCATGCGGCACATTCTGCCAGCGTATGCCGTGCCGTGTCCTCCCGACAGTCGACGCAGTGGTGACACCGAGCGTCTGGCTCCCTGGTTATGCGACACAGGAACTTCCCGAAGCAACCATGCCCCGAGAGAACCTGTGTCGCCCGAAAAGTAAGGGAGCCGTGCCGTCTTCCGAGCCACTCGCTGAGCACTGGTCGGATCGCCTCGATGGTGTTGAGGCCGGCGGTAGGGCGTGAGAGCCTGTCCCGCCAGTCCGCCACCAGGACCTCGTGGAGCTGTGACCGACGCAGCTCCAGTTGTTGCTGCATCGGTCGTTCGCCCCGCGCCCGCATTTCCTCGTGCCACCGGAACAGTGACGCGAGGACCTTCGCCTCCAGGTCCCAGGGCGGGGATCCGGCCAGTGCGCATGCCGCCTCGTAGGAGATCGTGCGATATCCCCTTATGACTCTGACGGCCATAGCTCTCTGTGGCTTACGCAAGACAGAGATGCTCCCGGCCGTCAGGTCAGCCGCCCAGATCGGTGCCCCGTACAGGGCCATCGATCGCACGATCCCCACGTAGAGCCGCCTACAGGCGGAGCTCGGGCCCCCCAGATTGGGAAGCAGCGTTGAGAGTGCCCCAGCCGCGCCCAACAACTTGGGCGCAAGCCGCCGGAAGTGGGGGCCAAAGTCCCACCGACTGTCGAGCACCAATCCTAGGTACTTCATGGTAGGCTCGACAGCGATCCGGACCCCCCCGACCACAATGTGTGATCCCGGCGGCGGCGCCCGTCGGGGACCATGGAACACCATGGCCTCCGACTTGCTGAGGGCCACCTCCAGGCCGAGGCGCCGAATGCGGCTCACAACTTGTGAGACCGCCGCCGTCACCAGCAACGCTGCTTCCCTGTGCGAGCTCCCCCGGGCCGTGACTAACGTGTCGTCAGCGTAACACGTCAGCTGCACGCCCGGCTGGAGCTCACCCCTCAGCACCCAGTCGTAGCCGATGTTCCACAGGAGCGGTCCGACGACCGATCCCTGCGGAACACCGCACGACATGGGGTGCTGGTGACCGCCATCACGTCCCACGTAGGTGACACACCTCTCCGACAGATAAGCCCCAACGATGCGACGGAGGTAGAGAGGCACTCGATGATAAAGCAGTGCCTCTCTGATACAACTCCAGGGCAGGGTGTTGAAGGCGTTGGAGATGTCTAACGACACCGCCATCACCACCCCACCCCGAGACACCGTTTCCTCCGCCAGGACTCTCACCCGCGATATCGCGTGAATGGTGGAGCGCCCGTGCCGAAAACCAAATTGGCACTCATCCAGATCCGGCCCTTCTTCGCACAAGTGGCCGACGAGGCGGGATGCGATAATTCGCTCAAACATCTTGCCCACCTCGTCGAGCAGCACAATGGGCCGGTACGCGGGCGGTGAGTCCGCAGGGCGCCCCGCCTTCTTGAGCAGGACTAGCCGGCCGGTCTTCCATAATGTTGGAAACCGGCCCTGCTCAAGACACGCGGTGAAGAGTCCTCTCAGCTGGAGCTCCAGCTCCTTCAGAGCGAGGGCCAGCCGAGGTCAGGCCCCGGAGCCACATTCTTGGCCCGGAGCCGCATCACGGCTGCCCTCATCTCTGCCTGTGTCACCTCTGGGACGTCGATGGCGTGTTCCTCCTCCGGAGGCTCTGCGGCTGTGGGCATAGCCATCGGCGGCGGAGTGTGCTCCGTTCTCACCGGGAAGAGGGCTGCAACGACCTCCTCCAACAGCTCGGGCTGGAGGCTCTCGGTGAGTGGGGGCGCGGCGGCTCTCAGTTTCCCTCGAACCGCACGATAGGGGCGCCCCCACGGATCTCCGTCGAGAGTCTCCAGCATCTCCCCCTGGCTCGCGATCTTGCATCGCCGATGGCCAGCCACAGAGCCTGCTTAGCCGCGCGGTACACCTCATACAGCGCGGCTTCTTCGTCAGGGACCCGACGACGTCGTCTTCGGTAATGGGTGTACGGGCGCCTCGCCGCGACACACGCTATACGCAGCCGTGCGATCTCGGCGGACCACCAGTACACCTGGCGCCTTGCTGACAGCGTGTGGACCCGGGGCATGGACGCGTCGCAAATGTGCGTCATCGCCCCGCGGAACCACAGCGCCTCTTGTTCGACGTCGACGGGTCCGTTCGTCGTCGACTCCCGGATCCAGGCCTGGACAATAGCGGCCTCCTCGAGAAGTTCCTTGTCGATGCGCTTACGCGCCCAGCGCGGGCCGTCCATTCGCGGGGCCGCTGGACTGCGGCCGCTGGCGGTGTGGGCGGAGACGTCGAAGCGGATGTATCTGTGATCCGACAACGTCTCCACCTCCACGACGACACGCCAGTCGCGCACACGGCATGCGACAGCAGGGCTAGCGAACGAGACGTCCACTATAGAGCCACCCCGCTGCCGCACGCACGTGTGAACCGACCCCCGGTTCAGGACGACCAAGCCAGTCGTGAGTAGCCACTCCTCCAGCGCCTCGCCCCTAGCATCGGTCACAGGGGATCCCCACGCCGATGACTTGGCGTTGAGATCCCCCAGCAACAGCACAGGACGAGGGTGGAGTCGGCCTACGACGGCACCCAACTCGACAAGAAAGTTCTCGAAGTCGGCGAGGCTCTTGTTGGGCGAAAAGTAAGCCCCAACCACGCCAACGCCGTCCGCGAGGGCGGCTATCCAGCCGTGTCCCCGGGACGGGCTGACGAGAGCCCCGCCGATGATGGCCACCAAGCCGTCGAGGTCACCCACCCAGTTGTCGCGGGGGGGGGGACGAAATACGGCTCGGCGACCACCGCCACGTGGATCGACCACTCTGCCATGCTCTGGAGCAAAAGATCCTGAGCTCTGGCAGAGTGGTTGATATTGCCCTGGAGGAAATGGAACAGCGCCATTTATGCGCAGTCCATCCCCTCCACGACACCGTTCCTAGGCCGGGAGTCGGCCGAGAGGCTGCCAGACTGTGGGGGGGGTAAAGAGTCCCCCGCAGCCTTGGCACCTCTTCTTCTCTTCCTGTTGGCGGGGCCGCCACAGGACTTACCACCCGCTCGGTGCCCAGCGGGCCTCCCTGGAGCTGTACAGAGGCTGCAGTTTGGCGCCGCGGAGCACTGGGCCGCCTTGTGGCCGGGCTGGCCGCAGCGGAAGCATAGGTCGCTGCGGTCCGTTTCGCAGGTGCACCGCGCCCGGACATGCCCTACGTCCAGGCAACGGAAACACCGCAAAGCCCTGGGTTGCAGCAGCTTGACTCTCGCTGCAACCCACCCCACCAACAAACGCCCACTTGCGGCGACTTTGTTCGCCGCCGCCACCGGGCAACGCACCCAAATCGTGCCGAGCCCGGAAGCTTCGGCGCGGATGTCGCCCGTCCGGACGTTTTCCAGCGGACACCCACCGGCACGGGCTATGGCCGCCACAACCTCATCCGGGGTCGTGGAGTCATCCAGGCCGTCGACGCGCAACTCCGCCGTTTTGATGGGCCTGGACACCCGAACGTCCTCCGGGTTGAGGACCTCCCTCAGCTTGGCGGCCAGGATGTCCGCCTTTTCGCCGCTAGAGGCACCAGACACCTCTAGCAATCTTGCCCCGGTCATCGCCGGCTTCATCCTGAAGCCGGTCGGTGTGCCAAGGTCGGGGAACGCGACCTTGGCCTTCGCCTCAGTGAGGACCGCCTTGTATGTGACGCCCCGTTCGACGGCTCCGGGCAGCAGCGTAATTACCACTGCCGCGGAGCGTGGGGCTCTGACCTTAGGCGGTCCTTTTGGCTTCTTCGGCGCCGGTGCTTTTGTTGGTGCCGGTGCCTTAGCGGCTGCCGGTGCCGGCGGTGCCGCCTTTTTCTTGCGGCCCCTCTTGACGACCGTCGTCCAGGCCTCTGTTAAAGGCCCGGGCGCGGCCGTCGCAGGTGCCGCCGTCTGGGTGGCGGGCGTGGGCGCGCCCGCGGTTTTTCCCGCCTTCCTCGCCGTAACTGGTGGCAGGTTGGCGGGCCCCTCCTTCCTCCGCCTGTCCGCAGCGAGCGGAGGGCGGAGGGTTTCGGCCGGAAGGAGCCTCGATTCGAGGGCTTCCAGCCGCGCACCTACCATCTTCCCGCACTGCATCATGCAGATGCGGGCGATCTTCTTGACCTCCGCATCTGCCAGTGCGGAGGTCGACGGCGGGGCCGGCAATGGGGCCGGCAGAGTAGCCGAGGCGCGAGAGGCGCCGGCAGTGGCAGGAGCCGACCTCTGGGCGGCAAATTGCCGCTTGAGGTCCTCGAGCTCGGATCGGAGACGGCCATTCTCCTCCCACAACTTCGCCGTCTCCTCCGAGCTGGTATGATCGAGGAGGACCCCAACCGCCTCCTTGATGCCTTCCGCCGCCTCTTTTAGGGCGCGCGTGTACGTGCCCTTCAGGTTGCCAGATTTGGTGGCAACCCTCACGACAACGTCCACGGCGTCCAGCGCCTGGCGACTGAAGGCCAACGCCGACGCACTCCCCTCAGCCACCCGAGCGGCGCGCCGCTCTCGGGCCTATCGGGCCAACTCGCTGACCTCGTCAGCCACGACAGCCCTTTGCTGCGCCCGTCTAGCGGCACTCACCTCTGCTCGGTTGCTGCCGAGCAGAGACGAAGTGGAGCCCCCACTGACATCTGTCAACGGTGGCCCAGGGTCGCTCTCCGCGCCCTCCATCCGCTCCATTGGAGACGGAGTGTCGGGCCGCAAAAAGCGACCCCGACTGTCACGGGTGGGGCCTCCACCCACCACCGCGCGACCCCTACCTCGTGCCGTAGTCGGCACTTTGGCAGCCGCCAAGTTCTCCTCACTAGAGGAGAGACTTCGCTTTCGAGATCTGGATCTGGATCTTGATCCAGACCTCGAGCTGCCTCCACTGGAGCCTCCTCGGCTCTTGTTGCCGTCAGAGACGGCAAGCGGCGTCAGCACCACGCGTGGGTCCTTCTGGTTTCCCAGAAGCACCCTTTTTCGCTCGCCGGTGGTGTCGGCGTTGTGTTCATTGTTGCCCCCTCCAGATACGCTGGGGCTGCCCTCAATAGAGGGGCGGGATTCCCCCCGAAAGGTTCCTTTAAAGGGTGAGGTCCCTATACCCTTTTCCCCCCCCTGCGCTAGTGACCACGATACCCCCGGGCCATCCATCCCCTCGGCACGCTAGACCTTGGGATTGGGGTGATTTTTTAAAGAGGTTTTCTTCCTCTCCCACCTTCCGCCTTGCGCCCACTAGACCGACCCTCTGGAAGCAGAGAGGACAGTGGACGCAAGGTGGACATCGACGGACTGGCCGTCCCGCCCCTAGCCAGGTTCCCTTCACCGACCAACAAGAGATGATCGGTGATTGGAACCATGACCCTTCCCGTTTGTTGAAGATTAGCGGTCGACCCCAACTGTCCACCAAAAGCCGGTGGGCAGTGGGGGCCGCCGTTGCCCAGGGTGCGCCACGCTTCGCTCGCTCGGCTCGTGCGTTGTTTGTCATACTCTAACCTAACCTAACTTAACTGTTTCTTTTTACAAAAGCGATTCGCTTCTGGCACATCGCCGGCCGCTACCGCGGCACGCTCGCTTCGCTCGCTCGGCTCGTGCGTTGTTTGTCATACTCTAACCTAACCTAACAACCTTAGACTTCTATTGTAGTAGTTGTGTGGCCTCGTGAAATGGTTGACAAATGATAAATGTCCCAAACGTTTTGTGTCATTATAATAATCGGCTTAACAATAATTCTACCAAATGAAACGTTGTCATACAAAAATTTGCTAATCGTTAGTTGTCAAAGTGAAACATCGGCGAAGCGCGGTTGGTTGGCAAGTGAAAATTTGGCAAACGATTTTCTGCGAAAAGGCAGGACACCGAAAATTGTACATACCTACAACGTTGTTGTTACTCTATGTTTTAATTCAGATGCAATGAATATGATAACTAGTTGATGCTCCCATGGTAGGTATCTACCTTTATTCTATCGTTGTTCGTACTTAGGTGGGTCAGGCAGTTTTTTGCAATTTGTTAGCATAAGTAACACGACCTTTGTTCTTAGCTCTTGTTCATCATAAAGTTTGACGTTGTGACAGGTTTTCGACAGAAAATCTGCTGAAACGCCAAGTAACACTATGGTTAGGTAAAACTTATCTATATTGTCAAAATAAACTCTTCAAGCCCAACGACTTACTATAATTATTATTATTACCAAAACTTAAACTAATTACCATCCCTCTTTGTCAAGCTCTTACCCTAGTAACTACTGAATAATCATTACCCATACCTAAGTTTCTTTAAATGAGGTCTACGAATCGAAAACATGGCCTAACCAAATTAAAACATTAACATAAATAGCCAAGCAGGATAATTATAAAAAATTCAGCCAATACGAAGCAGCATTGTAAGCTTAAAGCCGATTATAATAACAAGCCATAATGGATTTGTAATATTCAAATTTATTACCGACGGGTCCCGTTAACAAGAGACCTTTGCAAATGATGCGGATAATTTCCTTGTTTGTTCTATACTACGACTGCCCGCGGCGGTGCCCGGTTTACTTTGCGTTGAACTTTGTTTTCGTCAAGCTTGTTAGGAAATTATTTATTTTTGTGTTATATTGGGAAAGTTGTGATAATTAGTGTTTGTAGCTTTGATTTAATGTTCTGCGGTTTTCATTTTGTTAGATAAGGATAACGCAGACAGACTATTGTTAGGTTATTTTTTAAAACATCATTTTGGCAAATTGTTTGAAGTTCACTATGACACAACGATTTTGAGTGATTTGTTGTGCAGCGGATTTTTGTATGACATTGCTAGTAAAGTCAAAAATGCAAAGGCAATATCCTCAATCTCTTTTTAAGTATTAAAAATGACATACTTCAGCCAGCACGTCGCTACTATTTTACAAACTGAGTGCAAAGTGAATTATTTCAGGTACAGTTGACCGGCCATATTAACATGACGTGACGTGCTCAATAAATCCCTTTGCCGCGATAAATTTTCACTTATATCTCGCGGCTATATTTTAATTTATACAAAAGGACTCAATGGACAACATTATATTGTTAAAAGCTAATCATAATATTCATGTTTCCTGTAACTATGTACCTATAATACTGATTATTCAATCGTGGCTATAGGGAGTGCCAATTTTGAGTCTTAAACGTTACTTACTTAAAAAGGTTTTTAATTGAATGGATTTTTTTCAAGTGTACGTGTTTAATATTTAAGTCTCTCTTGTTGCTACTCACATAATTGGAAGTAGGTACCTCGACTTTCTAATAAAGGGTAATTCAAGTGACTAAAAATGTATTTTATTTAAGGCCACAGTAAAAAACATACATTTTTGGGACTATAATTGAATATAATTTATAATATAACTATATAATTTGTAATTTGACTTAGTACATAGGTACTAATCTTGTGAACGAAAATTAATTTATTTTATTTCCAACAAAGGATGCCTATACATAAAACATGATAGAAATTTAATAATTAGCAACGGCAGGCATTGCGACCGAATCATTGCGTTATAGTTTATTTTATTTCAATACAAATGGAGCTAATTATAATTTCTCTCTAGACTGTAAAGTAGTGGTGAGAGTACTCATAAACGTTTATACTGAAACTATTAACAGAAACATTGAGGAGCTGAAATTAATTTTGTAACGTACCGTTGCTTGTAGTAACAGCTCGTTCTGACGTCACTGGCTGACTTCTAGTCATATCTAAATATAATTCTCTCCCATTTTGTTTTACGGGTAGTAGTTAGTGAATACATAATATTGTATGGTTATTCAATTATTCTGAATTGTCGAGGAGCAAATTATAACTGTAAAGATTGATTCTTTACGCTGTATCAAATTGACTATTGACTGAAATAATCGGGCATGTTCTGTGAGGGATCGCTCATTACTGGAACTTAAAAATAACTAGTAAAGTAGGGGTAATTATTAAAGAACGATTTGGTGTATTATGCAAATTTATCATCAACGTCTCCATTCAAATCACAACTGTCATTCTTTGTCAGTTTTATCATATTGTCACACGGCACGGCACGACACCCGTGCCACACGGCAAGTTGTCATAGGGTGTCAATTTGCTAAATAATATATTTCCCAGACTGGATCGAACACGGTAGAGCACACGGTGCAAACCTGCCCCGCTTGGGCGGAGCACCGCCGTGTCCTCGTAGAGGCGATCAGCGGCGGCGACCTCTCGCGCCCGGCCCTGATGTAAGCCATGGTCCGAAGCAGGAGGGAGT
Source organism: Hyppa rectilinea (assembly GCA_951799385.1). NCBI lineage: Eukaryota > Metazoa > Arthropoda > Insecta > Lepidoptera > Noctuidae > Hyppa > Hyppa rectilinea. Next base: position 542,253 of record OX637304.1, read on the forward strand.
GGGAGGCAGTCACCTCCTTCTGCGAAGCAGTCATGCTCGCGATCGACCGATCAGTGTCAGGCCCGTGCCGGACGGCGCGTATATGTTCCACGCGCACCTCAAAGAAATGTCAGCATATGAAGGGGCGCTTTAGGGCCAAGCCTGCCGGGTAAGCGGGATTGTCCGAAAGGATTACCGCTACCCCGGAACATAAAGGGCTACGAAAGGAACATGGATGGGTTTTAGTCAGTAAGAATCTGACACTCCCTTCCACTCCACCCAGAGCGGGAGAAGTCATCGGATGATTTCCCAGCCTCAAAAAAAAAACTGGACCGATAACCTTATTTTCGGTGAATAAAAGTGTAATGTCATGTTATATTTCCTGGTAATCCCATACCTGTAGGAGTTCTCTTCAGTGTTGATGGCATACTTCTTGGTTGGCAGCACCATGACGTTGTCGTACACCCAGTAGGAGATGGCGCGAGGATGCGCCTCCGTGTGGCAGTCCACCGTCACGTCCGTGCCCGCCGGCGCGCCGACCAGCTGGTTTGGCACCCAGATCATTGGGGAAACTAGGACAATGAGCAGCTGGTTAATGTCATGTTTAAGAATATACTGAGCTGACATAAAAAAAAAATAAAAAAAATTGGAATGAAACCTCGTGGACCTACCACGAACGCACAGAGTAAACGTAACGTAAATTCGAACGATCTTAAAATTGAAAATACTCGTATAGGTGATAAACATGGACTACATTCATATAGGTGATACCATAGATAATATATAATATTTCTATGGGTGATACTAATTGTACCGAAAACAATTATGACAAAACACTAAATAATATTAATTGTATTTTCGTCGTTTACTCTAGCACAAATGAAGCCCTAGCCTCCGGATACCTAAATACTGCTAAAAACAAGTGAGTTTTTTCAAGTGAGTTTTTTCATGTGCCTTCAATAATCTGCCCCGTAATTTCGTAAATCGAATTTAAAGTGAAAAATGTCCACCCAAGTTTAATCCTATAGCGGTGCATTAGATACGGCATAGGAAATGTAATAAATAAAAGAATTAGCTAAGTTCCATTTCAGCTTCAATCCCAAAAGACTAGTTGCAGTACTCTATTACAACTTCGGCTATCCAATATACCCGAAGTTTTCCGGTTCAACTCGCAATCTATATCGTTATTAATACAAGTTATCGCAACGATATTTTACAATTTAGTGAAACTAGATTAAAAAAATATAAGAATGTCAATGTTGCAATGTTGCGTCTGGCGCAGGCTTGGTAATCTGTCCGAACATTTAGCAAAACGAATATATTTCGAATAATGTCACTGTCTACTAGACTATGTTTTGTTTTTCGTATTTGCAGAACCTCTTTTATCTATTTAACCAACTTCAACTCCTATTGAATTCTATCTTCAGCGCAGAAACAAGAATTTTCATGAACTTTAAACAAAAGATTATCTTCTCAGACCGCGCCATTCATACAATATTTTAAAATCGAATTTCTCTCGGAGAGTGTATCATCTAGGCACTCTCGAGATTTATCTTAAAGAATATCAAAGAGTAGAAGAGGTAGAATGATAAAAATAATACCACCCATATTAAAGTATGTTCTATGAAACTTTTATTGTTCGGCCCCGAGGTTATTGTAGGAGACTCGTTCATGTTCCAGACGTTTTTTTTACTAAAACTGATATAATCTGTGTATTGTTATAAAATTGAGTTTTTCTATATTTTATTAAAACGATTTGGCTCGCTACATGGTTTAGATTATTTCTTTGTTTCCCCAAAACCTATGCAACCTATATTGAAGAAGTTTCCGATTACACTTCCTAAAATTAAAGGGCATTTTTTTCCATCTAACTGTTAGCTGAAACTCGATATCCACGGATTTGAAAATACATGAATATAACGTAATAAAATATATTCCAGCCAGTCCCGTAAACAATAGAAACGAAGGCTATATAAAAATAAGTAAAACAAAAGTTGTACAAAGTACGTACGTAGTTTATCAAGTTTGTTAGAGATATATCATCCTTATAATAAAATTGATCCTAACGATCGATGCAATAAAAGTACAGGGTGTAAATCTTACAAATTTTAGTCGGTTCGATTCCCGGGTGTGGCAAGCGAATTTTTGGAAATCTTTGAATGCAGTTTTCTTTCTATTCAAAAATAAAGTAATGTTTTCTTTGAGTAAAATTTTCTATCTATAGTATTAAGAGTACTTTCCCTACAAAATTCCACCCTGTATAACCTGTAGGACATACGTACATTACGATGTCTCCAAAGCAGTGTAAACGTGTGCAGCGCTTTGAAACCGATAGACGGATGGATAGATAGCAGTTAGACGATGCCAACTAGAGCCTATAGGCCATAGGTTAGCTACGAGATACCGATAGATCGACATGCGATTGAGTGATGCACATTCACTACACTGAACATAAATTTATACCTGTAAATATCAACTGTTCAAGAAATGGTTGATCAATTTAATTTTGTTTTGGAAATACGTACTAATGTAACTAATGTAATCAATCAAGCCTTGACTAATAAGACAGTTACTTGGTACCTATTGTTACGATACCCCCGAGGTTAAAGGCGTTATGTTATTCTATTTAAATTTAAATCGACGAAAATAATTTTTCGTAGACATTGATATTATCTTTTCATCAGTACTTACGAGTACAATGTTTCGATGTTTTTGGTAGTACCTAATATTATTACCTATCTAAATTACAACGTAGTAGGTACCTATGGAGAAGAACGGGCAAGAAACTCCATGAACACTCTTTTAAATGAAACACTCTATTGAAAGGTCATTCGGTCATTCTCAACAAAAGCAGTGATAGCCTAGTAGAGTGACCGTTGGACTGCCAAGTCATTAGTCTCGAGTTCGAACCCAAGACACACCTCTGATATTTTTTGGATTCATGTGCGTATTGTATAATAATATCACTTGCTTAAAAACCGGTGAATGAAAATATCGTAAGGTATGCTTGTGAGATATATCTCAACAGAATGTGAAGTTAAGTCAGAGGCTCATGGGCAGCATAAACACTCTGATACCAGGTTAGTCACTAACCACATGAAAAGAAGAAGAAAAACAACAAAAGGTCAGCAAAATATAAAGTGTATGAAGGTAACGAAGGAGATGATGATGTAAGGTTTGATTGTGATGTAGGTAAACAGGATATATTCAATGTTTAGACAGACCAAGCTGTCAATGTAGCAGTTAATACAGAGAAGCAGACTAATGCAGTGGATGTGTGCGATGAACATCATCTAATTACTCATACACTGGCAGACACTCAGGTGCGAGTACCGCAAAAATGCGAATATGATTTTAACGCGTGATGGGGTTCGAAGGTAAATAGAGTAAATAAGGGTAGTGTAATATGGAATGGTAATATATGAATTGCATGTAATGTTTTTTTTTTACTTCGTAAGAGAATTACCATGAAATTTTACTTAACAAATATGCTACCTACTACACTTTTCACAGGTTACATCTTAACTATTAACAAATTGATGGCAAACGTTTACTGTAGTCAGGGCACAATCAATTAAATTAATGTTGTGTCTAGTAAAAACTAGACACAGCAATAGAACGAAATATGGAAATTTTGAATTCATTAAAATTTAAACAAATAGCAGTTACTTGCTTCACTTCAGACGAACCAGTACATAATACAGCTATAAGTTATCAATTGAAGCAACACTACGACTAGCGCGGCAAGTACATACAAACTTGTAGGAAGCAATTTATAAACTTTCAATAATGATGGATCGGCCCGAAGTTTGCCGAGTGCACCCGAACGCCGCCCGGCGATTTTTCACATACCGCCCAGATAATAAAATCCACACTTTGAAAACGTAATTCACAACGCTCGAGTTTATGGTGGCAATTTTCACGAGGTATAATACTCGCTTCAGTAATACACTTTAATATTCTACGACGTTTTAAAATATTTATAAAGTTTGCGTTTTTTTATGTTCTTACGACTTCATTATCACGTTTCGTGTTGACTGCTGCCTTTAAATTAATATGTTATTTTATTTAGATGACATGCCTGAATTTTATAGCTTTATAAAGTGAACACTTCACTGCTTTTTTGGTTAAAGAATTGAATATGTGTGTCCATTAATAAACCACCGCCCGGTTAGAAAATGGTTAAATTGTAAATATGGTATGGTGAAGCTAACGCGCACGGTTCACCGGAATATAGCAGTATCTATCCATATGTATCACTCATGTTTTATGCACATTGAGAGGTAATGTTAGATATTCTGTCTACAGTCTACCATAGTGTATAAAATAAGGAGATCTTGCTATATCAAGAACAGAACATATTTTTAAAATCGAAAAAGAATGCAAAATATTCCCTTTGTTTTAATTTCCCCAATTTACTGTAGAAATAACCGTTATGCTGACGACTCTCATATTCCCGCTGACCACTGCAATTCTGCACAAAAATGAACTGTCACACGTTACTGTTCGTTCATAACCAGACACACGAAACAACACACATTGTTAAACACGACTTTATACAACATAATATCGGACAGAATTTTAATCGCAAAAATCTTTTGTAACAAACCGATATAAATGTCAAAAAGAACTTCTTTCTTTAAAAACGCTTAGAAAAACGTCTGCTCTTTTTAACCGTTCAAAAGCGATTAATCGCAAACTACATTTTCATCTTACAAACATTTCAAAGGCTTTCTTTGAGTAAAAAGGATCTGCAACCACAATCATGACAGAGCGTGCACCGCGAAAAAATATTATCTTTCAATTATTGCAGGATATCGCCGTCTATTTAGTCAGTCGCGATTTGTAATAAGAATTGAAAATAAAGGGGAACCCAGCTCCGAATTCCCATTGAAACTCAGTATTTTTATCTTTTATTCATTTTAAAACATCGAATGAGGGTTGTTTTATTCAGAAATTCTTTTAAAGCTCCGTCATAAGACGGAAATCATCCTTTACAGATGACGGAAACATTCAGAGTAGATAACATCGGAAATTAAAGACATAAAAGTCTCCAGGTCATAAAATGCAAAATGATATGCTGTAATGTTAAGGAAATAGGTCACCTATACGCTGCAGGAGACGTGCTAGCCTATTCTTTCCATGTCATCTGGAAGGCGTTCCCTTTTGAGCGCACACTCACCTTGGAAGCTTATGTATTATTACTGAGCGAGCAAAGCGGTGCCGATTATTCATGCCGTATGTATTTTGCTACAATTGCATTCGTTGAATGATTTGATATAATTCCATTGAAATGATAAAAGTAATCTTTGTAGGTAGAGATCTTAAGTTCAGCTTTGGTTTCACGAACGGAAAATATTTCATTTTTATCGGAGCATGAATTTGTTATAACCCGTAAAGCAAACGATGTAAAAGTGCATTACTTGGTAGCCGGTCTCAAAGGATATTAAAACAATGAATACTTTACAAAGTTCCGCTGAAGATTGATGGTAAAACTTTGCTGTAGTTATATAAAGCGTTCATACGTCTGTTTGTATGGGGAACTTACGTCAGAGCAAATTATTATAACTTTTTTATTCTGAAATGCCATCGCAGGTCCATCAAAAATATGCCCGGGTACAATCAAGGGAAATCAAAACAAGAATAATTAAATAGAAGGCCAAATAATGGTCATAATAAGCACACATAAAAAACTGTTAATTAGATTGTGTGATCTCAATTAATTTCGGACAGGAAAATCAGAGAAATTCATTCAGAATATTTCACCTCTTAAATAGACTTGCCGTTAAAACCATGAAAACCGCCGTCTATCATTATCTCGGATATAAAACTTTCGGGATGGCTCTATGGCATGATAGCATATTACTTCCAAAGACAACAGATGATCTATTTTTCCAAGGAAAGTAAAGTTAATATAAAACTAGCTACGTCTAAGTAAATCACAGACTAGGCCAAGTTGTGACAGTACAAGTCCGCGATGTCGCCACGGTTAGTGCACATATAAGAATCTACAATGAAAATGAATGAAGTATGTATTCACGTAGATTGAAGGAAATTGATGAATAATGGAAACATGATTGTATGAATTGATTTATTGGAACAGGAAGATAAAGTAACGAACAAAATAAGTAATATAGAGATATATAAAACAATTTAATTTGAGGAGTTTGCAGCAAATGGAATATAATTAAAGTAAGTGTTTTTTTATTTGTATGAATAATAATTCAAATGAATAGATAACGTTAAGTTAACTTATTTCTGGGCTAGATTTTGACACCGTTTGCAAAACCGTAATGTTAGTAATATTTTCCTGTAACTGCGCCATTAACATTAACAATCAGAGCCGCTGGTTTGTTGACGGTCCAAATACAGTTGTATAGCCCAGTACACATTATTGTAATGCATTGAAATCTTCTCAATTGAAAGCCGTCTCGGAGCCTGGTTTGCCGGCCTGAGTCGAAATCAATAATGACATAACAATACAGTAAGCTTGTAATGCGCCAATAGCGAGCGTACGTGAGCCAATTGCGGATTACAGCTGCGAGGGTCCTGCAAGGTTTTACACACAATTTCAAGGTTCTGATTTAGCGACGTCCAGTGTGCTTTGGGGCTAATTTTGATTTGTTCTATTTTGTTGGATGTTCATCATTAGGTATTTCATCTTTGTCCTAAAGCTGGCCTGGTCAAGTCAAATAATATTAATTTATCTTTGGATTAATACGGCACTACAGTACTGGCTGTGTGTTATTGTAGGTACCTAATATTTTTATTTTATTGATCATCATAATTTTCATATTATTTGGTTTCTTATTGATAGACACATTGTAGCAGATTGTGTTATGGAGTAAGTTTATGGAGAACCGAGGTAAAATTGAGACAATTTTATACTTTTCAACGTATTTTTTTGGTCATAATGAAAAAATTCTGCTCACTAAGTTTTTGCTACCCATTGCCCAATCCTATGGAACCTGGTACATCCGATCGGAAATGATCACTATACATATAGTAAGAAACTTTTCCTTACCTACATATTAAATAAAATGGTCTTCCTATCTTACGTCAGGACCAATTCACTCCGCATTGTCACAGCTCGAAATTTCGCTTAGTCCATAATGGAAAACGAGCTGGAAGCTGTAAGCTTGTAATACGACAGTCGCGTACGTACGTGAGACAATTGTGGATTACGGCGAATCCCCACTGATTTTACACGCAATTGCTCGGATTGAATTTGAGTGAGCAATATCTTCAGCTGGACAATAACCAGGGCGAGTTCTGGTCACAATTACACCCTATTTTCATACTATTGATTTCAGCAACAATTTTGCAAAGATTTGTTAAGTCAGTTGTTATTTATAACTTGTATATAAGAGGAAAATTTTAAATTCTGTTCTTCCTTTTTCTCCAACTAAGCATTTTCCCGGTTCATTCGGTTCATTGGGAATGACTGCAACTTCACTAGTTTCATAAATGAAACTAGTTTTTCTATCGTTAGGTAGTCAGTAAAAAAGTCTCAATGATTTTGTTAACGATCTCTTAGCATGCAGACTGGTATTAAACAGAGATGCAACAAAATGCTATTTTTCTTCATAATTTTATTTCCTGTTAAGGGATTTAAAAATCCCAGTAGCCAGTCCCAGCAGTGGGAACTATCTGATTATGTTATTTACCCTGGATCTTAAAGAAGAAGAAGAAAATAAAAAGAGGAACACAATAAGATTATATCAGTACTTACATTCGACATCAACAATGATCCTTTTGGAGACAGATGGCGGCACCGCGTTGGTGGCGATGCAGAGGTACGCGCCCATCTCCGTGCGGCTGATGCGCTGCAGGCTCAGGGTGTCGCCCTCGTACACCGTCACTGGAAGAAAAAGGACCAATCAGTACTTGGGATTTGGAAAGAAAATGTAATATAATGTGAATTAAATTGTGAATCTAAAAGACTATCGTTACCCTAAAATGTAGTTGTTATCTTAGTCATATCAATTATCAGAATATAGCAACACAAATAATATTAATTTACTTGATTTTAATTAAAGTGTCCATACCATTCTCTATGGCCTCTTTAATGATGCTAGGAATGATGTTTCCAATCAAAAGAACTACAGCAATCTGCTCATTCAAATGCAGATATATTATATACATCCATATGCTAACAGTTAACTTTAGTATGTATAGAACGATTATCTAACAATGATCCAAAACCTGCTCCTAATCTATTTGGATAGTCCACAACATTACTTTGAGTGGGGTTGACAGTTCCTAAAGTACGAGTTAAAATGGGTAAAGCTGTAGCAACAACATGCTGCGACATGAGAGGTGACGGACTGGGAGCACAACTACAGGTGAGATTGTTTGTCGGTGACACACCTCTGCACATTGCACTTCACTAGGCGCACCACCCCACAGGCCCCTTGCAAGCGCGCACTTAACATTTTTTTTTATTAGAAAAGATACGGTCGTCTTACTATCATATAAATGATAGTCTGGCTGTTCTTTCTTAATGGTTCGCAGCTTAGAATCTTTTTCTTAATGCAAACAAACTAAATGTCATTATTTCTCATCAACAAATTCAGGTGGATTTCTTGTGTCTAAATCATAAACTTGATGGTAACAGATAATATGAGAACATGGAAAGTATATTTCCAGGAATTACTACAGATTTAAAATCACAATGGAGCGATTACATTAGATCTCTTTGTGTTAGGTTTGTCTGATTGTAAAATAGGTTCAGCTGCATTTCCTGTAAGAAAATTAAGGCTTTTTAAAAATAAGTTGGCTGACATAGCCGCAGTTAGGTATACTTTGCTTATTTCCGCAGTCTGACTGCGTAATTCTGCTGTGGGGATTGGCATCTGACGCAGATTCAATTTTCATTTTACAAAAGAGGGCAATCCGCGCGATCTATGAAATGGGTCCTCGCGAGTCCCTTGGAAACTCATATACTGAATTTGCCTTCTCTTTACTTCTTAGGAAGTATTTTGTATGTTCGAAAAACTTTTCCGTATAGTAGACATGACATTGTGGTACTCGAATTTAGATTAATTACAATAACTATGCCATTCTAATATGCGTACAGTAGATACTTATTGAAAAGTCTACACTGTCCTCCCATCTACTATTATTTGAAAATATTGTAAATTCAAACCGTGGCGTTTCTTGCGAGCTCTTCTCCATAGAAATCGATCAATTGCAATTGTGCATCTAGCTTCTGGCGTTGCATTAATGCCTATGTAGGTTAAATTTAATCTTCTCGTCACATTTCATGCTATACCCAATGTTTAATGAGCTTCTTTTTTCAACTAGAATCTATTCAACCGCCTGACAATCCAAGACACGTCCATCAACAATACCAAACCTCAAGCTACCTTTATTGGGGTCATTTAAAACAATCTAGCTGGGGTATAAAAATTAAAAATTCCAGGCTCGTATCGTTGGGTCGGCGGCGCCATCAAGTGCCCAAATGAGTTTGCCTCTATTTACAATTAGGGTACGTTTTCTACCGCCGTACCGCGCCAGCGCAATGAATGTAATGAGAGAACGCTCTCCACTCGCTACTTGAATACATTAAACAATTAGTGCCTTACCCTGCACCCGTGTACTTGTTTTTAATGTTTATTTTATTGTTTACATTGTTTATTATACAGGCAGTTAGGTTTGGCAATCAGCTGGTGCGCTATTAGTTCTGCTGAGTAATTTTGATTTGGAAATGGAGGTAAAACTGGATTTGGAAGTAATATGATCTTCCTTACATACGTACAAGGTCCTTCTTGCTCATGTCTAGTTGAATAAATTAAAGGGAAAATGTGAGTGTGATCCTTTTTCTGTAAGCCATTTCATCTATTTTATAATTTTCCGTATTTGCTATATTGCAATGCTTATATTTGTCATTAAAAAGTTGTAAGGTCATATTCCTTTCAATTTACATATCCCCTAAAAAGCAAGTGATAAAATATTACCTCTATTAAATAACACATCGTCCCTTAAGTAGAGCGCTTAGTTCATAAATAATTTAGTCACAATGTCACAGCTATATAAAATTAAAGTAGAGCTTCTCTAGTCACTCTTTCACTATACAACGCGCGAGATAGTGAACTAAGTGCGACGGTTACAGCTTGCTCAGCCAAATGGCAGCTGTTCCCTCCTTTTAATTTTATATTCCAATCTGCCAAGAAAAATGAACTTACTTGCATTTCAGAATTCCAAAAACAAATCCCTAACTAAAAATGTTGCCTCTTCTTGCCCATTCTCTTCATTATTGAGGCGACGAATAAAGTATATTACCAGAGCTCCCCGCTTCACTGTTCAGCATCAAATCTAAATGTTTCCAGTAAAACCTCGCCATAACAACTTTTATTCATCAGCACGGGCCGCCGCACTTGACTCCTCCTATTCACCGCGAATAAAAAGGGTACACCGCCACCGTATTAATTCAAACAAAAGATTAACACGTATAGAATCGAAAACGGGAGTTTTTCGATGGCGGCCGTAATTAAAACATCCGTCGGGACAAACATACGTGGGAATGACAGCAGGGGAGAGGGTCACACACAATTAGCGACCAGTACCTCTCCACGCCACACGTTAATTTTACTCTGTATAAGGAAATCGCTCTTGAAATTAAACTCAATTTTTGGACGCCTTTGTCGGCGCTTCGGGCACTCTCAACCGGTTTAATTTGGCGGCACAACTCAGCTTTTCCGCGCCATAATTATCTTTAAACTGGTTTTTTCTTGAAATGAGGCTTAATCCTCAGCTGGAGTGGAGGCCATATTGGATGTGGGATTAAGGTGGCGCAAAGAGGTTTTGTTATCATATCTGCAGAAAGATAACGAGTGGAGTCGAGTGTGCGTAATAGGGAGCTCTGTTTCTGAAGCCTGGATGCGAAGTACCCGTAGTATGAATGGACTCCTTTATCTTTGCTGAAAGAACTGTAAAGCTCACAGCAAAATTTTGAGGTCTCAATAGAACAAATTATTTTATTTTAAATTGTCCTATTTGATCTATATCCTATAACTATCGCATGAAACTACTTCAGTTGTTTTAATACTACACGGGACAAAAACAAAGCTAAAAGTTTCTACTAACAAAACTTCCCATCTCCAGATTGCAATAAAATACAGTAAGGATCATGAAAGCTGCTCCACTTTACTCTCTATTAGTTAATGGTTCGGGAATGGCATCGAATGCAATTGTATTAGCTACACGACCATTCACTGCCGTTATGGACGCATTAGGAAATGCAAACAGAACCAATTTTATGGGAAAAGGGGAAGAAACAATTGCATAAGTAGCAATAGAATGCCAAATGTTGGGGCAGTGTAATTGTAATGATTTTCCTTATGGCGGAATCAGAATTCTGATCTGTTTACTAAGGGAAAGAGGAAACCAAAAACATGGTGTGTAAATACTGTGAACTTTATATATAAAATTGAACAAAATAATAGGGTATTAAGTACACACTACATACATATACTTACGATCTTAACGCGAGGATGTTACCAAGCCGTTAAATTGATACGAGGAAATGACAATACATACAAATAATCATTTTTGAAACAACGCCTATTCGCACTTTGATAATTAATAACATCATTTTACGAAAAATCTACAACTTAAACTGGACTAATAGACCAAAGAACAGGGAGCCAACCTTAACTATCCTCTTTAGCCTTAAACATTTTTACAAAGTAGAACCTTAAGTTAATTAAATTAATTATAGTATGTTACGAGGAACAACCCTGGTCTAGAGATCTGTAGTTGGCAGCGGCAACAGCTGCGCTCTGCGGGTTGTTAAAATATATTATACGCGACGGTAGCAACATGCTCCTACGGAGAGCTTTAACTTAGAATGCCGACGACTTGTAGATGTTTAGTTAATAGAATGTTGATGTCATGGTGAGAGAGAGACTGAGTCACTTAAACCAAACTTGGAATAAAGTGGAGTGTTAAAAAAAACTGACTTATTTGCCTACAAAGGCTGTACTCGTTACTATTTCCTGGTCAATACAATGATTCCAATCAATTCACAAGAGTTAACAGGTTCTAAAAATCCAGTATTTCAGAACAATTTTGTAATCTTTGTATCGAGAAATAAAGATAAAGATATTGCACGTACTAGTCTGTTTCTTTTATTAGGAAATTAAAACTAACTAGGTATTATTTCACGTTTATTGCGAGTGCTGTGTAGAAGTCGTGGCGACGGCGACGCGGACGCGACGGAACAATGAAAAGAAATGTCGCCAATAAAAACGAAATGAACCGTTGAGCTAGTTTTATTGCAATCTATAATCTTAATGCTCACGAAATATAGGTTGCTTATGTTTTAAAATTGCTTGATTCTGTCGTTTTGCTTTATTAAAACTTTAATATCTCTGAGGACTGTAAGTTTGCTGATGAATTGTTCTGTTATAACATAACATCACGCTTTGTTTCTCCGAAGGGTTGGGCAGACGTGTACCAAAAGTACACACAAATATCGTGTTATGCTAAGTCCTATGTAATAGGGGGCGAGCCTATTGCCAACAACCGGGCACAGATCCAGACACCGGGCTGGAAATTTCAGACACAAACACCAAATAACACTTTGCCCGACCTGGGAATTGAACCCAGGACCCAGGACCTACAAATTATGCTCAGCAGTGGTGGTTGCGGCCACAAGACCAAGGAGGCAGACAGTCAGTTGTTCTGAAATTTTAAGAAACCAATGCTTCTCTCAATTTCTAGTTGCAATTAGAAAGAATCAGTTCTATACTGTCGGACCACGAATAGTTTCCTTTTTTTACATTATGTTGCTTGCTAAGAAAACATTATGATTCCCTTAATAATGTTACAGTTTACTACTACTTCACTCTTAAACTCAAAATAATAACAACAACTTCTCTTAATTTTAAAAATTTACAACCATCACAGTGCTAAAAGCTTGCTTTGTTCAACACTTTACAAATAGAAATTTAAAGGTACCTATTGCAGCTTTCACAGAAAAAAAAAATCCCCGCACCCGTAAAAATACTCCTCGAAATAACGAGAAGATAAATTGCATTTGAACAGCAATTGGCACTGCCCTATCAGTGCGCAGTAGATAAATCGCTGCAACACTCGCTGCTAATTGACACGCAATTAAACAACTTTGCTGACGCCGCCAGAACTTTGCAAACTGAACCGAACTCAAAATGCGATTTTAGATTGCGGTATCTTTTGGGATTTCAGCTTTCTAAGTAATTGCACGTATGATATATCTATAATAAATTGTACTAATATCTTCATTCAGATTTGAGTTATTATACCTACATTCAGTCAAAAAAGTATCGGGAATGGATACATGCGGGCGAAACCGCAGGCAGAAGCTACTCAGAAATAAATTGTAAAGATAGTGACTTGATTTTTCGATGCTATTTTGATACAGTACATTCAGTCAAAAAAGTATCGGGAATGGATGATTTGTGTATGGTTCCAAATTCAAATTTTTGTTTTTTTGTAGTTGTTAGATTGGCACAACTGTTTTCCATTTTGGCGCGGAGTTTGAGTTGCATCTGTTATTTATATTAAATACAGTGCTGGTTTTAGTAATATCATATATAGTGTGTATTGCGAATTTCATAATGGACAAAAATATCGAACAAAGAGATTGTCTTAAATTTTGCATCGCCAATGGAATTTCGTGTTCGGAGTCACTGAAAATGTTACAGAAGGCTTACGGTGAATTGACTTTATCAAAAACTCGTGCTTATGAGTGGTTCAAAGCGTTCAAAAGCGGTCGAGATGTGATGGAAGATTTGCCTCGCTCTGGTAGGCCGTCAACGTCTGCAACTGAAGTTAACATCGCAAAAGTGAAGAAAATAGTGACTGAAAATCCCCATTCAACTCTGAGAGAGATAGCCGCCGAATTTTCTGTATCTCACGAGTCGATCCGTACCATTTTAACTAATCATTTGGGTATGAAACATGTTGCTGCTCGGCTAGTCCCAAAAGATCTGAATTTTCTCCAAAAACTCAATCGCATGAAAGTCGCTGAGGACATGCTAGAACGAGTCAGTTCGGACCCAACATTCATGAAACGCATTGTTACTGGTGACGAGACGTGGGTTTACGAGTTTGACATGCAAACTAGTCAACAAGCTTCGGAGTGGCGCCTTCCAACTGAACCGAAACTGAAAAAACCACGTCAAAGTCGATCAAAAGTCAAAGTCATGTTGACTGTTTTCTTTGACTATCGCGGTGTTGTGTACTCTGAATTCTTACCGGAAGGTCTAACGGTAAATAAAGAATATTATTTGAGCGTTATGCGGCGTTTAAGAGAGCAAATTCGACAAAAAAGGCCAGATTTGTGGAAAGAAAATTCTTGGATTTTGCACCACGACAATGCGCCTTCGCACAAGGCTATCATTGTAAACGAATTTTTGACCAAACACTCAACAAATACCACCCAGCAACCACCATATTCACCAGATATGGCTCCTGCTGACTTTTTCTTTTTCCTTAACTCAAATTACCACTTCGTGGCACCCGTTTTCAATCGATAGAAGACATAAAGGAGAATTCGCGGCGAGAACTGAACTCAATTCCGGAAGCAGCGTTTAAAAAATGTTTTGATGAATGGATTATTTGTTGGCGCAAAACATGGGTTATCATAATGATATGTTGTAATTATACAAGTGAGAACGATACAGAACGTAAAAAGCGTCGATAGCAAAAGATTTAAAAAAGGAATTAAAAAAAAAACATAAATAAAATTAATATTTTAAAAGATCCGTGGCAGCTAAGAGTTTTCCATTCCCTACTAGCGGCGCCCGTTCACGAACATGAAGCATAGATTAGCACCATTCAGCTGAACCAGATTGCTGTGCTGTGGGTGCTCTATAGCACCGCATCATGCCGAGTAGAAGCCTAATTGTCACATTCACGACGTGCATCTACTGACTACTTTTGTTCGTGATCTTAATTACATATTTGTTTTATTATTTAGTAAGTATATTTTCTTTTTAAATACGTGTTTTTATGCGATAAATTATGTTTCTTTCTATGTACATTAAATATTGAAAATTCAAACATAGGTATAAAAGTGGTTTGATAATACTTAAAAAAATGGGTTTATAATAAACGGTATTTAAATTATCACTTGATAATACATGTTCGCTAAAGTTATTGCTGATAACCAAACTTCAATTGTTACTATTAACTTCGGTCTTACTATGAAACTCATTGAAATTTCAAAATCAGCTTTTTGTTCCTCCAATTCTTATTTATTTATTTATCCTTTATTTCAGGCCACGAAAGTCCATAAAACCTAGTGCATACGTATACGTATAAAAAAATACTTTAGACTAACACATATTTTAAACAAACAAACTTAGAAACGACTGCACTCGTTGTGACGGCGTCGAGTTACGCTGTTAGTTAGTTAGCTCTTAATCCGACAAGTTTTCCATCAGTTTTACTAGAAATACATGTATAAAGTTTACCTTTCTTCCTCCTATCGACGGAGATAGGCTGGCCATCCTCCCTGCGCCACATGATCTTGGGCGTGGGGAAGCCGTCTGCCTTGCACACCAAGCTGATGTTCTGATTCTCTCGAACTGCTACTGCGGACTGCGTACTCTCTTCGTCGAGGATGTTTGGTGGCACTGGTGGAATGAATTTAGTCATTAGAATAGAAAATCTAAACTGTCGATGTAGGTCAAAACAGGAGATTCGGAGCACATACTGCCATTTTTCTCCGACAGTAAAAAAGGGGTTAAATATCGTGTTAACATTTTACATGTACTAGCTATTTTTATAATATTTACTAAGTAAATTCTCACTCTCTACGTTCCTATTAAACAGCTTCTAAAAATAAAAGATGCAGATTTAGAACACATAAGCGGCCACAAGTTGCGTCCTAAAGCAATAAAAACAAGATAAACCTACGTGGCACGTTTAAAATGCAAACACGAGAAAAAACCACCGCTTTATTTCCACTTAAAAGTTTGTAGGAAACGGCCATATAAAAGACTAAGTGTTACCCGTATCGGTGATTTGGGACCGAACCACGCCTACGCCATTTTATATATCTAACATTTCCACTGGGCACTAGATAGGAATGTTATCTCGACTGAATTGTAACTGAGACTTTGGCTTCGTTCCATATTTGCTGATTTTCGGGTTGGAGCGTTAAAATTATTAGTTAATAACGACAAATTTAGTTGTATTGTAGAGGAGTAAATACAAGCTTCCATGTAAACAATGGCAGCTGTACAAGCCGTAGATGCCAAGAACAGGTAAATTATTGATAGTGCCGATTAGTAAGATGACAGTTATATTGCTCTAGTAAACGACAATTTATGTTAAGATGATACGGCGGGTACCACGACATAGATGCCTGCTCCTCGTGCCTCTTACAGGAAATTATGAACAAAGAAAGGGAAAGTATGTCAATGTTTAACATTCTCTAAAGCACATAATTACATCCCAAAGTAATCATTTTCGTTACATCGCTTTGTAATATACGTCGCAGTATAAGACAACAATTAAATTCTACCAAAGAGTTTATTTCACAAAGCGATAAGAACCAAAAGAAGAAGCTATTACCCTCTCAAAATACTAAAGGAAAGTAATTAAAAGTTTCTTCGTTGAGCAGGATCAGCGGTAAACAGGGCCCGTCGATATTTTCCCATTCCTGATTAATAAGTTTCTATTATATTGCCCAATAGCTCCAGTTGTGGAGAACATACCTATAATTAGCTGCTAATGGATTCAGCAAAAATAACTCAAGAATATTGAAGGATAGAGGATAGAGATTGATTTAGTTGTAGACGGAGATTTAGTTATACTGTGAAACATTTAATGTGATTACTTTTATTGAATGTTATGAATATTAAAAAGAAACTGGGTAGAACCAACGAGCTACCACTTTTCGCCCCGACGCATAAATACACTACCTTCCGTAGGTATCTCTGAGTTCCAAGAAATTCTGAATCTAAATTCCAATATAGCTAGCACAAACACACCGTATCGTGAGATATATCCATGTGTCGAGTGGGGTTAGGACTACATAAGCGATGCATCCATCGCACTTAATCGCGCGCGCGGCGTATATCGACGAATTGTGGAACCTAACGGGCACGTCCCGTAGGACCCGGCGCGTGTGATACATGAGAAGTTCAGTGCACTGCGCCAGGTTAGAGTAATAAACATAAAGGCATAGAAATCGAATTTACAGTGACAGACAGAAAGTATGTATAACTAATAAGATCGTAGGAAAATCATAACTGTACATTTAATATTTTTGAAAAAAAATCCTTGCACTGTAACAACGATTTTTTTTTCAAAAATTATTAATACACAGTCTTGACTCTAATAAACCTAAAATATAGTTTTTATAATTTTTGTCTGTTTGTCTGAATATGTTCCAGCATTATGCCTGATAGCCAAATACTGCCGGATACATTCAGTAAAATTTTTTGCTTTAAATATTGCCTATAAGTCTGGTTAGTCTGTAGGCTCAATTATCACGCTATTTTTTATAAATCGATCTTTTAAATGATCATCATCACGCAACACTTATATAGAACCAAGCGGACAATTATGACTAATTAACATAACTTGATTAAAATAGCCGTTCCTATGCACGGCAATTTTAGTCAGTTTTCAACAAAGCAAATAGCGATTCGAAGGCTTCTTTGCAAAATACAATTCCCAATTACTGTTGGCATTCATATGAGATTCCGTTTTTTGAATTTATATAAATATGAGGCTGTTATTTTAGTATAATTATTATTATCATAAAACTTCCACACGAATGAAGTTGAAATTGATAAAAAAACCGGCTAAGTGCGAGTCGGACTCGGGTACGAAGGGTTCCGTACTAGTATCTATAAAAACGACAAAAAATCACGTTTGCTGTGTGGGAGCCCCCCTTATATATTTATTTTATTCTGGTTATTAGTAGTTGTTGTCATAACGGCAACAGAAATACGTCTTCTGTAAAAAATTTAACTGTCTAACTTTTCTAATTAACCCACAGCCGCAATGGAATCATGCAAATCAGCAAATCAATATTAAGTGATCACTAAAATAGCCATGTATTTAAGAATACCTACATAACTGAGAATGTGTTATCATGATCATATCATGATATTTTCACAAACATTTTTCAAAATACTAGGCACAATCTTCTTCTTTTCGCGAGGTTAGTGACTAACCTGGTGTCAGAGTTTTTGTGCTACCCATGGGCCTCTAACTTAGCTTCACATGCTGTTGAGAAATATCTCTCAGACATGCTGGTTCCCTCACGATGTTTTCCTTCACCGTTTTTGAAGTAAGTGATAATTATACAATACGCACATAAATCCGTTAAGTGAGAGGTGCGTGGCTTGGGTTCGAATTGGCAGTCGACGGTCACACCACTAGGCTATCACCGCTTATTTACACAATAAGAAACAAAGAAAAATACTCACCGACAACCTGTAGATACCCGACTTGGCTGATCATGGGGTTGGTATTAACTTGGCACATATAGTAGCCCCGGTCCTCCTGCTGCACCTGGCTCACGTGCAGTAGCCAGGTCATGGCGTTGTCGTGCGAGACGCTGAAGCGCGCCAGCCGCGTGATCACGTGCCGGTGGATCGTCAGGATCATCTGCCGATCGATGTGAATCCATGCCACCTGAGGACGAATACAGTGAAATTACTTTCTTGGTGAAACGAAAGTAAATTGGAATTAACATCTTTAAACAAATTAACATAACTATACACTAGAATATCCTGTTGACAAACTGAAAAACAACATCTAAAAATTCCTCTGCATCGCTGTCGATTGGTAATGTACCCAGGAGACGAGCGGCATTGCCACGTCGCCTCGTCAGTTGCGGCAATGCTTAGCTTCTGGCCAAGGTATGCAAAAGCAAACCCATATTAATTTTCGTCTCTGCGTTAGAGTTGATCAATTTGGATTTTTTGAGCAATTTATAGTATGAAGCTGCACAGACTCTGATTGGCCTGTATTTTTTGCCAAAAACATTTATGGTTTTATAGAATCTAACCAAAAAAAATGTTCAAGTAATTTGAGTCATTCTAGCCGTCGCCATCGCGCAACAGTAAAAACACGGAATCAACACAACCAACTATAACAGTACATAGATATTATATAGATAGGTATATTCTCACTGCGAGCGCGCGCACAACTTGTGTGCATATGATTGATGATGCGCAAGCTTAACCTCAATACTCAATCATGTTTGCACAAGCGTGGCTTTATGAACCACGTAATGCAAATTCTGTTAATCTTCTTGCACTAGCGAGATGCTTACGCAAAATCGTCACATACTCCAGCACACTAGCACAAAATTATTGTTCATCCAGGCTTTTCATACTTGCAGTTACGTGTGTACCCAAGGAAAGTATGTTGCAGGTTGCTATTTGTAATGCCGTTAAGATTATTGCATCGTTAAATGAGATCAAAATAAAATAGTACCTATGATTTGTCATTTTCAATTCAAAGTGATTTTGTCTTTAAATTGATATTATAGTTTGCCCAAGCACACGAACAAACTGTAATGAACAGATTAGGTTTTCAGCAATTCAGTTATTAATATCAAAACACTACATATAGCACATATAACTGATTTATGAACATGGAATACTAAACGTCTGAATTCATAAAAGTTCTGGCATCAAAGCAGCGAGTTATCATTTGGATGTCCGATAGGGATATATCGAGCAAAAGCGAGTTGTATGTACTACAAATTCCGTACCTGGTAGAAGTAATAAAACTAAAATAGGAAGTTTATTGCGGCTGCTCTTACTATATCCACGTGAAATTTATGCCGCTCTGAAGTCAGGTTATTGGTCGGGAATGGATTGAACTGTAGTATAAATTCACTTCTAACTCGATCGGAAATTGAATTCAATCACATAACTACCACTATCCTATTATGTAGCGGTAACTGTAAGTCTTTGTTCTCGTAGCATATATATTTCATTTTAATAGAAGTTTTCTATCAAACCTGTTTTGACGATATTATTATTAAACAATATATAATAAGGTGTATGGCTCTCTCTTTATCAGAAAATACTTATTGTTATATTATACTAGAATATATTATACTTCATGATTGACGGCAAACGAAAGGACATCAACGTTCTTTAGTCTGTTGATATCAAAACACTGACGTCACCAATGAACTTATTATTTAATAGGACCTACGTCCACATTTTTCATATCTACTTTTCTATGTAATTTCCGGAAGTGCGCTAAAAGATAGAGCTCTTGGGGAATGGCCAGCAAGGTATCCCTCTTTATGTTTTATAGCAGTTTTAAAACCCAGTAGTTTACGGTCATACGTGACGTGAGTGACACTGACGGATCCACTAACATTCTGAATGACTGCGACTTCAAATATTCAAGCTATTACAACAGTATTAAAGAAGTTTAGTTTTGGTAATAAAACTTTTAAGAACAGAAAAATTATGGCTGCTATTGAATGAGCCACTCGAAACACCGAAACATCGGTGCGCTGAACCTACATAAAACATATTGCTATGAACATCACACTACTAAACTACACACATCAAAAGTGTCTAGGGATCAACATATATTTTTGTAATAACTTTTCTCTTGATTGATATTAATTTAAATTTTCTTTAAGGATTCATCAAATAAAGTGTTTTCGTTTGTCACAGTAACGATAAACCAAGTCACCTTTGCATTAATAAAGAAATTTGCCATTTTCCTAATAAAGGGATTTTTGACATTTGAACCACTAACATTAAAGTTCGAAAAAAAGACTGAAATAACAGTTTTCTTTAAAATTTTATTGGGTAACTTAAACAATTAATAATCCGTGTTTCTACCGCGAACACTAACAACACAAGAACATCGGTTTGGCATACTCAAAATGAGTTCATCCAAATCACGCTGTGGAATGGCCGCCCATGTTCGTTGCAACAACAAAAAAAGGTCTTCTTGCAACTGGATACCCTCCATATTCGGCAGAGCTCTTCTCTGTAGCATATCCCATGCATGCTCAATCGGGTTCAAGTCTGGCGACTGAGCAGGCCAGGGCAGGACATTGATGTTAGCTGCGGCGAGAGTCTGTCTTACAACTCTTGCGGTGTGCGGTCGTGCATTATCATGCATTAACTGAAATAAGGGACCGATTTGCACTTGTAGAGGAACGATGACGTCAGATACAATCGTCTCAGCATAAATTTGAGCGTTGACGTTGCCTCTGATCCAAATCAACTCAGTTCTTCCGCCGATCCAAATACCCGCCCATACCATGATGGTTCCACCACTATAAGGATGGACTTCCTGGCAGGATTTTAATCGCTGTTGGCGTCCAGGGGTTCTCCAGTGTCGTATACGTCTTGTATCCGGTCTCATACCAAAACGAGACTCATCAGAAAAGCACACGAAACGCCATTGTTCTTCTGCCCAATTTCTGTGTTCAAGAGCCCATTGATATCGAATCCTACGATTGTCCATTGCTATAGGTGGTACCCGTAGCGGTCTTCGGGAATGAAGGTTCACTTCATGCAAGCGGTTTCTGACTGTTTGGTCGCTAATTAAGTTCCCTGAAGAGTGATGAAGCCTCACGGCTAACATCATGGCGGTTATTGTTGGAGCTCTTCGAGTTAAGATTTGAATGTATCGGTCTTGTCTCCGTGTGGTGCAGCGATACCGTCCTTCATGGCGCTCAGCCACGGTACCAGTGCTTCGGTAACGTGTCCAAAGTCGACTGATAACACTCTGACTTGTATTCAGAGCTAAAGCCACAGTACGTTGCCGGGAACCAGCTTCTATCATTCCCACGGCTCTGAGCATTTCTTCCCTGCTTAAATGACGTCGCCGCTCCATAATAACGTTGGTTTTAATCAGTAGTAGGGAAACAGTAGCACTAATAATGTCTTCAATGCGTTGTATGTTTTTATAGGGAAAATATTGACAGCTGATTTTCATCTTTTACTCGAATTTGATTGACAGTTCCTGTTTCAAATTATGAAATGCACCAAAAAGGATCCATATAAATTTATAAAATCATAAATTTATTACAAAGCCACATCTCAATCTCAAGAAATCCGCATAAAAATGCTTGATCCCTAGACACTTTTGATGTGTGTATTTATACACGTTGGTAATTTTACAGCTGCTTGTAGACAAACATAGTCAAAGATAATCCATAAAGCAAAGACCCCAAACAATAGCGAACAACAGATAAATAAAAGCCGTCGGTTTAAATCCGAACTCCCTAAGCTCCGAATCAATTTCTATAATTCTATAGTTGGTCTCACGCCGGCGAGATAGACAAACAGATAAGACCACCAGCAAACCTAAAACCAAACGACAAACTGCGAAACTGGCTGAACCACGCATCGTTGTTTACTTTGAGGAATCTGCGTTACATTCGAGAGCTGCCGCAGACGTGCCGCGGTGCCGCACTGCGCAACACTCGATACAGTGCATATTTTACGAGACCTGACTCAGATACCCTCAGATTTGCGATACAATCGGAATTTTAGTTCCTTTACTCACTTATTTAGCTTAATTATCGGACCGGGAACGTTTGTAAGGCGACGATTGCAGACAACACTGGTGCAATAGGTTTCTGAATTAAATATGTTCCTGAGATTGGAGATTCTGTACCCTTTTGGTGTAGGTTCCGGTGACAAAGAAAGTTTAAATTAAGAATTATATGCCTAATATAATTCCAAATTTTTACGGGATGGTAAACAAATTATGCGTAATAAATAATGGTTGATGACTCCCCAGGTGCGTCGTGCAATTGGGGTTAGACAATAAAACTTAATGTACCTAATAAAAGTTCAGCCGGCCTGTAGACAAAGAGTCAAGATACATTATTTATTCAAAAGTCTACCGATAAAATTAATTCGATATTATTTATATGGTGCGTTATGCTTTAACGAAAAACGATTTCAAGCTAAGTCATATAAAAATAATCAAAATGACGCCGTTATTAAGAGGGTTGGCAACCCTTAAGGCTGCCTGGGATACACGTATTGCGACGTGTTGTGTGGAAGATTACTACTACGTGGGTGTCAAAGTTGTTCCACGACTATCATAATAGTACCTAATCGTTCTGTCAACAAGTATCAAACAAGCATGTTCAAAACAGGAAGGCACAAACATTTAATGGTTCTGTGGTTTTTTTTAAGCCGCTGTTATACCAGACACGATTTCAATATTTTATTACTTCTGTAATCCTAATCCGCACCGCTAGAACAGAGCTCATGAACAATTTAACGAACCCACTCTTTGCTCATTGATAATACAGAAGACTCAATTTGGAAACTTCACGGTTGAATTTCGATCACAAAGCGCCACAGTGGGATAATTTTCGGTCGAATTAGTCGTTATTATAAATCAATGCTTTTCGACCTCTGCTGCTATTAAGAGCAATGGCGGATTTGTGATTAAGTGACATCATAATTTATCTGGCACAGTTCCGGGTATTAATAAAGTGGCGACGGCTGCGAGCTTCTACTCACCTTCACTCTATTAGCTTTCAACAAGATGAGTTATTGTCTATTGAATATCTGTTACAATGTTCTTATGAATTTGTATGGTAGGTCAAAGTTTGCAAGGGGCGACTCCTTTCAGTGTCCTCAGGGATGTGCTCTAACCGGCTGTGCACAGAGGGGGTCCCGGAGTGCTCTTTTAAGACGTAAACTTCCACGTGCTGATGGTGATCCATGGGGTGGTTTTTGTGAGGTTTGACTCCCACACTCCTTCGTCTCTTACCTAAAGTCCATGCGCCTTTTGAAAATTTCCCCCCGACAGCAAAGAAAAAACAAAAGTTCAAGGTAAAGTTCAAGTTTCATGTAAAGGAAGCAGACATGGTTGTGGGGGCAAATACAATACAAAAATATGAATTAGAAGCATCATCACAGTTAGTAGTGTATGGTACCTACCTCATATAAAATTATAATGTTAAAATAAAGGTGTTGTAGAAGGAAATTGACGTCATAATAGGTAGACCGTATTTAATGTCCAATCAGCTGCTCCCAACGTACAAATAAACCAATTATAAGTGACACAAAAGTTGCAGATAAATAGCGTCTTTACAATAATAGTCAACGTATGTGATAATGTACAAGAGAAATCACGTCATAAGTTTCCGTTCCTAAAATTGGCGCCCAACGTGGGACCGGCGGCGTAATGCAGAATCTTCCGCGCGTACATTATCACCGTGGGCGTGTCGCAATGTAATTGCATTACGCTCAGCTTTCGCGTGTTGCATGCAAAATATTGAAATTGTCGGGTAATTTTCCTTTGAAGATAAAGTGTTGAAAGACATTTTAATGAGTTTCTTGTTAAATAAACTCTTGGGATTCTTACTTTAGGTGTGAAACTAGTTTCAGCGTTGAATAAATTGTGTTAAGAACATGCTATTATAACTGTGTGAAAATGTTTAATGTAGTTTTATATGTTTCATATAAATAATAAAATAGTCATTAAATTAGAATCAAAGCTGTAGAAAAACAATATACCTGCCTAAGTTTAATATTCTACAATTTATATAAGACAGTAAGTACTCATATTAAACAAAAGAATTAATATTAAATTTTACTACTCCTACGACGATTCTTTTCAAACTTTATCACACAAAATCCACCACTTAATCTCATAGGAAATGGCACGTGAACAAACAAGCTGTAAGGGCATAACTCCGTGAAAACTTGGCACTCGCGAGCCGCGCAAAGCCCTTTAAGCCTCTTTTTATATCCCCACCACATACTTAACGGCAATTTCAAGCGTGCCCCTTCATCCAACGTTTCTTTGGCCCGTTTGAGCCGGCGACGGTTCGAATGTTCTGAATTCGGAATTCGAAACTATTGACTTTTGAAATATTAGTTTTGTTTGGTTTGTTGACAGTGGTAAAAGTTTTCGATCCGGTGTCAATGTATTGCGGATTGTTTTTGTAACTAGGGATCGGGACGTGCGGTGTGTGTTTGAAGTTTTTGGCAACAGTTTTAGAATAGGTTTATTCGATAATTTTAGAAATCAAATGTGACCATTTTCATTATGTTCTGAGACAAATAACCAGTCATTGCTAGACAAGATATGAATTTTAATAATAATTTGACAACAATTATTTAAACGTTAATTCGCCTAACTATGTTGTGATGCAGCCAATACCAGTATTTCACATGGAGCGACTGCCTATCTGATCTCCCCAACCCAGTCAGTAACTGGGTAATACGGTACCCCTTGGTAAGATTGGCTGTCAGACTTTCGGGCTACTGACTACCCGTATGAACTAGCAAAGATTTTCGAATGACAGCCGGGACTAACGGTTTAACGTGCTTTCCGAGGCACAGAGGAGTCTCGATATGTAAAGATGGTCACCCCCCACGGACCAACCCCGGCAAACGTAGCTTAACCTGATGGATTGATCCGTGCGGCTGTGTGTGATTAGTTAGCTAGGAGCTTCTCGTAAAATTCTCTGTAAATGTCTGATTTGTTGATTGATTAAAAAACACAGGATAGTATAAATTCCTCTTATCTCATTTCGCTGTATACTAATGTGACTAGTCACTTCGTCGTGTCCAATTATTAGGTGCAGTCCACACGATCGAGTCGCCGGAACATATTTGCACACGACAAGTATTTGTTCGGGCCCTGGCGTGTTTGTGTTGTGTTATCTTCGGCGCCGCAACTGCCATCCTTGTTCCAGCCGTTATGTATGGGATTAGCACAAGTTACTCTGGAGATTATCTTACTGGTAGAGAACTGCTGGGATAATCTATACATATAATAAAATTGTAGAAAAGTGGTGTCTGTACAATGGAAATATATAAAACAAAAGTAGCAGGGGTTGTTATTATATCGATGCCGAACCCGAAATTGTAATTAATTTTTTTTTTGTCTGTTTGTCTGTGTGTTTGTGCACGCTAATATCACAAACGGCTTATTTGATTTAGATGCGGTTCACTAATATATTGTAGTAAGCTTCACTTAACATTTAGTGTTTATTTCATGTCAATCGGTTCATAAATAAAAAAGTAATGTCAATTTAAAGAATCACGGCGAACATTTGTTAAGGTATGCCCGAAAAGTCACTATTCCACGCGGACGAAGTCGCGGGCACAGCTAGTTTGTTAATAAATGTGGTGATACATTAAAATTTTAACTGAGTGTTTTACTTCTTTTAAATATAATTTTAAATAATAATTACGAATAACAAAAGTGTCGTTAAAGAAATACACTTGCTTCTTTTAAATATGCTTAAATCATAGTCGTTTACAGGCAAGAAACTGGATTACCAGTATAGGAAAACGACTCGACAGAATATTTACATCTTTTGACTGAAATTCCAAACCTTTTCTTTTTTAATTGACGAAATTTACTAAAAGGTATCCATGGAAGTTACAAAAAATAAAAAACAATCTCAAAAACGTGCTGGATCCCTAGACGCTTTTAATATATCTAAGTACTTTACATATTTTTATTTCGAAACTGGACACAGGCGTTCTGTTCATAAAATCATTTATTATGAATGTGCTTGAAACAATACACGAAGGAAAAACACCCCTTGTTCAAAAAAAGAAAAATAATACTTTTATTACGGGACACAGAACGAGAAGCAGTATTTTTCTGCCAGCGTAACTCGCAAAAGGTTGGTCCTCTATGAACATAAAACTATTTTTCCTAGGAGCTATCATTACATCTCACGAATTTCGAACATGAAATTGGTCGCAGGTGCGATCAAGCAGAAGAATAAAAGTATTTCCAAAAATCACTTAAGGTCCCAACATAATCCGCGCAGGTTATAAACTGGGTTCGCACCGGCCCCGCCTAAGGTGTATTTGATTAGGGTCCCTGGGGCCACTTGGTCCTCTGCTCATACTACTATTTTTATTTGCCTTGTATGAAATCGTTTTCAAACGATACCTTTACAAAATTTATACGAATCCTATATAATAATATTATGAGAGCTTATTTGGTTTTAATTTGGATGCGTGGAGATAATGTTAATGTTTCGGTTTGAATTTTGCGGTTTATGAAACATCGCGTGAAATGAAATGTTTCTGGATCTGGATATTAATGTTCCAATTGTTAATTTGACGGGACGGAGATTTTCTTTAAAGGAACATATCATTCCAAGTGTTATAAATAATACAGAAAGAATCTATATAGTTGCCTGTCTGTGTCCATTCGTTATGTACCTTATACCATTATCAAAATGACACAATTTTGCTCGGACCAGGTTTTTGTTGTAATATTATTCTAGGCGAGTCGAGACAAGGGCACAGCTAGCAGTAGCTTCTAAAGAATTCATATTTGATTGTACAAAACTTATTGTTCTGTTATCAAACGAAGCTGTAGGTGGATAATAATAAGTATTCTAAAGCTAAATTAGACACGAAAAAAGATTTAAAAGTACAGTTTGTGTAAAATAGTCCTATGAATAATGTAGTACAAAATTACTAAGAACACCTGAAAAAAATGTGTTCAGCGGACGACTGTGCTAGGCTTAGCCGATTAACCGACAAATCAAACCAGTTATTAAAAAAACATATCCTATCATCAACGGCACAGCTATGCGTTTGTTTGTCCATGTTATGAAACCAATAATCGTGGCGAGTGTGTCGCTAATTGAATCGTATTCACTGTTAGCACGCCGACGTCGTTTTATAAACACACGCCCGCTGTCGATGAAATTAACAAAATTGATGTTTGCTTTGTGATCGACCACGTGTCATTGATATTCATAGAACTATTAACGAATGGAGTAATTGGTATTGTTTCATTCAGGGTAGGCTCCGTGTCTTTCTTAATTAATTTTTACATTTATGGGCACGAATTAAGTAATTTTATTAAAGTCCTACTTTAAATGAGGAATGAACAGAGAAACCTTAACTTTATCCCTCTGCACACTGTTAGTCGACATATTCAACAATTAATAATAATAATAATATCCTTGGACATTTCACACAGCGCCATATCGTCCCAAGCTAAGCAACCTAATGCTTGTGTTATGGTAACGAGATGGCTGATATACTACTTATATACATTTTTTTTTGTAAATGCATACATATTATAGATAGAAAAACACCCAGACTCGTAACAAATACTACTTACTAATTACAAGAAAGGTTTACTTTCCTCTAGATAAATTTACAATTAATTTTATTTAATTCCCAAAAATAATTTCCTAATAAATATGACAAGAAAACCATAAACCAATAACGTAAAACAAGATTAAACAAATAAACTCAGAAGAAACGAGACGACTCCATACCCCTTTACATCAAGACACAATCTGACAATACCAACAAATTTACAAGAAGTAATATTTGAAATAAAGCGTCTACAACGCCTTTGAAATTACTTCAAAATTACCCTCCACCGCCCAAGTATTTACGAGGCGGGTGTTAGGTACAGGATAATAGGGATCATAAAATAAAATAAATAATTAAGACTGAAGCACATTCATGAATAAGTTAATTGTTCGCTGCAAGGAGCTCCCTTCACTTAATTACTGGCCGGAAAATATGACACTGGAATATGATTGGGTAAAGGATTGGCTACTAAACTAAACTTGTTTATATTTGAACAGGGAAATTATGGCGGCATTGTGGAAGACAGTTACTTACAGGCTTTGTTGCTGGCTGGTTGATAGACTTTAAATGTAGATACCTATAGACAAAGAGGTCGTGGGAAGGTCATGTTGAGATTCCTATATTTTTGAGAAACATCAGATAGCTATTAGGCGAAATGTAGGCTACCTGTTTTCTCTTGGGTAGCGTTAAATATCAATAAAGGTTCTGTGCCTAGTAGTTTGTGGTATTTATTATGCATAATATATCTTTTACTATAGAAAAGAAGTGAAAAACTCCATGCACTTGTTTTCCAGTGTGCTTATGAGAAATATCAACACCATATTGATAAATAAATTGGCAAATTACGCTTAAAACTGCTGTATATTATTATATACCTACATTTATAATGTATATACCAATAGATACAATGACCTACTCCTATATCCCGCTGCACATATAGCCGCCAGGTGTTACCAGGACACATAATTGTCGCTGACGCAGTTAACTTGCACATCCATTGTGGCGAACAAGACAATGTACTTAATGAGAGCTCCAAGAATACAAAATTAAATTGATGTGCTGACGTGATAATGTGGAAGGCATTATTTTGTCTGGAGGTACATGTTCACGTCATTATTAACGTTATAAAATAATTTAACTGTAGGACTTGACAAGCTTGACTTTTGCGTCATAAACATAGAGTAAATATAGAATGATCCATAACCAACAATAATGTTAGATATTTTTTGTGTGTAAAATATTGTTTGTGTTTTTTGGCTTGTGTAAACATATTTTATTATTATATTATAATGGTCACAACTAATAGTTATTTCACTCCACCTGTTATTTTAAGTCTGATTTCTCTCATCATAATTCTATGGATTGCTGTCCGATGTGGTGGTGGTTGGGTGTTGCTTTGAAAGCATTGTTCTTATTTTTTCATTACATAGATATCATTGTTCTTTTGCCTTTGGTTTACAAAAAAAAACTATTATACATAAAAATACTGCCGTCACTTATAAAAAAAAACAATTTTTCTAAAGCTGGGTACAAAAGTATTATAAAGTGAAAAATAACTCTAATTGAAAACCACCATGCAGGCATGGGAATCTGGGCACGCCACGATAGTGGCGGTAAGGCCCCTCTTTGAGGAGTGGCTAGAGGCGTCACGGCGCCCTCACCTACCGCCTGACGCAGGTCCTCACCGGACATGGATGTTTCGGGAGGTTCCTGCACATCATCAGGCGGGAGGAAACGCCCGGGTGTCACCACTGCGAGGATAGCCCAGAGGACACGGTAGAGCACACGGTGCAAACCTGCCCCGCATGGGCAGAGCACCGCCGTGTCCTCGTAGAGGCGATCGGCGGCGGCGACCTCTCGCACCCGGCCCTGGTGCAAGCCATGGTCCGGGGCGAGAGGGAGTGGGAGGCAGTCACCTCCTTCTGCGAAAAAGTTATGCTCGCGAAGGAGGTGGCGGGATGGGAGAGAGAAAGGTCCTCCCGTCCCAGCCGCCGCAGGAGACGCCCCGGGCGTCGGGAGCCACGTGACGACTCCCGGCCACCGTAGGCGCGGGCCTGCGGACGGTGAGTAATGGGTGACTCACCGTCCGATCAGCACCAGACCCATGCCGTACGGCGCGTATATGTTCCACGCGCGCCTCAAAGAGATGTCAGCATATGAAGGGGCCCCTCAGGGCCAAGCCTGCCGGGTAAGCGGGATTGTCCGAAATTGTTACCGCTACCCCGGAACATAAAGGGCTACGGAAGGAACATGGATGGGTTTTAGTCAGTAAGAGTCTGACACTCCCTTCCGCTCCACCCAGAGCGGGAGCAGTCATTGGATGATTTCCCAGCCTTAAAAAAAAAAAAAAGGCATGGGAATCTAATTCAAGACTTTACACTCTGACTCTCAAGACTGTAAAGTCTTGTGAGTGTAAAGTCCTACCAGCGAGAAAACAAATGAGGTATTTTTTAGAACTAAAATTCAGTTTTAATGATATTCAAAACGGATTAACAAAAGTGAGTGTACACCACCACAGTCGCACGATAATTAGTGAAACGGTCTACACGTAGATTATATCTAAATGTTGCGCCACTCATCCGCGCCATTCATGAATAACTTAATTGGTTCAGTGCAACTGTTAGCGTTAGGCACGTTGCACACGGCTTTATGACTTCATAAAACTGGAGCGTTGCATGTTTCTTTTTTGTTTTTGAAGCATAAATGTCACGAGTGTCGTATGGAATAGAGTGCTGAGAATGAGACGACGAGGATTTTGAAAATACATTTTTCATTTACCGATTATCTTTTAATTTTTTCAGGAAAGTATTGAAATAAGGACCATATTTTTCTGTCTCAACTTGTAGGTGTACCTACGTCATCACAAAGTCATTCAAAGGAGCAGCTACGCAGGCAGCTATAAGTACATCGTAAAACGTTAACCACAACTTTGGCTGTGTTAGTTACAGTTACCACATACCGTTAATCGTTGTTTAACCACAATATAACGTTTAGTCACACCACCCAGCCACTTATTCAAAGGTACATCATACAAGTCAACAACAGTAAAAAACCTCCGGATTTAGAAAAACCCAGCTTCAAAGGTAATAAATACTGTTTTTACTCTTAAACCTCTAATAAGCTTAACCTTATTGTACTAACGTGGGTACACTTAGCTACCTTGTACTTGCTATGACGCTGAACTTAATGAATAACCTGCCCCGACTGGAATACAGCCTGAAATTACTGCATTAATTCCTTCAGCGATATTTATTATAGCGTAATAATTAGTGGAGGAGACAGGGCCGTGAGAATAGAAGGGGAGCTCGAGGGGGGCGAAGCAACTCTAGACCTATCTTTTTAATAAAATGTGTAAAGACGTTAAATTATACGATTAATTAGGATGATTAATGCTCTTTAAGAAGGGAAGATGAGAAAAACAGTGTAAGAAAAGGTGGAACAGATATTCCTGTTTTAATTATGTTATTATTCTCTCGGAATTATGTCGGCTCTTGATTTTCTTAAGAGCTGGAGAGCTTTCTTGCTTTATTTGGAAATGTTGAATGTAAATGTAGAGCCCAGTGAGTAATGATCGAAGGGAACTGACGTACTTGTGACTATTGAAAATCAATCTGTCAGCTCGGTGATGGCACGTGTGTATGTGATTGTACTAAAAAGGAAAGTTTAATTGCAATGGAGGAAGTCAAAACTAATATCACTACCTATTAACCGCCTTTATGCCACTGAATTACTCATTCGAATTTGACAAAATATAAAATTGTATTCTAAATACTTCAAGCAGAAAACTCGGCAGAATTAAATCGTGGAATTACAAAATTGGCTTAAGAATGGTCGGTGTACTCACAAATAATACTGTACGGGGTAAAAGCACAAAACAGAATGCACCAAATACAGAGGGTTGGTGTCGTCCAATGAGCGAAAACCTATTCATACAAAGAGTGCAAGCACGCTTGCAAGTGGCATTCACGTAACTGTTTATAAAATACTAGCTGCCCCGCGCGGTTTCACTATCACTATCCTATTGGTCATAACGCGATGTTTCATAGATTATAGCCTTCCTCAATAAATGAACTATCCAACACAAAAAGAATTTTTAAATTCAGACCAGTAGTTCTAGAAATTAGCGCGTTCAAACAAACAAACTCTTCAGCTTTATAATATTAGTATAGAGTAACCTCACCCGCGACCAAACTATAACACTCAGGATAATGTAGTTTCCCATTACTGAAAGAATTTTTGGAATCAGATCTGTAGTTCCGAAATATTAGTAAAGATTTACATTTTTAAAGTGCATTATGTCATTTTTATATTCTTACATGTACCTAATTATTTTCAAGATAAATACAATACCTACATCTGGAAAATAAACGATTTTGTACATGATGTCCACAGACGTTTATGTATGCGTGCGACTGTTCTCTCGCCTTGCATGGAATTGACCATCATCATCTGCCTAGCCTTTTCCCTACTACGTTGGGGTCGGCTTCGAGTCTAACCGGATGCAGCTGAATACCAGTATTTTACACAGAGCGACTGCCTATTTATATTTATTTATTTATCCTTCCACTGGAACGCCATACAGCAATTACACCAATGGAATAAAAATTACTTCATGTGCTGCTTTCCATCCATCCTGTGCGCGCTGGACATTGAACGGGCGGCGATGAATTATCCACGCTCACATTGTCACGCAGCGTCAAAACATTAATTGTTTCATAATTTCATCCATATTGCGCTCATTCTTTGCGTTTTTAGAGGCTTACAGTATTTTTAAACAAAATACATATGTGTATACAACAAAATACAAAAATACAGAAAATTTTAATGTCATCCTGCCTGACATCTACGTCATCATTCTATCTGACCTCCACAACCTAGTAACTGGGCAATATGATACCCCTTGGTAAGAGTGGCTGATTTTCGGGCTTCTGACGACCGTAACGTCATGGAGTTGACCTTCTGTACCAATCTACATATTTCGTGACAAGGAGGAGCTCTTGATGAGATAATTACATTATATTTCACTCACTTCAAGGCTCAATGCCGCCGGATCTGCCCATTAACATTTTAAAATAATATTATAAGTTCACTAGCTGATAGGGTTGCAAAAGCTATGGTTCTTTGTTCTCTTATAAGGTTGGGATTATTAAAAATTATCTAATTTAGAATGGAATTTCATCGTAACTCCGATTTATAAAGGTTGTTTTTTTTAAGACAGGGCAGAAAGTCTTTCCATCATAAAAAGTAAGTTGCGAGTCTCATTTCATACAAAATGTATCGGAAAAATGGTACGTGATTTCTAAGTTTTCTAGTACTTAAGCCTCAGTTGGTCGAAAAGATTGTCTGAATCCTTATAAGAAACAGGATCGAGTGGCGTTAAAAGTTACAACTAAAGCTCTAGTGAAAATTGTCTATTTTCATGCTGTCTGTACTTTTCCTTGAAAATCTGTGAATGCGGATCAACATTTTTCAAAGAGTTAGGGATAAAAAGATAGTATTATAAAAGCGTAAGATTATGGGAATGTGACTTTCTATGTTTGTCCGTCCTTCACGCTCGAACGACTGAACGAAAAATTAAGCACAGAGGTAGTTTATGACCTGGATTAACACATAGGATATCTTGGTAGTACGTTCCCTGGGGTAATTTCCGACATCCATGCGGGCGAAGCCGCTGGCAGCAGTTAGTTATGAAATAAATGACTTATGACTTGGAATAGTGATGACGACAAAAAAAAATATTTTTTTCCTTGTCGTCATCCCTACTTTATCTAGCAAAGCTTTCGGATGAAGCTTACCTTATAAGTGCCGAGGTGTTCAACGACACACGGCAGGCTGGCATCCCTGCCCAGCGCCACCGTCACGTTGGGGATCGGCTCCGCGAAGCGAGGTTCCTCCGTCAGCACTGGGGACGATTACAAAATCATTTTATTTTTATCGATATTTTTCAAAGCAAAAAAGAGGAACTGGGTGAAGTTAAGCTGTGGTTAATGATGATGATAATTGTCAATCTCCATGTTCCTTCTATTATTACATTAGCTTCTGTACACCACTTAACATGGAATCGGTAGTAATTAGCTTACCGGAATTACTTAGTCTATCAGTGAAAGTACTATCTACTGATCTTACTTATCTAATTATTGACCAACGCATAGTCTCAAGAAACTTCTGACGCTGAAACCAATCTGTGACATCTTTAAAAGAAGATATAATTGATTAGTTTACAGTTTTTGGTTACACTTTTCATAACAAGTGTTCGGGGACAATATTATGAGGGCAGTGGCGGCCTGGTGGTAACGGCGACTCTAGACTACCGCTTTACTTGATTCAATATGGGTATCACCACTGCTCTCGAAACGGTGAAGGAAAATATCGTGAGAGAAACGTGACAAGTCCGAGAACCAAAAATTCTAAGACATGTGACTACCACCGACCCGCACTGGGACCGCGGGGTGGATAACGGACCACTTCCTCGCGGAGAGGAGCCCTGTGGCACAGAAGTGGGAATATTATAAGCTGATTATGTTGTGCACATCACAGAATATTGTGCTAAACTGTTCACTGTTGTCTAAATCGTTAATAAAAGCTAATATTACAATAGCTATTCAAATAATGTCATGAGCAAATGTAAATATCGATGCATCAGTTCCCATTTACATGATCGCACGCTAAATTTACTTCATATCTTTTCAATAAATGATCGACAGTGAACATACGAGTTTGTTGTGTTAAGTTTAATATTACATTGTCACGGTGTCAGTGTTGTTTTGGTTGTGATTAAGTATTTTGTTTATGGACAACAGATGACAGACATTATTTTATTTATTCTAATACATAAATTGTTACAAAGAGCTTATTCTTGCAACTAGCTCGCAAGCATAACGCGCAGTATAAAGTACCTCATTACCCTCCATGAAATTTGTATTCCGTGCTCGTCTCAGCGCAGTTTCCCGTTAATAACAAGAGTTTTAATTACGGCAAACATCCTCAAAATATCAGCCATTTGCAACATCATAAATCCAACAAATTAT
This sequence comes from Hyppa rectilinea, assembly GCA_951799385.1. Taxonomy (NCBI): domain Eukaryota; kingdom Metazoa; phylum Arthropoda; class Insecta; order Lepidoptera; family Noctuidae; genus Hyppa; species Hyppa rectilinea. The sequence continues at coordinate 577,321 of OX637304.1, forward strand.
CTTTAAAGCAGTTTCTAAAACCAAGGATATCAACCCCTACATAAATCATGGGGAGAACGAAACATTTTACAACCGAACAAGTAATATTTCAGATTAAAATTATAAAAGCACTTGAAGGACAAGTCGTAATATTATTGTAGAGCTATGTTAAAGTTTCATAGTTACGAGCTCTGAACATCTACCTTCAGACTTACGACCTTCTGTGACGTAAAAAGTGTAACGTTGATAAAATAATGAGAGTATTTGCGTAGAATGTAACGGCGCTTAGATTGATATTTTTAATCAACCTCAAAGTTAGGAAGGCGGGAGTTGTCGGCTCGTTATGACAAGCAAAATATTGTTTATTACGGAAGTTTGGCAAATTCCCTCCACTTCAGATCAAGGCGGTGATAACGATGAGCTTGTAAAGGGTGCGCGGAACTTCGGCTGGGACCACATCAGCGAGGTCAAATTGAGGGAGAGGAGTTTAAAGGCCTTTTCATTTTCATAATTTGAAATTATTTCGTGATGATCTACAGATACAGAGAAATAATGACGTTGCTGTGAAATCTTTACGTACATTTAAAACCTAGTGTTTTCTATGTCCTCTGTCTTGTGCCAAATCAAAAAAAACTATAGTAGGTATTAGAGATTACTGTGCACTCCCCCAATGCGTATCTTTACTTAAATTATCGGAGTAACAGTAAGGAAGGTAAACTAAAGTAGTTTTAACTCCACGGAATCCTTGGTACGCGAGTCCGACTCGCTCTTGGCGGATATTTTTAATGTATTTTCTGTTAATTGATTGAACTCAATTTTTTACAAAGATTACAAACACATGCGTACCTAAAGTAGATAACTAAAGAGCAGTCTCTAACGTACTTTAAAATATAAACACAGGTTTAAACTGCTAATGAAAATAAATATTTACGAAACACCTGATTGTTATCTATCGCCGATTGAAACATTAACCATGCATGAAAGGCCTAAATCTCGTCTAACGTTTATAACCGGATAATAAGGGATAACTGCCTGTTCGATAAGGATTAACGTTAACTTTATTACGTCACTGAATACCTGAACGACCCCTCTAAACTCCGCTTCAATATTTACTTTAGAGCCGTCTACGATACTTCCCTTTCATTTTACGGAAGACAAAATACAGAAACGAGAAATTACTACACATCCTATAAAACTTAGAGCAGAACTTGTTTGAATTTGTTCAGGATTCATAACTGGAATCACGACGCTACGGCGCTGTGTGTATACAGCCTAATGACTCATACTTCGCCGAGTATGGTAATTAAAAGTACGTTACACAAACTCAGATGTACACCATTCCAAAGCAAAAAGCGCCCGTAGCGGCAGCCTTAATAAATGGAGCTAACATTTTCCTTTTAGCGAACGACGATAATTTTTTATCAATAGATTTTTTTTTGTGTATCAGTTGTACGATATTATTTTGCTTTCGTCGCACTGATTACTTTCTTAGAATTGTGATTCTTATTTAAGTATTAATATCGGAAAGATTTTTCGATGAAAATGATTTCCTTGTCAACGATTAGATGTTTTACTTTTGAGCCCACTTTTGATTTTTTTAATTTTTAGACAGTTTGACGACATAATTATTTTTTTCAAGTTGAGAATATTTGCAATAACAAAGATAACATTTTTGGATTTTAATTTACTAGTAGGTATATGTTTCTGTTTAAAAAAAGATCTGCAGTATTCTATTCTATTATCTTCATAATAATACATCCTTCTCAACTGAGACAGCTCACATGAAAAACAGCTCTAACATACTTTTGACTAAATTTTTACACAACAAAAAATGGCAACCGTTCCTATAACTTAGTGGGTATTATAAATCAACGAACATTACCGTAACATGTAGAATTGTCACAAAGGATATAAAACAACAAACACAGTTTTGCTCTCATCTCCAACCGTCGTCTGTTAATTAAATTATTTGTTCATTAATTCGTATTATTTTAACGTACATACCTACGAGGTATTTTATAAATTATGGCATTTTGTACACTCTGTATTATGACCTATTTTTATAATATTTAAAACTGAAAATATATAAATTTGTATTTGAAACGTTTTGTGTAAGTAAATCAATTAATTATTCATTACCACTGCAGTTCGTAGTATACAACTAAAGACCAGGGCAAGGCATAAAGCAGTTGCAGGCCTAAAGTAATGTAGTCATCAAAACATAAAACATCAAATACTTAAACTTTAAGTATTTGATGTTTTATGTTTTGTTTAATTATTTTTACATCCATCGAAATGCTTTTAGCGATCAAGTATATAATAATGTGTTAGATAAATATTTTATTAATATCCATATTATTTCAATCCCGGTCACTCAAACTTCTATATCAAACATTTAAAGCTAAATTAACTTACCGCAATAATACCGAGTGTATCCTTTTCCCAAATTCACCGCTGCCCGTCTCCCTGATAGCTTTCTCTTTGAATAATTTGCAAGTCGAAATGGCAATAAATTTTATATTTTACTCGGAGTTCGTTTCAAAGAAAAAGTAATATTGTTTCTAGACTGTGACATTTTTCAACTTGTTTACCGTAGTGAGACCAACATCTGTGTGTCCCGGCATTTATAAAACACCGCTAAATTGCGTGTACGCTCGACGTGTTATATAATATCTACTTATTTCGTGAAAGCCTCTTAGAATTTGGTGCTATAGATCTTCTAGCAAATTAGGTAGTTTACTCAGTTCAGTATACCAGGGTTTGGTTTTTATATGATCGATCATGTTTACTGTTTCGAGACACTGGTTTATCGAGTTCTTGTGGCACAACATTTTTTATACAGGGTTTAAAGGAAAGGGTTTAAAGGAAAGGTGAACAAATCCTTTCCTTTCCATTACCTGTGTGTGTAATCACTTATGTGTTTGTTTTATTGGATTCTCATTATACTATCTCAATGTCTATTAAACCAAAAAAGCACTACAGATGAGTACCAAAACCTCTTTATAAACTGTATTTTTTCTTTTTCCGATCATACGTTTCGCAGCGATCTCGTCCCTCCAACATTCCCGTCGACCACCGAACCCAAAACTACAATTACGTCGTGGAAACACACAAATTGATCGACACCACGACTAATTTAATAACCAATTACTCTGTCTATAGCCCCCGTTACTACTGCTCCGAGATATGAGCCGCGAGATTTAATTACTCGAGTTGAGAGCCCCTCAAAATATTGTCTTCATTAAGGGCTCGCTCCCTTTGTGTCGCGTTTTATTCGAAAAGTTCGCGTGTAATTTCGGAAAACTTAGTTAGGTGGCCTGTTAACGTTCGCATTCCTGATTCTCATCACATTTAAATGTGTTTATGTTTTTGTGTAGCATTTGCTTGTCATTATTAATAGTCGGACTTTGGTTTCTTGTGTTTTTATTGCAGATTTTGTAAAACTACAGAATTGCTTCACTACAATGTTTTAGAAAACTATTACTCACTCAAGAAAGTGAATTCAAGATTAGAAAAAAAAAGATTGAAATTGTAAGAACCAAGAATGACACAGAAAAATGATGTGACGTACACTCGTTTCAATTTCGTTAAGTCGTGCGAATAGATGAATGTGAAGAATGTTTTCTGTTAAAACAAATATATTTTTATATGATGCCATTATTTTACGACTTGACCTGAAACTCAGCGAACTGATCTCAAAAGAATCGACGCGTTTTGCGAAATAAAATTCACATTCGTTAACTGAAAGAGAATAAAAAACACTTTCAAATGAGATCTCAGAAGATCACTGAGAACTTTGAAGAATTTTACTGAAACGGAAGTAATATTATTTTGAAAATATTACTGGGATATATCTAAATGATTTCTGATTTTATTATATCCGATGATGAAGACGAATGATTTTATTTATACGGCTAAGCGTTATTGATTTGTCCTTACAATTACGGAATGAAATTAAGAAATGTGGTTTGTTACGATTGACCCATAGAAATGCCTTACCTTGACATATAACAGTGATGATCTGTATGACGCTGATGGCGAAGCTCCTGCAGGGTCCTCGGCGGGTCATGGTGCGTCACGTTTGCATCTCGTCACCAATCAACCTCTCGTGGCCCGTCCGCTACTGTAGCTTCTCGTCACCATCTGTTGACATAGAGAGAGGTGGAGTTAGTATTCGTCGATTACTATAAAAACCTTCCAAACTAAGATAGACCAGTTAAAGAATATTTTAATCTTGGAGAGAAAGTCCTTACTGCTTTTGATGGTAGGCCATGGATGTGTGAATAAGGATATAAGAATATGCAAAAGAATTTGACGCTAGAAAAACATTCGAAATCTGCTCCCCTTGTAAAGGCTTCACTTCTGATAATAATTTATGAAGGGGGCCTTATATTATGATATTCACTCTGTTAGGATAGAAGGTAAATACTGCCGTCCCCTAGACATAATACCTTTGTCCCACTCTTACGATACCCATGGGAAATGATGGGGTGGTATACACCGAAACCGAGAACATTTGGGAACAAGTTTAGCATTTGGTTGAAATTGCGTATCATGTCGCTATCTAAAATGGCAACACATTTCAATACAATTCATCACAGTCATAAGCACAATTTATATGTCCTTTATTTTAATGACATTAATGTTGCCAACCTATGCCCCTATGTCAAAACAAAACGATGTTATCGTTATAACCAATAAGTTTTGTGTTGTCATTGCTGATACAAATTGATAAACGAGTGGGGTTGCCCGGTAATTAATCACATACGCACGGTATTTTAATGTTTATCATGTATTGTGTATAAATTGTCAATGAAATGATAACATATGAGAATTATTATCGTATTTCAATGGTTTGTGGGATGTGGTAATAATTATTATATCTGCTTGATGAATAATAAGTAGGTAATTTATGTACATATTATTTCAAAAAATAATACATAACACTGTATAGAATTGCAGAATCATATTACGTATTTTTATTAAAGTTTACGTGCATAACATTACAGAATAGAATCACATCAACATAAATCATAATTATCTAATTAATTGCACATCATGTAGGAAATACCAATGTCTTCATTTTTCTTGAATACAATTTCTATAACCATCAAATATTAAACAACCAAACACTAAAACTGATCGATCGTTAATCTATTGAACAATTCATGCAAATTGGATTCAACAGTGTTTTTTTTATGAAACTGAAGCTAACTAAGCCGGCATTGAGATCTAAATCTGTCTACCGCTCGAGTTAAATCGATATAATAGTATGGAGGCTAGTTTGGCTGTATTTCAAACCACAATAATATTGTTAAAGGGTAGAAATTTCTACTAGTTTCAATCTAGACAGATTTCTAGAATCTAGTGTGTGTGTCAAGCAAAAACTTAATTGACGACCTCGAAAGTAATGATAACATTTTCACGTTGCATTAATCGGCCGAAACAAAATTAAAACTGAGTAAACAGAACTGAACTGGGTTCTGTTTAGTCATCAAATAGGTATTTGCGAAAACACAAACTGGTCCAGTAAATCGTCTGTGGCGTTGCATTATTCCTTATTTCGTTAGTCTTAGAACACGACTTATTATACCATTACGAAACATAAATAAACCAAACAAAAGACTTAGTAGCGACAAAATATTCTGTTAAGCCGTCAGTCGATTTGCATTAGGCACAAATGAAGTAAGAATTGAGGAGGAGACTCGTTAAGTAGCCTCAAACGAGTCATCTGAGGTCGACTCAGCTCGAGACAAAGGTTCCGAGGAAACGACTTAAGTTATTGACGAGGAGCGGATACTGGAGGAAATAGAAATTGATTTATGGAAAGATTTGTACGTGATATTCAATGTAAGACTGAAACCTTGTAAGTGTGAGATGCTGATTAATAAAACGCTTATGTTGTTAGGACTATGATTATACACAATATTCAGTTTCTCTATTTTGAATAAACTATTGAGTATATTTTATCGTGTATGAATTCTGTGATAGGTAAAAAAAACGAATCCCAAAATCCAATTCCCTGATAGACATCCGATTCCTAAAAAAATATATATAAAATTTAGTATTGTTCGTACACAATTACTCATTCGGACTAGGGTTATTTATTATTAACCGTTACGATTTAAGAATTCCAATAAATGAATATTGATTGAAATCAATATTCATTTGAACGTTTCAACGTACAAGCAAATTCAATTCCTGCAGCGACCACACAAATCCTAAACTACTCAGCGAGTGTTCCAACTCAGCCCAATTCCAACGTAGCTGCGGCTGAACTAAAATAGAAATAGTCCTTTTAGTCGTAACATTCGGCTCCATTATACACTGTCATTGCTTCGACCACAGCCGAAGGCTTCACCGGAAGTCAGCTCCGCTCGTGCCCAGAAACTTGATTTATCCCGCGATCAAATTCAATTGTGTCAAACGAGAAATTGACTAAAAATTCTACAGTCGCACCAACGTACCGCGGCAAGGTTACATTTTTTAAATATTTTCATATTTTGGATTTTCATTTCAAGTAGAGGTCGTCGTTAGTTTTCTGTCATAAGAAAGTGCTTTAAGTTTATGGTATTTACTGCAGCAAGCCATCCACAGTTCAGTTAGCGTGACATCCATAATCATCAAATTTTGTACTAGGTATTTGAATTTCAAGGCTTCTAACTCATTTTTATGTTCATTTTTATTAATATTCCTATAGCCAATATATAAATGGCATCGATATAATAACCATTCTGAAAAATAAATCTGACTAGCCTTTCCCGACTGTGTTGAAGGACACTGTCAATCCTCTAAGTAGTCTGCTGAAGGCTTCAGGTTCAGCTACCGATTGAGGAGAGGTGGACATGGACAGGTTATTTCTCCTCTAGCTCCTTTTCATGATATGACACTTTTTGCCCTAACAACTTGCAACAGATGGAGCTACTTTTTTTTAAGGCTGGGAAATCATTCAATGACTTCTCCCGCTCTGGGTGGAGCGGAAGGGAGTGTCAGACTCTTATTGACTAAAACCTATCCATGTTCCTTCCTTAGCCCTTTATGTTCCGAGGAAGCGGTAACCCTTTCGGACAATCCCGCTTACCAATGTAACCATAACTTTCAGTGGCGCCATCAGAATGGGATTTGGTGTGGACATCCAGAAAATGGTACTCCTTGACTATAGGAAGATCTTCTCTCAGGAGCCCTGACCATTGATCGGGTCGATCGTAAGGAAGCTTGGGCCCTGTTCCCGATAGAGGAACGCTACTATTTTTCATATTTTTAAATGTTTTTATAGTTAAAAAATTTAATGTATATAAATGAAATAATGCTAAAATGAAGCTGATTTAAAGGTAAGTACCTTGAAAATATATTTGCATATTCCTATTGTTTCTTAGTAAAAACCATATCGTTGGCGCGTTGCCAGTCACTTGTTTATGATATTCTATTGCGTCCTTCTTCCACGTTAATATTATACGTGACTGCAAGCACTAACCCACGATGTGTTTGTATCAATAATGTGAATACCATTCACCGGTTTATTTATTGCACATAATAACGCATGCACTTCTTCTATTATGTATGTTCTATTATTATTTCTGTTCTAGAAATATCGTATTGTTTAAACCAATTCAACTTGTACCGTCTAATATAGCCAATTCATCGTTAATACAATAATTTTAATTATTCATATGTATAATATTACACGCATGCGCAGCAAACTACCCACATGTCGGTTGTCTCATTAAAAGTCAAAAATGTAACGCAAATATTCATCCAAAAATAACTAAAATAAATCCGAACAAAAATTTCGGCCGATCCCAAAAGTTAGGCGAGCGACATCGCGGCAGAATGGCAACAATACATCATTAACTTTGCCGTTATTTGTTGCGAATCCTTGTCGCTTACTGACGGACATCATCATTGCTCCATTACAAGCAAATATTACTGATAAAAAGCTCCCAAAAGCCCGTGTAATGAAAAAATAACAGCGTTTAGTGCCGCCCCTGATCGGCTAATACCCTGTATAAATATCCCACTACCGTACCATTATCGCCGATAAAAGTGTTTGGCCCGTCAACATTATCGCAAATTTTCACATCCAATACCTGTTTTGTTCGTCGGAAATCAATCGGTGGCGCTTTTGTAATAGAATTGTGAATTGAAACTCGATCGATTGTAGGGACGGTCGTCGCGAAACCGCTGCGGGCGGACATCGTCTGGTTGTGATTCATCTTTACGTCGCTGTCGTGCCGAAGGTTCAGGGTTGGCGCTCCACACTTTTATTCCGTTTTTTTATTAGTAAGATAAGCAAGTTACGATTTTAAGAATTTATTAGAGACATCTGTTTTCCTTAATAAATAGCAGGTTTATGACTAAGTTTCGCACTGGGAACTACATAAAAAGTATTTTATGCAGCAAACATTTTTATAGATGAAGTCAACCGAGTAAATGAGCTAAGGCGGGCAAACGAGAGATTCTATTGAAATGACTCCTACTCAATGTGTTGATTTGCGCAGTATATCTTGAGATTTGAATATTAGGTTACTTTCGGTCTGCCAAAAAGAAATACAAAATTCTTAAAACACAAACCAGGCAGGCGTACCTATTGTGAACAACTTGAGGCTTATATTTTCCGCTATTCAATATCTTACTAATCAGATTTTGGCTTCTACAATCTCGTCAATAAGCCCTGTCCATGTTAGCGCCGTCGGGCATTTAGACTGAAATCATTTAGCCTTAGACCTTTATGAGAAGCCTTGTATTAGGAAAAAGTTAAACAATAGACGCGAATCCATTGATAGTTGGTTTTAATTAATTAATTCTGGGTAACAAGGGTATCAAATGATCACTCAATTAGTTTTAAAGGTTAACGACTGGATTAAAGCAATTGTTCTAAGAAAAACCTTCTTCTTTTCCATTATTCTCTTTTGTTAACTTTGTTTGCGGTTGTACAACAGTAATTCAAATACGTTTAGTTTTATTACGAAAAATGTTATGGATAGAGGAAAATCGTTTGAAATGGTTCTTGGAAAAGGTTTTGATTACTGGGAATTTCGAAACAGATCTTGTTATATTTCTAAGGCAGGAAAAGTTAAAACTGTCTATATAATAATATAATTTATCATAAATGGTTGTAGGTGTCGCGATGAGCACATACCCATATTTTGAAGTAAAGCAATTTGCGAAGCAAAGTTAATTCAGCAGTTATTCGCCGTATTTTCCTTCACTCCGAAATGAATATGTAATAAAATGTGAATATGAAATTAGAGTCTGAGAGCCTTACTTCCATATAATTTACTCACATAATTTTGGGATTAAACGTGTAACTTTCTTAGGTTATTTTCGTAGTGGTGCAAGCCCTGATATTGCCGTAGGGCAGCCCGGTCCCTTGGCCCGAGTACTCCGCGCAGGCGAACCGTTCATTTTGTTAAAGACCCAGTCGAAATGTTTTTGTTTACGACACCCTTGTTTGTCTTGTACTTCATCAGGTCGACCGCTGTGTCATTACATTACTCTGTAATGTCGTTCTAATAACCTTTTGTTGTCATCATTATTTTGATCCTTTAATGTTTTGGTGTTTAAAAAAGTAAATGCAGTACCAAACAGCTCAACTGTTTATATGGTGCTCGATTTATTTTATTATTTATGTACACACTTTTTTTTTTTACTGGAAAATACTTTAGATACTAATTTATCACCGTTCGTTACTGAACTAAAGAATTTATTACTAAGTTAGTTGTGGTTTTTTTCTGTTGTCTCCATAATGGGACCACACTTCTTTGATAGACTTCAGCAACAGATTAATATAATATTTCCATTGTACATAACGACAGTCCCAAACTGTATTCCAGTCATATAGGTATCAGAAATTCCAACGATTTCCAAATGGTTTCACATTTTGCACGATAACGATTCTTTAAAGCCCAGCAGGCCATCTAACATGGGATTAATAATTTGTTGGCGCACTACAACGTTATTACAGGGAACAAAGGAGAACTTCACTGGCTAAAAGCCTGCAACCAAAAGCGTCCCCGTTGTTAGTGTATTTTGAGTTTTAGTCACTTTCCTCACTTTAGTCGGATGATGGAACTCAGATGAGTGTTGTTGTATTCAGTATTTTTGATAAGATATATTGTATTTTGTCAGAATTAAGAAGAAACTCGTTTTGTTTATTAATCCGCCTTTATAAAGTAGGTGCCACAATTTTCACAGCATTTTCTGACAGTTTAACAGCATTTGTTCATCTAAATTTCAAACTTAAAGCATTTAATACAAATAAACTAATTAATCAGTCAGAAACATGAAGCTAGTTTCCCATTCTAAAACGTAGTAGGTACCTATGGAGAAGAACGAGCAAGAAACTCCGCGGACACTCTTTTAGCTCAAGTACTCAATTACTTATAACTCAAGTTAATGCCTCTACGTAAAACTGAAAGCTTTATCTAGAATAGAGAACCTGACACAGACAAATCATTTATTCAATGATAGGATCAACTGTAAACCTCCCCTATAATAATAATATCCTTGGACATTTCATACAACGCCATATAGTCCCAAGCTAAGCAACCTAATCAAGCATTAGGTTGCTTAGCTTGTTATGGTAACGAGATGGCTGATAAACTACTTGTATACTTTTTGTGTTGTAAATACATAATTATATTATAGATAGAAAAACATCCAGACTCGGAACAAATAGTTGCAGGTCATACAAATATTTGTTCCGTGCGGGAATCGAACCCGCGACATGCTGCGCAGCAGTTAATCGCTCAACCACTGCGCCAACCGTGTCGTCAATACACACACATACACACACTATCACGTTAACACACCACCACCTATACACTATCTTAAACAGTTTTGTCTATAACCCCATATTACCTAACGATGTATTATGATAAAATTCTCTCCTTAGTTCCTCAGTGTACGAAGGAGATAGTCGGTTTAACCGAAGCGGTCCTCAAGCTGCGATTAATCTTCAGCCTGAACGTGTGAACCTTAGCCTGCGTGGCCCGAAATGGGATTTAGATTGTTGCTCTTGCTTTATTAGCTTTAAACTTTCGTCAGTTTTAGTTGAGTGTTCACTGTTCGTGTGCTTGATTGTTGTGGCTTGCGATAATCATGAGCGGTTGTTGTTAATCATTTTGATTATCTTACGTAAATGATCAGTTAATTTTCTTTTTAAGAATCTAGAATAAATGTCGTGTCATCTAAGATTTATATATTACTCTAGATTTATAAGTATTAGATATACTACGAAGACGTTGGCACACGGAATTGCAAAAGATTAGAAGGAGTAAACAAGTAGGAATACCGATGCAATATGGAATACCTAAATAAGATTGTCAAAAACAACTCAGACCCTTGGAAAACCTTCATCGGAGATGCCATGAAATATGTTTGAATCGAAGTTTAATTAAACATGAGACCGACCACATTACCCGATCATTTTTCATCATCCCAAATTCTTTCATGGGTATCTATTGAAAAATTCTAAATCGGAAAATCCACGATGCGCCGATCATTTTTTGCTCCAAGATACCAATATTTCCAAGGGTTACAGTATAATGCGATTAAATTGAAAATGTTAAACCTTTGGACCGGTAATAAGGAGCGTGACTATCAACATTTTTCCACCGTCTTATATTGAACGGTATTAAGAGCCCGCAAATGAGTTTGAGAGTTTTATTATGAATGGTGTCACGATTTAAGGGAAATAAAAGTGTAATAGGGGATTGAAATGTTTGCCTTTCAAAATTAGATTTCTGGTCTTACTGCAGTTGATCTTTTTACCAAACTATTTAGTTCCTTAGAGGTAAGAATAGAGGGAAATTCATTCAAAAACATGTACAATGTACAGACGCCAGCACATCAAGCTATCCCTAACTGTCAAATTTTCTCAATTAAAAATGAACCTTATGATTTTGCAATAAAGTTGAAATACTATCAAAGAAATTTGACAGATTGTGGTAACTTAATGTGCTGGCCTCTGTACGTTACAAACGTACGTTGTTTACGAGTTCTGTAAACAACGTTCAGATTTTTATTGCTTTTGATATTAAGCTTACAGAGCTTAATATCAAAAGCAATAAAAATCTAAACTTACTTTCACTACATTAAAAAATTTATTACATTTTTTTTTCAGTACTTCTTAATGTCCTGTGGTAAAAAAATATCTAGGGCGACATTAAAATAAAATCGTAGATACATAGATAAAGCTTATTTATTAAAAATCTTAATAAAACATTTTTGTAGGTAACAAAAGTGATAAATCGTATTTATGTATTCATTAAATATCATTAGAATGTTAAACTGTTGACAATTTGAGGTAGCTTAAGGTGTTGGCGACTGATCCAGTCTTATTCAAGAAAGTGATCATATTATTATGAACAAACAAAATAATTAAATAAGTCAAAGGATGCTAGCTTCAGTGGTGTTAGTAAGTCGGTATTAATAAAATCCTTTTTTAATCATATTAATATTATTGCGTGGTCACCGATCACTTTCCACGAAAATGATGACCAAGATGGTGATGATTAAGGACTTTACTGGTTCTAGTATGCAACTGTTTTAACGTTAGAAAAATATAATAGCCTATTTTGCAACATAGTATTGATCAATCAAACAGAACAAACATTTATATTTATTAAATAATAACAACTTACCAAAACACAGCTATCAAAGTGATGCACGATGTTTGACACTAACTTTCGAATACACCTACAATACGTTTTTATACAACAACCAAATACAACATTTTTTTGCGATATTATGACAACCAGTTACACTGCAGCACTGTTAAGCTAACAAACAAAAGCATTTTGTTTTCACCAGTCATTTTGTTTGAAATCCGAGTGACCACGATGGTGATGGCGGTTTTTGGAACAACAGAAACCCTAAAAAAAATATGTTGTAATATACATTATTATTAATAAATAGTTTAAATATCAGATAATATTTAAATCAATACATACTAATTTCTAACTGCATAGACATTTTACGCTTATACAAAATTTCACCATCTCTAATCCAGATAATAGCTTCTTATCACCTATGGGCTATGTTTTCAGCTCACCAGTCTCACTACTCTATAAGCGGGCCCACCACCACCTTAAAGCAGTAATATATTAAATTAAAATAATATTGCTATAAGGTGGTGCCACTCACCAGTGGGAAAGAGACGGAGCTATACGTCCTGAGCAGCTTAAATATTAACACTGATATAAGACGTGCTGCTTTAGGTCCTGGGCTAATACAAAATAAAGCTTTATTTCTAGGAATACTATAATGCCATTTTCTAAAAACGAAATGCTAAGGATCTTCGTAAATCCGAGAATTTCCTAATCATAGTTAGCTAGAATACATAACAAGGAGGGAAAATATTAAGACACGTGAAGATCTCGGTACACGGTAATAATATCCAACTTATTCAACAGTACATGTTAAAGGCTCGAGGCAATTTTTGTGTGGCTTTTAATCATAGGATAAACATAATCCCGCACACGAGACACAGGTCTCCTCTCTTCGAGGGTGAGATGGATGTCACATATCTTCGAATTTTTGGTTCTAGGACAATGAAAGTCCCAAACCCCTGATTAGATCTTAAATCGTAGTATCGAGTACACGAGACAAAGGGCTTTTCTCTTCGAGAGGGAGTGAGCCATATTCCACCACGTGGGCCCAGTGCCAGTTGGTGAATATCACATGTCATCAAATTTTTGGTTCTAGGACATGAAGGTCCTAAATTCCTGACTTAGACTTAAACGGTGAGTGTACTACACAACACAACAGTATCGTGGTACGTAGTTAATACACCCGACGCTTCCAGGACTTACAAACACATGCCACAGCTTAATCTTCAGAATTGCCAAGACAATTACTTTTCAACTGTATTATTCTTTCATGCCAGTAGACACCGTGACTGATACGTATTTTAATAAAACTTTTGTCAGAACAAAAAACATGGGACACACCGGCGCACGTAGTCCACATTATTTCTGAGCAGCATTTAAAGTTTCATTCCCGGTGTCACAGACAGTACCCACTGCGGCCCCGAAATAGAGGGAGAGACGGGTAAAATGAAATATAGGCGGGCGCGAGCGCCGTGGAGCGGTTTTATTACCGCTATGTGTAAAGCTTGTAGAAAAAAATTACTCTCAACTCACTTTTTTATTTGGGTAACACAGGGACGTCTGAAGTTCGGTTGGAGGCGCGAAGAGGCAAGCGTTCTCGTTAAAAACACCTGGCTAGGTACGTGATTGATCGTGGAAAAAAGGCTGTTTCTAAGCTGCGAACAGTACAAATAGAAAATATTGTATCATTAACTTGGACGACCATAAAGTTTTTTCGTCTTGAATTTTTCAATTCTGCTGTTAGAGCAATATTGTTTACTATGAAATTAAAAGTAGATAAGTTTGCCTAGATTTTGAATATTAAAAAGTTTTTAAAAATTCCACAGTTTTCAGTTTTTACAAGAAGTATCATCAAATTAACATAACGGGACACTCAAAAATATCGCTGTTATTTTTCACATGAGAATATTGCTTACATTGCACCCCATGCATGCTTCAAATCCACATCTGTCGTAAGGAATGAGGTGATGATAATTTTTCCTTCCTTTCGCTTTTCCCCTTGAATATTGCTCTCCAAACGTCTTTATTTGCAGCCGCGCGTAATTGTCGAAAAGCGAAATAATCGCGGGCTTACAACCACCCTCGGTTCTGTGTTCGGCGTTTAATATAACTTTTTTAAGGTTTCTTGGAATTTCTGTTGTTGTAAGGTGAATTGAAATGATCATTATAATTTCTGGTGTATTTTGCCTGTTTTTTTTTGTAGGAGAGTGTTTTTAGTAATAAAGTGATGCAACGTGTTGCAGAATTGGAACACTTGCTTGAAGAAGAAGATTAAGTTTTTCATTTGATAGAATGAGTTCTGACTTTGGTTTCTACATCATTCTTTATGATTTTAGTAAAGTCTATAACTCACCTACCTACTTTATTTTATTTGTTCCAAATCAATGATAGAGGGATAATCTATTTGTAAAAATAATACAAAGAATCTTATATATAAAAAAAAAAAACTTATTACGTTTATCGCTACCCAAAGATTGGGCAAACCCACTTTCGTAGCGTAACGTGTTTATTGTAAAACTAAATCCCAAGTCACTCAGAACCTTTCACTTCCCTACCTAAATTATACAAAAACATCTCATAATTACACATATACTACACCCACAGTATATGTAATAACGTCAGGTAAAATTCAAGGGTGCTCGGAGTTTAATCAAGGCAGCTCGTCTGCTAATAAGTCGACCCGAGGCGTTGCTAACAAGGGCTTATGTATATACCACGTATGAAGATTTGAATTAGTGGTCGTGGAGTATGTAGCGGTGGAGTAAAAATGAAGAGACAAGTTCGTATTAGCAAATGGCTCGTGGTTTAGAAATTTTAAGTTTTTTGTGTAGGTCATGTGCTGGTGTATTGTATTTAAAGAAGTCTATGTAGAAAGGTTATTTATGGAATTTTGTTTACTTTGAGTCATCATACATTCAGTTCGACCTGTTATTTATGCCTGAGAGATATTTGTCAACAGCATATGAAGCTAAGTCAGAGGCCCATGGGCAGCATAAAAAATCGAATATTAAAAAGGTATGTTTAAAAGAGGGCAATTATATGGTTTGGTT
Organism: Hyppa rectilinea; assembly: GCA_951799385.1. Lineage (NCBI taxonomy): Eukaryota > Metazoa > Arthropoda > Insecta > Lepidoptera > Noctuidae > Hyppa > Hyppa rectilinea. The sequence continues at coordinate 592,961 of OX637304.1, forward strand.
TTGATAGTGGTTAAAATATTTAATTAAAAGATAAATTCAAGCAGCGGTCATTACTTATCCTTTTTTTTACATTGATACTGAGATACTGTATCCATCATCACCGGTGGCTAGTTTATAGGTGTTACTATAACATCCCTATTTTGGAAATTTGTCTCTCGTAAGTCCTATCAGCGTCCGTATTGAAGAATCGGATTTGGACCAAGTTCATTTTAAATTGGGAACAAGTCACGACACTCTACATACTTGACCTTTTAAAACTTGTGTGGGAGATAAAATTGTTCTTCAACTTCATGAAAAGTCCGTTATAAAAAAGGGAATCTAAATATTGAAACAGAGAAGGTTTATTGGTTTTGTTATCCGAATTGTTAGCTTTAAAAGTTTTTTTTTAATAGGTATTAAAAGAATAACGAATGACTTTAATGGAATCCAAGTACAGTCATTTGGTGCTCCAAAGTGAGTTATCTGGGATGTTCTTCGAGAATTTTGAAAATTGGTGATTTAATTCTACTACGTGCTTTTTAATGTTCAATTTGCCTTCTCGTAGTTTCGCCGCTCGCATGCATAGTTTAGAATACTCAATACTAGTAGATATTTAAAGATCCATTCCAGGTTTACGTCAGTTGGGTAATAGACGGGGACTAAACTCACGGCCAGTACGGCAGCTTTGATAGACATTCCAATCCATTACAGACAAACATCAGCATAACATTCAAAATAACCCAGAAATTCTCAAACCGCTGCTAACTCCAGACTCTAATTCATTTACTAATCTATTCAGATACCTTAATGATCCCAGATTCCACATCTCATTAATATACAATCATATTTAAACCTCACGTAACTCGAACAGTGTTTTATTCAAGTTGGATAAAGACAAACACTGAGATAGTTGAACCGGTTATAAATCAGAATCAACTCCGCCTTCTAGTTTGGTGCGACTCTCGTCCATAATACGAAGATATTAAAGTCGGATATTGTGTGAGTTGAATAAATTAAAAGAACTTCTCCCGGCTCCAGTGTAATTTCCTTACAAGATGGCGTAAGGGAGGCGATGTAGCGTAGTCATTTTTAGGAGGCAATTAATAATTTACACTTTGTGCTGTGGGTTACTTGGAAAGTTGGCGCGGCGATCGTTTAAGACTTGTTTGAGCTTAAGCTAGGGTTAGTGTGATTGTTAAAGTAGGTAAACCTGGTTAACTCGATTTGTTTTTACAACTTTTCGCAAGAATAAGTTTCAAGGAAAAAGTTGTCTCAATATTAGTAACTGAAAATTAATAGAAAAAGAAAAGTTATCCCCTTTTTTTTGTAAAATAATATATATCAAAAAGGTGGAAAGTAACACATACAAATAAAAACTACTAATCTATCCTTATCCAATAAATTACAACTTCCCCAGTAAGACAGACCTGCCTTTAAATGTGAAACCATTTCTGAAATGTGTTAAGATTCTATGACATCTTTAAAGAACGCAGATAATATGGGGAAAAAACATTTCTTTTAACACTAAGGAGCATTAAAACTACACCCTTATCAAATCCACAAAACAGTAAATCCCTGATTTCCCTACGGATTGGGGTTCAAATAAAATAAGCTTATTACAAGATCCGGAACCCGCTACAGTATGAATAAAAAGAAACTAGCCGTGAAGTAACAGAATAACACAATTTTAGGATCACGATAGTGGCGGTAAGGCCCCTCTTTGAGGAGTGGCTAGAGAGGCGTCACGGCGCCCTCACCTACCGCCTGACGCAGGTCGTCACCGGACATGGATGTTTCGGGAGGTTCCTGCACATCATCAGGCGGGAGGAAACGCCCGGGTGTCACCACTGCGAGGATCGCCCAGAGGACACGGTAGAGCACACGGTGCAAACCTGCCCCGCATGGGCGGAGCACCGCCGTGACCTCGTAGAGGCAATCGGCGGCGGCGACTTCTCGCGCCCGGCCCTGGTGCAAGCCATGGTCCGGGGCGAGAGGGAGTGGGAGGCAGTCACCTCCTTCTGCGAAAAAGTTATGCTCGCGAAGGAGGTGGCGGGATGGGAGAGAGAAAGGTCCTCCCGTCCCAGCCGCCGCGGGAGACGCTCCGGGCGTCGGGAGCCACGTGACGACTCCCGGCCACCGTAGGCGCGGGCCTGCGGGCGGTGAGTAATGGGTGACTCACCGTCCGATCAGCACCAGACCCGTGCCGTACGGCGCGTATATGTTCCACGCGCGCCTCAAAGAGATGTCAGCATATGAAGGGACCCCTCAGGGCCAAGCCTGCCGGGTAAGCGGGATTGTCCGAAAGGGTTACCGCTACCCCGGAACATAAAGGCCTACGGAAGGAACATGGATGGGTTCTTCTTCTTCTTCTTCTTGGGGCTTTGGTTTCCGCACTCAGTCCTTGGCGGACCATTGTGCGTGGGCCATGGCGGCCTATGGCGGTTATTCCAGCCAGCCCACCTCCTTCCAGAAGTTGATGACGTCTCCTGGTCTGTGTAATATATCTGTAAAAGATTTAGGTGTTCCAATAGTTTGTGTCCTAATCTGTGTGACGCCTGTGCACTCAAAGAGTACGTGTGCGACGGTTTCTTCAGCCTCCATGCAGGCCCTGCACAGAGGACTGTCCGTTATGTCTATTGTGTGGAAGTGTTTGTTTAGTGAGCAGTGTCCCGTGATGGTCCCCGTCATCAGGCGCAGGCCGGTTCTGTTCAGGCGGAGTAACCGTCTGGTTAACCTTTTATCCAGGGATGGCATGGCCTCCCTGGATTGCCTGCAGCCCGGTGCCGAGGTCCACCAGCTCTCCGCTTGTGTGTGGGTGATTTCTTGTAGCCATCTGCGTAGCTGGTTAAAGGGAATTGGTATCATGGGTTCCGGTCCGCAGGCTGGCGCACTGGAGGCTCTCCTCGCTAGCTCGTCAGCCGCGTCGTTACCCAATGATCCGCTATGTCCCTTTATCCATTGTAGTGTCACTTTGTTGCGGTAGAGTACTGATATGCGTTCTAGTGCGTTGTGACATTCTAGTGTTAGTTTTGAGGTGTGGTGTTGTTTCTTTAGTGATTGCAGGACCGAGGCGCTGTCGGAAACTATGCGTATTTGCGCATCGGTGACTCTCCTGGCTTCTATTGCGTGTGCTGCCTGTATGATGCCCACACACTCCGCCTGGAAGACGGTGTTGTGCTTGCCCAGTGGGCTGGATATGTGTATATTAAGGTCTCGTGAGAACACCCCGACTCCGCTTCGCGGAGTCGGTCTTCGACCCGTCGGTGTATACTCTTAGTTCTTCCGGACCAGAGTAGTCACACTGTTCTTCGGTAAGTGATATGTCATAGTGTTTTAGGAATTGGTGTTGTTTTGGGGCTCTATCGCAGGGTGACGCTAGCATCGGTTGATGTCTGATTGCGTCATCCCTTACCCGTGTGTGCTTTACTCTGGAATCTTTACTTAGGGTTCCTGCTATATTTAGCCGAAAGGCGGCCATGGTTGCCTCCTCTCGCACGATGAGGTGTAGAGGCGGCAGTCCTAGCATCGCCTGTAGGGCCGCTGTAGGCGTCGTTCTCATGCAGCTAGTAATAGCTACACAAGCTAGTCGCTGCAGTTTCTCAAGTTCTTTTTGGGTTGTGCTTAAGTTTGTTCTGGGCCACCATACTAGTGAGCCATACGTGATGGTTGGTCGGATGACCGTGGCGTATAGCCAGTGTGTGATTTTGGGTTTAACACCCCAGTTCCTGCCCAGCAGTTGTTTGCATTGCCACAATGATATGGTGGCTTTTGTGATCATATGTTTAGTGTGCCTTGCCCAGTTCAGCTGACTATCCAGAAAGATTCCTAGATATTTGGTCTCAGTTGATAGGCTTAGGGTTGTTCCGAAGAATCGGGGTAGTTGTAGTGTGGCCATTTTCCTTTTTTTGGTGAAAAGGATCAGTTCGGTCTTCGTAGGGTTAACTGATAGTTGGTGTCTGCGGCACCACTCCTCTACTATTTTCAAGGCTTGGCGCATGAGGTTGCATAGTGTGTTTTCATGTGTACCATTTATTATAATGGTTATGTCGTCGGCGTAGCCTACTGTATAGTAGCCTTTTTCGTTGAGTGTTTTTATGAGGCTGTCTACGACCAGGTTCCATAGTAGCGGTGAAAGAACGCCCCCTGGCATCCTTTCGCTACGATGGCCATTGTAGTGTCGTTTACTGTAAGTTGTACAGCTCTCATTTTGAGCATATTGGTGATCATGGATGGGTTTTAGTCAGTAAGAGTCTGACACTCCCTTCCGCTCCACCCAGAGCGGGAGCAGTTATGGGATGATTTCCCAGCCTTAAAAAAAAAAAAGTGGGGAACTTGGCATTTAAAATTATGAATTCAGAAAATTAATAAAAATACAATTGATGACAATACAAACAAGTTATGACGTGACATGCAAATATCTCACTAGGCATTCCGAAATATGTCACAAAACAAACAAAAATATTATGTTCATTTCATTTTTTATTAACGCAAAAAGGCGTATTATAAGCCTCTCCACGAGTAACGATACTTAAGTTCGTCCGGAGTAGCCTGTGCAATAAGTCCCGCTTCCAACGTTGCGGGCTGACTAATGTCTGCATCACTTCCTGGACTTTTCTCCCTTTCCTCACTGTATGCTGATACGGTGGAAACTTAAGTTTATAAGGAGGTTCTTGCCGGTTCTGTTTCATCGGAAACGACCAATTGCAGACGTGCACCTAACTTCTAAAGCTTCATAAGTTGCCAAAAATGTAATATTTTCTAATTAAGTATTTTGCATTTTTCTCTTGCAGATAGGTATAAGTTTTTATTTCACTACTTTAACTAATTAAAAACACAAAAAAATATATTTGTTTACAGTTAGCTAGGTAGTCATTTAATTTAAGTATGTAGGTATATGTTGATGTTATATTTTTTAGTATAAGTTAAGTTACAGTTTAAACTTCGGAGCTAATTATCATCTCATAATGCGCAACAACCAAATTAAAATCCGCCATGTTCCTATCCCCCGCACCACGTCCGCTCCACTCCACACTCCACTGGCTTGAGAGTAGCGAAGTTTCTCCCCTTTTGTTACTTTTTCATAACAATAACTAATTTTGTTGGTTAATTAAGCAACTGAGAAATGTTTGCCGCGCTGAAAATTTTAATGTTTCAATACAGGTCTGGGGATTACAAGAGTCAAAGTTTTCTAGTTAGCTAAGTTGTGTTACTCCTACTTTGGCTGCTACACTTAACGCCATTGGGGTTTAGCCGAGGTATACATGTTTCATACTTTGGTATTTTGAATCTGTTTTGTTCAGGTTCTATTTGTAATTTATTGTTTTGTTGTGTGGTTTCCGATTTTATTTATATTTTTAAAAGTTTCCATTGGAATAAAACCACATTAAATGTTTCATTTCCTGAATATAAAACTTCTGTCTTAAAAAACTGAAAGTATTATAGATGTAGGGTGTCATACTCATCGCAAATTAGACAATAATCAAGCTACGGCTCCGGTTTTTAGTCTTACTAATATTTGATCAATACACGAGTTATTGATAAAATGAGCGTGCTGCCGATGCAATTTGACAGAAACTAAGTAAATGGGTAAATGGCGTTAACGCTGGTCCTAAATGAAATATCAAAATCAGGACACTTTTATACCTTTGCTCTTTACCTTTACCGATTATTTAGAACCCACGACTTCATTTCTTATCCATCTCGGATGTTAAAATGTGAGTTTGAGTAAAACTGTTGCATTAAGAGATGTTGCCTCGAGTTCTGTTCACTCAGGCGCAAAGATAAGTGCTATTTATATCTTCCGAGGAAAGGAAACTGGAAAGTGAATAAGAATACGTATATTAAACTGTTTCTATGGGAACAGATTTGTATGAACAGGTCTTAAGTAGGTACTGATAACAGCTTCAATAGGGACTCGGTTTACCTGATGGTGTTTTGAGGTATCGTGTGGTCATAAATTATTAGCTTATAAATTAAATAAATTGCCATAATCGTTTAGTAAGAAGATTTTGTCATTTATGGTATCTTAGCCTCATTTCTTACTCAATTCAAATAACAGTTGTTATTTTAAGAGTAAAGACCATAAAAAAAACAACGAAAACTAGCAAACTATCCTTTTAGAGTGACTGAATAAGGACCAATATACCAGGTACTCACAACACTGCTACGGAAACAGGCAACAACAAACTATCCAATCAGAAAGCAGGCAGGTACCAAACAATCGTATAACTAACAACTTGTTTTTATCTAAACACTGGAAAAATCACGGTACTCCTGAAAAGTGTTGGGCCCCGGGCCCCGCGCGAGCGTGTCGCGCAAATTCCCCCGCTTTGTGCCCAAATAGGGCCGGTCCCCTGGCACGAGACCCACGGGACATTCTCCTGTATTGAAAATGTCGGGTCAACCCTCCTACAAACCGGGTAGTTTTATTTTATTGAAAAAGCCTCGCGTTACGTTACTGCAGTAGTCCCGATGAATTTTTGGCAACTTTTTTCGTTGTTATGTTGGCACTGTTTTTAGGCGTAATTGCTGCCTAAATATTAGGATGCAGGTTTCAGATAGCTCGCGTTTGTTTTGGTCTTTCATTGTGAAGTGCTGATATGATTCGGTTGTTTGCTAATCAATCTTAGATTTTTGTGAAGCGTGCAACTGTCATGGCAGTATTACTCTGCTTTTGGTGTAAGACATTGGTGAATGAAATTAAAATATTGCATAGAATTGGAATATTCCAAATGGTTATTATTTTGGTCAAATAAGCTTCACACAATAGCTGATAACGGTATGGATATCAGCGGTAGCCTAGGTATCTGTAAGATTACATTAATAAGAGCAATATACCTGCCTAGCCTTTTCCTAACTATGTTGGGATCGGCTTTTCGTACTTTTCATGGAGTGACTGCCTATCTGACGTCCACAGCCCAGTAACTGGGTAGCTTAGTACCTCTGGCTAAGATTTGCTTTTTAAGTTATGTTTTTTGTAACTCCTATCGATAGTCATTTCAAGAGGGAATAGTTTTTGAATTTTAGTCAAAACATAGAAACATTCTCAATATTCTGTTTAGTCGTATTCCCTTAAGTCATTGACTGCCACGCAGCAGACACAATAGAAAAACTATTGTTTGTCGGACACACGGTGACCGCGTTGGTGTTCAACGTGTTAAAAGCCTGCAATGGGTTTATGGTCAAATCACAAAAATTTCTTCCTAACTTCTGGGTAAAATCAATATGAAAAAAAAACGTTATTATGAAGAGAAGACGTCATTTGAAACATGCAGCATATAAGCTAATACTGCAAAAAGTATTTATTAATGCTAATGCAAAATACTTCGTCAATCTTCACATACGAAAAGCTTGTATAATAATTAATAGGGCAATAACAAATTCTAACAAGATACCTTGATCCCTTGACCACTTTTGAGTTAGTGTATCACAGAATCAGAATCAGAATCTTTATTTGTTAAACATAGGTATTTGCATAAAGGTGTTAGGTTAACATATCGTTGATATTGTATAGACGAATGGGAATGTATTTCATTGAAATGTAACTACGGATGTTTAATTTCGTTCTGCAGCCGACAGTAGATTTAGTGCGGCATCGGAATAACTCGTTCGTGATTGTACGGTTACGTATGTACGTTGAAATTAGACGATTACGTACGATTTTTGACGGACCGTTAACGCAGATTGTAACATATATTTTACTGTAAGATCATGCAACAGGGTCTAATTAGTTTTTTCTAATTAATATTTGTTAGTGAGTCGGTAACTACTTTATTAATTGAAACTTTAGAGATAAAGTTTTAATGAAAGCCCTTGACTTTTAAATGTTTAACTTCGATACAAAGTCTCTACAGCCTAGTCTCTACCTTGGTTGAAAAAAAAATATGATCGCAGTATTATAAGATAGTAGTATGAAGTAAAACTTGGTTTAATGTATTAATTTCCCAGTTGATAAAAAATATATGATTAGACCTTTCGTGCTTTGTGATGCTACTCCATCGAAAGTGATTGTCATATCCTCAAAGTCAATTCATTTGTTTTTATTAAACCATTTAGCTACAGGCACTTTTGCATTCTCAAGAAGTCGGTCAGTTAGTTAGTAAAGTTGAAGCTAGTTGCCTAACGAGGTAACCAGGCTATAACCAATGCGCAATATCCCAGAATTAAACCGACGTGGTTGGCAGACTTTGAGCTTGCAGCTAGTTAAAGTTATAACCTGAAAGTCGGTATATCTGTCTAGTAAGTGAATTACAAAGCCGACGGAATCATGAAACTGAAATAAACATTAGGATGGGATGCCCACCCCCACTGGGAAGAAGCCTTGTTTTTGCGAAATTTAAGACATGAATTTGCGCAGCTGCCCCTCATAGTTCCGACAAACCTGAATAGTTAAGAAATTCCAAGAAATTAGTCCAATTGGATTCCTACTGAGTTGAAATAAAAGCGTTAATTTTAGCCCAGTTTCTTGTAGAACCGTTCATAATCGTCGGGAGCACGTAGAAGACTATTTTTAATTAACTTTTCTTATTAGACGCTACAGTAGATCAAATTATATGTTGGGTTCTTTTTATTCTGCTGAATTTTATAGTGGAGAGAATTAAGGATATTTTCGAGGAATCTGTTTTAATGGAGAATTACCGGGTGGGTTTTTATATTTAAATTGTCGTTCATATTTTGGTGATAAAAATTGAATCGTTATTCTATGTGTGGTTATGTTAACGTTGCAGATATATACGAGCAACAAAATTAAACTGTCCGCTTTGAAAAAAAAACGTACAGTCGCCACTGCTGCAACAAAACAATTTTAATTGATCATCCACGCGCACTTGATGAAATATTCCAATCGTTTTACACCGTTTCCAGAATAACATGTTGCTGCACGTACGCTTATATTTTGAAAAGAGTATTTACTATTTACTTCTATATTTACCTTATAGTTGGACAAAGATAAATTAGGGTTCACTGTCATCATGATCTTCAGCTTCTGCCTGAGACTTATTTCGTATTGTAGTCGAAAAATAACACATACTAAAATAACTGCCACATTTTTATTAAACCATTTTATTTTGTATCTACACACTTAACGTCATGTCTTTCACTAAAAACTTCAACCAAGCTCATGTCAATATCCAACAGAGTCCTGAAAAGTGACTGATCACGAAATAAACGGTGTTTTATAATGCGCTGCACGAAGCAATGTTTGTTTGAATAGCGAACGCGGCGTCAAATATTGACCCACCGCTGAGCACTTTAGATTTAAACTTAATTAATTTTGTTTAACTTGATATTACTGGCAATATTTGCAGCAATTTCGTTTATTCTATGCTGAAATAAATTTATATTGTAGATTAAGGTGGTGTGAAGTGGGATGAATTGTTGAGAGCAATTAGCTGGTATTGATTATAGCAAATAGTTGTAAGAGATGAAATAAGTTACGGAATTTTGTCTAATTTGATAGCCAAGCTAAATACTTGGTCTAGTGGTCGCAAGCACTACTGCTAAACATGTGTTCCTGGGTTCGATTATCTAGTCAGACAAAGTGTTATTGGGTTTTGTCTGTCTAGAATTTCTCAGTAGCAGCTCGTAGTCTGGATTTGTACCCGGTTGATGGTAATAGTCTCACCCCCATTACATGGGACGCAAACATAACTGGCAAAATATCGGTATTAAAGGTACACCTCTCCCTTACCCTTCAGAGTTTATCAGGCGTGATGTTATGTTATTTAAAAAAAATATGTATGTATAACGTGGCGCTACAATGGTGACATTAATTTAACACGTTTTCACATTTTCGTTTCAAGAAGACATTTTATTTCCATTAAACGTTATTATTTACGGATTTATTTAAAAATGTTAGAAACTAGCATCATAGAGCAACCTGTACTTAAAGAACTGTCGCGCAGCGGTCATTTGCACAACATTCGCATTCATAAAATAAAAATCAATAAGCTATTAGGATGACTTTTTTATTATTTATTTTGTTTGTTTTTTTTTTTTTAAATTTGCGATTTATTTTGACTTATCAACATTTATATGATTAAGGGGCACTATCCCTACCCGTGTCTTAAATTAATGTCACCATAGTAGCGCCACGTTGTATATAAGACTTTTAATATTTTCACGTCTTAATTTATGCTTGAATCACTCTATAGGGCTATTAGAGAGTAGCATTCAAATACTGGTCCTCACCACGTCCCCACAGTAGTGTCAACTACCAATTTCACTTCAATTATACATTGTGAGCTATCTCAGCCGTCTTGGAGCAATCAAGGGTCTTAGTCCTTGCAGCCGAAGTCTGGGATGATGTCGGTTTTTATAACATATATGAGTATAAGTTATAATCGCTACATACATACTTTAATAGTATAAATTCGAAAGTAACTCTGTCTGTTTGTTACCTTCTCAAGATTTGGATGAAATTTGATACACGGCACGCGTAGCTTATGACCTGGGACATGTTATGTTGCTTTTTATCATGGTAGTACGTTCCCGTGAGATAACTCACGCGGGTGGAGCTGCGGGCTAAAGCTACTATAAAATTAAATCACCTTTCATACTAGACTTTGCGATTATGAAATGAAAATTACCAAAATATTTTGACCTCTTTTAAAACGACCCAAAAAGTTTAAAAGTATTTCATAAAAGTTCTATTGACGACGAATAAATTCTAGGCTCTAAATAAAACAAAATTACCCACAGTGAAAAGTGCACAATGTTATTGCACTCCACATTTGTGCACAATTCACCGTCCTCTCGGGAAATGTAAACAAGCTAAAATGTTAAAGCAACTATGAAATATATACGTGTAGTACGAGTTAACATTTTTTCGTGTTCAGCTTAGCGGAAGGCTCATATGCCTCGGCCAGGGTGCAAGCGCGGTAGCGGGCGCGATATCCGATAGCGAATGCAATTAGGTTCCTACAGAGCACCGCGAGTTATATTAGCCAACAGCCTACCTAACCTTGTTGGAAACACGTATACCCTCTATACACGTGTCCAATTAATAATGAAGTCTCTAGGTATCAATCTTGATGTTGTTATGCACACGTATTTCATTACTTCACAGTTAACGCTTAGATGTAACGCGTAAACATTAAGCAGTTACTGTGCTTAAACCATTTCAGCAACCATAGACGAGGACTAAAGTTATGACACTGTTTAGGCAAATTTTACGGGCAACCGATTTCTAATACAACAAGCGGAGTTTCTTTGGTGGTCAGAAATGCTTTGTGCACAATGAATGGTGAAGCGGGAGCAGTTGTTTTGAAATCTCGACCTATGCGAAAAACCTATGCGTTGCTTAAACATGACTCCAGTGAAAACAAGAACTGTCCCATCGCACTATGGATGCCATCAGCGGACTTACCGGATCACCCGCGGAGACCCCTCACCCTAGTCGAGGCCTTACTCCTGCGAACATATTCGTACGGAGTTTACCGTTTTGTTTTATATACGGAACATTACGTTATATTATGTGTTTTCTAGACGTGTTTTAGTTCTTAGTCTTTTTTACCTTGAAGAAAAGAGTGTGGAGAAATAAGCAGTTAACATGTTTATGTAAATTTTGAGTGCTTATTATACGCGAATGTAATTTAAACGAATAAATGTGTTAAAACACCCTCTACAAAAAATTCATTGTGAATTTAATTTAAATTAAACATGTCCTCCCGTGTGTAGCGTTGTTTAATAATAATATTAAGTAGATGCAAAGTAAATAAATTCCTGAAAATCAAACATTCACACAATACTAATTTAGACAATTTCCAAAGGTTTTAATTAAACTCCTACAAAATTACATTTAAATTCGCAATAGAATAGACCCATAGTATGTATTTCATCAAACGCAAATAAGAGCTCATATAGCCCCATTGTCTTGTTTGTTCCGGGCTCTGCAACTGACATGTATAGAAGTCTCCTATCTTAATTCTCACAAGCGAATTTAAACCGTATCTTGGTATACTTAAGATAAAATTTGCGTGCAGGGTGGCAGGGTGATGATAAGAAAAGGGGAGTATTTTTTGTTTAGATTATAATTATTCATTTTGGTTAACGTTGTTGAGAGGGATAAGGGGTGGAGTTAATCATGATCCTTCACTTAATTATCTTGAGTTTGTTAAGTTAGTTAATAGAACTCTGAGCGGATAATATTATGTGGAGTAGCGCTCGGAACTTGATACCTATGTAGCTCGTAGCAGTAGCAAGAGTACCGTTCGTAGCGCTCGTAGCAACCGTAGCAATGTCTACGACGTTTTACACTCAATCTACAAGATTATGGTTGCTAGTAGAAAATTTAAAAATAATACGAAAGAAACAAGCTTATTACTGTAAGTCAAATATTATAAATGGTTCTATGAGTTTTATTTTAATGTTTTTTTTTGCAATATAAAAATAGTTTAAAGCATGTTTTAATTTTTTTAATGACAACAAAGCTTCTTAATATTTGTTTATATTAGACCCTTCATATGGCATACGTAGAAGAATAATACATAAATAAATCTTAAGTACTTTAGGCATTAACCACGTGAATAAATACGTAAATCAGAGTATTTTCATCCGAGTCAACATGTATTGTTGTTGGTATAAAGTTTGTGTTGTAAGTAAGAACTCCATTCAATGACGCCAATATTGAGGAGAGGAAAGTTCCTCCTTTGTTATGTGTTCACGTGGAAACGAATTATCTGATCGATCGAGAACTTTGAATAAAGATTTGCAATTCGTTGGAGCTTGGATAGTGATATGAAATAATATTTTTAGAATATAAGTTGTTGGATTTCTTTTAACGAGACTTGTATTGGTAATAACAGCTATATACTGGTTGCAGGTTGCTGTTATTGATCGCACGAATATAACAATCCCAAAAAATGTTAAATATTTAGTAATCAATTATTCTATTGTTTAAACTAGACGATATTATATTAATTTTAAAACCAACCATTACATTTATTTTAGGTACGGTATACTTCCTCATCACTAATTGTAAAAAAACACGACAACATACGTGTGTAGGTATATGCCACAGAACAGATAAAGAGGTTAGAATGGAAGTAGTTCCTGATTTGTATTAGAACGCGTGTCGCCGCATGTCTCCCACTCTTGTCTCTCCACTACAAGCAAGAGATAATACGTACGCGCATTACGCATACAAATTAACCACACGCACTTACATCGCGTGTTTACTATTGGTTGTCACACTAACGCAAATACTGCTCTGGACGTACACTCACACACGTGTAAAAGCAATTTATTTCTCATATATGTTACGGCCACCAAAAGGTCGATTAATCATATCGATAAAATTACTGTAGTTTAGTTAATTAAAGTTTTGCATTTTTTCAAGTTGCGGATACGGTACGAATAACTTCCTAATTACATATAAATAAACTTTAATCAAAGACAAATTAAGGGGGAACATCCGATACTGCCGGGAAATTTAAATTTTCTTTAGTTTTATGCTAGTTGCAGCTCTGTTTTACGGCATAATAATAGAAAGAAAGAAAAATAGCATTTTTAATAACATAAAACGTAAAACAATGCTACAATATGCAAAAAAACTATAAAGAAATTTTCAAATTTCACGTCCGTATCGAATGCTAAGTCGAATTAACATAATATAATCTAATTAATTTATTGTGAACTACTCCGTGAAAAAGTATTTATAAATTTTATCATGTTAATTTATGAATAATATCTGTGCCCGCCGGTTTCACCCGCGTTACATAATCATTTTCTGCAAAATGTTGCGATCGTAAATTGTGCTACATTTAGTACCTATCCATTCAATTCTACCAGTTGCTTCAAACCACAGTTTTCTTGTAACAGGATCTTATGGACAGTTAAAAAAAAAGTGTTTGCATCGTAAATTAGATTTTAGACGAAAAACCAACTAAGAAACTAAATTAATAATCCACATTATACAATAATTGGTGTTAATATAAACAAAGTTATTTTCATTGTTATATAACTGACAATAATCATTCGTATACACATCTTAATATCGACATTGTTTACAATTTGGTACAACACTATCGACGCGCATAGATTTCCCAGAATTGAAGCTGTGGATCAACGCACGCGACGTTCGCAGGGAACGCAATACATTACGCGACCGCTCACGTCCTGCAAGATCGTACCAATGTAATGCAAGCAATGTATAATTTTGCATCTGAATGCGATTTTATCGTTTTTGTCTACAAACTACATAATACTTTTGTAATAATTACAAATATCACTCGTATTTTAAGGTTTTTGGAGTTACCGGTGAAAAGAAATCCCTCCTCGGGCCACATTACACTCCTGACTTCTTTTCCGACACGTTTTAATTGGGCAAGACGGCATAATTCTTTTTTTCCGCGGAGAATTGAACGCTTTCACAATAAGAGCGTGACTGTTAACCGGTGATTCTAATTTCGGTTGGGTTTGGAGCGCCCGCGCAAATGTGTGGCGCGCCTGTCCCGCTCACAAGGCCCTTCTAACCTCTTTAACTGTTCTGTGATATATGCCAATCTATTTGTAGAGGTAGCAACGTCGTGCCTTGACGATAACGTTGTGTTTAAATATGTCTGCACACACAACTAACAAGATGTTTAATTATATTTGCACTCACTACTATGTTATGTAGATGTAGGGTGCATCTGACAGATGAAGAGTGACGCCATGCTGCTTCCCCCTGAGTAGCTACCCACAGTTCTCCACTTTATTGGTTTAGTCTGGGCAAATCATTAGGGGGTTTTTTTATTTAGAAACTCTGAAAAAAAACAGAGTGGATCTCCATGGAATTTATTACATAACTAGTGAACATAATATACTATCTGGTGAAATTATGGTGGGTGCACTCCATACATATACCGGCTTGTCCAAGAGATACTTATATGGAGTAATTATGATATCTTGCAACTATATATTATATAATTTAGTCCCTGTAGTAGGATTTTGGCAGTGAAAAAATACTATTTTTTTTTCTGAGTAAGAGGTTACAAGTTCCACTATTTAATGTAGGCTTAAAACAAACTAGGGACTCTCTAAAATCTTCCGAAAAGCCCAGTAACACAAAGCTGACGATCAGAACACTTGTTACTATGGATTGTTAAAATACATACCTATTCAAGCCATCTAAGATGTTTTATCCATGACAGAACTTTATCAGAAACTTTGAGAGGACGTCGCTGCTATACTAATGTTGAGTAAGAAAATAATTACTTACAAGTTCTGACGGAACCATTTATTATAACACAGATTTTATGAATTATTTTTATTTACTATCGACATTTATGATTTTTATTATTTACTGAATTAAAGGAAAATTAATTAAATAAATTTGACTACCTACAATAATACCAATCACAATTATTTATATTTGTTATATTATGTAGCAAACATGTTTGAACCTGTATTTAATTTTAATGTTATCCTCAATGCATGTTTTATTCTTGTAAGTGTAGGTACACATATTGAGCAAAATAAATGTATTATTATTATATTAATTTATTATCCTTAATACTTTGTACCTAAAAAGATACATATTCCCTTGTAGGTGCGATTTAGCGGAAAGAAATTCTAGCTTTAATTCTACATAACCATAACACAGTTTTTGCCGAAAGACCTATCCTTTTCTAGATACTTATAAATTCTCTGCGCTTGACTAGACTTTATGATCACTCTGATCATGCGTCGTAAAAATCACAACCCTCGAGAGTTTTGTGAAATGTGTAACGATAATCAATCGGTTGCGATAGAAAATGGAAAGTGCCTGCGTATGCGTAATAATAATATGACTAGTAAGACTACAAAACAATACTAATACTGGTATACAGCTGCATCTGGAAGCCGAGCCCAAAATAGTTGGTTAAAAGGCTAGGCAGATTGATTGATTGAAATAGTAAAACAACTTGTCATATTATGATTACTTTTAAACATCATACTTAGCCATGCAAAGCCTTGTCGCATACAGACAAATAGCTTTCTAGAATCGCATCGATCAGTACAAATATCCGATAACATTTTGTTTTCAATTTTGATATGAATAAAGTCTTCATCATCATCTTTTTAGCCGAAAGACTTTCACTGTTTGATATAGGCCTTCCCCAGGCACCGCCACTTCAACCAGTTTTGTGCTTCCCGTATCCAGCAAGTTCCCGTATCTTTAGCGTTGGAAGGCTTCCTACAAGGTGGCCCGATGACCTCGAATAAGGTCTTTTGACTAGGTAAAAGTATGGTGTACAAAACGAGAATTCGTAAAATCGTTAAAAATTTACGTAACGTTTACTGCGCGCGTTATAACTTGGCCTACTGTGTATAGAAGCCTCACAATATCTCTGTTCTTTTATCTCCCCTGCTTCGCTTATCTCGAATTAAAGTTCTGATACCTCCTGTCTACAGTATACATAGTTTATATTCCCCTGCCACTCATCATAAACTATATTGCAGTCTCCATTGTCTTGGGCATGCGTGCATTTGACAGGTGAACACTGACGTAATCATAATGCTCGCTTCTGACAGCTTAGTTCGCACAATTCCTATTCCGAATCGTATTATTTTATATTAAACGGTATTTTGAATTTGTATTGTTTAGTTGACAGTACGTGGAGTGACGAGGAGGAATATTACAAGGTGCTTTGATTAAGTCGTACCTATAATAGAACGTAAATCTGAATAAATTTGAGAAAAAGATTTTAAATATTCCGTTAAATATGACATATTATAGAGCTTTGAATGTTACGTAAGGAGGCAGAAGACTCTCAACAAAGCCGCACTTTTAATATAATTTGATGAGGATAGAGACTTAAAGTAAAATTCTTAATATCTGATAAACAATTTGAATAATTTTAAAATACCTATATTAGAATAAATAAAGTTTATATTGCAAATGCGATGACAAATCTTAATATACATAGATCCATCAAAGTTTCGTAACATTACTTAATTTAATAATAATAAATAAAATTATTATTTTATGAATACAAAAATATAATATTCTAACCTCACTAAAACTATGAACAAACCAAAATATAGTGACGAAAAATTCCTCCGCATCGCTGTCGACTGGTAATGTACCCAAGAGACGCCATGACGACCTAGACTAGCGGCATTGCCACATTGTGTGGTAATCCTTAGCCTCTAGCCAAAGAAATAGGCAGCCCTTGGGTCCGTGGATGTGTCAGCCAGCTATTTAGAGATCTCGTAGAACAAAGTATGAGCAATCGGACCCCACGGACTTCGATTATAATTTATTTACATTGAATTTAAAGAAATTCAAATTCTTAAATGTTGTTTATTGTCCTCCCAATGATATCTTGTTACGTTGTAATCCTATTGTTTAACAAACTTACGGGCGCGACCGCCCACTTGACGATAAGTTATAATCACCCCATATGGACTACTTGCAACGGCTAGAGGATGCCAATGCCCTGCCGGCCGCGGCCTTACAAACTACAAAGTTGATAATGGTATCTAAACAATAAACAATTATTGTTCAGCTATAGATGGCTAGATGGTAGTTGGTAGTCTCGTTAGTTTGTACATTTTCTTCACCTAATTCAAAATTACCCACTTGTGCTTTTTTATGCACTTATTAGATTACAGGATCTGATCTATCAATCACTGTTAGTAGTGATAATAAGTTACTGTGATCTAGGATCTTAGCAAGATACAAGAAGAACAGAGATAGGAAAAATGTAGAAGAAACGTCCATTTTTGAAATGACTTTGTCACTCTCATTTTATTTTGCAGAAAGCTTAAAAAAATGTAGTGACGAAGTTAGAGTAGAAGATTTCACAAACATATTATTAGGTCCTTAAAAGCGCTTTCTGATGTTACTAATTAGGCTTTAATAAAAACTACTTCGGCCAGAGTGGCGGTGCTTGGGGTGCTGTGTCCAGCCGTGGCTTAAATGATGATGATGATGATAGTCTGCTTCGAGGAATATTGCTGGCATAACAACTAATAAAAATTAAATATTTTCCTAATCACCATGCTTGGCTAACAGATCAGTGACAGCAGGAGCTCACTTTGCTCACTAACAAATTCAACAGGCCTTAATTTTCTCTTGAAGATGCCGACCGGTGGAAAGGTGCAGGCCTATTTTTCCGTCGGGAACCAGCACCGTGACTAAAGTAAGTTGATTTTATCGAAGTATTTAAAATATAATTATGAAGCATTGAAACCACTCCAAGATTCATCATCATTTACATGTAGGGTTTTTCAGAACTTTGTTGTCAGTATTTTACATGGAGTGACAGCCTAACTAACCTGCACACCATTTTACTGGGTACACGATACGCTTTGGTACTTCCAAGGGTACCAATACTATTATCCGGCATCCTGAAAAGGAAACTGTTGGAATTTAAGGAATGCAAACGCCTAGCCTTTAAATGTAATGGCAACATTACAGACAATATTTTGACACTATGGTCCATCTCTAGTCGATGATTCTGTTTGATCTGATATTGTACCATCAATGCCGTGCTCTTACAATATAAAAAGTTACATTATGATTGCTGTGTTTCATTTAAATTCAACAGACACGTTACCGCAACCTCTTTCTGCTATCCTGATATGTGAGCCTTTTTTTGTTCATTTATCATTAAATTTCCTGAATAAGTTCAAAATTAAAACTTATGATTTGTTTTTAAATTATAAAGCATTGTTTGCGAAAGTTTTCAAGCTCAAGCGGCTTAGCTTCCTGACACGAAACTTTCATTATCCTATTGTTAAATACTGTCCCGACAGGCGCCGGATTTTAAACTAAGTTTGTTAATCCTTTCGGTTCGCGGTTCATTCCAGCCTGGCGATACTAGTGTCCTATTTTAAAGTCAAATGTTTTGGATAGAATAATTATTTTGCCTAAAATAAAAATTAATTTTAGTTTTTTTTACTCGAAAAGTTAAGTGTGTAGATGGCAGGGTTGCTATTTTAAGTTAATAAATAAAACCATTTTCAATAAATTTATGCAGTATCTTAATTATGCAAAGTAATGCAAATAATTCCTGCAATAAATCCTTCTAAAGTACTTTTTTCAAAACTCACCTCCCCATAATTCCCGAAAACCACAGTTATATTCTCCAAAACACCGTTTAACACAAATCCTTATGCACTTTTAACGAAACGTTAATTCCCGATACTCCAACTGAACACTTTCAACGTCCGACGGAAACTTGAAAAACTTTTCTCGGGCGGAAAAAATCCGGACGATAGGAGGGCACGCGCGCTGCCGACGGCGGTCCGCGACTCACTGAGCCTCCGAGCCTTGCCTCCTCCCGCTGTGAACGCACCACCAAAACGATCCACTCAGTTACATAGTAAGATCGAAATTTGATCGCAGTTAGAACGCGCACTAAGACGGCCCGTTGGCTATTTAGACCGAAAAAGGTGGTTTATACGCATGCGCGCGGTCGTTCAACCCTTGCAGTGATGCTGCAGGCCTGATGAGCCACATTAAGCTGGGTTACGTGGGGCGAGTTGTAATGGCGAGTTACCTGTGCAGCCGGAGCAAGATGTGCCCACGGCCGCGGCGGGGGTTGACGGTGACGTAGCACATCGCTGTCAACCCCGTTGCATGATCGTTGTGATTGTATTGTTTACAATTGATTGTTGTCATAGTATTTAAGCTTACTAGAAATAAAAAGTCGGGAGGTGTCGTGGGAAACCCGGCTGTAACGAAGTTTCTTTATGTACCAACTTGCTTTTGCCGGTGGCTTTACATATTGGAAAATATCCCACGGTGACGTACTACCAGGATTAAAAGTTCCTCGTGTGTTAATCCAAGTAAACGATGCAATAAGAAGATGAATTTCGTAATTGTTTTGTCAAAAGTTTCACGTGTATTGCCTCGTTGGTCTTTTAATCGTAATCATGACTCCTGAGCGTTGGGTCCTGTGTTAGGTTCCTGGATCGGGCAAAGTGTTAATGGATTTTTCTATTAGTAGTAACATAAGTAGAGTTTGAAAGTTTCCAGTGCCTCGAAAAAACGTTAAGACTTTGGCCCTGCGCTGATATCTCTCCAGTCGCGTCGGATTGCTGTCCCATCGGATTAAGAGAACGAGGGAACAAAAAGTGCACTTATGTGTGTCCAGACACTTTGAACTATAATATCTCCCACGCCGAAGGCTCCGCTGAGATTGATCGCCACGGCCGAAATACAGTCGGAAATACAATTCTTTGTTCATAAACATACTACATGTCCTGGAATTAACGCACACCACTGAACACCCCAATTAGAATATTATGTTAAAATATCTATGTAATACAGAATTTTTACTGCTAAGTATAAAACATTGTCACAAATTAGTTGTATGATTCCGGGAAAAACTTGTGGTCACATTACAAATCTACGCATGCACACAGTCACACACAGTCAGTATAAGGCTCTAGCGACTCCGCATAGTACCTACTTAGTTACTTCTGGGTAGTTCTTCAAAAAGTGTTCTCCGCGTAACTTTCGTGGCGATTTTTTTAAATTTAATAATCTACAAATAAATGTACACACATTTAAGACGCTGTAAAAATAATACGTATTTTTTTTATTTTTTGTAAATCGGTGCATAAACTACAGAGATATTCTATTATGAAATTTCTGTGCCCACGAAAGTTACGAAAGACTGCACGAAAGTTACAGACGCATTTTCTACAAGTCTTCAACTAAATTTGGAGATTCGGGCCACTCGATCATATTTTCCTGAAGAGCAACGTTCTCTCGCTCTTTCATTCTTTGACGAAAAAGTCGGCTTTTTATGCGGTTTTGCTCTCTTACGGCTCTTTTCCTTCTACTACTCATCTTCACTAACTGGGATGACATTTCCTTCTGCTTTTCTTTTGTAGTACCTTTCTCTTGCCTTCATTTTTACTGCATTGTGTAACTCTGTATCATTTTTTATTCTTCCTCTTCTTCTCATCTCTGCTAGACACTTTTTCTCCCGTCGCTCCTTTGCACTTTGCGGTGCCATAGTTTCGGTTTGAACGTAATCTGAAAATAATTTTAATCAGAAAAAAATTACACGACTGCTGTAAGTAATTAATGTAGGTAAAGTACAAGACAATCAGAAAGTATGACGCTGACGTTGGGACTTTTTAAGCAAGAGGAATATAATTGGTAAAACAGCCCGGTTTGGAGTAGGAAATATTGCTAAATTGACTACGAGAAAACCTACGAACAGAAACACATACCTACTACGAGTCGTAAAAAGAAAAAAAATGAAACACAAACATGCATAATCACTTATACAAATACATGACACCTTTTTTGAGCTTCGCGATAATCGAGTAAATGCATCTGCAGCGTCACAAGTAATCTAAAGTTATCATTCAATGGAGATATATAACTTTCGTGGTGCGCTAGCTAACTTTCGTGGACAAATAACCACGAAAGTTGTGCCACGAAAGTTACGAAAATTTCACATTTAAAAAAAAAAATACGATTAAACTTATAGGTAAATAAAGAAACAAAGTACTTGGGAATAATCTCGAAGATCTATCTTATTCCTTAATACAAAATGAGTTGGAAAATTATAAGCATTATCCTTCAAAATATGCGCATGAAAGTTTCTAGACCAAAGCTACTTGAAAATATTCAAAGAATAACTCACCTCGTTTTTTTTTTTGTTTAGAAGCGATGAACGTATGTGTCTCGCCCACTGACACTGGGATACTACTGAGCGTCCGCGCAACTAAAACGTGTAGCGACAAGTTGGCGCTCTTGGAAGATAGGTGCAGTTTTGTTGCGCGCTCTCGAAACTAACAAAATCGTGTGACAGAGACATAAAGCCTATTAACTATTGTCACTTAAGAGATAAAATGAATGTTCTTTGATAATTATGATGCATAGTTAAATACAATTAATTTGATGCATTACATTATATGCTTATAATTTGAATACAAAAGTTATCAAAGTTTGCCGTGAGCTCGAACAGAGTGTGACGCGCGAAGAACACCGATTTTTCTCCCGTTTTTGACATTCGATATTTTTTTTAATAAACATTATAAATAATTTTAGATGTTTAATGTTTAAATTATGTACACATATAAATAAAGATTAATCTGTATTTGGTCCTAAGACTGAATGTTTAATAGGTTACGAATTAAGACCGTGTGACCGCGTTTTGAGGGACCTCGAAGAACTACCCTTCTAAATTTTGTTATACTTTTATAACGGAAGTGTGACTATGTTTTTGGGATAAAAAAATTACCTACAATAAAAATGACAGAAATTGACTCAGTAAATAATTCTGAACAAACTTTCTCTTTATGTTAAAAAAACGTACAGTTACGTAAATATTCGTGATGGCTAACGTACATATGTATGTTCTAGGCCTAGATTAGGCAAAAGTGTTACGAGAAGCAACTTAAATGGTTCTAGCAACTAGATTCGCTCTGTCTATCTTCGCGCTATCCAAGGCTAATTTTGTAAGCAAAAACAAAGTACAAAGTATAAGAACTCTTTGCATAACAAGTCGCCGTTTATTAACACGGTAGAGTGGAGATCGTCTAGGTAAACAGGCGAGGCTAGTAGCTAGAGGATAGTTTCTGGAGGCGAGTACTGGAGGCGAATGTGATACTTCGCTTTATAGAGCAGGATTTAGGTCTAGTTTAGAGCTTCGCAAATTGTAATGAAGTTTTGTTTGGCAAAGTCACAGTTTCTTAGATTTTGATGGTAAAAAAAACTGAAACTCAAAGCATTATTTCAAATAAACCAAATTCAGAACTTTTGAACTACCAAGGGGACGGTCAGACAATTCGTTTACGCGGCCTTGTGGAGCTGGACCAGCGTTGAGCCATGCATTTTTGCCAGCGATGTAATCCTACAACTTACGCATTATTTGCAGCGCTGCATATTGTGCGTTTTATACTATACACCATTTGAATATCGTTTCATTCGGTTGAAGAACGTGGGGAGTTATTTTATTGCAACATTTTAAACAGGAGAGATTGGTCTACCTTAGCCAGTTTAAGACCTTGCTAAACTAGTTGCTCTCACTATTTCTATTGTTGTGTCTTTCACCTCTTCTACTAAAACTAATTATTTTATAAACTAACTAATTATTAAATAAATACAAGCTGTCATCATGATGTTAATATTTTACGCAGTTCCCGAACAGAATCGTGCCCGTGCAGGACATATTCGATGACTATTTTTTGCAGAATAAAAAAGACCCGATGTCTACCGTTAAATACCTTAAATAAGACATGATGCTATGAGGATTCCAAAGGTCTTACACGTGTTGGTGGACCACTAGATAATAACTGAATTAATAAGCAAGTATCTGTAGTTATGTAGTTATGAATATTAAACGCTTAACAATAATCTTGGTTTCCGAGAAGACCGTGAATTCAGAGTCAGTAAGTTATATTGAAATCAAGCTTTGCTAAACTCTTGTTCGAGCCGTGACTCAAGCACTCATCTTACGTATAACAGTTTCAGTTTGCGTGTTTGAACCTTTTTAAATTAATCTATTTTCTTCGTATACTTATGACGGTCCCCAATCCATATTCCACGGCTGCATCGTCATCATATCTTCACAAACTCAGTCAATCAATTAACATCACTCACAGACCGCATTACATAGTAACTATGAAAAACTACTAAATAAACCACAAACTAAGACGATTGATGTATAAATCAAATCAGGTGGATTGTGAGGCCCAAGAGATGAATAAATCTGAGAGCAGCCCGGAGTGTATCGAGCAATATTACCGTTTTGACATTAATTGCTACTGATTTAGACGCCGCGCCGCTAAAATGGACCCCGGAGACTGTGTGTTTGTTATTGTACGGGATTCGCTTGGTTTGCTCTTGTGATGGATTTGGACAAAGTTTTTTCGAGTATTTAGATCAAGTCTTGCCTTTTCTGCTATAGCTAAAGTACCAGCATTCTGAATTGAACATGCATGAAGAAACACTACTGGAGATGTCAAAAAATTACTAAAAAAAATGTTGGTTAAGGTACCTCGAGAGGTGTGGCCATGACCATTCTTTGTCTTCGTATTAAGATATTTATCAAAAGATAGGTTTAAAAGCCAAAAAAGATCTACTTCACCAAAACTGCCGCCGCGAAATACTCATTTGTTAAAATCTTTTCCTGCCTAAGTTTTCTATTTCAGTTTATTCCACCTCAATCCAGCGCCATTTTACCTATCTCCGTCGAGTAATCGGCGTCTGCTTCTGACTTTCATTGACAAATTAGATTGATTCTATATTAACAGAGCGACTAAAATTAACGCGTGCCGTGTCTGAAACGCCAAGCGTTACCGGTTCGACTCTCGATCGGGTCCAGTTATTTAATATACGGATGGTTTAAATTTGATAGTGGACTGCGGAACATTCAGTGTATTTAGGTTGCGAGTATCTTGTTGAACTTATTGAGGTTTCATGAATTTCCTTCGAGTGCCATATTTAGTATTGTGAGTTATCTTGGTCTGATTTTTTAATTTAAGGTTTAAGCTACTGGGTAACCGGCGGAATTGAAATGTTCTTACGTTTTTTGCAATTTGCAGGTTAAGTTTTAGTTTTAGTATTTTGATCAAAATAATATATGATTCATCAAGACAACAAATACATATTAACAGAATTATAACTCTCTAAGTACGTACTACTCTATTCAATTACTGTTTCATGAAATCGTTACATTTTAGGTCAATTCTTACTTAGTGAGTTTTAACGAAGAATTTAATAATATGTGGAATTTCACGGACTACCTCATCGCATCACCCTTAAACAGTAAATGCTCTTCAGCTTATTCATTGATCTGTTTGGTATTTAACTATGTTTGTTTGTATGTAGTACATAGTTATTTAAAAGAAGCCCCGTGTACTCAACTCGTGTAGCGGTATTTATGAAATCAAACTGAGACTCCCAATCCGTCTGCCAAGCGTGGGTGACTAGCTATAGCAATAATACCTTCAAAGTTGTTTGAAGGTATTATTGCTATAGCTGACTTTAATCGTCTAGCGCTGAATGTTGACCAACATTCAGCGCTACACGATTAAAGGCTGACAAGGGAAAGAAGTTCTGTTCTATGTATGTATATCTATAATAAATTAAAGTTGCTTGGCGTATCTGTTTGTGTTGTTGTGACCGCTTAGTTCTTTTAAACGACACATTGGATCTCGACATAATTTCCTCATCATTTAATCCGGATGGTTATGTGTATGAATTAATTAAAATTTACTTATCTCGATGTATTGACATGTCGCCACTTCAGTGGATTGCACCAATAATGAGAAACAGGGGCAGGTCGCTAGTCTACAAGAAATCAGCTTATCACAGACAAAGAAAAAATTCATACCAAGTGGCTCTGGCGGCTGTCCATGAATGTGTAAGGCAGAAGAACTTCAATAGCTTCTTGAACTTCAGTAACTTATTGAACTGAAAGATCGAAATAATACTGAAAGTTAAAGTTCAACTTAGCTGGAGTATCGAAGGCTTACAGTTTGGAAAACTGCTTCAGGAAGGTTGTTCCTTTTTATTTGTTAATTAAGATAATTACGACTTGTGGCAGAAATATTGGCGATCGTAGAGTTGTTATAGTCACTTGTATCTTTCTTCGCTGGGAATGTAAGAATGTTCTGTATTTTTTGTATGACAAAGCCATAATAATAAGTATTGTAAGAAATTCAAAAGTAATTTGGCTTACTTTTGTCTTACCACCCCACGTCGTGGTCGCCATGGTCGCTGGTATTGTTGGGCAAGAGACCCTGCATAAATAATAATAATTTAATTTGGTATTTATTGTTACTAGTTAAATTGACTACATTTTTATTTTATTTATTCTTCGTATACGTAGGGATTAAAATAGGTATTTAATGCCTAGGGACTAAAATAGATTTGAATTTGGAATGTGGATATTGTTAGTAAAGGTTCCAATCTTCAAAGAGATCAATCTCGTGATTGATATCTTTGGTCATTGGAACTTTTAGTTCAGCAATGGTCATACATTGTAGGAACGAGTAACAGGATTTATGATAAAGACACCGAACTAGAGCCAAATAAAAAAAGTTTTTGTATAATTAAAACACGCGAAATGCATTCCGCCTTCTTCATAATAATTGTTTACCCAAATTCGGATTTTACGTAGTTTTATAAAAAATGAGTGTGTCTTTGTCAAGTAGTGAGAGTGTCCACCGCGTGAGTTAAGCTAAGGACACTAAGCTCGATTGACGTATGGTGCTTATACTATGCTCCCTAGACAAACAGTTTACTTTTAAACAATTTTTGTTTAACTTATCTATTAATAGAATTTTTTAAATGAAAAATCGTTGCTTACGGTATTTTATTTTAGCAGTTTTTTTGTTTAGTTTTCACTTTCTTATTTCATAAACCCAAAGAACATCTATGTTATCCAAATAATTTCATAAAAAAACGAAATAGATATTAAATTATAATATGAATAAATAAATCTTTAAAGGTATAATCAAACGCAAAGTTAAAGCAACCTTCGGTTTATTCATTGATAGTTTCTAAGGAATCGGCCAGTCATCTCACACACGTGGTGATATAGACAGTCCTAGGAGAAGAAATATTATTATTAGCTAATACTGAAACTGTATGTCAGTATGTTGTCTGTTGGTAATTAATTAATTACCTATTTGAAACAGTTTATACGGAAAAAATAAAATGGGTGACGCAAGGACTTAATTACTTGCTTTACAAATACAATTATTGTAATTTATAATTATTGTAAATCACCTTGCAGACATCATGATTAATTTAAGCATAAAATAAAATTAATAAATACAGAATTATTTTTAAAAATAAAACTTACTACGGGAAACCAGTCATTGAAACGATTTCCAAGAATTCACGGCTATTCAGAAACGGCTTAAATGCGTATTCACTGTACACAATGTCCACAATTTATTTAAATTTTTATTAATTCACATAACGGATACAAACGAGAAAACATTTTTCTGTTTTCAAAATAGTCACGTATGTTATAAGATCCTTTCTCGTAGCAGTAATATAACTTTTTACTACAAATGTATGTATTTGCTACACGTTTGCTACGGCATAGCAGTCGTCACCACTACACCACTACGCGTCTATTCTTCAGTATTGTCTTGTGTAGGACGTGTATTTGTCATAGACTATTGTTATTTACCTCGTTATTAATACGAAGAACAATAAAGAGATGCTACAGATACTACTTATTTTTACTACAATTTAATTATTTTGACACTAATTTTATTTAAAACTATCAGATGTTGGATGACAAACAAAATACCAACCACTTACAACCACAAATAAATTTCGGTCGGCTTTAAACGTTGAATCAATAGTTTATGGTTCGCCCCTCGTTTATAAACCCGCCATCCTTCAATGTATCTCTCCGTAAATATGCCACTTGCTATTATTTTGTTCAAGAGACAGCGGCGTAGAGGACAATGTTTTACTTACATATCATAATCAGCCTATAATGTTCTCACTGCTGGGCCACAGGCCTCCTCTCTAATTTACTTTGAATAGGTATTATAAAACATTAAATATGTATATTTTAATCTAACTAAAATAATAGCAGTAGAAAACGCAGACGTTATGGAAAAGTATACTTATTTTTATGTTTAAAAGAAACTTCATATTTGTTGAGAATGGAATTACACCTCATTACCAAATGGTACTTATTTAAAAAAACCTGGTGTGTAGTACAAAACGGACTTCAACAAATTGTCATGTTTTACTTTTCCTACATGAAAATCAACATTACTAAATCTCAAAATATTGTTAAATTGATTTCAATCTCGAGCAACGCCGCGTCACATAACTTGAGTGGCCTCTATAATACGCCTCTATTCAGTGACCGACCAGGTAGGAACCACCGATAACCGACCAATATACGCGAACACATTAACGTCTGTATAAGCAGCACTGGTGTACCGCGTGGCTTTGCCCAGGTTTATAGTTTAAGAAGTAGGTAAACTATTTACTTTGTTAATCTTTAATTTTCCTTTTATTTAATTTCCGGATAACAAGACGCGCCAGCATTAATGGCATCATCCGTCGTGCTCTAGGCACCGCCAAGTGCCAGCTGTTCTAGAACTCAACGGCTTGGCACGCGACGATGGTAAGAGGCCAGACGGAATGAGCAATCAGACTTGTTCATAAGATTATGAAAATAGATAACGCTCAATTCAATGAAAATAATAAATTAACCAGCTCACGCTTTTTACGCCATATTTTCAGTGACAAAAAGTAAACACTGTTACAGCAATTCTTCCTATCTGTTGAAGTTCAATGATGGATAAAATCTAATGCTACTTGCTAGCGCAACTGTTTCTTCACAAATACAAAGCTACGGTATCTAATCATAATTTTGGTGTCCAGATACACACAAGCTAAGGTTTCGCTGATAGATTTTCTCAGTTTGCAAAATGTGAGCAGGTTCTTTTAAGTAGTGTAAAAAGTTAAAATATTTCCTTTAAAATGCTAGTATATTTAACTCTGTGAGCTAAATGTAAGATTTTCTTAAAGTGGGTAAGTCGTGACTTGAGGGTGAATTTGTCAAGTTTTCCGATCGCGAATCGAGTAGTTTGACTTACTTACGCTCAAACTTGAGTTTGTCATCCAGGGCAACTTGTGGAAGCCAATGGGAATTAGTTTAAAGATGTCTGACATTTTGTCTACTGAACATTAATTTGTTGCAGAATTTGAGATTGATGCATGAAACGTTGGCGATTGTATACTGTGTAGGTGGCACACGGCCGTAAGTATGCACGCCACATCGAGTTTGACAGTGCGACCCGAGCGATTTTCAATGCGCACACGACGCTGCACTGTGATAAAATATAATTAATGGCTCTTATCATAGCGTACAAATATTCAAGCGTTGAGCGTCCTTGAACATAACGAGTCATAAAATATCAATTCCAAAATATTTCAGAAGATAGCTCGTGTACGCTAGAAAAATCATGCACGTTTGAACACAAACCTCACCAGTGAATAATATACTTAGTATAGTTATCATACTCCAGAACTTCTGTGAACTAAAACAAAATCAAAACAATTTCTCCGTAAGTATCCATTTTAAGAAGAAAAACAACACCACCATTGTGCAGAACAAAGAATATTTTAGATTTCAAAGCTTATTGTCTCAACTATTATCGAACAAGATAGTAAGAAAGTTGTTACGGAGCAAGTTCCACACTCTCACGACGTCCATTCAATGCTGTTGTAAGTTCGAACAGAACTTCAAACTGCGTGAGTTCGGCGCCTTTTTGCTCTGGACGCCAGGACTTAGCTTAAAGGCTTTAAAAATAAAAACAAAATGAATGTAAAAGCAGTTTGTTCTAGTTTTTCTTTGCAGTTCCACAAGAAAAGTTGATGAAATGTTCGTGTAACTTGCAGTACGTGTTAATTTGTTTTTTCTCCGAATTTTAAAGCACTTTCATTTTTTATTGATGAATGACGAAGTTATTTTACTCATTTTTTTTATATCGGATACATACATAAATTCACACCTTCTTCCAGGCAGAAACTATAGAAAGCCACCTGCTACAATCCTTACATACTCCTTTTGCACCTGACCTTTCTGAAGAACATCACCAACTGGGCTATTATAATAATATGTCCTGCTAGGGCGTCCCGTCCTAGCCTTTCCACTTATATCGGCCTTGTAAGTCGCCTACATTTGGCATTTCCCCGCTATGTAGGCAAGCAATTTATTAGAAAATTGTTTATCATAATCTCTTCTTGCCCGTACCTACCATTATTCAATATTTTTTCTACAAACACACCGGACAGTCCCACTATCGTAATAGGTAGCTAATGATGCCACATATCGTAGACCCGTGACAAGTCGTTAGCGCGACACTATTGAGATAAGACGGCCAGAGGTCCCCAACATCAATAGAATGTTGGCTAAGCTCACATGAAAAGGGGTTATTTATAGGTATTCAATTTTCAATACTTTAGATGGGTAGTTTTTTAGGTGTTGTGGCTTGAAAAGGTAGTCATGTTTTTCAAGTGGCCTGCTTCTTCACAATTCGAAAACCTTTCACAAAAATTTTAAAACTTAGCCTTAAACTTAACCTTTTTTATTTTAACTTACTACATCAGTCGTAATCAGACGGGTTTTATTTTTTTCTAATCATAACATAACTAAGTAATAGCATATTATGTAAAGCAATAGTGCAGATAACTAATCACTTACTCCACAAACAAACACCTCCTAATCCGATCAAGTAAACAGATAAACTTCCAACAGTTCCAAGGATTAGTTCTACGTAACAGTAACCAAACATAAATTATATCTGAAGATAAAAACAGCTTTTTGTGATGAGTGAACTCAACCCTTCCACCGGTGACGCTGGTAATTCCTCAAATTCACCGCACTGTACAACAACTGCATCCAATTTTAAATTCTCTCACAAATTACATAAAACTTTATTTTCTTTGCAGCATATTGGCTCAGCGATTCATACGGTGGTGTGAAACAAAAAACTTTAGAATACAAGATGTTTTAAACTTTAGCTGTATCCATATAAGGTGGAATTTGTATTGAAGCAACTCGGTAGTGTTGCCTCGAACGGGATTGCAAACTTCTTGCTTAGCTCACTTTTGTTTTGCTGATAGAGGATAAATATTATTCGGAACTAGTTTCGGCCAGTTGATTCTAGTTTCAAACTGTTGGTTTTGATTAAAAGTCATTCAGGATGCTTTAATAGTTGTGTTTCGCAGCTTGTTGAAATGAGTTTTAAAAAAATATACTCGCCATTTTATATTTTGGGTTTTTGCACAGAAAGCTTTTGAATGTTGTGTAGAAAGTCGCAATAAATGAATGTGGTACCAATTTTTTTAAATAAAAAATACTCCCACTATTAAGTTCCCAACTAAAAATTGATCAAGCTGTCAGTCACCTCTAACAACAAAGCAATTATTATCAATCAACTAATCACAAGGTACATAATCCCACCACATTGTGTGCGCCTCAACAATCATAATGTACACCAACTAGATGCAATAAACTCCCAAAATGGCCGCCATAATAACAATTGAATCGTAAAGCTGATTATCTAACGGGTTAGCGGCAGTAAATATTGTTATAATGCACGCTCCATTCCCGGCTCGCATACAATATCCCGGTGACGGGAACAATGCAGTCCCCCGGGATCCCGGTAACGCGGGATGTGGGTATAACTTACTGTTATTAATACGTAACTGAGATTATAAAGATGCCAATTTTGGTGTATGCGGCGTTGTGACCCCGGGAACAATGTATGAGTATTTGTTAGTTAGTCTCATTGAAATCTGGGGTACTGCAGCAAAGACTAATATAGATCCAATTCAACGAGTACAGAATAGATTAATTAAAATTTTATTTAACTATAAATTTCGGACACCTACTGAAAAGATATACCGTGAAACAAAATTAATGAATATAAAACAAACATACATATACTACACATGTATTCTAATACGTAAAATATTAAATAAGGAAATCCACTCTAATATAAAATTTGTAACAAAACAACAAACACGAAAGATTAACTTAAGACGTGCTAGTTACTTAGTTACCCGCCCTCCTAGAACTAACTATGGAAGAAGAAATTTGGAGTTTGAGGGTGTTACAATCTATAATAAATTACCATCAGTAATAAAAGGAGAACCAAGCTATGACCGGTTCAAAAAGCTACTAAAAACACACATAATTGGTACATACAAATAAGCGAAAAAAAAAAAAAAATTCATTAGTACTTAATTACTTAAATTAAATATAATCTAAAACTCAATTTATTTTCTACTAAACTAAAAATAAAATCGTTTTACAAATTAGTAACAAACCTGCTAATAATTTGGACTATGCCATCAATGCCACATCTAGTACAAATCAAATTC
This sequence comes from Hyppa rectilinea, assembly GCA_951799385.1. Classification (NCBI taxonomy): domain Eukaryota; kingdom Metazoa; phylum Arthropoda; class Insecta; order Lepidoptera; family Noctuidae; genus Hyppa; species Hyppa rectilinea. The sequence goes on from OX637304.1 coordinate 624,753, forward strand.
AAACATCTGTGTTGTACTTGGACTGACTAACGAGTTTAATATGTCATTATTAATTTTTTTTCGTTTAACCACATTTCTGTGCGCTCTAATTATTTATCTTAATTTTAGATATGTTTCTCAGTAAGTGAATTATCTATGTAATTCTTATGAGGAATAAAGTTATTCTTAAACCTAGTTTGTGATCGGAGATTCCTTTGTTAAAGTTTGACTTTTACTTCAAAAAATACACCAAGTGTTAATAAGACAGTAATGGTCTTTATACAAAAGGAAATTTTCTGATTTACGTCTACACAAAGAGATTATAATAATAATTCATTTTGAAATGCTATCTTTCTCGAATTATGGCGTCAAATTTTCTACAGATTAATATAAGTAGTAAAGTAATTACTTATTGTTATATTAATAACATAACATAACATCAAACCTGTATTCCCCGAAGGGTCAATAATGATATTGAATTTACAAAGATTAAGTAAAAGGTCAAATAAAAATAGCTAGGGAAACTCCACAGTTGTGATGGCGATTGCTATCTTTTTACTTGTTTACATGGTTTTTGGGGTCAATGACCTCGCGCAGGCTGGGATATTTAGAATAGATCCGTAAACATCGTGTACCTGCCTACACGTTGACGAACCCAAGCAACAAGCGTGGGAATGAACCAGGTAATTTTATTAAAAAAAACATCAAAGAATTGGTCGGCATTATCTACAGACGAGGATAAAATGACCAGCCATTCAATATAATCTTTTGGTCTGCTATTTTAGTTTTATTCTATTCAATGTATAAACTCCTGATCTTTGAAATTGAAAAAAATAAACTTGGATTCCTTTGATGATTTAAAGATATGAAAAGATTTTACTAAGCTTTCAGATACATCCAACAGCTTTTAATATTTAATACCTTCTGAATAGCCAACCAATGGTTGAATGTTGGTAAAAAATATTTAATGTAAACTAATTATTTATGGTTTGGGGGCCAAACCATAAATAATTATTATTTTATTTCTTACTGAATGTTAATAATAATTCGTCTTTTACTTTCCTACAGTCATCTAAGGTTTGTAAATATTCTTGTCTTTTCTTTTCTTGCCTTTTTGGTATATTTGTGCGACAGCTTATTTGATTATTTCTTACTATTTTAATAAATAAAAATAAACATAAATAAAACAACACCAATGGGTTAGGCACGCTATCTTCATGTCGATTGACATTAAGTTTATTTGGCTATCATAAATACTATTTGAATAACATAGTATTCAGAATTTACGACATAGTATGTCAAAATGTTAACTACAGTCCGTAGTTTACGCAAACGGATACAACAGTCCCGTTACAGTCCCGGGACAACTTTTAAAACGTGTCCCAGAGGTGGTCCCGGTTCCGATACCGATCGCCTTGTCGAGATCGGAACCGTTTTAGAGTTATGTCCTTGACACTCCTGAGGAATGAATAGGAGTTCAGTTTGTTAGTTTTAGACAAGGTGCCTTGTTGCTGTTTTAGTCGTATCTGGAAGGGAACGAATCTAAATGAGTTTTCTATTAAGAAATGTTAATGGAAAAATACCGAATACTTGGAGGAATTCAAAGAAGAACTAACTAGGTCTAAACTCACAGAACTTATACCTACAAAAACAAGTATACGATTCATCACAGCCACTAAGCTCACATAAGTAACTGGCATAACTATGTAGATAATATTGTAACTGATTTCACGCGAACTTCAATATAAATTGACGCTTTATTATCCTCTCTTCCCTTACCAAATTAAAGCGTCAGAGATACCGTTTAAGGGCTCGTTAGGGCCGAGCCTGCCGGGTAAGCGGGATTTTCCGTAAGGTTTACCGCTACCCCGGAACAAAAAGGGCTAAGGAGGAGCATGGACGGGTTTTAGTCAGTAAGAGTCTGACACTCCCTTCGCTCCACCCAGAAGTCATTGGATGGTTTCCCGACCTCAAAAAAAAGGGATACCGTTCAAATCCTGTAACCTATATCTACTGAAAATAACAACAAAAACAAACCTCCATCCTACGGACTCTGCGCAAGCAAAATTGTGCACAGAATTTAACTAAAAGTGCATAAAATAACCTGACTAGCAAAACTGAAGACACAGATATGCAAAACTGTACAACGCTATTTACATAATCCATGGCAAGAAGCCGGCCGTCGACGTGTGCCCCTTGTAAATAGAATAAAACCCATTTATCCTGGGGCTAAACTGTGCCCCGATGGATATGGCTGGAAGTAGGCCGAGGTTGGTTATGGTTTCGGCCTAAATTTAGAGTTTCCGTATACGCTGGAACTCAAAGTGCTGACGTTGACAATTTGGATCAAGTTCGATCTTGATAATGACAAGCCTAATAGCATTAGATCTCTGTACTTATTTAAATTAATGTTTACTGCTCAGCTATGTAATTATGATAGTCAAAACAAACTAATTTTAATAATCATCGGTTTCGGCTTAACACTTTGGTTTCGGCCTCCATCTCAGTTTCAGTCATTCACCGGTCTTCACTAAACAATACGTATCGTCGTAGTTTTTTGGCGCGAACCCGCTTCCACATTGTTGTCACGCGCACTCGCCGCATGCACTCCGCTGCCCTGTTTATACCACGAAAAAACTACAGCGGACATGATCTTTTATGTTTTAACATAAAATATGAAATTGTGTGCCTGATAGTGAAGGGAAAATAGAAAATTCATTGTAAGTATTTCACTGTAGAATTGCCACTCCTTTTTTAAATAGTTTTATTGCTGCGGTCTCGCCCTGGATAGTAAAACTTTTTGTAATAAGCACTTCTTTATCTAGTTTTGAGGGTGTTTTCACCCTTGTAATAGTGGTTATGTCCCGTTGTACAGGGTGTGGTACAGGTCGATTACGATGTTGGTCCCATGGAGAGACTTATTTAGTTTGATGACCTGATGACCCTTCATTTTGACCACACCTTTATGTTACACCCTGTATACACTTTTGTCAGTAGGTATGTGTTGTGTCAAGTAGTAGTAGCCTAGTGGTGTGGCCGACGGACAGCATAGGTCTCGAGTTCGAACCCTAGGCACGCACATCTGATTTTACGGATTCACTTGCGTAGTGTATCATTATCACTTGATTAAAAATCGGTGAAGGAAAACATCATGTCTGAGAGATATTTCTCAACACCATGTAAACTCAGAGGCCCATGGGCAGCATAAAAACTCTGACACCAGGTTAGTCACTAACCACACGAAAAGAAGAAGAAGTAGGTATGTGTGGAAAAAAAGTTAAAGTTATAGATTGTAGTACCTAGATAATATTTTTAAAACTCTCTTTCTCTGCATCTGAAGTCCCTACTGTCATGTCTTGCATCTTAGACGCAAATTACCACCAGTTTGAACCATTACGGAGAGTTTATTTTACTGACGTCGTTGGGTGAGCGGCTCTAAGTAGATACTAATATTTAAGCAGAGATGAACGTAATTTCTTAGAAAACGTTCCAATTTGGTCCTGAATATGCGAGCAGTCTACCTAACCTACCTGGTGGAATCTTGTTAATATTGTTTGATTTCCACGAAGCGTAAGTGGCAAGATTTCTGTAACGTTGGGAAATTTTCAGTGGTAAACCAGAATTTGGAACCGGTTTTAATTGTGTGGTAAGGTTCATGAAATACGGTTTAAAGATGTGGTCGCGTGACGATTTTATCATTAAAATAAAACACACACGACCCTCGAATCCACAAACCAAAATATTAAAAAGTTATCGGAAGTTTTACTTTTCATTTGAATTAAACGGATTTTTTATTTATTTAATGTTTTGTACCATTAAACCATGAATGGTTTGTATTGATACTCACATTCGCTAAAGTAACACTCCTTGATCATTACTAAAGTAAGTAAAAAACAATCATTTAAGCAAATAGTGTAGGTACATGCATTATATTTAACGAATTAAACCGTAAACATCTATCGGTAAGTACGCATAAACGTGCACTACAAACATTTGTCAATTTGTGCAGTCTCTTAATATGTTGCAAATACCCAGCCCAGTGGCCCACTCAAGTACGTTCACATAAGCCGAACACGCCACTAGTACGGGACGCTGGGCGCTGAACGAATTCAATTCCCCACTAAAATTCAATAATATTGCCAATCGGCGGCCACAGCGGCGGCCATTGTGTTTTAGAAAGGTTTTTGTTGTGCGCCGCCAGAACGCCGATTGCTGTACACTACGGAACCACTGTCGTGTCACGCGAATATTTTTGATGTTTCGAAAATGTCACACGGTTTTGGTGTTTTGTTTTGGTCGTACCCAATGTTTTGACGAGACCCTTCATGTATGTTTCAGTAGGATTATATAAAATTGGAGTTTCACATATTCATCGCATGGGGTGACTGAAGAAAACTGAATTTAAAATTATATTTATTTCTGTAAATAGGTTTTTACAAGCACACTCTTACACGTCAATAATATTTTTAAAATTCAGTAAAGACGGCGTTTCTTAACTGACTACTCTCAGAAGAAAGCCCGAAACAAACTCAGAGGTCACAGTCTCTTTTAACGTCCAGACATAATCTTGGTCAGATCATGTGAAAACCATGTAGGATTGAATTTTAATTATCTGAATAAATTGATTTTAAATTGTTAAAAAACATGATTTGGATTTATATTTTGGATGACTTGATTATGTACAGTATATTATAGGCATTAAACTTAGGTACTTACATTTCTTAACTATTCCTGTTTCCAGTAAGCCTCGTATGACTGTTATATTTGTTAGCTCAGTGGCGCTATTTGAAAACGATAATTATGTATTTACCGTTTCTCTCGTACCTACACTGTACTTGATTGATATTCGCGTAGACTTAGAAAGGGTTTCAGAGGCGCGACGTTTAATTAAACGACAAAGGTAAAGCATTTTATTTTATAAACTAATATTAAAAATAACATAACATCACTCCTTGTCTCCCCTAAAGATTAGGCAAAGGTGTTCCTAAAATACTTCAATAGTTCGCCAGTTATGTTAAAGTCCCATTTAATAAGGGGTGAGCCTAATGTCATTAAGCGGACACAAATCCAGATAGAGCCGCTACTCTCTCTAGGAATATCTCATCCTAATGGAAAAGAACCCAATAACACTTTTCCCGGCCTGGGAATCAAACCCAGGATTTCATGCTCAGCAGTTGCCTTTTCGACCACTAGACTAACTAGATCGTCAACTAATACCTACAAATTAATCTGAAATGTATAAAACTTATTTATACATGCTGATTTTATACTTATGGAATTATTAGTTTGTGCGCAATCACAACGTTTAAACGTCTGATAACTTAAAGCAAGGTTTTATAAATAATGGGAATAAGTTTATATACTTATTCGGTATTAGTTGTCTGGTGTGAATAAACAAAACAAGTCACAATAAGTAAATCCATACGTCAATAATACGTTTATCTATGTTATTAATAACAACTATAAATCAAATCTAAATGAATCCTTGTTCACCACAAGTTTTCTATCAATAGGCCACATAACTGCCTACTTGTCTACGCGTCCCTCGCTCTACAATCTGTAGAAGCGTAATTAAGCGACTGGATTAGTTCGCGCGAGATTAATCTAACGATTTCAGATAGTAAATCACTTAGTATGATTGAGACGACTTGATTAGTATTGAACTTGTACAACTACACTGTACTAGCTACTCGTACTTAACTTGACTGATGGAATTTCATTAGCACTGAATAGTCATTATCTTAAACTCTGAGTTGTTCGGCTAGTTACGTTATTAATGAATTAATCTTATTTTATTAAAATCGTTTTTGTCCTTTAGATTCATGGAAATTAAACGGACAAGGACACGATACAGAGATACGGAACGCAATCCGTTTTCTAAAACAACAATGACTACCAAAAAAGCTGTGAACACATTCAGGCGACGAAAACGTAGTTTGCGCTTTAATTACTAGGAATTTCCAATAATATTCAATTACATAATTATTCCATCTGCCAAAGCCGAATTCAGTGTAACCTAAGTGTAGGCGTTTCTCCATTTCGTGATATGAAATCAATCATATTTATATTACTGTGGCGTTATGTTAATATCGGTTTAAGTTATATTTACTCTTTGCAAGAAGTCATAAAGTCAGCTAAATTGATCACCAATGAACCTTGAAATGTCACTGGCTATTATATTTATTACGAGCTTCCGCCCACGGCTTCGCCCGCAAAATATGTCGACAAATTATATACATAAACCTACCTCTTGAATCGTTCTATCTATTAAAAAAAACCGCATCAAAATCCGTTGCGTTGTTTTAAAGATTTAAGCATACATAGGAATATAGGGACAGAGAAAGCGACTTTGTTTTATACTATGTAGTGATAAGTTGATCGGTTTGAACCCTACCGTTGAATGATAAATAGTACCCACTTTTAATATAAATTCTGATCAGACTTCAAGACAAAGGCCTCCCTTCTTTATTTTATTTTTCAAGGCTAATTTTATTGGTCCATTTTCTAATAAAGCAGTAACTTTTTTTGACGCGTTAAGTCATCACTGCCTGTGTAGTCGTTCTTAGAAACTGGTCTGTTCTCCTTCAGTGAACAATTTTATTCATTAAACAGATTTTGTGATCTTACGTCCATTGAACCCCCAAAAATAAACTACAACTTCGATGCGATTGTTATTAAAAGATTAGGGGAGCGGGCCCCATTATGGGATAGTTTTTTTTGAACATTAATAAAAAAAAAAACTTGTAATGTAGTTCTGCTCAAAACAAGATATTTAATTCAAAATTTAATGTTTTACATTGCCATGCAATTGTATTCTTCTAAGTTTCATACATTTGAAACTACAAACAAAAAATTAAAAAATCATATATATTGACAAATAATAAACTGTTTCCTAATATGGGATACCATATACTCCCAAAATGGGATATCCCATATTAGGAAATACCTAGCGTATGGCACCTACACACATCAAAAGTGTCTAGGGATGAACATATATTTTTGCAATAACTTTTCTCTTGATTGATATTAATTTAAATTTTCTTTAAGGATTCATCAAATAAAGTGTTTTCGTTTGTCACAGTAACGATAAACCAAGTCACCTTTGCATTAATAAAGAAATTTGCCATTTTCCTAATAAAGGGATTTTTGACATTTGAACCACTAACATTAAAGTTCGAAAAAAAGACTGAAATAACAGTTTTCTTTAAAATTTTATTGGGTAACTTAAACAATTAATAACAATAAACTCAGTTCTTCCGCCGATCCAAATACCCGCCCATACCATGATGGTTCCACCACTATAAGGATGGACTTCCTGGCAGGATTTTAATCGCTGTTGGCGTCCAGGGGTTCTCCAGTGTCGTATACGTCTTGTATCCGGTCTCATACCAAAACGAGACTCATCAGAAAAGCACACGAAACGCCATTGTTCTTCTGCCCAATTTCTGTGTTCAAGAGCCCATTGATATCGAATCCTACGATTGTGCATTGCTATAGGTGGTACCCGTAGCGGTCTTCGGGAATGAAGGTTCACTTCATTCGTTCCTCTACAAGTGCAAATCGGTCCCTTATTTCAGTTAATGCATGATAATGCACGACCGCACACCGCAAGAGTTGTAAGACAGACTCTCGCCGCAGCTAACATCAATGTCCTGCCCTGGCCTGCTCAGTCGCCAGACTTGAACCCGATTGAGCATGCATGGGATATGCTACAGAGAAGAGCTCTGCCGAATATGGAGGGTATCCAGTTGCAAGAAGACCTTTTTTTGTTGTTGCAACGAACATGGGCGGCCATTCCACAGCGTGATTTGGATGAACTCATTTTGAGTATGCCAAACCGATGTTCTTGTGTTGTTAGTGTTCGCGGTAGAAACACGGATTATTAATTGTTTAAGTTACCCAATAACATTTTTAAGAAAACTGTTATTTCAGTCTTTTTTTCGAACTTTAATGTTAGTGGTTCAAATGTCAAAAATCCCTTTATTAGGAAAATGGCAAATTTCTTTATTAATGCAAAGGTGACTTGGTTTATCGTTACTGTGACAAACGAAAACACTTTATTTGATGAATCCTTAAAGAAAATTTAAATTAATATCAATCAAGAGAAAAGTTATTGCAAAAATATATGTTGATCCCTAGACACTTTTGATGTGTGTATAATGGGATATCCCATATTGGGATTTTATTTTTTATTATTATAGTTTAGATAATAAATTGTCTATCTATTTATCTATTTTTGTGGGTTGTAATTAGGCTCACGTTCCATTTCCTCTGAAAAAGTTGGCTTTCGGTCCATTTTCAGAGAGGTTAGCTCTGTTATAGGATTGACACTTTTACAATAACGCTCCAAAGTTGACTTGGGACGTTAAAAAATTGAGAGGCCTTTAAGTAGCCCATTTCTTTATTTTTTACTGCATTGTACGCCTTCAGCATCTTATCAGAATCCCATTTCTTTCGCTTTTTTTTCTCATCGGTATTTATCTAAAACAATTTTTTAAATATTAGCATATTTGGATCTTAATTTATTTTGGGTAGAACTTGATCGGTTAGCAAGTATAGTAAATACCTCTATGTATCTCTAATGATCATCATCATCAGCCTATAATGTTCCCACTGCAGGGACACGGCCTCCTCTAAACGAGAGGGCGAAAAAAAAAATAAAGACAAAAAAAATCGAAGACATGTGACATCTACCAATCCGCACTGGGCACGCGTGGTGGATTATAGATCACTCCCTCCCCTCTCTCTAATGATAGTTAACTATAATCCATGATATTTTTATTAAATATATGTACCTAGTATTTTATCCCATATTAGGATACATGAACCCCAATATTAGATATCTCATATTAGGCACAACCAGGTATCCCATAATAGGACAACTACGTATTTTGCTAACATGTGGTCTTAAAACAAAATCTAATTGAATTTTAGCAAGAATCAACACATGAACATCAACACAAACGTTTTTAGACACTGCAGGACCACCTACAATAACTAAAAAGCAAACTTACCTTAAGAAAAGTAAACTTCTAACTTCACTATTAAAAAAACTCGTAATCGTAGTATTTGCGCGAACCAACCTCCCGTCTTACTGAATGGCGACTGACGCGTGAGCGTTTCAATATGGCCGCTGGACAACAAATGGAAGCAGTTCACTGCCCGTAATAGAGATGGCGGTGCTTGTAAACCGGAGTAACCTGCTATCTCATATTGGGAACCCATCCCATAATGGGGCCCGCTCCCCTACAGATAAAGAATAGGTACCTTTTTTTTTTTTTTTTAAGGCTGGGAAATCATCCAATGACTTCTCCCGCTCTGGGTGGAGCGGAAGGGAGTGTCAGACTCTTACTGACTAAAACCCATCCATGTTCCTCCCGTAGCCCTTTATGTTCCGGGGTAGCGGTAACCCTTTCGGACAATCCCGCTTACCCGGCAGGCTTGGCCCTGAGGGGCCCCTTCAAATGCTGACATCTCTTTGAGGCGCGCGTGGAAGAATAGGTACCTAACACGATATTTTGAGTTTTCGCGAGACTTATTGTTTGCTGCATCACATAATAATAGGTACTAGTACTGTCCCACTGCAGGGTAAAAGCCTCTTCTTATTCTGTGAAGGAAGGAGCATTTATTTATCAATTGATCAGTAATCACTAATCGCTTGCTCAAGCCAGGTTGGCGATTTCAGAATAACATTAACTATAAGTTGACATCGTATTAACCTTAAGATTATGCAGATTCCCAATCATACTAACTACATCAATGAGACATCCGTATACCGTGCTGACACACTAAGTAGGGGCAACAATGAGCCAACAGGGCAGGTCAGGGGTGCCCAAACATCGGCACAGGTTAACTGCATGGAGCATGCGCAGTGGTGTCTCTGTATTGTATTATATTCTCATTAGTCCACTAACTGATAACTAGTTGGAGATAATATATTGGGCCGGTATATGCTCGTTAGTGAGTTGGTATGCATTGCATAGTTCGGATTTAAACTGGGAAGATCTTATGATACACGATTAAATTGTTGCAGTTTTGCACTGATTTGGTCTCTCTATTTATAAAAATGTTGTTGGATTCTTTATTGAGACAATGGTTATTTTCCACAACCGGATATTATTCGTTTTAAAATTGGAAAAAAAGTTAGTATAGGACTTACCCTTTTTCCAATTTAGAAACGAATTCGGATTTCGAATATCCAAACCTAATACATTTAAGTTACATGATAAATGAAAGGAAATGAATTATTCCAAAAGTGTATTATTCTTAGATGTTCCATCCACAAGCTTCGGCAGATACTTGCTCAACTACATCGCCATAACACTACATATCGACCGTAACGATTCCTGTATCTAAGCCCGCACGATGTTATTATAGTAACGCAAATAGATGTTTCTCTTTTATAGGCAGTACGGGCAGAGGCCTGGATGTTGATAACACTGCAAACCAACTGTTTAATAAATGATCAAAAACATAGAGTTCAGGGTTCAGGGGGAAAGAGGGCAGGGTCCTTTGTTTAATAATAACTATCCCTTGTTCTTTTTGATAATCTTTTGCTTCCACAACCTTATGACAACTAATAGGTCCAAAATGGCACTGTACATTTTATACAAAGTATTTAGTACAAATCTTAGTTCTTACTACGTGAACTGGAAAATGAAGCAGATAGCAATTAAGCTGCGATCCCAAATCATATGAAGCAGACCGTGCTTATCAAATTTTCGCACACCCTAAACAGATTAATAAGGCCATAATCATGAAGCACTGAATACACACGATACTGCAACATTCATTATAGGATATCATTAGGAAATTTTACAGGGACGGGGTGGATAGGTAAATTAATATTAGACTAGAATGATAACAATTGACCTTTTGCGGGGCGAGAACGATTGCTTTACACAAAAGGAACATTGATCAGCGATTGAAAAGGAAAGAGGGAAGATTGAAAAGAAGCGTTGCTTAACGTATGGTGGCAGTTGTCAACTTTTAATTTCAGATTTCCTCACAAAGTTTTCCTTCACGATATGTAAGTGCTGGCCAGATAAAGTTGTACATAGTATAAGAAAGTAAAATAAAATTTTAAAAATTTGTTATTCATCATGTTTTGGACCACGTAACAGAGTATTACAGTAGTATTTACATATTACAGATATTCCTGTTAGTTTAGACGCTTACGTTAATATGTTTTGCTAGGTTCACGTCAATATTAATCCAGTAAATTGCTCCAAACTTTATGACTACAACCTAGAAGTGCGATAATATAAGCCTATTTTATTATATTTTTCTCTGTAGCTGTTTTTCAACAATTTCACCCACAAATTAAGCAACCAGCAACCATTTCACAAAAGATTACCGCCATCGCACATCGGATCGGCATCGTCGATCGCCACTACATCGTGTAATATCGGCAACCGGTATCAAACGCTGCCGTTTTCCGATATTGATGAGTAGGGAGCGTGGCGTCCACCGCGCTATGAATCACTGGCATTACCTGATGCCTGTACTCAGAGATACGAGCGGCCGCACCGCTGTAAGTGAGTTTCTGATGCATTGCTGTGTACCTGTGTCTTGTATGACCAACTATAATGAGAAAAAACAGCAAAAAAATCCGTATATGTAAAATACCGAGAAGCAAAATAAAAAAAAAAATAGGTAACCCTGAGTTTTCAGGTTTATTTTTTTGAAATTTTCCTTTGATCACGCTACAGGGTAAATACTGAAGACTTCTGGTACTTAGATCTTACACGTTTTCTTTTCACTAAATTCATTATCATAACGTATTAACACACACAACTGAAAGTTTAGAATCGTGGATACTTGCCAGGTTTTACACTGAAGGTCCTTACCGCCACCAATATTTTGACATGTAACTCTCAAGGTATCCAGCCAGCAATGTACACCATCACACTGATTACTATCGCATCCAGTTATCGCAAGCGAGTGAGCAGTATTGGTGCAACGCATCAGGCGAAACAGCCCGTGATGTATGCTGTAGCAGCAACGTTTAAATTTAATGCTTAATGAGCTTGAAACATGGTGCTGATGGATTAACAGAATGTGCAGCGCGCGGGATTATACAGCTGGGTGATGGGTATGTTTTAGGTGGTGGTGGTTGGTACAGAAGCTTCTAATTATTTACATTTAGTTACAAGAAGACTACACCAATAAAATAGGTTTGCATTCGATAATTTTTATTTATAGCTAGTCATCATTTGCCTAGCCTTTTCGCAACTATGTTGGGGTCGGCTTCCAGTCTAACCAGATGCAGCTGAATACCAGTATTTTATATGAAGCGACTGCTCATCTGACCTCCACAACCCAGTAACTGACAATACGATACCCCTTGGTAAGACTGGTTGTCAGATTTTCGGGCTTCTGACAACCCGTTACGACTATGAAAGATGCACAGATGACAGCTGGGACCAACGGCTTAACGTGCTTTCCGAGACACGGAGGAGTCTCGGTATGTAAAGATGGTCATCCGCCCACGGCCAACCTCGGCAAGCGTAGCTTAACCTGGTGGATCGACCTGTGCGGCTGTTAGTGCTTAGCCACGAGCTTTTCCTCCGCTTCCTTATTTATAGCTAGTAATAGTATTAAATACATCCCAATTCAAAATTCAAAATCATTTATTTGCTAATATGGGTAAATTACATTAGGTTGTTAGCAGAAGAGTACAGTTCCGACCATATTACGCCTCGAGGCATGCAAATTACAAAATGGCGGCAAACTACCAACACAATTTTGGAATATCAATAAAAAATTATAATAATGTAATGGATTAAAAAAAAAAAATAATAATAATGTCACTAAGTCAATTAAAAAATTAAATGTCAAAAAAGAAACGTATTGTCAATTAAAATAACATGATTAAATGAAAATGTCAAAATAAATTAATAATGTCAGAGTAATAATTAATATTGATAATTAAATTAGTGCATTGGCCAAATGTCATATCAACAGTAAGTCCTTACATCTTCCATTAAATAATCTTGAACACTATAATAACATTTTTCTATCAAGAATCTTTTCAGTTTCTTTTTAAATTCTTCTATAATAATAATAATAATAATGTTTATTTCTCACCACAATATACAAATACAACAGTTTAGAGACAATTACATAATATAAAGGTTAAGTCATATATTGTGGGAGACTGGTGCCTAAGCTAGGCTCATGGCCTGTGTTTCAGGACACCAGGTCCCCACCCTTTAACATTGACAATATCTCAAACTTATAGTCTAGCGCTGACAAATGCAGTAAGAAAACATCACAGAAATGTTAGTATAGTAAGTGTGTAGTGTGTTTGTGTATGAAGTTAGGTGTGTTTGTGTGCGTGTGTGAAAGTAGATATGTGTGCGTGAGTGTGGTGAATATTTTTCGGTTGGGGGAATAATTAGGAAAGCAGTATACTTATGATATAGTAGTTATAATTTTTTATTGATCCGATTGTACAAGAAACCACCCTGATAACAAAAGAAGCGCTTAGAATAGGTGGTTTTGAAACGTTGATGATGACGCTCCACTGGATCGAAGCGTCTCCTTCCATTGATCTTGGATGGATCGTAAACCAGCAGTTTATGTTGTTTCAGTAGAGTGTGTAGAATGAACAGTTGGCGTACTGACAGGACTTTGCACTCTTTGTATAACCGTTCAGTTGGGTATCGATACGGTCGGAAGAACGATACTTTCAGGATGGCTCTTTGCGTTCTCTCCAGTTCCAGCAGAAAAGTTTTCGGAGCGCCACCCCAGGAAGTGATACAATAGGTTATTATTGACTGAGCAAGAGCATAATACACGGTTTTCAGGACATCTTTATCGACTACGTGTCTTAGCGTTTTAAAAACGAATATTAGCTTACGCAATCTGTTACTAAGCGTGTTTATATGCTCTTGAAACCTTAAATTGTTGTCAATTATCACTCCTAGGTACCTTACTTTATCCGTCTTAGAGAGTGGTAAACAGGTGCAACTACGGGTTAATGGTTCTGCGCAAGAGTGAGAAACAATGGCATATGGCAGTGACATGTTCGATGCGTTGTTTTTTAAACTGAATGTCATATAACATGTTTTTCCTGTATTTAAAGATAACAGATTCCTCTGTAACCAGTTGGATACAATATTGAAACCCATTTGAGCATGCTCGTGAACATCCTGCCATGAGGTACCAGAGAACAAGAGGACTGTGTCGTCTGCAAAGCTAATGATTTTGCCTTTGGGAAGTGTAAGCGTACCCAGGTCATTCAAATAAATGAGGAATAAGGTAGGGCCAAGTACACTTCCCTGGGGCGTACCATAATTAAGGGTTTGTTCATTACTAATGAAATCATCAATTTTTACTCTCTGAGTACGCTCACTCAGATAATCCTAAAATAGGTCCAGCGGAATTCCTCTTATTCCCAAGTTCTCCATCCTATGCACAAGAATCGGAACAGACACCGTATCGAACGCCTTTGCCAGATCCAAGAATATACCTATAACTTTTTCCCCACCATCCATTTTCGTGACGATGTGGTCCGTCAGGTTATGGACCGCATCGGCGGTGGATTTACCTGAGCGAAAACCAAATTGTGTTGGTGCGATCAGATTATTCTTTTCCAAATAACTTACGAGTCTGATGTTCATGACCCGCTCTAAGATTTTGGAGAAAGCAGTGAGCACAGCTATAGGTCTGTAATTGTCGACACGGTCTCTGTCCCCACCCTTGTAAATCGGATGAATGATGGCCTTTTTAAAGGCGTTGGGAAATTTACCCGAGGAAAGAGCAAGGTTGCACACGTAGGTCAAAGGTGCCACAATGGTAATTTCGTGCTTTTTTAGAAGTTCAGTCAAGTCAAAGTCAAAGTCAAATCATTTATTTCAAATAGGCACAAGTAAGGCACTTTTGAACGTCAAAATGAACAAGAAATAGAATTGATTCTAGTCGCCCCTTCCAAAAGGTAGTTTCGTGTGGAGAAGAATGGGCAAGAAACTCCACCGTTACTCTTTTAAAATGTTTTACAATGTTTTGTATACATGAATTATAACATTATATGTGAAGACGATGCACCCAGAATAAAAACACTACACCACAAAAGGTGAGAAGAAAAACACATATAGTAATGGTAGGTAACTTAAGTATGTCAAAAGTACATGGTGCTCACATATTTACAAACATTCTAAAAGTTAATATATAATAAATCAATCAATGTGTGAGAAGTTATTTCAACATGTTAAAATAGTATTTTATAAATAATAAATTATTACCTAATTTACTTAGCAACCAGTTTGATTTTGTCTAGACACTAGATTGCCCTGTGGAGCAGGACCAGCATGTTTCCAAGCATCCTTATCCTTTATATAATCCTCTAATTTGTAATATGCTTGTTTACAAAGTGTATTTTTAATGTGAGTTTTAAATTTTCTTTCATTTAATTGCAGAATGTCACAAGGTATTTTGTTGTAACATTTAACACAGAACCCCATAAAAGATGTATGTACTTTTGATAATCTAAAAAAGGGTTGATCTATTTTATCTTTATTTCTAGTATTAAAGTTATGCCTATCACTTATTTTGTTAAAAAGATGTCGATTTTTTCTTACATACATAATGTTTTCATAAATGAATTGGCATGGTACCGTCATAATATTAATACTTTTAAATATTTCCCTAAGCGATTCGCGGCGACGTAGATTGTAAATAGCTCTGATAGCTCGCTTTTGCAGAATAAAAATGGATTCAATGTCAGCAGCCCGACCCCACAGTAAAATGCCATACGACATAATGCTGTGGAAGTAACTAAAGTAGACCAAGCGCGCGGTTTCTACGTCTGTCAACTGCCTTATCTTTCTAACAGCATAAGCGGCCGAGCTTAGCCGTCCCGCAAGAGTTGTTATGTGGGGACCCCATTGTAACTTGTCGTCTAGCGTGATTCCCAGGAAAACCGTCTGCTTAGTAAATTCTAGCTTTTCTCCGTTCAATATGATGTCACAATCGCTACTTTTAACATTAGGTAATTTAAATCTAATGCATTTGGTTTTTTTTTCATTTAGTACCAAATTATTTACCGTAAACCAATCTTGGACCTGAAGAATAGAGTTATTCACGTCGTCAAGATTTTGTGAGCGTCGATCAATTTTAAAAATTAATGACGTGTCATCTGCAAATAACACCATCTTCGGTTGATTTTGAAGTAATTGGGGTAAATCGTTAATGTAAACTAAAAATAGGAATGGACCCAATATCGAACCCTGAGGAACGCCCATTGTCATTTCCGACCCCAGCGAGTTCACACCATTTACTTGAACTTTAACCTTTCTATCTTTCAGGTACGATCTAAGTAAATCAAGGGCTGTATTTCTAATCCCATAGTGCTCTAGTTTCAGCAGAAGCGTCTCATGTTCTACGCAATCGAACGCCTTAGAGAGATCGCAAAAGATTCCAATGGCATCTTGTGCTTCTTCCCAGGCGTTAAAAATGTTCTTTATTAGGGTGACACCAGCGTCAGTAGTACAACGCCCTTTGGTGAAACCAAACTGTTGTTCAGTATCTATGCCATCCCACCCTGCAGCACAGTTATTACGGAGGGACTTAAGTATTTTAGCTACCTCTTCTTCGTCTGTTGGCAGCATTACCATAGATTGAGCAGGGGTAGTATGGTTCGCCCTTTGCGCAGTTGAGGGTGCAGATTTAATGTTTTTGGCCAGTTTTTCACCTATTTTCGCAAAGTAGTCGTTAACATAATTTACGGAAAGTTGTGGTGTTGTTGACGAGGCTAATAAATGTGAAGATATGTTTTCTTTTTTTGACATCCTCCCTGAGATGCTATTTATGGCAGTCCATAACTGCTTTGGGTTATTGCCAGCATTTTTAATTTCTTTTTTTTCAAATTCTATTTTAATGGTTTTTAATAATTTGTTACAAAAATTCCTGTACCTAGTGAAACTAAGTCGCAAAATTTCGTTATCAGGCGCCTGTTTAAATTGTCTATGCAATCTGTCTCGGTGTCGAACACATCGTAGTAGCCCAGGAGTAATCCACGGTTTTAATATTTGTTTGCGATTTGGCCGTTTAATTATTCTGTAGTGAGAGTTGATCACATCCCTAATTAATTGAGTTAAGGTTTCTCCTGCTTCATGTGGATCTTGAAACTTATATACGTCACTAAAGTTAAGTAGCTTTATGTCAGCGTCTAGTTGATCGTAATTAATTCGGGTAGAATATGATTTTGCAATTACCCTACGCAAGCGTTTCGACAAAAATAGCATAACTGTATCGTGGTCAGTTAGTGCTGAGTGTGCCACTAAGGTTGAAGCGGGAAGACGTGTTTTCATTAAAAAGTGATCTAGGCATGCATTTTGTCGCGTAGGTAATGTATGTGCAGGTAGTAAACCATGAGTGGCCAGCAAATTTAGGTACGTGTACTTTATAGGATCATGGTACTGCTCATTTATATTTATATTGATGTCGCCTGCAATAATTATATTGTTATAACGAGAAAAACCGTGCAATGTATCATTAAGCGAGTTTAAAAAATTTGTTGTGTCTTTGTACCCTGGAGGACGATATATTGCTAAGAGGACAGTATTTGCATCAATTATTACTTTGAGACAGTTTGCATCCAAAAATGGTGGCTCTTCCACCACGCACTGTAATTGTTTGTGAACGTAGACGACTACACCTTCATTTTGCGTACGATTATTGCTACTTGTGAAATGGTTGTAGTTCGACAACTCCGGAGTGTTGTGTGTGTTAGGGAGCCAACACTCGGTCAATACGATAATGTCCCAGTCAACCTTCGTCCTAGCGAGTGTAGTCATGAAGCCTGTTATATTTTTATTTATACTTCGTATATTTTGATTAATAATTTTAAGGGATTGCTTAGGTATGACATTTGGTGGAATACAGTTGTCCAGGTCACAAGTCGAGGAATCCGACACAGAGACAGCATCTATATTATCAAAATTTTGCTGAGTGTTATCGAATTTTTATTTTAAGTTTTCCCAGTTTGACATTTAGGTACGCTAGCGCTTGAGCGCAGTTATGACTCACGCTGGTATAGGCCCTGTGAGATATTGGTTGGCTATGATTTAATAAGTTTGATCCCCTATTAGGTTTGTCGGTGGTAATGATGTGATGTTTAGGTAATATTGTTGTGTGTGTAGTGTTTGTACTGTATTGTGTAATTTTTGTTAGTGATATCCTAATGTGTTCGGAGTAATAGAAATATGACAGATAAAAGTTAGGGTTGGTGTTAAATACTTTTATAATACAAATTAAAACGAATGTTAATAAAATATAGACAAAGAAAATATCATGCAACGGTGAATACATATCTAGTCAAATCCTCCTGCGGAGTTTCACGAGATCCTCTTCTGATTTAATGTGTCTGCTTGGCTTGCCGTCTTCTTCGCGTATATACACCTTGCCATTAGCAATCCAGCATTGTTGACATTTATTTTCTTTCGTCATTTCTCGTGCTAGATAGTGGAGACGTCTGGTCATAGCTGTAAGGACTTCATTGACATATATGGGCATCTTAGGACCGTTATTATCTAGATGAGTGGTACTTAACCGATTTTCGGTGTGGATTTTGTTATGATCCCTTGTCTATGGATGAAGTTTCCAGTATAGACTTTGGTAAATGATTGTAAACCCGCGGTGCCATACTGAAAATGCTTTTGGAATAAGGTGTCGTCTTCATAGGCTTGCAACAGATTTTTTCAGTATGCCGCTTACTCTTATACTTACCAAAAAGATTCTTGTTAGTTCTTGCAAAGCTAACAATTTCAAATATGTAGACACACGGCAATGTTAAAATGTTATGTTTGATAAAATATGGTCTGCAACTATCAGTCTGTTTGACATTAAACATACCCCTTATACACCGCTTTTGCGCCTTGAAAACCATATCCTTATTAGTGGAATGACCCCAGAAAATAATACCGTACTTTATCAAGGATCCCACGTAGCCATGGTATGCCGCAAGAACAGCGGAGGTGTTAACCGTTTTTGCCAGCATATGTAGGGCGTATGATTGCTTATTTAATTTTTGGTTCAATGTATCAGTATGTGTCTTCCAATTTAAATTATAGTCAATTGTCATGCCTAAGAATTTTGTTGTTGCTGTCTCAATTATTTTGTTCCCTTTATAATCTATATCAATGTCAGTAAATTGGGCTTTGCGATAGCCTCGCTCCCTATTACTTGGGACTTAAACATAACTGGTACAATGTGGGAAAAAAAAATTACGGGTACACCTCTGTCTAACCCTTCGAGGGAACAAGGCGCGATGGCATGTTATGCTTATTTATTACATACATCTTAAAACTCATTCAACTCAAGCTTTACCATAATTACAAAATCTTTAAAACGAAGTGATCAAAATCAAACCCACAGGTTAATTCCTTTTACATATCTACATAATAATTATAATGACCGACATTTTAATAATTATAACGTATAAATTTTTCATAATAAAAAGATGCATGGTAGGAATATTCTTGAAAAATATAAACAACAAAGCAAGCAACATGGACACATTTGCATGATCCAACTAAAAATAAATGAAGTTTACAGTGTCAGCTGTTCATTTTGCCGCGCAGATTGTAAACGCCATTGAGAAGCAATGGCTGTCCATTGAATAAGACTTTGTGTATTATTGGAATAAAAGAAAATAAGGAT
Organism: Hyppa rectilinea; assembly: GCA_951799385.1. NCBI lineage: Eukaryota > Metazoa > Arthropoda > Insecta > Lepidoptera > Noctuidae > Hyppa > Hyppa rectilinea. Next base: position 644,397 of record OX637304.1, read on the forward strand.
ACAACTTTGTCAGCTATGCATTTTTCAAACGTGAATTCTATAAATTAATATTATAGAGGTCGTATTGGTGAGGTCATTTTTTCTTGTCCTTAAAGGATTTTTGCAAAAGCCAGAAGTTCAATATTGTTTATACATTTAATAATAAAATGTAATTTAATAATAAAAATAAATAATAATTGTATAGTTTTTATGAATAAAATCAGTTTTCCATAACGATTAAAACCGGTCAAAAGCGTGCCGAAGCACGCGCATTGAAGGGTTCCCTAATTAGGATTTTTGACTTTTTCCTTACATGTGCTGTAAAACCTTACTTTTAGCCTAATTTAATGATTCTAGGTCAACGGGAAGTACCCTGGTATAGGTTTTGATTTATATGCAAGTATCAAAATATGTCGCATAAATTACTGTATTTTTTATTGCTTTGACTTAGGAGGTTGACTGTTTTAAGAGTTCCAAGACACTATACCTACGTATTTTTACTTAGAAGGTACGGAACCCTAAAAAGTAGGTAGCATTGTAAACATCTGACTTAAAGACTTGATATTATTATGTTCTTGTTAGAACATCAACTTATTACATTGAACTAAGTTGCATGAGATAGCAAGAAACAACTATTCAAATGCAAACTACAATCCGTATTTAGAGTTTAGACACCACAATCAAAATCAATACAGCCCAAACCTCCACAATACGATTTAAACCCGCTGTCAAAGTTGCTAACAGTCGGTTAAACCATCTCTAAACATTAGCGAACCTGAACTAAGTTTACGATGATGCTCGCAGTGCCCCGGCTGCAGTAATTCCATCGACTCGCCAACTGCATAATGCATCCCTGCACTTACACCGTGCACCTCTCACGATGCCCGGGCATCGAGGGATCGGTACGCTTCATTAAACACGACCATCTTGATACACACATTGTCCATTGCTGGCTAGTAACCGACAAAATCTAAGGAAACTCAAATATAGCCAGTAAAGTATGACGAATTTTGGTTAAGATGAATTTGAGTGGTAAGTATAATGGTGTGTTCTGGTACAAGTTAAGGGAAGCGCTCGTTTCGAAAGCAATAACTCGAGTGTGCATTGACGAACGCGTTTCGAGTGTCGGCCTCTTAACTAAGACGGAGATCGTTTTGAATGCCTCTTTGTTGTCGGGATGTTAACGCGTTACAGTTTCTTCCATCGTGGATGCTCGGCGCCATTGTGGATTTATGGGTTTACAGTTAAGAGAAAATTAGATGGTTTTTGTTTTAACGTCGAGAACGGAGGCTGTTGAGTTTGTGTGAATGAGATTATGGGTGGATGATTTTGCTTTGTTTAAGGTTGAGATGAGGAGTTCAGATTCATTGTATAATGCATTTCGTTTACGTCTTCTCTAATAACGTAGTACTTTAATTACAGAGAGTAGAGACACATTTTACGAACTATAATAATTTTTGTGCATCCACAGATTATTTAAAGAGGCAGCGTAGGCACAATATTTTAAATGTGTCACGATATAACACAGCAGCATATAAAACGTTATGTAGTAAATCCATCAAGGACCATTCATTATCTCACAAAAGTAAATAAAACGAAACGCCCACTTCGATCTTCACAAATTAATCCACTCTCACGCTTAAGATGAATGCAAATTGAAGAATTGAATTAGCAAAGATTCCATTAAGTCTTGCTCCGTCACAATTATCAGCTATGTTCAATTGATTTAGGCTAAGCTATTAGCCCGAGGCCACTCTGACTGACCCAATTATAGCCCATAATTGCACGAGCGACCTTACAAATTCCATACATTATTAAACGCTTTATTACAATTTATGGCAATAACCGGTCCGTTAAGTGTGTTTATATTTGAGGTTAATAAGGGATGTGAAATTGTAATTGGAAATTAATTATTTATTAGCCATTATGGATTTCTAGTTAATCTTTTTGCAACTGATACAAAAGCAGACTCACGTATGCGTTGTATGAGTGGTGTTCAATGTGGTTTTCCTTTCTCTATACGAAAATGACTGTCTTGCTACTAGCCAAATACGGAAAATGATTACATCAAAGATGACGTAAATTCCTGTTAAAGGTGTCTTTTTTATTAATCATAACGGGTTTAATATGCAATATCTGCTATTCCTCGAAGGGTTACGTGGAAGTGTACGCGGTACCTAATATTACAGTAAGCGCACCTTCGCAAGTTTCTGTATGCATGACTATAACAGTCGCGCAACATCCAGAAATACGCCTCAGAGTGTACTAGCAGTAGGTAGGCTGCTAATAATTAATTTCAGTTGCGTCCGCGAGCGTCCACTGAACGATGCGAAATCGACCCGCTACGTACAGAATTTTGATTGCTACGTACATGCTCGGCGGCTACGCTGCTACGCGGCTACGGTGCTACGGCCTACGAGCTATTTGGTGAATACCGTAGCATGAATAATGCGATCGTTAAGGTTTGATTAACAATCGATACTCGGTTGACGGTAATGTATAAAAGTTAATTCATCAATACGCAATCGAAACAATTGTGTTTTAAAAATTACAACGTTATAGTGATTAAATGTAAATATTGAAACGGTTTGATGACACATCGAAAATTAAAATGCAAACGTGCATTTAATTTTAATAGAGACATAATTTTGTTAAAACATCATTAAATGCTTCCAAAATAAAACATTAATACACATACGCACATTAATATTTTTGATGGGAAATTATTTTTGTTCATAATTATCGTATGTGACATTCGAATAGTTCTGGTAATTTTGCATATTTTAATACGCTGCTGCAATATGTATTTTCAATCATTATTATGGTATATTAAAGCACTACTTAACTATTGGACAAAATTTAGGCATTATGAAATATCAGCTATAGCCCGACTGCTTAATTGAGAACGTCCCTGAGGCAGCTGCGCGGTGCGGGAGGGGTGACTGTTGTCACAAGTTAATGACTCAGTGAGCTCTTACGTCGCGTCACCAGTTAAGCGGTCGGGCTATAGCTGATATGTCATAATGCCAAAATCTTGTCCAGTAACTCGAAGGGATGTTGCGACTTACGTTATGATTTTTTATATATTAATTAAACTTAGGTAGTGGTGTTCGATGTTTTACAACGTAACATTAGCAGTCTTTATCTTTATGGTAGACTACCGCAAAGATACCAATATATTATCTTAACCATTTTAAGACTGCCAACTTACCAACACACTACACAGATCTCCAAGTATGTCAACAGCAACTCGAAACAATTCATCTAATAACACATACGGAAAATCCAACGCATCATTTGCGTAACCCACGCAAGGTAGGTAGTTCAGTTATTTAAAAGTCACACTCGAAAGTCTTTTCTCTGCAACAGCTGCTGTAAGCAAGGATAACCATTTTTTAAGTGTTTTGCCTCTGCGCGTGAGTCGATAGGGGCAATTTAACGGATATCACATTTAATTGTGATATATATTACACGCTTTATATTATTAGCTTCACTTGTATGTATGTTTGTAACTGACTTCTTTGAGCGCGATTTTGACCCACTTTAACCGGCCAGATTTCATTCAAACTTTGTAGATTTATCGAGGACCGATGACAATATATTAATTTGAACTGAAAAGTAGGAAATAAATAATAGTTTAAAAAACACGCTTTTATAGAAACCCGTACTAAAAAATAGAAAATAAAATTTATTTATTTAAAAGCGTGGGGTGCATGGTGTTGGTGAATATTATTTTAAAAAGAACCCCACGCTTTTAAATAAATTCATTTTATTTTCTATTTTTTAGTACGGTTTTCTATAAAAAGCGTGTTTTTAAGTTTTTTTTAAACTATTATTTTTTTATTCCTTTTTACATATTTTTTGTGTCAAACTAGGAACAAGACTAAAGCGTCATTATATTTCCTTTAAATCTTAATTTATTATTACTTACATACTACATACACAGGCCTCCTCTCTAAGAGAGGCACCATAATTAACCACGCGGGCCCCGTTTGGGTTAGTGGAAGGTTTCGCTTATGTCTTTATTTTTTTTCTGTATTTATTTCTATAACATTAATATTTATCTCAATCCCAAATGCAAATAATGCTAAAGCCGTAAGTAATTAATTGTCTAGAATACCTTCCACGGGCAAAAATCCTTGGCGTCGTTCGAATTGCAAATTAATCGTCTCACTTGCCACGATATCTTTCGTTGCGCGCTTAGCAGGATTTATGGCAAGTGCCTGCAACGGGTTTGCAGCAATGGATACTGAATATTGCAATTTTATGCATATGAAACTCATAAGCTGATCTGTTGAAGAAGAGTGGGGTAAGTTATGTGACTTCCTCTTTTTCTGTATTTTGTATTTATAATTCCTTTCTCTTTAAAGGATTGTGCATTTTATTAACCAATGCCTGTAATTTATTATGATACCAACTAAAGATTAATGATTGGCTTTTCATTTTATAAAATCGCTCAATTTTAAGCTGCTGCACCCGGTTAAACTGGAAACTGACCCCCAACAATAACGGATTGAAACAAGGCTAGGCAGCTGAGATGAATATTCTTAATGAGTTTCTGACACAAAATAGTCAATATTGAGGCTTGATGTTCTATATTGTTTCGCAGACTAAGGAACGATGTTGGTTATTTATTAATAATATTCATCCTATTGATAAGCTAAGCCAGAGGCCCGTGGGCAGCATAAAAACTCTGACACCAGGTTAGTCACTAACCATACAAAGAAGAAGATCATATTGATGATCCTTAATTACTTTTGGGTTATAGTTGCCGAGATTCGAGCTGAATGGCGTGCAACTGAAGAGACCTATTTCCAGCAGTGGACTGCTACAGGCTGATACTGAAAAAAATACTGTTTACAAAATCTACAATTGACGGTTTTTATTCCATATGGTATAACTTTAAGAAGTCAAAATGGTTATAAGGATAAGCCATCTGCGGGTAGTAAAGTTTGAGGAACCGAAGACCTTTGACATAACAAGGCTCTTGAGTGTAGAGGCGCAACGAAAGGCGCGCGACTCAGCGCTTCACTCAATCGTAACGAGAGGCAGCCTTGCGGGATGTGCGCCTTCTCTTATGAGACAGATTGGGGAAAAAGTTGTGGTTGTCCTTTATATGCAACTGGTGTATTTTTTGACGACGCTAATTACGTGAAATACCTTTATATCCGTCTGTTTTGAGCTTTTCCAGAATACAACATTTTTTAATTATCTATGTTATCCCACTGCCCCGTTGGGCTCGTGTTTGCAAGCGCGATGGCTCATTTGTGTTGTTTTGTTTTGGGTTCATTTTACGGGCCGGGCTTAAAGTTATTGGGTTTTTCCATTACGAATTTCTTAGTAACAGCCAGTAATTCGGAAATTGACGGTATGATATCCCTGTACCTCGGAAAGCACGTTACGCCATCGCTCTGCGCCTGATCTATCTCCAGTCATGTTGAATTGTTTTCCCATCGGCCAATGAGAGTAATGGATGAGAAATTTCACCTTTGTCTGCGCACATTCTAACTTGTGCACTATAATATCTCCCGTTCCGAAAGCTGGTTTTTGTTGAGATTGGTTGCCACAGCCTAAATTTGGTCTGGACTATTATAACTATGTTTCCCACTGCAGGGTAAAGGTCTCTTCCATTTTTGTCTAGTTTTTGTTATGCTGCGCTTTTTCCGACCAATCGGTCATGGACGACTTCAACCAAATTGTGTGAAACCAAAAGTGATCTGTTCGCGCTCATTATTGGACCAAAACCTCTTTGACACTTATCACCACTCTTAACGAACATTCTAGAGAAAATGTTGCCTATAGTCTAGTACCAAAAAAACTAAGTGTCCCCAGAATATTTAATTTTCTTAATCTTTGCAGCGATTAAAGCAGCTGCTCGGTTTAGAGCAAGTTCAAACGAGTTTTAGGAAACAGACGATTGATTTATGAAGTTAACTTGGAGATAGTTTAGCGGTTCGCATTTCCTCGATTACCTCGCTGAGATTCGGGTCTGGGACGCGCCGCGTTTATCTACATGACCTGCGTCTGAGATAACGTTGTAATACGAAAAGCAGTTCCAGGAAGTTTCTTGAAAAACTTCGCAGGACTGTGAAAGTTTCCTTCTTGTATAAGTGCCTGTTAAACTTGTAGTTTAGTCGTTTGTGAAAGGAGTCGTCTGCTAGACGTGTTTTCCAGCTTAAAGAAAAATATAGTGAATGTTGTATCACAGAGAAATGGGTTGAGCTATTTAGTTCCCTCTGGGTGAAAAACGCAATGCATCTATTAGTTGATCACCTTTTTCTTTTTTCTCGTAGAAATCTCTATAGAATCCCCGACTCTTTTGTACTAGTCGCTCTTGTATCGGCCAAAAACCAGAGGTTGCTTCTACTACCATGAGCGAAAGACCGAGAAATGGAGATGTTGAAGAAAAAATGTTTTAGCCTTCTTAACGTCACGATCTAATGCCGTCGTTACATTCATCAAACGAGCCACGTCTTACTGGCCAGTGGACATCGCCATCTATCGACGCGCGCCAGCAGTTAATCTCGTCCCAGCCATTGCTCGCGACAAATCACCTCCCTGTTCTGCACTCTGAAAACTTCCTAACGTATTGCTTTCAATTTTACTCAGGGTATAATTCTTTGTATGCGAGTTATTAGGGCAATGATAAATTGAATCGATTTGTTATATTAAAGGCGATTAATAGTTTTTCAGTTTTGCTAGCCATGAACATTCTTTATTCAAAATCCCCTTCTAATAACGCAGAGTAAGGTTTCAACCAGTGACGAACTGACTAATAATTGTAAATAGTGTTTATACACCACTTCAACTCTTCACACGTACTCTTCACAGCCATCCATACTGATACGCTTGGATGGAATGGTGATGGTTGTGCATTTCATTCTGTTTGTTTCCGATGCACAAGTTTAATTATTTAATTGTAAATCCGTAATTGGCTGTAACAGTAGTTTATTTATACTAAGTGAAATTGTTAAAGAGCGGTGGATTTTGTAATAAAATAAATAAATAAATCATACATTTTTCAACGATTATGTTCGGTATAACACTATACTACCTATATGTTTATGAATAGGGGGTGCTAGTGTTTGTGAACCTTTTATAATTACAGATCGATATCGATTATTAAACAGACTTACACGCAGTGATATCCTTAGAAAGCTAGTCTAAGAAACATTTTAGTAATTTTTAAATTAAGTTACTATTAGTTACGTACATCGTGAGGAAACCGGCATGCCTGAGAAATATTATTTCTCAGCATAAGGACTCTGACACCAGGTTCACACTGGTACAGGTCACTAACCACACGATGAAAGAAGAAGAAGTTAGGTTCACACACAAAACGTACATTACCTGTACACACGAACGAAGTACAATACTTACCTTCATTTGCTTCAGCCATTTAAATTTCTCACAACATTTCCACCGAACAAAATGAACAAGACTTTTACAGCAAATGTAAACACTAGCAAGTAATTACACCTTTTATACGCCACTTATAACATTAAATAGTATTAGCCAACAAGAGCTACTTTATATTATACAGTTCTTGAAAATGTGGAGGAAATAAAACTTGAATTTATGAAAGAAAAGAGTTGAATGAAGTCCATAAGTAGTGCTGAACCGCAAACCGTCTCAAGTTCTATTGTTGAGGGCTTTTATGTGTGATGACAATGTTAAATGCTAGAGATTCTATACGATAAATGGATAATTTGTCTGTGTATATACCTCTTTATTCTTCCCAGTACTTATTAGCTACTAAAAAACTGAAACTCCAAACAAATACAATAACTCCAAGTGTCTGATCTCAATATTAAACTTTTTAATGTGAGTTACTCATTCTAACTGGTTGGTCTAGTGTATAGTGGCAGCAAGAGCTACTACTGAGCTGAGGTTCTGGGTTCTATCCTCAGGTTGGGCAAAGTGTTATGGGATTTTTTCAGCAGTAGTAGCAGCCCGGGATCCTTGAAACCAAAACCTTCGGGATTAAAGGCGTTATGATATGTATTACTGGAGAAAGTCTCGGTCTTTCTAGATGGTTAGAAATTCTATTATAATAAAATAAAATACATACATACACATTACCCGTAGGAAATAGTTATTGTAATATATATTTCTTAAAATAAAACAAACCTACTTCAAGACTAAATGCTACAAAACTTTGTCGCACCCCGTTCGATACAAAAGAACCCTTAAATCATACGGTGACTCTAAAACTAGACCAAAAACTATTTCCTCGTATAAAACTGATTGGAAATAACGGAGAACTCCCAGCGTCAGATATCAAGGAACAATCACTTAATATAGAAGAAGAATCATAAAGTATAATTAAAAATTCTTCCGATAAAAAGTCAATAAAGAATCTCACAAATTGGAAAGTTATTAAATCAAACTATCGAGCTGTAACATCCGCTATACCAACGTACCGTAGATTTCATTAGACTTAATTGAAAAATAAAAAGAATTCCTTTACTTACATCGCATTCAGTCTTGCCTGCCATCCCACAGTTTAGTCTACAAATGCTATCGTTTCTCCTTCATCCTTTCGGAATATAAACTCTACGATTTCATTTCTGAAATCAAATTAGTTATCAAGTTGCATAAGGTTCAAATTCTGTAATCTGTAAACCAAATCTTACATCCTTATCGTTGTAGGTCACATAAAGAGTAAGGTTGTTCGATAGGATTATCGACTTTATTTGCGAGTAACAAAATTCTTTTCTGATTGAGAGTTAGTTTTATAAAAAGATCTTCTAATACCAAGGGGAAAGTTCCCAGTACTAAGTGCATCGAGATCGGTGTACGTGCATCCGCCGACGATGTCAGTTGGAAATTTCTCGTTACCGCAATAATCCACCATCGGGTAGCGTTTTGCAATATTTTACAATTTCACGTGAGCGCTCAGAAGCGGCCGGCTCGCAAAGGAAATACTTTCATACAATTTCTTTGAGCTAGTATATTGTGGTCGGTAGCGAAGAGGATTCTTAGCACTTGTCTGTCGTAATGTTATCGAGTTGAGTGCAGATTATGGTGCATTGTTGAGGTCACGAATGTTTGTCTTAATTTGAAATAAATGGTTGTAAGAAATAACAAAAATAAGGAATATAGTCCACTCGCGAATAGCAAAGGGCTGGACAAAAATCAGCAACCTCTTCATCAATTATCTTATGCTGGTATGCATGGCTATTCAGCAAATAAAAAAAATACAAAAATGCCGACACATGTAACTTCATAAGATGTAATATACGCTCCACACGTAAATACTAAGAACGTTGGCTTATGCAGTTTAAATATAACCGGAGACTCAGACGTTACGTCCGCTACGCTCCGTACGCTCCGCACGCTCGATGCGTGCACGAATACGAAGGGTCCCTTTGAACTCGCTTCCAGGTAGACTGCTACTTGTTCCTACCTCCTCTTTAGTTTAAATTTTGTATTTTAAGTTGGTGTTTATGTAATCGTATTTTTTGCACGAGACAGAAAAAAAGGCAGGCAACTAACGGTACTGTTGCGATTCTGTTAATTAACTTTTGCTGGTACTGTTGAGACCTTTTAGACGAATGTTGTATGTTGTCACAAGAAAACAGAATTTCCTCTTATTAAAAACAAGAACATATTGTTCTTGCACGAGGTTTTGATTAAATTACGTTTACTAGTAGTCCAATATGTGCGTGTCCACTGAAAGTGCTATCCTATGCCTCAAGCAGACTGTTCATTACTACACAGCAAGAAAGACACCAATTTACGCCTGTTACATAGACTTGTCAAAGGCATTTGACCTAGTGTCATACAATATATTGTGGGACAAACTAATGGGGGAAACCTCGGTACCACCGGAAGTGATAGGCATATTTAAATTTTGGTATGGAAACCAAGTGAACCGTGTGAGGTGGGTGGACTCTTTGTCGGAAGAGTATAGGTTGGAGTGCGGGGTGAGACAAGGGGGTTTAACCTCCCCGGCGCTCTTCAACCTGTACATGAATAGTCTGATCGAGGAGCTCAGCGGCACCAAGATCGGATGTCATATTGATGGCACTTGTATTAATAATATCAGTTATGCCGACGATATGGTGCTGCTGAGTCCCTCGGTTGGAGCAATGCGGAGGATGCTAAGTCTTTGCGAATCCTATGCAAGGGCCCACGGGCTCAAGTACAACACACTCAAGAGTGAACTGATGGTTTTCAAAGCGGGTAATAAAAGCTACTCTAAAGTACCACTTATCACACTGGACGGCATACCATTAAAAAGAGTTACTAAATTTAAGTACTTGGGCCACTGGGTGAGTGAAGACCTTAAAGATAATTTAGATGTGGATAGGGAGCGCAGGTCGCTGGCTGTCCGATGCTGTATGTTGGCCCGTAGGTTCGCCCGTTGTACTGCACGAGTTAAAGTAACGCTTTTTAAAGCCTTCTGCCAATCCTTTTACACGTGCAGCCTGTGGGTGAACTTCACGCAGAAGGCATATAGTGACCTGCGCATACAATACAACAACGCTTTCCGGGTGTTGTTGGGGCTGCCGCGTTTTTGCAGCGCGTCCGGTATGTTTGCCGACGCAAATGTTGACAGCTTTTCAACCGTCATGCGCAAGAGATGCGCATCGTCACTATATCGGTTTCGCGCCAGCCCCAACACTATCCTGAGGACGTTGGCAGACCGCTGGGACTCTCCGATTCTGGGACGCTGGATACGATTCCATGCGGTGAAGTAGATTGGGATGGGAAAGTCTCCAGCGGTTGTACTAAGTTTAAAATTAGTTTAATTTACTTACTAACACTAGATATAAGGCATTTTATACTGTTACTAACAAACTATGGAACTTGATTCTGAATTAAACGATTATTATTATTATTATTAATATACTATAGCAAATACAAGTAAAACCAATAAAAAAAGTTTAAGAAAATAAAAATCTCAATCGTAATTTCAAGGTTAACTCGCAGCAACAACTAAAACAAGCCAACTCAACAAGCTAACACCCGAAGGAGCAGTTTGAAGGAATAACATAATCTCAAGTCATAAGCAATAATAATAGACAAGCAATAAATAAAGTTTTGATGACGAATCCCGTGTTTACGGCGCCCTCGCTCCGACCACAATATAATACTAATCCCCAAACGACTTCGTAGATATGTTTACACAACTTATGATACAATAAAGTGCTCTAGTATCTTAGAGAAATGTTCTACAAGACCTTATTCTTTGTTCTTGAAATTGTTTTAGAATGTTTGATGCTCTTTATTCTTTTTTTTACGTGTCCAACTGGGAATAAAAATATAATCTTATAAGATTGTGAATTTTATTGAAATGTCTGTCTGTGATTCAATTTCAAATTCTTATGTCGCCACGGCCCTCAAAATATTATTTATTTGGCCAAAAAAATCCAGGTGCTGAAATGTCAAAAATAAATCCCATTAAATTTGCACAAAACTGACTTACCTTCTGACATAACATCACAAAATAACCTATCCCCATGTAAACCGGCACAAAAGGACTAAAAAGCACATCGCCCATAATTACATATACGGGTAAACATAGGAAGCCATACAAAGCGGCTTCGCCTCGCTTCATATCGTAAGACAACCTCCCGGCTGTTACTGAGAAGCGATATTGAAATCCCTGGAGGGCTGCGAGTGCGCCGTCGAAACATTGTTTCAGATTCAGGTGTCAAATTTTCCATTGTCTTGTCAGGAAATATGAAATAAGCTCCGGCAGGCGCGGGGTAGGCTGTTTGAGGTAGGTTGTGTTTTGTATTTGGAAGGTTTTGATCTGTTCGATAATTTTGAATATATTTATTTTAGTGTTTTTCTCTCAATCACATTTGCGTTTGTTATACAAATAGACTACACACATCAAAAGTGTCTAGGGATCAACATATATTTTTGCAATAACTTTTCTCTTGATTGATATTAATTTAAATTTTCTTTAAGGATTCATCAAATAAAGTGTTTTCGTTTGTCACAGTAACGATAAACCAAGTCACCTTTGCATTAATAAAGAAATTTGCCATTTTCCTAATAAAGGGATTTTTGACATTTGAACCACTAACATTAAAGTTCGAAAAAAAGACTGAAATAACAGTTTTCTTTAAAATTTTATTGGGTAACTTAAACAATTAATAATCCGTGTTTCTACCGCGAACACTAACAACACAAGAACATCGGTTTGGCATACTCAAAATGAGTTCATCCAAATCACGCTGTGGAATGGCCGCCCATGTTCGTTGCAACAACAAAAAAAGGTCTTCTTGCAACTGGATACCCTCCATATTCGGCAGAGCTCTTCTCTGTAGCATATCCCATGCATGCTCAATCGGGTTCAAGTCTGGCGACTGAGCAGGCCAGGGCAGGACATTGATGTTAGCTGCGGCGAGAGTCTGTCTTACAACTCTTGCGGTGTGCGGTCGTGCATTATCATGCATTAACTGAAATAAGGGACCGATTTGCACTTGTAGAGGAACGATGACGTCAGATACAATCGTCTCAGCATAAATTTGAGCGTTGAGGTTGCCTCTGATCCAAATCAACTCAGTTCTTCCGCCGATCCAAATACCCGCCCATACCATGATGGTTCCACCACTATAAGGATGGACTTCCTGGCAGGATTTTAATCGCTGTTGGCGTCTAGGGGTTCTCCAGTGTCGTATACGTCTTGTATCCGGTCTCATACCAAAACGAGACTCATCAGAAAAGCACACGAAACGCCATTGTTCTTCTGCCCAATTTCTGTGTTCAAGAGCCCATTGATATCGAATCCTACGATTGTGCATTGCTATAGGTGGTACCCGTAGCGGTCTTCGGGAATGAAGGTTCACTTCATGCAAGCGGTTTCTGACTGTTTGGTCGCTAATTAAGTTCCCTGAAGAGTGATGAAGCCTCACGGCTAACATCATGGCGGTTATTGTTGGAGCTCTTCGAGTTAAGATTTGAATGTATCGGTCTTGTCTCCGTGTGGTGCAGCGATACCGTCCTTCATGGCGCTCAGCCACGGTACCAGTGCTTCGGTAACGTGTCCAAAGTCGACTGATAACACCTTTTTTTGTTGTTGCAACGAACATGGGCGGCCATTCCACAGCGTGATTTGGATGAACTCATTTTGAGTATGCCAAACCGATGTTCTTGTGTTGTTAGTGTTCGCGGTAGAAACACGGATTATTAATTGTTTAAGTTACCCAATAAAATTTTAAAGAAAACTGTTATTTCAGTCTTTTTTTCGAACTTTAATGTTAGTGGTTCAAATGTCAAAAATCCCTTTATTAGGAAAATGGCAAATTTCTTTATTAATGCAAAGGTGACTTGGTTTATCGTTACTGTGACAAACGAAAACACTTTATTTGATGAATCCTTAAAGAAAATTTAAATTAATATCAATCAAGAGAAAAGTTATTGCAAAAATATATGTTGATCCCTAGACACTTTTGATGTGTGTATATGAAAACACTATAGACTAAAGTAAAAACTAATATTATGTTACAAAGAGGTCCTCAAAATATTAAATAATGGACTTATGTCTCTAAAATTCACGTTTTTACTGAACTCAGTGGGACAATATTCATTTTGAAATACATTTGTGAAGGTAAATTGAAACAAATATCACTTTACCACATACATTTCGCAAAAGAACGAGAAATATGACCCTCTCCGGAGACGTTGAAAAAGAGATGCGACCTCCAAGTCTACAGCTGCCACAGAATGCCTGCAACTACTTTTATTGAACGCTTCATTGTTCCACAATATTCTGAAATCGGAAGATATCCGCCTCGAGGCAACAGAAATTACACAAAATTGCAGCTCACGGGAAAATCTTTGAAACCCGACAGAAGTCAAAAAGAGCACACAGTATTCAAAAAAAATATCCACGGTTGAGACAAAGACGCACTACACATTCGCGCCCCCTTCCCTCCCCCCTCTCAATTGTCCTTACATCTTACATTTCTGCATCATATTCCGTCGCAATGAAAAGTAAAAACATTGCAGATAGAATTTTTCTCCCTCTAATTCGAACCTTAAGTTTGTTCATTTAGAACTGAATTTTGAACGTGGTGATAATTCAGTAAATTCAGATGCAGGGAAAGACGGAGAGTGGCTGAATTGAGGTGGAAGCCAAAGTGCGGAATAAAAGTGACGAGCCAGACTCGAATGGAATAAAGTGAGCGCTGTTGGCGAATTGGCGGCGAGTCGCTTCACTGCTCTGTTGATTGTGCCATCGATTACAACCTTCATACTTTATTTGCTCAAAGGAATTAAGGGTTTTTACAGATTGGAATTAATTTATGAATCTAGGTTCCAGGTTTCACAATAACAGGGACTTTTTTTATGTAACGGTCAATCATTGCGCTGAAATTAAGTGCTTTTGAATTTCCCAAGAAAAGGCAACCAACAACACAATCATTACGCATTGTATCCCCGAAGAATAGGGCACAGGTAGAGGACACCCACTTGTCACTTGCGTTTCTGTCTCATGTATTTTAGAGCGAAGTTACTATTTCCAGTAACCGGGCAGAAGTTCAGACTCCGGGCTGCTACTGAGAAATTCCAGATAAAAAAACCGATAAACAATTTGCCCCACCTAGGAATCAAACCCAGCAGACAACCTCCCGGCAACAAACAACTACCAGTTTATTCCATTTATCAATCTGTATTGTTTATAACCTAATAGCTAGCTTAGACTTGCTATACCTAGGGACATGGACTGGCTGGTCATTATGTCAGTTAGAGCTAATAGCGTAATAATAAAATAAAATAAAATAAAAAGCCTTTTATTTCTTGTTACAAATTTAGGTTAACAACTATAGGTTACATATTGGTTTACAATTAAAAAGAAAAAAAAAAAACATTAAAACAGTTTGCATGCATTAATTAGTTAGGAGCTTTATTCTCTTAGGTGCTTTGTATTTATGGGTACAAGAAACCCCTCTCAACGGAGGGTAAAGGCCTCCTCCAAAGATGACCAGTTTTCTCTGTCTTCAGCTTCTCGCATCCAGTGTGTGCCTGCTATTTTTATAACATCGTCTATCCAGCGCGTATTTGGCCTACCTCTTTTCCTCTGGCCCGATGGTCCTAGCCATGAAGTTGTCGTTTTGGTCCAGCGATTATCATTGAGTCTGGCTACGTGTCCAGCCCATCGCCATTTTAGCTTCTGTGAGTAACTGAGTGCGTCGATAACTTAGTTAGTTAGAGACTATACTTGACGCACACAAGCAAACAAACGCGTGCACGCACTAAGCTAGCACACACAAATACATTCACACAGTAGTTCGCTTCTTAATCGTTGTTTTTGTTCCTCACAAAGTGAATAATCAGTATATGAGGGTACCTTGGTGTCAAATTGGCCAGCTGTACTAACTTTTTTTTATGTAACTACCCACACTCTTGCTTGTTTGCTGTTTATCTCATAATTATGTTGTTGTTAATAGTTTTACTTATTCTAAAATCTGCATGCTTCGTCATTAGACGACGATTATTTATGTTAAAAGTTAAATCTCATGTAAGTGAACTGTATCATGTTCTTATGAGAAATAAAGATTCTTTAAACCTAGTTAGTTTTCTTAGTTTTCTGTCTTATGGTGGTATGGCAGATTTTTTGTATCTTTTTGATTTTCAGGATGCTTCTCTCCATACTTCTTTGACTGGTTATGATCTTATTTTTTAGTTTACTTGTAAATTTCCACGTTTGACAAGCGTAAGTTAGTGATGGGAGTAGGCAGGTGTTCATGCCTCTACTTTTCAAATTTATGGACATGTCGCTTTTTAGGATTTCTTTGAGGTTCCAAAATTTCTTCCAGGTGATGTTGACCCTTCTCTCTACTTCTAGTTCGTTGTTGCGTGGGTTAAATGAGATTTGTTTTCCCAGGTCAATGTAAGTATCAGCATACGATAGTGGTCGACTTCTGAGATAAATAGGTATTTTAGTATGATTTGTCATGACGTTAGTTTTATCTAAATTGATTTCCAAGCCTATTTTACGACTTTCTTCATGTAAAGAGTTTATCATCAGTTGTAGTTGGGTTGTGCTTTCTGATAGCAGAACTATATCATCCGCAAATCTGAGATGGCTCAGGTAACGTCCGTTGATGTTTATGCCCACTTTTTCCCAGTTTAGTTTGCCGATGATAGACTCTAGCACCGCTATGAAGATTGTTGGAGAGATTGGGTCTCCTTGTCTCACACCTCTTTTTATTTGTATGGGTGGTCCAGTGGTTTCCAACTTCACTCTGCTGGTATTATTGTCATAGATGTTTTTTAGGACTTGTATGTATTCCAAAGGTACTTCATGTGATATTAGAGCTTCCCAGATCGATGAGTGGAGTATGGTATCGAAAGCTTTTTGGTAGTCAATAAAAACTATATAGAGTGGTTTGTTAAACTCTAGGAATTTTTCTAAAAGCATCTCTAGCGAGTGTATGTGATCGACTGTGGAGAAGCCTCGACGAAAGCCCGCCTGTTCAATAGGTTGAAATTTTTCTGTTGTTACTTTTAATCTTTTTTCTAATAGCGACGAGAAAAGTTTATATAATGATGGCAGTAGGCTTATCGGTCTGTAATTACTTATGTTATCTGGATCTCCTTTTTTGTAGAGCAGAATGATTTCCAATTCAGACCATTGGCTTGGAGAGTTTGTACTGGTCAGTATAATGTTGAACAGTCCTGTAAGAGGTGTAACAAGACACGTCAATCCTGCTTTTATGACTTCATTGGTGATCCTGTCAGGCCCTGGGCTTTTGTCTGATTTCAGTGTTTTAATTCCTTTGGCTACTTTCTCTTCGGTAAAGGTAGCCATCGCTCTTTCTGTATTACGACTCGGTAGCTTGCATGTTGACTGATTTGGTGAGCTGTATAGGTTTTTGTAAAAATCTGTTGCTATTTTGAGTATTTCCGATCTATTTTGTGTAATTTTAGTTCTGTTTTTTAACTCTTCAATTTATGTGTTTATGTGTTTTTAATTCTTTGTATGCTTTCTTGGCACTGCCTGTGGATGTTTTTTGATCGTTTGTGTGCGATGTACCTTATAGTCGTGGTTGATTCGTTTACTTATGAGTTTGTAAAGAGCTTTTAGCTCATTTTTCATAGCCCTTGATTTCGGTTTAGTCTTATGTATTTCTTGTCTTCTGCTGATTAGTGCCTTAGTTCGTGCTGATATAATTTATTTAAATAGCGTAATAGCCAGCTCTTAACATTTCAAGTCTCCAATTAAGTGTCTTTATCAACGGCTTGAAGCAGCTCTACGATACGGCACTCAATGGTTTTACCTATGAAGCTCAAATACAAAAAGAATAAATTCCTATTATCTGTTGCTATAACCATGAAACTACATACTACAAGGCTTTAGTTATTACTGTGTGCAATAACATAAGCGTGCTTAATCACACTATAAGCACACTGAACGGGGATTATAATTGTAAATGCCGTTGTTCCGCTGGTCCTTAATGTACGCGCGCCGCAATCCTCATTACCGACAATCCGGTTATATTCCGGTGCAATGTGTTGCCGTGAAAATATGAACAATTTGTCCCGAGGCGATTATAATGTTCCACACTATACGAGTGTTGGAACGATGTTGGACTTGATTATTGATATTAATTTAGGTGTAATGTCGAATTTAATTTTTGTACTTAGTTTCCAAAGGATATTTTTTTGCAATTGTTTTTTTATGTGGTAACCGTTGTGACCAGGCTGGCTATTGCTACAATACAAATGGGCTTGACGAAGCTGTATCGAGTAACAAAATGAGACTTTGTCATGACTGTGGGTTTACTTGTCAGCGAAAATGGATATTACTTTATTGACAAACTTATATTAATCATTTACTCTAATATATAAAATTATCTAATAAAATAAGCAAATATTTTAATTTGACATAAATACCAATATAATACAACAAATTCAAAATGTATGGTCATGGTCAACAACACGTCAAAAAAATTGGTTTGTTTGAACTAAATGGTTTGAGTTTGAACATCATGAAGCCCAAAATAATCATTCTGGTCAACTCTAAGGAAGAAGGTATCCAAAAACATCAGTAGCACCAGCTGTATCCCTCACAAACAAAAGCAAACACCGCTTAGCCCACAATCGATCCAAAACAAAAACAAATCGCTATTCAAACCAAACACGACACATACGAGCACCTAAACACAATGAAACATTAAAATTCCTCGCAACAGAATCAGCGCGGCCCAGCGGCAGCCAGCGGCAACCAGCCCACTTTATATTCAACGGAATCGATTGCCGCTGTAAAAGACTCTTTGAGTATTGAACAGAATTAGAATTTAAAATATATTGATTCCCTCATGAAATGGTGGGAGCTCCGATGAAATATTAAATGAGTTGGTTTTTTTCTGCGATTGGCCGCGAGCAGCTGAGGCGGCAGTAAAAGCGATACGTGACTGCTTTTCAGACATCCAACTGTTCTGTTCTAGTCTCATGGAGCTGGTTGATTGTGTATTTTGTAACGTGTGGGGTGGTTATGTTGTTCATTATAGTTTTTTAGCATAGTCTTTACTTGTTTGGTAATTACTAATAACTTATTGAAAGAAAATTCAATAACGCATCCGTCAAGATACTTCCGTACTTACTCACAAGACTCTTAAATCATTGGTTAATTTTATTAATCGATGCCGAATTATATGCAAATATGAGTGTAAGATAGCCAACAGTTCAAACATGTTTGGCCCACAATTAGACTGCAAGACTTCGGAGTAGCTGTTACCGCAACGTCTATTTGTCCTTTTAAATAATATTGATAGAAAACTTATTGGTTTCATTACATTCTCAGCATCATTCAATAAATACTAAGAAAAGCGACTCGAAGAATACGAATTGCATTCCTCTATTAGAAAATAAGTTCTAAAGTATTTTTAATTAGACCGAGACTATCACCACACATACTCGTTCAGACGCTAGAACTTCACTATACACATTTTTCATCGTATATATTCGTCATCGGTACTCCGCGCACACTCGATCACTATTGGTCACGCGTTGCCTCGTTGTGGAAGCTGGAGCTAGTGTGAGTATGTTGGAAATTATTATATCAAATACTTCACGGGGTAGGCAGAAGCTTTGTTCTGATGAAGTAATACATTCCTACAGTCCTACTGCAATTATATCTCGTGTAAACTTTCATCCTGGACTCGATACTGTCTTGTTAGGTTAGTGATAATAAGTACGACTACTGAGCTTGGAATATTAGTTCAACAGCAACAAGCAATGTGTGAACTATATGTTTTCAATTAGGTAATTCTTGGTATTATCCCGGAGTCAGGAATTGTTGGTGGTTCATAGCGAAATGTGAATATGATTAAACTTAAATTTTTTATTTAAATTAAACTATTTAGAGGTACATTTGAACTGTCAATGAGTCAGTTAGTTGGCCAGAAAGTAAAAGTTAATTGCCCCTTCCAAAACTAGATCACTAAACAGAAGAATCTCTATGAACTAGAAACTCCACGGGCACTCTTACTAATACCGATGTTATCACAAATATTATAAATAAATCCTGACAACCTAAAACACCAAACATTTCCCATGATGAATTAAAAATAAGCCAAATACGGGATGAAGTTTAGAAGCAACATAAGTTATTCAAAGCCACACAGCGTAGCGGCAAAGTGTCGGTCTGCAAGGCCTAAGTTCTAAAGTAGTTCCTAAGTTCCTCCTAGCGCAACCCTACCGCTGACTAATAGGTGTTTAGATATAATATGCATGGCTAACACCTTGTGGATACTACTAGATTATCAGGCTTCACTGACAGATATTACCAGTTGGCATCAGCTAAATTAAGTTGTAAATGAAATCTTGCTTTTAAATGCTTCTAGTTATGTAGGTATACATTGAACTTTCATATGTATTTCTATCTACCTAGCTAGGACCAAGTCAAGAATAGCGAATAAGCAAGTGTACCAAAGTGAAGAGCCTACTTATGCAGACATCTATACTACACGTTATACAGTAATAATCCAATATTGTTACATATAGCGGACCCTCAAATAATTATCTATTACCAAAATTAATGAATAAAAATAACCACTTAATTCTGAAAAAACACGCCTGAAGGGGTAAAAACAAAATGTTAGGGCATAAGTAACAATTTGTGTACCTATATATTATACCTAGCCTATATTTAGCCGATGCCTATGGCTGCCCTTATCCACTGATTCTGTAAAGGACAGATTTAGAAGGTTATTTTAATTGGTCACCAATTTTATGCTTAAAGTCACTTCCTTTTCTTGATTAGGTTAGCTGACATTCACAGTCCTCTGTTCGTACCTAAAATGTCGTAATTAAAACAAAAAGCTTTGACTGCGGGAATGATAAAGTTGAGGGATATCCGGCTAATTCATTATTTTTACAAGTCGGCAGGACTTTATTACGGCAGGAAGATATTTCAGGACCATCAATGAAGTACAATAGTACTTCGTTAAGGCCTGACAATGATCCTGCCAATATCTGCCACAAGTATTCAACATTATTAAAACCCACTCATCCCAGAGACACAAACATTTCAGATACCTACATACAGTTAGTACCTGTCCTAAACTAGAGAATATTAGTCAGCAGTGAGGTCCAGTACAGTAATTACTCGGCGCGTTAACGAGCGTTTGATTGCGATGTAATGTCGCCGCATCCGACTAGAACCGCACTTTGTTCGTGTCACGAGCTCTAAGTCTTGCCTGGAGAAATAACTTGTTGTCTTATTGTTGTGTGGATGGAGTGCTAAGTTTTGTATAATGCGAATAATTTTACGAAACAAGGCTAGATGCCTAAGTCAAACCGATAAAGAAAATTGCGCACTTTAATGTCATTGAAGGGCCAAAGGTACTAGTAGCACTTTATACCTATAATCGTCGGGTAAAATAATTATTGATGTCAAAGTGAAAGAGAGAATTATGGCACTTGCCAAAACCTGTAAGGTATGATCCTTCATTTAATTCAGCGTAACGACACATTTATTATTAAGTCAGTAAATCAGACTTAAACGTTATCGCTATTCGACAAAAGTATTTGATCGCGTACAATTAAGACGAGGCTCGGCAAAACGGGTATGATTATGATGGTATATTTTTCAATCCAAACAAACAGCTACCTCTACCCTCAGTAATGATACTGCCTACCTACATAGCAACATCCCCAATTCTTCCAAACTACCCGACTACGGTACAAAACTCATCACTCTGTGGGTAACGAACGCACGGACCCGCGTATAAACAACATGAATATTTTAGGGAGTGTATCAAAGTGGCCGATAAACGTCGGGATCCAATATCGGGCCCAAACAAAGGCTTACAAGAGTTTAGGACACGCCCAGTGCGCTGCATATTCAACGGGGCCAGAGTCAACATGTTAGGTCGGGAGCTGGGTGCTCTGGACAACAGTGTATAGAATATTTTAGGCACGGCTCTTTGTGGAGGAGCTGGATCGGGGAGTACTTCCTTACTCATTTCTGCCGCCAAGCAGTGTTGTTGTGTTTCGATCTGAACAGTATGTTTATATGGTATTTCATTTTGAGACAATAAAAGAGAGAGTTAAATAAAATTCAGTAATTCTTCGGCGATTAGGTCTGCCGTCATGATGGTGTTAAATTATCTCTCTACTGCTTTGCGTTTGACATATTCTACTATCGTAATCGACAAACGCAGTCAGCCTGCTGCCACTTCAGTAGTACAAGTTAACATAGCAGGAATTATTCATACGGATAGGATTTGATGATGACCGTAATTAACCTCAAATTATTTAGTAATCTTAGACATCCATTTAGTTAGTAAATCTAAACCAATTAAACTGTCGAAATATTCTTGAAAACGATTTATACAAATAACTTGATAAGCTCTGGATCGTTAAAATCCGCAAAGAAAAGTGAACTGAAAGAATAATTATTTCTACTAACCACGTGTACGTTGGTGACCTCAAACGACGACCCGTTTGAGGGCTTATAAGAGAAAATTCGGAAATTATTTTATATGGCTTCTGGATGATTTAAAGACTCACTCGTGCCGGTGTCAATTAGTAGTCTAAGAGGTGGTTCCGATATTAGTATATCCGGCCAACTAACGTTGAGGTTGAAGATTAATAATTTTTTGCTTTTTTTTGTGCCTCCTGAAAATACTGATTTATCTGACTTGGAATCGCTTGAGATTCAGTTGAGCCTGTAATATTCCTTCAACACATAAATCTTTTAAAGTCGAATCATATTTGCATTCTAATGTAGCGGCAGCGGGCTATAATCGTAAAAATCTTATCGTGATTAAAATAGCCTGCCTCGTAATAATACTTCGTCGCGTTAATACGAGACGATGCGCATTCCTTCATGTTCTATCCACGACTCTTTAAAATAATTAGTATTTGGTTGGGACTACCTGAGTTCTGCCAATTATGACCAGACTAGCTTTTGACAGCGGCTTCGGCCGCGTGTATGTAGTAAATTATCCCACGGGAACCGTACATTTTGCCGGGATAAAAAGTTTATATCTTATATGCTATTCCAGACTATAATCTATCTTTGTGCCAAGTTTCATCCAGATCCGTTAAGAAGTTTTGGAGTTTATTCGTTACAAACATACTTACATACAAATCTTTCCTCTTTATAATATTAGTATAGATAACATGCACACCGCTCTTACCTTTTGACATTCAAAAGTGCCTTTCTTGTGCCTATTTGAAATAAATGATTTGACTTTGACTTTGACTTACCGGTTCAAGATTTTTACGGTGGATAGTTTTTACCAAGTAAACAGGGACATCTTCTTTTTCTAGTATTATAAAGAAGTAAAATTTGTTTGTAAGTAATCTTCGGAACTACTGATCCGATTCTAAAAATTCTTTCACTAATGAGAAGCCCTAGTTATACATTAACCCTGATTTGCGGGTGAAGTGCTAGTGTTACATACTTTGAGCGTTGTAGGTCTGAGGCACCGCACGAAACATTTGCTGTGTCGGAGTAGGCATGCGACGTTGCTGCTGATTAATAAAGTTTAAGGGTGAAACTTAAACGGTTGAGGTAGTGGTAGTCGGTTGAGTCTAATTCCTATGGGATTGGGCTATTCGGGAACCCCTACTGAGAAATTGTTATATCGTGGAGGAAATGGGTTAGTATTTAAACTCTTTAAGTTTCCGACAATACATAACATTAAGTTCTTGCTGCACATATTCAAGGGCCTTTTCAATGGTATCGAGTTGCATGCATCATTATGTCATGTATTTGTCTATTACTTTGCATAGTTTAAGACTTACAATAGGTATTTTTTTATGGGAAGGAATTTTTCAGATCAGATCACCGATCAGATCTCCATTTCTATCGTTTGCTAAATTCGCAGCGTCTTTTTCTATAATAAAAGTTTTGAGTACTGAGTTGGTGATTCCTCTGCAGCTGCGCGAAATAAATCTTAAACAACGATACTCAAGCAATTTATTTATGCAAACACTGATCTAAATATATAAAAGTATATATACTCAGTCAGCTGTTTCGTATCCGCAGTTGAGGCAAAGTAAGTGAAATTAATGATGTCAGTAAATAGTGGAGGCGTTGCGGGCTGACACCAGTTTTGTGGCTGAGCAAGCTGGTCAGCTAGGAAGTTTCTTGGGCTTGCTAAGAAGTTGAGAGTAATTCTTTTGTTATTCAGGCATTTTTATTTGTACATTATCCTCGCGTATAAAAAAAACCATCATGGCAAAAAATGAGTTTACAATCGCTAATAAGCAAATTATTGAATTGGATAAATAACTATTCACCTTATGAAGTATTTATAGATAACAGGTGAAATTCCACAGTTGAAATAGTCACTATGCAAGTTCTCGTGCTTTCCCATACTTACTTGTAAATTAATACCATTTCCTATACAAAAAACACTGGCTTGAAGTCCCAGCTCCCGGGCTACGTCCACGCATCGCTGCCCCGTGACCAATATGTGAGCGTAGTCTCATATACCTTGCATTTGCATACTTTACACGCACTCATTAAACACACATAATATTGTTATTTATTGGAATTTTAATCAGCGCCCTCGTTAATAACGTTTTATCAGGAATTATCCCGCGTTAGTGATCAGAAATCATGCCCTGTGAATGATTAATAGAGCTTTAGCTGTTTATTGCACGGATGTGTTTACTACCTATTTCAAAAAAGGAGGAAAAAAGAGATCGTATGTATGTTTTGTTTTGTAAATTTATTTTTACATTATTGTCCGCGCGGTTGTCGCATATTTTTTACTAACTTTTCTTTGGTAGATTTTCAGTAAGCTTAAATTCTATGAATTTAATAAGCTGAGTGTGTGTGTTGATGATGTTATAAAGTTTCGTGTCACTGTTGCTTACATAGGGTATTGGTGTGGGGTATGTATAACAACTAAAATGTGTGTTAATTTACTAAAAAGAAAAACTTAGGTACTTCAGCGAAATTAAAGATTTTTTCATCATGCCATCAATCAAAATCAATGGAAATTGAAATTGAAATGGAAAAAAATATTTATGTGATGATGTCAATCAGTTATTTTAATGATATCAATCAGTTATTTTAATGATGTAAGTTTTTGTTATAATAATGATGTAATAACCACACGACGACGCGGCGACGCCGTGTCTCTACTTTGACGTCGTGGTGCGGCTTGCGCGCTACTGAACTCTGGGTCTGTGACGGTAGAGCTTAATTTGCCGAAGTAGTACCCTAGACCCGAAGAGAGATACAAGAACCCGCAGGGTAGCATGTGGCGAGCTGTTGGGCAGTAGCGACCCCACGGACCCTACGTCCCGGGAGAAGTCTTTTTCCTCACCTCTGGCTTGCCTTTATAGGCCAGCGTGAGCCTTGATTCGCAAGAGCATATTACCATATAACATATTACCATTATTTTATCGGCAACACTGGTTAGGCCTAGAACTTCACGTAGGCGAAGTCGCAGGCAGAAGCTAGTTTCAAATAAAATTTAAAACATGTCAATTGACCGGAATTTATCTCAAATATTTTATCTTAGTTATCAGTAAAACAACATCTGTCTTTCAAAATTATTTTATCTTCTCAACCAACTTAAATATAATTTACATCTTTCTTCCACCTTTCTTATATCAAAACCAATAACGTTGTTATAGTATTCTGTCAGTACAAATATGTGTGTTATTAAACAAAGACTTGAACCAGGTAGTTGAGGGCCTTTCCCTTCTCGCTCTTTAGCCGAAGGTTGACGAAGGACGAGCCAACGCCTCCCGCCGTGATGGTCGGCTGGCCCTTCGACTTATCTATATCGATGGCTGATATGCTCTGCAACAATAAAGTTTAACATGTTTAGTAATGCAAATTTTTCTTCACTTCGGGATTTGGGAGAGCGCGTAAATTACGCTGCGTTATCCATTTAAATATGAAGTCAGAGATTTGTATTTGATGAGCTGAAACTGTCCTTTTTCTTGTGACTTACTCTAGCTAACCTTTTGACATGAGGTGACATCACAAAATTATGGCTAAAATCACAAAAAATGTAGCTAATGTTAAAAGGCGAATATGAGAAACGAAAACAAGATTGGCCCACCTCACGTGTATTGGCATCAAGGTTAAAAAATGATGGTGATTGGACAGATCGTGCTGATATAAAAGTAGATAATTTATCATGAGCATTTAGTTATTTAATGAATGCTAAAACAATCTCACCTTAATAATTTTAGTATTATTTGAATTGTAGAACACATTTTTGATCCTTGTAGTGAAGGGAATGGAGCCTAACTTGACAGTCTCCTGGTACCCTAACTGTGAGTTGGCTGCAGAGCCAAGCTGCAAGTCTTCAGCACTATACAGGGCCACACACATCGCACACACTAACAAAACATTTGTAATAACAGACATTTTGATCTCCAAATTATTATAGGTCTTGTTCAAGCAAAGGTTACTTTGACAATATGTCCTAGAAGATTTTTTCTGCAGATTTATATTACTTGATTTCTGTGGTGCACTTGAGATAGAATGATAATGCTAAGGCCATGAATCATTTTATCGAGCGATTGATAAGAGTTATCGATGGGTGACTGACAGTGTACTGCCAGTACCTACTCAACGGTGTAGTGATTCATCTCTTTATTTGATGGGTAAATTACACGGGAATGACACTGTATCTGTTTACCATATTGCAGCTTGTACATGGCGCAATCAGGCATTTGCCTTGACAGTGATACTTTATTTTTAATGAAGTATCGCGATTGTGGTAATTGTTTGTAATTATTTTTTTCGACGGAACTTCCAAAGTTTCAAATTGTATTAGAGTAATCACACTATTCCAAATCAAGAATTATATTAGAAGATTATATTTTTTTCCCATAAAATATAATCTCTCTAACACACTTGTATTGTTTTAAATAAACATTCAATAAATATTTATTTAAACAATACTATCTACCTAAGTTCTTATGATAAATACATTTTTGAAACCTAAAATTCATCACCAGTTTTAAATCCATTGTTTATTCAAACAATAGATTTTAAACTGGTGATGAATTTTATGATTTTATTCTTGATTTTTATGTGAAACAAATTACGTTTACAACAATTGCATTGTTTTCAGCAATTTTATTCTCCGTAACAATTGTTTTTAAACGTCATCACAAATCACAAGCAGTATAAATAAAAATGAAATTAAACAACTTTTAAACAAGCATTAACTAAACAAACCCATATGTTACTAAAACAACCTCAAAAAACTATTTTTCAACCTTAAAATATCACTTAACAGTTGAACATGAAAAAGTGATTCAGCGCACCAATTCGTTGGGCACTACGGCTTTATCAAAAGTTGGACACATTAGTACCAGATGTGGGCGATGTGGAACGACTTCAACATATTTTTTATCCCGTTCGCATTTGAGGGTTATGATGCCATCCATATTATTGGCCGCCCTTTATTCGTCAGCTGGGATTCGAAGGGATTTTTCTTCTCTTCGTTTTTTGTGTTAATTGTTTTAATGCTCAAGTGGCGTGGAGGTTTTATGTTAACCGGTTTTAATATTTATAATATTTTGGGTCCTAAAATGTAACTATCATTTCAGCAGTGTATTTTCCGGCCAATGTTATTTTTCAGTCCGTACGACATAAGTGATTATGTAGGTATGTTTATTATTTACCTTAACATGATATGAAAACTAAAAGTAAAAATTCCCAAACAATGCGACACTGCCACTTGGTACATAAGTGAGATATTATTAATTCATTGATAGTGTCTATCATCACGAGAGTTTCTAAATTCTTTTCTCAGAAACGGATAATGATTACCATTTTCCTTATGAATGCAGAATACCATAATAGTATCTATCTGAAGTTAACTGCTACTCAGAACTAGATAGCAGAACTGAACTTGTTCAGGTAAATACTGCTGTGTTTCCGTTTGAAGTGCATGGTCGCCAGTGAAATTACAAGCATGTGAGATTTCCTAACTTTGTCGGTGTGTGAATCGGAAAGTTACCA
Source organism: Hyppa rectilinea (assembly GCA_951799385.1). Classification (NCBI taxonomy): domain Eukaryota; kingdom Metazoa; phylum Arthropoda; class Insecta; order Lepidoptera; family Noctuidae; genus Hyppa; species Hyppa rectilinea. The sequence goes on from OX637304.1 coordinate 671,800, forward strand.
CTCGTACTGTCAGTGTCTATAGACGGTGGTAACCATTTCTCATCAAAAACCTACAAAGTGGTCGTACAAACTCAGAAGAATACAATTTAGAAATATATATAGCTATGAAAAAATATCTTAAAAATTTTTGATGTAATAAAAATAACATAAATTCAAAGTTGTATATATTTGATTTGTTTCAAACTCAAACTCAAAGTATTTATTTCAAATAAACCAATTACAGGCACTTTTGAATTGTCAAGGGGTCTATCAGCTAAGCGGGATTGTCCGAAAGGCTACGGAGGGAACATGGATGGGTTTTAGTCAGTAAGAGTCTGACACTCCCTTCCGCTCCACCCAGAGCGGGAGAAGTCATTGGATGATTGCCCAGACTGAAAAAAAAGGGGTCTATCAGTCAGAAAGATGAAGCTAGTTGCCCATTCCAAAGCAGTAGGTACCTATGGTGAAGAACGGGCAAGAAACTCGGACACTCTTTTAAACAAAATATGGTTTAATAATGACTATTACTACAGTATTTTGTTTTTAGTTAAATGATCCAAAATGAACTGTAATTTCTAAATATTGTGTGTGAGTGAAGTGCACTTGTGATAAAAGTATTAAAAAATTCGAAAAACTAAATTTACCAAAAAAAGGAAATCCACCAAAGCTACACACAAGTCACGCGTATCGCAAATAAAACCCAGAAGTTGTTCGAACTTGTGCGATTGACTTTGACCAAACAATGACAAATATAACTTTGTGTTATGATCGTTTATTTATGGGCCACGGTGTGCCACTGTCGTGATGTACGGCTCAATTAACTTGCCATGAAGTTCATGGGCGCATGTATTTTGCAGAATTTTGCTATTGTGACTATATTGGTATCGATTGTGAAAAGGTAAAAGGGGTGTATTAATGTTTTATATGCAATACACTGTTGAGAAGAGCTCGTGGCTAAGTAATAACAGCCGCACCGATCGATCCATCAGGTTAAGCTATGCTTGCCGGGGTTGGTCCGTGGATGGGTGACCATCTTTACATATCAAGACTCTTCCGTGTCTCGGAAAGCACGTTACGGCTTAACGTGCTTTCCGAGGCATGGAAGAGTAGTCCAGGCTGTCATTCGTGGATCTTTGGCAGTCGTTACGGGTAGGTAGTCAGAAGCCCGAAAGTCTGACAGCCAGTCTCACCAAGAAGTATCGTATTACCCAGTTACTGACTGGGTTGTGGAAGTCAGATAGGCAGTCGCTTCATCTAAATACTGGTATTCAGCTGCATCCGGTTAGACTGGAAGCCGACCCCAACATAGTTGGGAAAAGGCTAGGCAGATAGATTTATTGCACTGTATTTAAAATCGGCGTTCTAAGGCGCACTGACAACTTCATATGGTTGAACCATGACACTATAAGGTAATTTTTAATGTTTTGAAGAAGGTAAATTTAAAACTTGGGTTGTAGGTTGCAAAGAAAGTAAGAGCCTACATAAGTGGCGATGCCGAATAACCATATAGGGCACACTGTGGCCTGTTAACGTTGTTATCAGCTTCGCTTGTTATCAGCCTCGTATAGCTGAAAAGATGATACTTTTTATTAAATATTAAATGATTGTGCTTTAAACATTTGGCACCAACAACACGAAAACCCTCACAAAAGTCATTACAAACTCAAAACATTAAATAAAAATTCACATTTCAATACCACAACCGTATATTCAAATAGTAACGCGGAACCGTGTACACCGGGCAACGCAGTGTGGACATTACTTTCATTTTACGATGTGATAACACCGCACACTTGTTTGTAACACAACTTTTGGGGACCGTTGTACGCTTTAAGCCAAGCCGTACTGTGGGGGAATTAAGTTTCATGGTTTATTTCGCGAGCCTGTTAAACAGGAATGTTTATTATGAATATTAAATACTTACATAAGTTTGAAGTATTTAACGCTTGATAATTTTGTTGAGCTCTCTGTGAAAGAGCTCATCTGGGGAAATGGCCAACAAGCTCTCGACTTGAAAAGAAATGGGTTCCGTATCCTATGTTGATTGCTGCAACACTCGATAGGGTCAACTATTTTGTCGGCAACCTTACAGATACAGTTCAACGGTTGACAATTGACTCAAAACTGACTTGGAAACATCATGCATCATTAAACAAGATTAAGTAGGTTCGCCTTTGCTTTATATAAACTTTAGAAAATAGTTAACCACGCAGCTGTTTTAGCTGCGTATTATGGCTATGTAGATTCCATATTACGTTACCGAGTAATTTTTTGGGCAAATTCCTGCGAAAAAGAGAACCTTTTTAAAGCACAGAAGAGGTGCATAAGATCAATATGCAGTCTCAAATCAATGGAAAGTTGCAAACCGCATTTCAAACAACTTAAAATACGATATAACGTTACCGTGTATTTACATTTGCGAGACAGCATTGTTTGTCAAGAAAAATAGCGAACTGTTTAAGAAAGCTTCAGAGCAACTATATAGATCGACAAGACAAGAATATCGTCATGAATTATGTCTAAGACACTCAAAAACCCCCCTTATGCACAAAAGCATCCTCTGTATGGCCCCGAAGATATTCAACAAAATTCCAAATGATATTAAAGATCTTAACTTGACACAAATAACTTATTGACTGAAAAATGCTATTATACCATTGACGAATTCCTTTTTGACAAAATGTAATAAGTAAACTAAATGATAATTATGTATTTATGCTTGACAATTCAAAAACCTACCTTATTAATTGTATTCAAAATGGTTATTATAAAAGTTGATTGTATTCGAAGAAATTGAAATTTATGTTAATTTGTATGTAATATTGATTTTATATTCTTAAATTGCTCAATAGTGTATGGCCTAGTGGGTAGTTTTTTGAGTTACCATATCCTAATTATAAGACCTATTGTATCACCAAAAAACATACGAATAAATACTTTGACTTTGACTTCAAATGTCTTATGTGTCTAATGCCACAGTGCTACACACAATGCCACAGAAAATAATATTAACTCAAGACAAGACAAAGCTATAGTAATGTATTTTGCCAATTCGATACGTATTTAAAATACAAAACAATAGTCTACAATTTACCTTCCAAACATATCAAAACAGAATTTTATTTAACGTTTCATACCTTCATCTTGCATAAAACATGATCCTAACAGTATCTCAAAAACAGTTGTTACAAAGGAGATACACAGGGAACCACCAAAATAGGCCGCCGAAGAATTATACCGTTATCATATATATAAGGATTTAAAGCCTTCGCGCCAGTCTCCGCGGGGCGCGGGAGGGCGAGGGCAAAGCTCATGGCATTATTTTACCTGCAATTTGTTTTGTTTTTATTGCCTCCTGAGATCCCGTTTATATCTAGAGTTTAGGCTGAAGTGGGACATTCTGTGTTAAAATTTTGTAAAGAACTATGTTCTGATAAAGAGTAGGACACTGCTTTTATTAGCGTGAGAGTTGTAACAGGTGAGTTATTAGTGAGGACAAAGATGGCAGGTACAAGGCCCTGCTTCAACACGTTACCATGGTCACGGCAGCGGCTCTATTATTCTACTAGGCTCATATTACGTAACTGGTTACGTAATGCGAAAAAAACTAAACTTTAAAACTACTATGCTGCGCCTACTTGTATTGTTTTTTATTCTGGTGGTTTCATTATCCGCCCCTGTATCCTGTTCTGCGGCCAATCCGGTAAAGTTCTTGCTTCTGTTATCGTTTCAGCAGTAACCTGTCATCATGTCATTCGTCAGTAACGTCAGTTGTCTGTTAAATATCTTAATATATTTATGTACTTAGATAGGAAGTCGCTCCATGTAAAATATTGGTATTCAGCCTCATCTGGTTAGACTAGAAGCCGACCCCAACCTAGCTGGGACAGGACTATGTAGAATATGGCGTTAATTTATGTACTTGGAAATTTGCAACAAGAAAAAATATACCCTTAAGTCATTGACTGCCGCGCAGCAGACACAATAGAAAAACTATTGTTTGTCGGACACACGGTGACCGCGTTGGCGTTCAACGTGTTAAAATAACTTCAAATTATTTACACCTCTTACACACACCGATGTTTCCCACACTTTGAGGGTACTTGCGAATATAATGACAATTCATTGCGGGACCAAACGCCGGGGCGTGTCGGGGCGAAACAAAAACATGAAGTAATCGCTAAGTTGAGCTCTTTCGCGCGACGCCTGAGTTCCGCATAATTAAATAGTGATTAAGGCGCCTGTTCAACGTTCAGACTCAGAGGATCGGGTGCGAAGGTAATAACGATGTTGGTAACTGAAATGGAACTTAATTTTATTGAAGCTGGAATTAGTTACACTGATATACTTTAATGATTAATTCCGTCACTATGCAGTTTAGATTTCTTTGAATTAAATTGGTTCAGTGACCAAGAACTAATACCAATAAAACGCAAAACTTAAATACAATAAACAACCTAAAATAAAATATGTATATCATGTAGCTACACGAAGTAAAAAAAGGGAACCGCTCATAGGGCGTTCTTGACCTCCAATGCAATGTCTATAATACCTTTATAAGTAGAATTAAGAGAAGTAGATTACCTCAATGATAAATAATAACTCATGGCTATGGTGATCCGTTAACAGCTGTTTCCAACATGGCCTACGATAAAATGAACAAGTCTGACAATAAAGAAATTAAGGCATATCATAATGTGAACAGCCTGCCCCAAGTACACGGTGACTCGATGAATGATTCGCGGCGTCTACTCACGCACAGCCGATGCCCGCGTTAACCTTATTAATTACTTGCAACACCTTCCGACACTGCTTCGCTGATTTGAGACGGCTTGCGTTGGGTTTCATAAGGTTGAAGCTTGATTATCTTAATGACTTTGTTTTATGTTTTGTTATAATTTCAAATTATACCAATTTATTGATGGTTCATAAAATATAAATAAAATCTCAACTACTAGCCTTTTCCCAACTATGTTGGGGTCGGCTTCCAGTCTAACCGGATGCAGCTGAATACCAGTATTTTACATGGAGCGACTGCCTATCTGACCTCCACAACCCAGTTACTAGGCAACACGATAACCCTCGGTAAGACTGGCTGTCAGTTTTGCGGGTTTCTAATGACTGTCAAAATGCACAAATGACAGCTGGGATCAACGGCTTAACGTGCTTTCCGAGGCACGTAGGAGTCTCGGTATGTTAAAATGGTCACCCATCCACGGCCAACCCTGGCAAGCGCAGCTTAACCTGATGGATCGACCTGTGCGGCTGTTAGTACTTAGCCATGAGCTCCTCATAAACTGTAAATAACAGTCTACTTGAAATATTGTTAGTCATATTGGAGTAAAGGAAACCAACCCATATACACATATATATATATATATATATATATATATATATATATATATATTTAATACCTACACTAGTCAGGTACACATAAAGCAACCCCTTTCCTTGTTCAATTTATCAAGAACAATTATTCTGCCAAGTTTAACCAAAGTCATTGCTAGTCTTCACATATTTCATTTCATAATTACTTGTTACATGGCTTGCTAAATTCCCACGACCCAAAAATAACTTCCAGAGCGCCCAAGAGCCAGTTACATCAAAAAAGCAATACAAGCAATCCATACAAGCATGTAAACCTCATCTATTTAGACGAGCACTCTCATCTCGAGTGAGGACTCTTGACTGAAGAGCTTGACGTTTAAGATGACTCCATTGTTCTGCAGCTGGTCGTTATGATATAAGAAGCAGTATTACTAATGAATAGCTTTTAAACCATTATAAAATACTAAGGATTTCTGTTAGTATTAGTAAGTTTTTTTCTTTTTAATAGCATCCGAATAAGACAGATGTTGTTCTTTCTCAAGTAACCAAAGTTCAAAGGTCTACTTCCTCGTATTTAGTTTCTTAATCATTGCATCAGAAAGAAATAAAAAAAAAAAGAAAAACTGTTTATTCTGCACAAACAAAACGCAAATTAGTAACTAAATACACCCTTGCAAAGCAGCTAAAAACCTCATATTCAGAGCTATTAAAACAATTGACAATCTGTATGCTGTATGTAGCTGAATGATGTCAACCTATTAGTGGGCTAAAGCATACCCATAAACTTCCACTCATCAATTAATATCTATTCTGGGCGTCTCGCGTATGGCGACCAGCAGGGTAATTGCAGTCCCTTTCATTTTATAAATTCAACAACATTTTTCAATGGGTTAAGAATATCCTTCAAAATCCTTTGGATTGTGATGGAAAGTCTGTTACGCAAATTTAGATACAAGTTGTATGTTTGAAACTTGGTTATTGAATATCTACATGTTCCACGCATGCTTATAAAAAGTGGTGGTTCTATTTCACTTAACGGTTTTTTTTAAGATGCCAAACAAAATGAAGCATCAACAGCGATACAAAGGTAAACGCCATCTGTTTAGGCAAAACTTCTCAACTCGAGTGAGGACCCTTGATACGGGGGCGGCGAGGAGCCGGTGCTCAGCGAGCCTCTTCATTGTTGCGTCTGATCGATGCTACTTGTACCGTATGGTACGGAGATCAGGTGAGAAGAACTGTGAGAAGAAAGAAGAGGAAGGTTTTCAGGATTTAATACTTTACCATTCTTTTCTGCCTATCACGGTCAAAAATCTAGTCATGTGTTCTTAAACATTACTGAAATGTTGCTAAACGTATACAGCATAATTGCTTAGAATGTTGTAGAAGCAATGGTAAATGTTATCCGTTCTGGACGTAACCACTGAATGAACAAAGGTTAATTACCATTAGTACAACTTAACACGCGGATAAATAGCAGATTAGAAGGCACTGCAGACTGTCCAACAAACATAATATCTTCATATTCTAAACAAGACAACGATACCGTGGCAAAATGAGACTGTTTCAAAAACAATCCAACGAACTTTATCAGTTAAGTAAACTAGGACGTCAACCTTAAAATAAAATAAATTGTACCTTGTAATTCCTTCCTTGATGTGGAATGAAAGAAAAATATCCACAGTATCAGCTTATCGTGCTCGCTAGTGTAGAGTTAGCGAACGAAATGGGTTATTTAATAGGGTTCAAGTGCGATAAGGCGGCGACCTAACGTTAGTTATGCACTGCCTGCTCCTTAAACCTGCTGCCGTGGTGGAATGACATTTTTATTTCGCACTACACCCGATACCTTGTGTGGGTAGTTTTAAATTTATATTAGATCAAACTGTGTATAAAAGAAAAAACAGTTTATAGTACACCAACTTAGTTTTTATTTTCAAAACTACATTAATTTGTCTGTAAACTACATTAAGAGAGCCATATTATGCTATTCTACAATTTTCCACTTATTTCAGCGATAAACATCTACAGAAACTAAGTTAGTAAACAAACAGTGTTCCGTAATTAAATGCAAAAAAACAATCTGCCGATCACTCAAAAGAGAAAAAAAAAACTCCACTCCAGTTAAATTAAGAGAACAGTTACCGAGTAACTTACTACAAGGACGGAATGAGCACAAAATAAAATCACCGAGATCTCTCCCAGATAGAACGGTAAACAAGACGGCTTATTAAAAAAGCGGACGGCCAGGTAAACGAGTAAATGCTTGATAAGTATCTTGTTTGAGACAAAGAAGGACCAAACAAAAGAGGCGTATCGTTGTTTTTTAATTTCACGAGAGCGTGAAGAGTACCGAGAAGATGTACTATGCGGAGTTAGCTTCTGGTACGACAATAGATACTAGGAATGAACCTAATGGAAGCTAGGAAATTGATAAGCTGAGGAGTTGTTTATGTCAGACAAAAAACACCTCAATTTCTGTAGAAGTCTCGAATATAATGTGAAAATGTATTGATAAATGAGACGAACTCGTTAGGTAACAGGGCACTGACTTTGTGTTCTATCTGATAAGTTTATATTAGTGTCTTAAGTTTGAGTGGAACACCATCGTGTCCTCGTAGAGGCTCGTAGAGAGAGAGGCTCTCTCGTCCCAGCCGCCGCGGGAGACGCGTCGGGGCTTTGGGAGCCACGTGACGACTTCCGGCCACCGTAGGCGCGGACGGTGAGTAATGGGTAGCGCACCGTCCGATCAGGACCTTTTTTTTTTTTTTTAAGGCTGGGAAATCATAAAAACCCATCCATGTTCCTTCCGTAGCCCTTTATGTTCCGGGGTAGCGGTAACCCTTTCGGACGATCCCGCTTACCCGGCAGGCTTGGCCCTGAGGGGCCCCTTCATATGCTGACATCTCTTTCCGATCAGGACCTGGCCCGTACCGGACGAAACGCTACCCCGGAACATAAAGGGCTAAGGAAGGAACATGGATGGGTTTTAGTCAGTAAGAGTCTGACACTCCCTTCCGCTCCACCCAGAGCGGGAGGAGTCATTTGATGAATACCCTTAAAAAAATGGTTTTAACTTAGATAGACTACGATGATACTTTTTGCAATAAAATGTCAAATTAAGGAATAAAAATAACAAACTTGATTAACTAAAAACTGAATCCCTTACTTTCTCCTCCTTACATTTCGCCAGCCATACTACCGACACACGTGCCACAACAACAAAAAACAAGTTGCCCCAGCGCGTATAAAATAGCAGTGTAACCGCTGACAATGTCACCCCACGTAGTGCGCGGTCGGGCCACAATGCGGCTGTCGGCTGCAGGGCACGTCTTTAAAACAATAATACCTTTAGAGAACTGATTGTCTACGCCGGACGTTTTAGCCAAATGATATTGTTGGGCTTTTAGCCTGCTTGTTGTTTATTTTTATGTAAGTTTTTTTTTTTTCTGGAATTGCGCAGAATTGACGATAGCGTGTACCAGATTGGGGTGAGGTCCTCAACTGTAGCCATTATTAACGGTTAATTTGTGACTTCTTTTATCAGAAGAGTATTTAATCAAGGAGCAATATTTACGAATGTGTGACGATAAGATATTTTTTATAATTCTGTGAGGTTTAAAATTATGCACCATATCAATCGGCAAACAGTAAGCTCATAAAATTCTTGAAATTAGCTGACAAAATGTCGCCTAGTATAGCGCAAGCCGTTTCTTAACAATTACTAAACATCGCTTAAACAGGACTGACGTCGTTCAAACTAGCTCCCTGTCTAACTAAACGAGAAAACACTAGTCCAGAACGTTCGCAGTGCAAACTGTAATAAAACTCGAGCGAACCGCAATGAATAATTCGTTACATATTTGATGTTTATACAAAAAGAGGGGAGCGTCTGTCAGTTTGACAAACGCCGTCGCAGGTGTCGCTTGTGTGCTCCAATCATGGAATGGAAATTATTCTCGACCCTACTCTCGAGCTGAATCGAAGCTACTCATTACAGCCACAGCCTAGCAAATCCTCAAATATATTTTTTGTAGTTCACAAACTCGAGGATTTGAATGTTAGAACATTTTTGCTCTGTACCATAATGGTGATCGTAGTAACTTCTGCGTTTAGTTGTTTAACAAATCAGTAGGGATGACGAAACAAATCCCTTAATTTGTATTTTCGCTTTCACATTGTTCGTCGTTCGGTTGTTTTTGTTGAATCTGCTGATTGACGACCCTGGCGAGTCGGGATTGCTCCGTCGTTCAACTTGTTGTAGGCTTTTTATAGCTATGTCTGGCCAGAAAGTTGCCTTGTTTTAATTGTAATGTATATTTCTATGGTTGTTTTTAGATAATCTACCGGTCGACTCTAGCTCTTAATAACTTTAGGATTGAATTAAATCTCAACAAATGATTGATACAGTTCTTTGCTTATTTTAGATAACATACCTAAATCCTTACCCATTGATTCTGTTTACTTCCAGGCTGAGTCCTGACCACAATGTTACGCCATCTTGTACGATGTTAAGCCAGTCCAATCCATTGCCACGCTGCGATATTTACAGCGGCTTCTGACCAATGTATTGGTAGACGAAACTCGTAGTTTTGTTGATCGGGAATTCGTGACTTGGTTACTTCTAGCTTCGCAGCCAGCCTGGCAGCTTGTAGTTAAGTTCCAATAAGATGTTTTACGTCTATACTCAATCTTTTATAGTATGGCAATCAATTGGGTAGTTAATTAGACCTCCTGACAAGGTGAAAACGGTGTTTTGCAATAATTTATTATGGATGACACAAACAGAAAGCCGTTTTGCTCTTTCCAACTGTAACTTTCAAACGACCTTAATATTAATTAAATATGAAAACCAGCTCATTTTACTACTTTATCTTAGTACTTAAAGCCAGCATAAACTTTTACATCATAATCAAAAGTAAAATTAACAAAGTCTTGAATTCAAATAAAGCCGAAAGGGTTCCCGCACGGCTACCGAACGGCGTCGGTTACGACAATCTGCAAGTTATTTAGCAACAGAGGAACATAAAGAGATCTAAATGACCGAAGAAGTAACAAATACCGATACAGGCAATGTAGTTGAAGTTAGGACGGTGAGGCAATTGAAGCGATACTTCATATTAAATCCTGAATACCGGGAAAATGTCTCAGATACCAACAGTTTTGTTTTAAGAGAAAAATTTTACAAGCACTCTCTACAACCGGTCTGTTCTTTAAAAATGTCAACTTGAAACTTAGGTAAAGTGTGTTTTTGTCTGGCTTCTAACTGTAGTGAGATGTTTTATACATTCTAAAACTCAAATTAAAACGAATCAAAATACAATTTAATCATATTTATGGCGGGACACTAAATGCTCACAGGTGTTATAACAATAAATAGTGTTTCGTTCAGTGTCCCGGAATTTAATACAAATTCGCTACTAATTTTATAAAATTCTTTTTTTTTTTTTAATAAAACTATTTTTTTTTGATAATCATATTTGGTTTTACTCCTCCCGTCATCCTTCACAACATCCATTCATCGATACAGTTACAGTCGTGAGCTCGTGGCATCTAATCGCCCGGAGTGCTCGCCTCCTCGACGTGACAGCTATTTGTCCAACTTTCTCCAAACGTATATTTTAGATTGTTTCAGATATTTTTTTACTCAGAATATTTTTGTTAACACGTTGAACGCCAACGCGGTCACCGTGTGTCCGACAAACAATAGTTTTTCTATTGTGTCTGCTGCGTGGCAGTCAATGACTTAAGAGATTTTGTACTGGCAAAATACATGCATTTTTTTAGTTTGAAGAAGTTAAATTACATATTTCAATGTAAAGTTTGTTTAAGCGCAATAAGCAGTTTTAACAAGGAACTCCCTTGTTTACAAAGTGCAACGTCAGCGCTATACTATGAGCTTGGTGTGCGACAAACTTTAACTCCACCGACTCCCCGAGAGTATCCGCTCAATAATAAATGAGACGACCCAACTTCACGCCTGTACCAACACTCTAGCTCTCCCATGAAAAACTTCAAAATGATCCCATCTGGAAACTTCGGCCAAACTAAAAACAACTTTAAATTTGACATCATAGAGCTTAATTTTAATTACTGTTGTCTTAAAGGCCTGTGTACACGTTTCCCTGAATTAGACATGTGTTAAAAGCTTAATGCATTTAATAGGTAAGTAACTTTGCATATTTAGTTGGTGTAATATTTTCGCTTCGACATTGTGTTTTTGGTTTGAAAATCTTAGGGAAAATCTTTCAGTTTATTGAGGAAAATTGTTTACGGTCTGAAAAAGAAGAAGGTTTTCGCCGAGAGAAATGTTTCGCAAAGGATAAAATCAAACACGTGTATCAGGCCATATTATATTTAACTGAAAACCATTTAAAAATAAAAACATTTTAAACCAAAATCTCCACAAACAAAACTGCGGTCTAACGCGAGTCCTACCGAGATAGACAGTCACAAGAATATAGAGAAGGCTCATTCTTAAAAACATGCTTTTATTAACATTAGTAAAGACACAAAAGCAGTCTAAAGCCAGACAATTAACTTAATTATGCAGTTGTGATGGATGTCGCAGTCTGTTTAATCTGGAGCCACGGTAATAGCCAAGAGGAGCCGCAAATATACAGCAAGGCGGCTACCTTTTTCGAAGCGTTTCGTCGTATTTTTCAAACTAGATAACGCTAAGGAGTTTCCATTCTCGAAACATGATGTAGCAGAGATAACTGTTTAGCTTTTATACTTATTAATACCTTAAATATGTCGATTTCATCACTGACTGACCAAGACTCGCTCATTAATACCTCTAGCGTACTTTCTGAAGTCCGGGAATGCTGAAATTTGGTTCCCATAAAGGCTCAAATTTGCTTACAAACTGCAAAAAAATGGAAATTTGTAACTGTGTCAATTCTGTATTTCGGAAATAGGTGGGTACAGTTGTCACCCTGGCACATCAACTTAACACAAACTGTCAAATTTTCTCAGTAGACTTTGAACTTACCAATTAACGTTTTAAGGTTTAAAATCATTTAAAGAAATTTAACAGGTTGGTATGCCATGAAGGTTGATGCGCCGGCGACCATATAAAAGGAAATTAAAAACCACAAAAAACATTACATGTAAAGTAGGTTGCCACGACTAACGCTTTCACTGTTTTTCGGCAATAACGCGTACTTAAAAAGCATCATTGTATATTAAGATAGACTCATGATAGCACAAGTTTAAACCTTAGTGGTTTTTGGTTGCTATTTAATTTGCATTCTGTGATAATATGTATAAATGAAAAAAAAAAAAAAAAAAGAAGTTATCAGACCCAATGTAGAGCCATACCCCTAACTCTACAAGGCCTAAACGCAGTGAAAGATTTTGAATAAAAGTCTTGGCAACTCACTTTACGTGAAATATTTTTGGTGGGGTTTTATTTAGTGTGTAACGATCAAGCTGTGATTAAATTAGTAACCTTTCGTAGAACTCTACTAGATAAAAACAATTTACGGCAATTTGTTCATAGAGGGCGTAACCTATAATTTATTGTCGTTATAATAGGTTAACGCTAAAGATAGATTAGAATAAGCTGCTTGCTAAACTGCAATGCTGGACTTAAGTCAATCCATTTTTAGAAGTGAACCTTTGACCCAATCTATTCCATGTAACATCACTCAAAAAAGCCCTCGTAAGGCCTCGCCCAACCACGTGTTTGTGGCCTGCTTTATTGCTCTTTTGATGTGAGGCCACGCTTCTCGCAGTAGAATTTCTCCTTTCATAATTATTCAGTGGATTCCCGTTATAAGTCGGCTTGCTAATTAGAAGGCTAGTTGTAATTTTATGTTCCGCTAGCTTTTCACTGCTTCTGTTATAACGCCAGGAGTAGTGAGTGGGAATATTGTAAGGATCTCGCCACACAGAAGCGTTTCTTTGGTTACTATTATTGCATAAATGAGGTTGTGGGGTGCTTTCAAAGAAATCGTTATATTCGCTACAAATAATTATATATTTAATGTATATCCTACTAATATTATAAATGTGAAAGTTTGTGAGGATGGATGGATGGATGGATGGATGTTTGTTCCTTTTTTGGGCAAAAACGGCTGAACAGATTTCAATGAAACTTCCCAATAATATAGCGTATACATCAGAATAACACATAGGCTACAATTTATACAGTCTTTGCGTGATTTGGCCATAATATAATGATAAGTTTCGAGTAAGTCAGTAAAATTTCTGGCCTCTGTGAGCTATATTGGCGTGCGCTGCCTAAACCATAAGAGTTACACGAAGGCAATGTGGGTCTGTTGATCTTAAATATTTCTATGTAAAAGTCCGCGACAGCATATGTCTACCTATTATGTGGAAGCCATTATATACAAAATAGTGAGCCATAAATACATTTCTATGTGATACTTTTTATACAATACACATTTTACATGGCAAAAACAGCTAAACAGATTTCGATGAAACTTCCCAATAGGTTTAGGTTTAAAGATATTTATTCTCAAAAAAGACACAAAGTCACTTACATGAGAACAATGCTTATAAAATTAATAATATGAAAAGTTCGTCACAGACGTCATTGCAGTAGGTAGGTAGAAATGATCAAACTCATCCAATGCATTCAGCTTGTAGCAAAGGTGTGATTTGTTATTAAATACGTGGCTAATTGAGCTTTGAATGCATTGAATGAATTTAACTTTTTTATATATGAGGGTATTTTATTATAAAATTGTGCTCCCTCAAACGTTAACATTTTTTTGCCAAACTTAGTCCTCATCCTCGGTAAAATCAAAAAACTAGCTCGGCGACTGCTACGTTGGGTTATTTGTTTGACTTGAGTGAACGACAAGTTAGTTTGTATACTTTTGTTGAGTACCTTTCGAATTAAAATACATGTGTTGTAAATAAATAGCTGCCTAATGTTCATTATTTTCGTTTCCTGATAGATTTTGCTTGTTGATGTTAAAAATGGGTAGTTAAAAATCATTTTTATTATTTTATTTTGTGCGACTTGAAGGCTAGCTAGCTTCGTCTTGGCCGCACTGCCCCAGATTTCAATGAGATATAGTAGATGTGGTTTCACTAAGGTGTTATAGATGGTGTGACGCAGTCTATGTGGAATACATCGTACTATGTTTCGTAGTGATCCAAGTTGTGACGTTAGCTTTGTTTGTATATGATCTATATGGGTGGACCACGATAGAAAACTGTCCATTCTTAGTCCAAGATATCTTTCGCACGATTTTTGCTGCAAGGGTACATTATTGATGAGTAATGGGTTATGTGGAGGTATTGTTTTATTTTTTGCTTTAAACAAGATATAGCATGTTTTTGAAGTATTTATAGTTAGCAAATTATATTGAAACCATGAAAAAAGGGTGTTTAAATCCTCTTGAGCCTGTGAAACTAGATCATGGATGGAAGATCCGAAATAAAATAAACAAGTGTCATCTGCGTATAGAGTAAGATGGCCATGTAATTTGATCTCCTGAATATTATTTATGTAGATTAAAAAGAGTAGGGGACCAAGAATTGATCCCTGGGGAACGCCACAGGTTATGGGTAAAGCGCCACTTTCATAATTATTATCCATCCTAACTAACTGCGATCTGTTTTTGAGGTAGGAAACGAACATTTTTAAGGCACTACCGGTAATTTTAATGGTTTCTAGCTTTTTAATTAGCAATTCATGACTAACGGTATCGAATGCTTTTTTCAGGTCAATGAAGATACCAAGGACTATATTTTTTCTATCTACATGTTGCTTAATTTTAGTAACGAGGTCAACTGTAGCTGTTAGTGTGCTGCTTTTTGGTCTAAACCCATATTGTCTGTCTGAAAGAAAGTTAATAGAAGTTAAATGTTTGTCTAAACGGCTGTGTATAATTTTTTCTAATATTTTTGATAATACAGGCAACACTGAAATGGGTCGGTAATTACCTGGGTCCATTTTGGATCCAGATTTGTGAATGGGAGTTACCTTGGCAATTTTCAGGCTATCAGGAAAATTACCGCTAGCTAGCAGATTGTTAAAGCATTTGCTTAGGTTGTTTGCTATAACATGTTTCATACATTTTATTGCTTTGGTAGTAATTCCATCTAATCCAGTACTACAGTTAGGGTCGAGATTTGATATAATTTTTGTAACTTCACTTGCAGAACATAGATCAAGACTTGATAACACTGGTGCGTTTTCGGGAGGAGTTTTTGGTAATGCATGTAAATAATTATCATGAAAGGGTCTAGGTATGTCATTCGCCAGACGGGAACCTATCGTGGCGAAGTACTCGTTGAAAATCTGGCAAATTTCATTTGGGTTAGTGATCTGTTTTGAATCGATCAATAGTTTTGAGGGAGCACAACTCTGTTTAATTTTATTATTTGCTAGGATGTTAATTAAATTCCACATTTTCTCAGGTTTGTTGACACAATCGGTAAATTTTTTGTAGTAATAGATATTTTTGGTGTCTTGCATGTGTTTAGCAACATGTTTTCGTTTGGTGGTAAATTCTGCTTCCAGGGCGGTGTCATTTGGGTTTGCCATTAGTTCTGTCCACAATGCATTTCTTTGGTTAATGTCATCAATTATATTTCTATTTATCCAGTCTTTTTGGGGTAGGTTTAAAATCTTGGTCTTTGTTGTTTTACTTTTGTTAATTATTGACTTTATTTTGCTTTCAAGTAGTGTGTAGTCATCATTTAGTTGTTCAAGATTTGTTTTTTCTAGTATATCATGTAGTTTCGTAAAATCAATAGCTTCGTATTGGGTCCGTATTTTTCCAGGGGATTTCGTTTTTTTGAGTTCAACATATATTTGTTTGTGATCTGACATTGACGAGTTGGCTATTGCCATGTGGAAGTGATCGTCTTTCAGGTTGGAGCTGACATGGTCCAAGATAGATTTCCTGGTATTCGATTCTCTTGTGCAATATTTTTTTGTTATTTTGTTTAGCAATGTATGTCCAATTCCCTTTAAGAGTTCTTTATATTTTTTAGTCTTTTTGTCTTTGTTTAATAGATCAATGTTAAAATCTCCAAAAACTATTGCCCTCTTTCTTTGTTGTAGTTGGGACTCATAAACCTCAAGAAAATCCGTGTAGTTAGTATCGCCGGGGTTGTATACGACTCCTACCTCCAATGCATATCGCTCTAGTCGTATCCATAGATAGTTGTTTCCTCCTGTGTACTTAGAGTCTGATAAACTGTGTTTGAGGTCATTGTGAACATATGCTGAAACTCCACCTCCTCTTGAATCGGTTCTGTAGTTGTAGTAGTGTGTGTAGTTATTTATTTGTAGTTCCAAGGCTTGCGTTTCATTTCTTATCCAGGTCTCAGTCAGTAAAATAACATGGATAGTACTAGGTAGCGATTGCAGAATGCATTTAAGTTCGTCGAATTTTCCTTTTTTGCGTATACTTCGAGCATTAAGGTAGAAAAATCTGAGCCGTGATTTTTTGGTTTCTATATGTTGGTAATTGTTGATAACTTGGTAGGTATTAGTGGCGACTGTCGAAAGTATGGAATAGTTTATTGTACGTAGTTTTTTGCAGGAGTTTTAATTATGGTAGGCGTGCCATTTCTATATTTTATTGATAGTCCATTCTCACCATCGTTTTGACGACGTAGTAGTTCCTCCTTTAGATTTTTAAAATATTTTTGCTGAGCTGGGGTTTGGTCTGAGAATATTTTAATGTTATCTGGCAACTTCTCTTTATTGCGTAGGAGATGCTTGGCGGGTGCTGAAGTGTCGTAGCATACCTTGATTCTGCGGCTTTTTCCCGGTGAGTATTTACCAATTCTAAAGATTTTAATCGGTTTCGGCAGGTCTTGGCACACTAGCAAAGTAATTTTAAAAATATCGGCATCATCTTGGGACATTCGTTCATCTGGGGTAGCAGCGGACTGTTCGGGTAGGCCAACAACAATTATATTTTTTTCTCTGCTATTTCGATTAGCTACCTCCATAATCATTTGTTCATTCAAACATAGCTGATTTTGAGTGTTTGAAATCGAAGGTTCAGATGTGGGTTTAATCATTTTAAGTTCTGACTCAAAAGATTTTAACTGATTTTCTCCTAGCGACACTTGTTTCTCTAATTTTGATACAGTTGTTTTTAATAGTTTATGTTCAATTATCATGCCAGATGTCGATGATTGAATCTCATTAATTTATTTATTTATTTATTTAAACTTTTCGCACACAATAAAGGTACAAAGGCGGACTTAATGCCTTAGGCATTCTCTACCAGTCAACCAAGGGTGGTGAAGAGATTAGATGGCAGGTGCTTTAAATAGTAGGAACATACAAAACATTGAGACTTGAATAAAATGGGTACATAAATAGGTTAAAACCTTATAATAACAGTTCATACTATAATACATAACATACATAATTATTTACTATAATAGATAACTATAATATATATATATATCATATATACATACATACATATATATATAGATACAAGGAAGACAGGTGGTGAGATAACTCTACGCTATTTGTTATGAAAATAACTCAGCAATTTCCGCTTAAATGCATAACGACTGGTAGCCGTCCTGATATCGAGAGGAAGCGCATTCCAAAGAAGAATAGACTGAATATGAAAGGAGGAATGAACAAAGTCAGAAGTATGAGAAGGACAGAGTAGGAGAAGGTTTAATTAATCTGTGCCGTATTTCCACGAATCATGTCTGCAGTTTTTTCGTTACATAACTTCAATTCAGTGATCTCGGTTTTGACCTCAATAATACAGCTTATAATATCAGAAGCAATATGAACAAATAGTTTAAAAGTTATCACGATAAGATTGATATGAGTGGGGCGCCATGAAATGCACACTATTAGTCGGCGGCGGCGGTGCGCAGAGCACAGCGAGGACTCCAGAGGGTCCAGGCAATGACGCGCCATCGCCGAGTCCACGACGTAAATGAGAGCTGTCAAATGATTTGATCAGAGGTTTTTTTTTTGAGGGTGTGTAATCATCAAATGTCCTGACCTCCCGCTCTGGGAGGAGCGGAAAGGAGCGTCAGTCTCTTACTGACTATAACCCATCCGTGTTCCTTCCTTAGCCTATGATATTCCGGGGTAGCGGTAACCCTTACAGACACTTCCGCTGACCTGGTAGGCTTTGGCCCCTTTTTTTTTTTTTTTTTTAAGGCTGGGAAATCATCCAATGACTGCTCCCGCTCTGGGTGGAGCGGAAGGGAGTGTCAGACTCTTACTGACTAAAACCCATCCATGTTCCTTCCGTAGCCCTTTATGTTCCGGGGTAGCGGTAACCCTTTCGGACAATCCCGCTTACCCGGCAGGCTTGGCCCTGAGGGGCCCCTTCATATGCTGACATCTCTTTGAGGCGCGCGTGGAACATATACGCGCCGTACGGCACGGGTCTGGTGCTGATCGGACGGTGAGTCACCCATTACTCACCGTCCGCAGGCCCGCGCCTACGGTGGCCGGGAGTCGTCACGTGGCTCCCGACGAGGCTTTGGCCCTAACGGGCCCCTTCCTTAATGCTGACATCTCTTTGAGGCGCGCGCGGAACAAGAACGCGCCGTCCGGCATGGGTCTGGTCCTGATCGGACGGCGGTGAAGCGTCTCCCGCGGTTGCCGGGACGTGAGGCTCTGTGCCTCAACCATCCCGCCACCTCCTTCACTAGCATAACTGCTTCGTAGAAAACGGTGACTGCCTCCCACTCCCTCTTGCTTCGGATCATAGATTGCACCAGGGCCAGACGCGAGAGGTCACCACCGCTACGAGAACATTGCGGTGCTCCTTCTAAACAGGGCAGACCTCCACCGTATGCTTCACTATGTCCTCCGGGCGATCCTCGCAATGGTGGCACCCGAGCGTTTTTTCTTGCCTGAGAATGTGCAAGAACCTCCCTAAACATCCGGTGAGGACACCCGATGCGCCTCTCTAGCCACTCCTCAAGAGAGCTAAGCTACCATACCACCTTATTAGACGCTCACGTCTGCGAAAATGTGCCACGTCTGCAACCCGAGCGGAAAGAGATTTATCACAAAATATTACAACGAGTTGAGAATGGTGAATGCGGGCTTATTACAGGCAATACTTTTTTGCTTAGTTTGCTTCTAGCTAAAAACGCAAGGATCATAATGTTGCATTAGCTGTGACTTCCTCTGGAATCGCTGCAACATTGCTAAATGGTGGACTGACGGTCTTTAAATTACCTCTTAATCTGGCGAACGAAGAAACCCCTGCGTGCAACATCAGTAAAATCAACGTGGTATCCTGTTCCAATAGTGCAAGCTGATCGTGTGGGTCGAGTGCACTACCTATGTGATGTGACACAAACGCGCAATCGAAGCAAACGGTGTGGTGGTTTTACTGGCTGCCTATAATATGTTAGCATCTTACACCTTTCCGGCCAGCCCGGAGTGATCTAAGTGATTGTTGATTGTACAGCGTGGCCTGGTGCTCATTCCAGCATCCGGTGGCACACACTATACTCTTATTCCCTATAATTCGGTCACTTAAGTATCAATTTGGTAATATAGATTTTAAATTGTGTTTATTAAATCTTTACTATTGACAAGTCCTTTAATTTACATCCTAAAATGAATCTCAATCATCAAATCACTTAACATAGTTTACAGGAGTATAATATTGCAGTAAGTAGAACCATCAAAACATATCGATCATTACTAACGTACTTTATTCTAATCCTTTCAGTTTTTATTGTTTATTGCTACCATACGACAAGTGAAACCGCTATATCAAGTAATTATAATTATAAGCCACTGTTATCCCACTGCAGGACAAAGGCCTCACTTTCCACTTTTCCCGGTCTACAGCGATTGTAGGCCAATCCTTTAAGAAGGAGTCCAGCTCATTTCACCATCTCTTTCTGGGCCTGCCGCGCAAGTAATCCTCTTCAATAATAATAGTATGCGTACTAAACCTTACCTGACATTATAAAAACCGAAACTAACTTCAACTGTCTATCCGTTTGTCTATCTGTGTGAATGTATGTTTTACGGTTAATCTGCTGAGCCGTTTATGTGGATGATCTAAAGTCTGTGGAAGAATATAAACTACTTTTCCAAAACACAGTGCGGGCGAAGCCGCGGGCGGAAGCTAGTTTTATATAGTTTAGATACAAAAAAAAAAAAATTCTTTGTGGGTCTGGATTTGTGCCCGGCAATAGATCTCGCCCTCTATTTCATAGGATTAAAAACGTAACTGACGAAATGTGTACCTACTATGGGTACACCTCTGCCTAACCTTTCGGGCAAACAAGGCGTGATGTTATGTTGTGTATGATATTTATTCTAGAACTATACAAACGTGCAAGATGGACGGAAAATTAAAAAAAAAATTTAAACATTCATAATGTTTGTTTTCTAACAAAATTGTTAACAAGCTTTTTTACACAATTAATAGGACATAATAATCCTTAATGATATTACATTTATTATTGCAACCACATCACAATTTTATTACATTTGATTGGTGGCTCACCAGACGTGGATGTTCCCCGGCTTACGCGGGATTACGTAGTATTCTAACGGCAACAATTAAAATAGTTGTTACATTCAGAAAATATAATTTAAATGACCATAATATTATAAGAACTTGTTTTCAGGGTGCCGTACCCAAAGCTTAAAACGGGACCCTATTACTAAGACTCCACTGTCCGTCCGTCTGTCTGTCACCAGGCTGCATCTCATGAACCGTAATAGTTAGAGTTTAGACAGTTGATATTTTCACAGATGATGTATTTCTGTTGCCAAATACTCAAAAATAGAATAAAATAACTATTTAAGGTGGCTCCCATACATCAAACGTGATTTTTTTGCCGTTTATATAATTACTAGCATCCGCCCGCGGCTTCGCCCGCACGGTGTTTTGGAAAAAGTAGTTTATATTCTACCACAGACTTCATCCATTCATTCAGTGTCGACATCATAAACGGCTCAGCAGATTAAACGACGACCGAAAACATACATTCTCATAGATAGACAAACGGATAGACAGTTCAAGTTACTTTCGGTTTTTATAATGTCAGGTAAGGATTAGTACGTATACTATTATTATTGAAGAGGATTACTTGCGCGGCAGGCCCAGAAAGAGATGGCAAAATGAGCTGGACTCCTTAAAGGATTGGCCTACAATCGCTGTAGACCGGGAAAAGTGGAAAGTGAGGCCTTTGCCCTGCAGGGGGATAACAGTGGCTTATAATTATAATGATAATTACTTGATATAGCGGTTTCACATGTCGTTTGGTAGCCATAAACAATAAAAACTGAAAGGATTAGAATAAAGTACGTTAGTAATGATCGATATGTTTTGACGGTTCTACTTACTACAATATTATACTTCTGTAAACTATGTTAAATGATTTGATGATTGAGATTCATTTTATAATGTTAATTAAAGGACTTGTCAATACAAAGTTTTGATAAACACAATTTAGAATATATTTTACAAAATTGATAATTTAGTGACCGAATTATAGGGAATAAGAGTAAAGTGTGCGCCGCCGGATGCTGGAATGAGCACCAGGCCACGCTGTACAATCAACAATCACTTAGATCACTCCGGGCTGGCCGGAAAGGTGAAAGATGCTAACATAGGCAGCCAGTAAAACCACCACACCGTTTGATTGCTGTCTTGTAGACAGCGATCAAGAGCTTCGATTGCGCGTTTGTGTCACATCACATAGGTAGTGCACTCGTCCCACACGATCAGCTTGCACTGTTGGAACAGGATACCACGTTCATTTTACTGATGTTGCACGCAGGGCTTTCTTCGCTCGCCAGATTAAGAGGTAATTTAAAGATCGAATGTGCCGTCAGTCCACCATTTAGCAATGTTGCAGCAATTCCAGAGGACGTCACAGCTAATGCAACATTATGATCCTTGCGTTTTTAGCTAGAAGCAAACTAAGCAAAAAAGTATTGCCTGTAATAATCCCGCATTCACCATTCTCAACTCGTTGTAATATTTTGTGATAAATCTCTTTCTGCTCGGGTTGCAGACGTGGCACAGTTTCGCACACGTGAGCATCTAATAAGGTGGTATGGTAGCTTAGCTCTCTTGAGGAGTGGCTAAGAGGCGCATCGGGTGTCCTCACCGGATGTTTCGGGAGGTTCTTGCACATTCTCAGGCAAGAAGAAACGCTCGGGTGCCACCATTGCGAGGATCGCCCGGAGGACATAGTGAAGCATACGGTGGAGGTCTGCCCTGTTTAGGTGGAGCACCGCAATGTTCTCGTAGCGGCGATCGGCGGCGGCGGTGACCTCTCGCGTCTGGCCCTTGTTCAATCTATGATACGGAGCGAGAGGGAGTGGGAAGCAGTCACCGTCTTCTACGAAGCAGTTATGCTAGTGAAGGAGGTGGCGGGATGATTGAAGCACAGAGCCTCACGTCCCGGCCGCCGCGAGAGACGCTTCACCGCCGTCCGATCAGGACCAGACCCATGCCGGAAGGCGCGTTCTTGTTCCGCGCGCGCCTTAAAGAGATGTCAGCATTAAGAAAGGGGTCCGTTAGGGTCAAAGCCTACCAGGTCAGCGGAATTGTCTGAAAGGGTTACCGCTACCCCGGAATATAACGGGCTAAGGAAGGAAAACGGATAGGTTATAGTCAGTAAGAGACTGACGCTCCTTTCCGCTCTACCCAGAGCGAGAGGTCAGAGGACATTTGATGATTTCACACCATCAAAAAAAAAAGCTCTGATCAAATCATTTGACAGCTCTCCTTTACGCCGCCGTGGACTCGGCGATGGCGCGTCATTGCCTGGACCCTCTGGAGTCCTCGCTGTGCTCTGCGCACCGCCGACTAATAGTGTGCATTTAATGGCGCCCCACTCATATCAATCTTATCGTGATAACTTTTAAACTTTTTGTCCAAATTGCTTAGTGTAAAAGACAAAGTTTTATAGACAAACGATAAGAATTAACTGAGTACTCTAAAATGTGCATTGTAAAAAAAGTATCAAATTGAAATGTATTTTTGGCTCACTATTTCGTATATAATGGCTTGCACATAATAGGTAGACATATGCTGTCACGGACTTTTACAAAGAACTTTTTAAGATCAACAGACCCACAATACGTTGCCTTCGTGTAACTCTAACGGTTTAGGCAGCGCACGCCATGATAGCTCACAGAGGGCCGACATTTTGCCGACTTGCTCGAAACTTATCATTATATTATGGCCAAATCACGCAAAGACTGTATAAATTATAGCCTATGTGTTATTCTGATGTATAAGCTATATTATTGGGAAGTTTCATCGAAATCTGTTCAGCCGTTTTTGCTCAAAAAAGGAACAAACATCCATCCATCCATCCTCACAAACTTTCACATTTATAATAATTGTAGGATATAATGGTACGGAACCCTTCGTGCGCGAGTCCGACTCGCACTTGGCCGCCTTTTTTTTCTTTATTTAGTAAAAGCTTGTACCAGTTTAAAGCAAACAATATAAGTAGATATAATGATTAGTATAAAATTGATTTTATTAGAATTCTGTATGACCATTGTGCATATTATACAATAAATAAATAGGTACTGTTCTTACATTCATCAAACCTGAATAGGTACTGAATAAATCATGGTAAACTTCTCTGCAATATTATACAAAATCGTCTTAGTAATTAGTCAAAGACAATGTCAGTTACTTATAAGGACAGACAGACTTTATAGCGTAGGTATACAAACAGACGGTCAATGCAGCTTAAGGAAACGCCTGACGTCTTAATGTTACTGAGATGCCTTTACAAAGACCTGACAGGAAACAACTTCTAGAGCAGTGTGGACATTTGAGACGCTTTTATCCAGCAGTAGAATAGAATAACGTACAATATGACGTCATCCACGCAGGAAATGCAATAATATAATCGTCAAACAATAAACGCTGCGCCACAAACGAACTAACAACATTACAATACAACAACAACTGCAGCCGTTTAAACAATTACAGTTACTTCGTGTTTGAAGTCACACAGCAGCCCGGCTTATACAGGCTTATACGCGCGCCCACTTTAACGGGAGAATAATTACCGCGTTACAAGTAAACGAGGTATAACCGACACTTTTAGTGGAACTGCAAAGGGTTGCAAGCGGTTGTTGACGAGGGTCGCGAGGTAATTGCGCAACTGTTGTCGTTTTATTATTACGAAGTGATGAATGTGTTAAACATGGAAAGTAGTCCGGCGCTTAGTATGGACCGGTTCTGTTGTAGAGGAAGTTGCATAGGCGTAAAGATGAAAATGTCTTATTATGACTCACTGTATGATAGTTTTAACGTATTTATATACTTTAATTTTCTAACAGACTTTTATAATCTTAAAACTATAAATAAAGAAAACTCTTGCTAGTTCAGACGCCGCACGACTAGCTTTCCAAAACTCTCAAATATTCCCAATTGAAAACGAACCATATTCTTTTGTAATAAAGTTTAAAATCGATCAAATATATTTGATAGATTGGGCTAACTTTATAATGCTGGCTTCTGTCGATTACATTTATTATTAATCACTTCGCTGTCACTCACTTTAGTCAGTCTTTTATTTAGTTCTTTTAGTTATCTTCGAATATAAAAGATTTAACACAACACGAACCTAAATAACCTAACAATTATTATCCAACAAACTCATTCACACAACAAACCATTAATATAATCGCCAGGGTACCAAGGTACCAGGGTAGCGTCACGGCATCCCTTGGCTTATGAAGATTATTAGGGTCCACTTATAGAGACCGATCGCCTTGTTAAGTGTACCCGCCGGTTGAGCTCGCTTAAGCGAGGCGCTAACATTATTGTGATTATGAATACGGTGATGTAGGGCGGTGGAATTTGGGGCCGTGGCGTCCTCCGAACAGTCTGGGCCAAAGAGGTAGCACGCAATGTTACACTCGCACCTGTATGGAAGGATGACCGGTCGTGGGATCGACCGCACTTGGTGGTGGGGCCCGTTAGGTATGGTGGGCTGACACCAGTTGGGGGTGCGGCGAATTAACAAGTACCTCCCGGGCTCCCAACTCATAGTAGTAGTAGGAAAGGGGTTTATTTGGTAGGAGTCAGTCATAACCAACCGATTTTAATTAAAACAAAAACGAGCAAAGAGGTTATAGTGAACTTACTCACACATAATAATAATATGTACTTACTCTTACTATTGTGTGCAACGAAAGTCCCCTGGATTAAAAAGCTAACCGAGACTGTATTCGTCATCGAGTGGTTCAAATATAGAATCCTGAGCGTAACGAAGGTTTCAAAGGTACGAGACGCAGAAAAGCTTTGCTGCCGAGCGCAACACACAATTTTTCACCTCACTACAGCGAGGAAACTGCTAGGTGCAAGAAAACAGGTGTTATATGTTGAGTTTTATTTTGTTCGAGCGTCTCAGATACATTGACTCATGTGAAGAAAATAACAGATACTTGGCAATGTATCTTATGAGTTACATAGAATATCTCCAAAATTAAATACCCTGTATTTTGTTCTATATCCTACTTGTCCTCTAATGAGAATGAAAGAAAAAAAGTAATTTAATACAAATAACTAACTAATTTAACTTAATACATATTAATTTTTGCCAAGCAAGGGATTAATAACATATTATATTAGTATTTATTTTATTTAAAAAATTAAACTTAAATTACTACATAATTGGGTATTTGGCAGGGTAGTATTTTTATGGCATATTTAAATGTGACGTCACAGATTTTTTTAATCAAATGGAGTACTTATTAACATTCATTCCAATTTTACAATTATATCCTCGCAAAATTTTTAATTTCTGTACTGTGATGGAAGTTTTTAAGGTGAGCGGTATTATTTCATATTTTATTTTAGACCGTGTCTTGCATTTTCAGTGGACTGGATGTATAGAAAATTATTAAATAGAAAGGTTCGAATTTTAAAAACTCTTTCCACGCTAGAGAGCAAAAAGCGATTTTGGGCTCAGATTTTGAATGACAAACAGACTCTTTCCGAGCCTGTGAGGTGAAAAAGTAATTTACATGAAATTCGTCATCACCAGTTACAGACTACAGTCTGTTACCACAAACAAATTACCAATCATTCATTTCCCCACAAGTGATCGATCTGCAACTATACTTATACTGGTTAAGTTGGGATTTTTAAACAACTAACGTTCATTCTTTCACTCATTCATTCATTGTCTATTTCTGATTAATTGTTATTCAAAACGCCTTTCCTGAAACACATATACTGCTAAAGATCGAAGTGAATCTTTTGGCTGCTACATGACCATAGAATAAAAGATTCGAATTTTTACACTGAAAGCAGTGACTACCACCAATGGAGCGTTATTTCTAGCCACCAAAAAACCTCTGACTAAGTTTCCTTTTTAATTTAGGTAGGTACCTACTTCGCCAACTTCTAAGGGATGACAAAAAAACGAGTTTGAAAGAATAAATTAAAAGTAAACAATAGAACAACGTTTAGCGAACTAAAAGAACGCCCAACTTTATGTACGTGAAGCTAAATATTAACTTCGGTTATTATCTTTGGATTGTAGACAAAAAAAAATACTTTCCCACTAGCCGCTTTTTTGGTTTAATTTCTTCTTCATTTTCTTGCTTACTCTTCCACTTTACATTGATTAACTCCCTAGCAGCATTGCTCTGCCTTCGCATCGATATGACACAGATCCTGTTTCTGAATACATAAATAACTTTCTAAACATAACAATAAGTACTAAAACCACACCTCTAAAGACGAATGGTAAAGAAGTACGTAAGTAACGAATAATTCTATGTTCCGAAATGAGATGGCATTTTCATGTACAACAAATCTGCAAGTTATAAGAACTGAGCAAGTAGCTACATCAACGTTGAATTATCTATGAAAGATGTCATTAATTAAAAGCAGTGCTATTTTATAAGTTTGCCAGCTAGTGTTTACATGAGACTTAGAAGTTCTAGATTGTTAAATACTAAAGAACAAACCAGCCAAGTGCATGTCGTACTATGCAAAATGAGGAGTTGGGTTGAATAATTTATCCCAGGAACATACTTTACTTTGTAGTTCTCTAAATGCAAATGAAAGTTTTTAATTGCAAAAAAATAAAAAACTATGTGATAAAACTAAAAATTAACGATGTTTGCTAAGGACCTCGCTCCTTAAATTGTATGACTATATTTAAAGAGAAGTGCCTCACAGGTTTTATTTGCGAGTATCAACATAATTTAGAAGCTTGTTTCCTAGGCTCCAAGGGACTGTACACCTACGTCACGATTTGTTATTAATCTTTACTCTATACTTTCACGTGTTCCTGAGTAAAAGGGTCTTGGCAGACAGTCAGACGTACGAACGGACAACAATCTGTTATGAGTTCTGGGTTTTCCTTTTACGGTGCGGAACCCTAAAATTCATTCAAATAACTACCAGAATACGATGAATAAACGTTGAGTGCGCTATACTAGTTTCGAATACGTCATACAACCCTGGAACAATGTCTGTTAAGAGACTATCTTTCTTCATCAAAATAAAACAAAAGCCGCTACATGGTTTTAGCCGTCGTCGATCGCTTATAACTTACTCCTCGTCAGGTAGACGTCGCGGTTTAATGCCTATTCTTGAAGATGACAATATAATTTACATAAGCCAGGGCTTCACTGAGGAGCACTCGGAATACACGTCATTAGGCTAGTAGCGAGCGGCTAATTATACTCACAATCATTTGCATTATTATCTTGAGTTTACGTCGGAAAAGTTGAGTAATGTTGGGTAAGTGATGCAGCTGTAAATACTTCGAATGTTGTTAGAGCGATTACCAAGGTGAATATTCTTCATTTTGTGATTTCGAGATTTAATATCGTCGAAATATAGTCGCAATAAAGTACTTCATGACTAACATCAATTTCTGGCACCAATACACTAACGAACTCCACAAAGAAAATTAAGACAGCCAGATCACGTGACAAATTGCAGCTACTTAAACATCCGATAGCAATTTCCGATCGAATCGAGCACCATTCGAGAAGAGCCCATTTCTCATCACCCGTAGTGATTACGTGGATCTGAGAGCACCTGGCCAGGCCTGGATGGAAAAATATGGATTTGCTAATGAAACGCTTAGTTGGTTTGCATCTGTCGCAATTTTGATTGATGCTGAATAAATTCACGAAGTAAAAACGGCCTGTAATGAGTTTGAAGAAGTTCGACAAATGAAATTACGGATGAATAACGGTTTTTATATCGGAGTTTTGCGGAATGTTATTTTTTACGTGGAAAATATTGGTAGGAACGTAAAAAAGGATGGACGGAATTTATTGGAAGCAATTTTAAATAATATATTTACGATGGCAAAATGTTTGCCTAGAAAAAATAGTACCTGACCAAAGGTATAAGTTTATCATCATCAGAGAAAAGTGTAGGACCTCTAATATTTTTCAATCATTTCAAAATGATGTTGATGTTGATGTTTTTCCATGTCATGGTTATTATATAACCATGACATGGAAAAACATCAATAGAACTGTTTTACACATGTAACTTGAAAGTCCCACGATTTATTTTGACGAGCAAGGAATTAAAATTATTGTGTACTAAACTAAGTTAAAGAAATAAAAACCCTGAAAATGCCTAACACTCAAAAAGATTTTTCCAGACATCATTTAATTAACTAATTTCCGAAAATAGACGTCGGCTTATATTCAAATTGCTTTAGTTCACGAGATAATTAACACCTCGAGTAGTACGCGAGCTATTTACTTGTGTGTGGAATAATCTATTAATTCGTACAAAAGGTGTCGAGACTACCTACGAGTACAATTAAACAGACACCTGTTTCTATTAACCGACTCCCCAGGCTCGCAGCTTAGATCCGTGGCTATTCATTTACAAGTGCTTTCATCTCTACCAGACTATTTGTTTCTTTAATAAAATCATTTGTTGCTGTTTCTTTTGTTGAATTAGTAAGCGTAGCAGTTGTCTCTGCTTGTATTATTTATTTCACATCTACATTAAAATTTAAAACAGTAACAAAATCTTCTCTTCCTAAAATTAGCATCTTCCCAAGCCCCTCCATATTTAACATCTCAAATCAAGTCAAGATCCAAACTCAGGACAAAATACGAACCAATAATTTAAATGAGGGTAGGCAATATGGCGTTGTTTAGTGGCACAAAATTGTAAAGCCGACTCGGGACGCTAGGGGACGACAGGGGAACGTAATCGCAGAGTGTATAGACAATAATACTTTGATAATTAATACAGATGTCCGGCTATTTACGTAGTTGTTTATTTTCAGTTGCTTTAGTTCCTGCAATAATAATTGTTATTGTAAATCATTTGTGGCTTTTACAAGGTCATCGGCTACTTTGTGGGAGGCCTTCCAACGCTGCATCGTCAGGTCGCAGGAATCTGCTGGAAGCGGAAGGACTGATCCTGCAAGAACCGGAGTGGCGGTGCTTGGGGGAGGCCTATGTCCAGCAGTGGACGTCTTTCGGATGAATTGATGATGATGAAATCTTTTGTATACTTACCTATAGTTTTAAGATGGTCAGAAATGTAGTTCCAAATCATTATTACAAATTAGATGTTCTTGTAAGTTATGCTAAAGGACATATACTAACAATGTTTCGAAAGAACAATTTGTGTTGTGAAAACATAATAATTATTAAAGACCAATTTTATGAAGCAGTTATGTAAATTAAACGAATAAATAATATATACAATGTACAGAATAACATTCTTAGTGTTACAAAAAATAATAAAGATACACTCTTTGGTTCTCAATCTGTAGTTACCAGTAGGTAATTGAGATTGATAACGTTTCTGTTTTATTTTACTACTGAACATGAATTAACAAACAAACCTTATAACCGTTTACGTAAAAACATAGTAGTTTAATACCAGATTAACCGTTAGCAGGATAAATAAAGTTGTTTTTGAAAATTTGCCTAAACTACAGAGCAGCTTGCTTCTATCTGTGGATTATTCTTCTTCTCATACTTAAATACTTTAGCAGGCATTACCAGCATGATAGCAGTCTATAGCAACTCGCTGTTGGATATCTCCAATTGTAAGCTATTTACATGTCCAAATTCAACCTGATAGTAATTATTCAATGAAGTAGATGTGCACTAAATTTTTTTGAGAAACTGTTTTCTTTTTCAATATTCTTTTGGTAAATCTTTCATAGCCTAACATTGTACCAGTACCGGAGCTATGGTAAGCGTCATTGTTGCCGGGTAAGCGGGATTGTCCGAAAGAGTTACCGCTACCCCGGAACATGGATAGGTTTTAGTCAGTAAAAGTCTGACACTCCCTTCCACTCCAACCAGAGCGGGAGGAGTCATTTGATTTCCCAACCTCAAAAAAAAAAGTACCGGAGCTAAGACAAGCACCAACGATGCTACTGAGAGCTGCCTCGATATTTGCCTTACAAACGTTACAAAGACGTCAGATATGACCAGCGAGTGATAAGTACGACTGTCTGTTGTTCATCGTTGCTGGTTCGCGCTTCCGCGGCTGCTGTGGACTTCAAGCGCTTTTTGTTATTTATTTCGCTTTGTTTTTGTAGACTTGCCACTGTTTAGTCGTGGCAGGTTGAATGTTTGTAAAAACGTGGCATTCCAGATTGATTCCGTGAAATATACTAATGAACACTGAACTGTGAAGAGCTTTATGAATTTTGTGATGTGCAATTAACAGTTTAAACTCAAAGGCATTACAGGCGCTTTGGAAATGTCAAAGGGTCAGTCCGTCAGAAAGATGAAACCAGTTGCCCAGTTCAAAGCTGTAAACCTATAGAGAAGAACGGGTAAGAAAATCAAAATATGGTTTTTATTTCTCCTGCTTGTATTTTTAGCATAAGTTATTGGAGGTCCATAAATATTTCCATAGTAGTTATTAAATCAAATGAGCATACCTATATAAGGACCAACTCAAAGTCAAACAATATGTTACGATTGTGGTGCATTCGACGTAACAACCGACATACTAAAAATTTTATAAAACTACGGTTCGCTCAAAATATTGTTTAGCGAAGAACAGCTACCCAATATTTTAATAAATTTTCTATCATATTCTCGATTCCACAATACCAAACAACTGTAAAAAGCGTCCCGTCTGCACGCCCCCTTATGTAACTCGAAAAATTGTCTTGCAATCTTTTTCTAATCTAACCTTCAACGAATTTTAAACTTTGAAACTAAAGTTTAAGGTTCATTTTCTGGTGTTGAAGTGGTGTGTTGAAACGGAAATTTTACATGGAAAAATAAAAATGTCTGCGTGTTTTATCTAAAGCGCAATGAATGGCAAATGCAGCGCTGGATTATTATACATACAAGATAGCTTCGGTGCGACTACCACTATTATTTCGATTCGATTTCGGAAAATCTGCGTTCGGATTTTCTTAATAATGGAGTAATCTTTACACAAATACAGGGGTTTGTGACGTGAGTAGCCCGAATAAGTTTAGAATCGCAAGTTCTGTCTATCTTAAGTTTATTCAGAATTTCTATTATGAATTCCAATGGCAATTAAATAGGAAACCATTTTTTATGCATAGTTTTAGACAAAATATATAAAATTATTCTTTATGTAAGATTTAACTAGCAAGTATGTTTTACTAAGTCATGAAAATTAACGACAGATGGAAAATAAATTAAGAGTCTATTCAAGCCATACAAAAGGTTTCCTTAAGCAAAAATTACCCTGAAGTTGCTCGGAAATTCGTATAATAAGAACTGAGAAAACAAAAGTGTCCATAGAGCACGACCCGATCTCACCGAAACTAATTAGAAAGTTAATACAAATAAAATTTTAATAAACGCCAAAAATATAAATATTAAACCACAACATTATGAATAGAAAGTCCGAAGTTGCGATAAATAACGCCTTTACTCGTCCCGGGGTTATCTTTTTAAGCGCACAGGCGTTGTTAAGGAGGCTCGTAAATTTAATTTTATTGCTTAAATACTTATAAAATTTTGCAATTGTACCTACAGAGGGAGCGTAATGAAAACATAGCTAGATAAAGGCACAGTAATGTCTTGTTAAAATTCGTGGCGTGTGCTCTGGGACCTATTTTTTTGGGTACCAACTGAAAATATTAGTGGTTAAGGCTAATTGGAGTGTAATTGTACACCGCAGGGGCTTAGCTATGACTCCATGAGATAGCAGACCCTACTGAGAATTGTTAAATAAAATAAGAAAGCCTATCAATTAAGTATTTCATTATTGTTTTAAAGTATAATTAATGTACTTACTTGCGCTTCGCAGGCAGAAGTATTCCAACATCGCGATAATTTTCAAATATAATTTAAAGTCCTTCTTTTTAAGAAGAAGATCTGAAGTTAACAATAATCTCAACCTTGAGCAACACTAGAGTGGCACAGGAAGCAGAAGTGTCGCAGACGCAGTCCCCTCGTACAATATTCATAACATACACTGTTTCAGCATACATAGTTCCAGAACTGCGATCCAACTAGTGTTTGTGGTCCAAATTTCTAGCGCAAGCGGTTTTGAAACGATCTTTATTAAAATTATGTGATTCAAGTCCAACTATGGGTTAAATTTTATACCTTCAACTTGTGATAAGCCCTTTCAGTCATATTAGCTTCCAGTTCAACGAGTGTAGCTAAATACACATATTTCACATAATTATGTTAAGACAGAATCGAAAAGCCTTAATTGATTTAGTTTTTTCTTCTACTATGGCGTTAGTTTAAGTGAGATGGAGTCCTGGAATCAGCGACTGTCGCAACCCAGCGCAGGGCACGCTACGATAGTGGCGGTAAGGCCCCTCTTTGAGGAGTGGCTAGAGAGGCGTCACGGCGCCCTCACCTACCGCCTGACGCAGGTCCTCACCGGGCATGGATGTTTCGGGAGGTTCCTGCACATCATCAGGCGGGAGGAATCGCCCGGGTGTCACCACTGCGAGGATCGCCCAGAGGACACGGTAGAGCACACGGTGCAAACCTGCCCCGCTTGGGCGGAGCACCGCCGTGTCCTCGTAGAGGCGATCGGCGGCGGCGACTTCTCGCGCCCGGCCCTGTTGCAAGCCATGGTCCGGGGCGAGAGGGAGTGGGAGGCAGTCACCTCCTTCTGCGAAAAAGTTATGCTTGCGAAGGAGGTGGCGGGATGGGAGAGAGAAAGGTCCTCCCGTCCCAGCCACCGCAGGAGACGCCCCGGGCGTCGGGAGCCACGTGACGACTCCCGGCCACCGTAGGCGCGGGCCTGCGGACGGTGAGTAATGGGTGACTCACCGTCCGATCAGCACCAGACCCGTGTCGTACGGCGCGTATATGTTCCGCTCGCG
The DNA here is from genome assembly GCA_951799385.1 of Hyppa rectilinea. Classification (NCBI taxonomy): domain Eukaryota; kingdom Metazoa; phylum Arthropoda; class Insecta; order Lepidoptera; family Noctuidae; genus Hyppa; species Hyppa rectilinea. The sequence continues at coordinate 705,358 of OX637304.1, forward strand.
CCTCAATGAGATGTCAGCATATGAAGGGCCCCCCAGGGCCAAGCCTGCCGGGTAAGCGGGATTGTCCGAAAGGGTTACCGCTACCCCGGAACATAAAGGGCTACGGAAGGAACATGGATGGGTTTTAGTCAGTAAGAGTCTGACACTCCCTTCCGCTCCACCCAGAGCGGGAGCAGTCATTGGATGATTTCCCAGCCTTAAAAAAAAAAAAAAGGGTGATTCAGCAATTACAAAGTCGACTGTATAAAAACAAAAGAATGTAACTTCTTCAAGCAGCACTCTCACTTGCATGGTGTCAAGTTTTTGTTTCCAACTTTCACGATAAGCTACTTACTATCTGTTCTGTGCTACTTACGACTTAGCTGTCTGCTCTTACCTTACACCAGCTCCAATTTTTACTTGAAGCCCGCGTGTACAATAGATCATCCTATATCATCATAAATTATAAATATACCTAAATGTCTGTTTGTTTAGATGTTTGAACGGCTGAATAGATTTGCATGAAACTTTGCACACATAATAGTTTATAAGCTGAATTAACACATTATTCTGGTACGTACGTTACCGTAAGATAATTGACGACCTCCACGTGGGCAAAGCAGCGGGCAAAAACTAGTAGGTATTTTATAAAATTGTAAACCAAGTTTTGGATCAATCTGAATAAGAATACTGAGAATATCTTGCGATTGTACTCCACTAAATAAGAATTTTCTATTGTTTAACACATCTGCTGCCAAAAATTATATTCTAAAATAGCCGTATATTAAAACCAAAGACATACAAATACTATCGAATAAGTAAAATAGAGTTTACAATTCTTTTTTTGATAAAGCATCAAATTTATTTGCACTCTCCGCCATTTAAAACTTATAATCAATTTATTTATAGTCGCCCTAAAATGCAATAATTATACTAAATTGGTACCTATGTTCTAATTAGCTTTAGGTCATCTATAATTTTAAAAAAAGTTTTTCAAAATTGGTATGCTTCTAGATTTGGGATTGGTACCCACAATCTTCAATATTTTTCAGTACCAACTACTCTAAGGGTATTTTGTAGACAATGATTTCGCCAATGTCTTTGTAGACGCTGTCCATTTTGTCGAGGTAGTTCCTGTAACATATGAAGTTACAAAAAAAAAAAAAATAACTATCATGAACTAATGCAATTCAGCTGGCATTTAAATTTTGTTTTTAATAAGGTAGATCCTCATTGTTTAAAAAATCCTAACAGGTGTGTTAATACCGTATATGAAACGTGGATCAATATTTTCAAAATAAACACACGTTACCTACCTGGTACTTTGTATCACTATTACGTAAGGCATACGGTATGCGGCGACGTGTTCCAAAATCGACAATCCTGCACTTACTTTACGTCTGAACATCCCTTGCCCAATCTTCACTTTTTACTTATTTAAGTCATAAATATTTTATTTGAAAGTAGTTTGTTATTTTACTGTAAAGGACCACCTAAGTACTGTGGAATGCAAATAAAGTCAAACTCAAACTCAAATAATAAAAATAGTAATAAAAGTAACAAACCGTTCTTTGTATCAATGTTTTGAAGACGGTTTCGAATAAATATGTCGGAATTGTATCGGTATCTGACTGATAAGAACCAAGCTGATTGTGTTATCGAAACATTATATTGCGGTAGACTACTTCGTACTACAATACAAAATATTACTTTGAAATAAATAATAGGTTTCCATCGGAGAATTCAAAGCAGGGCATTGTTCAAAGTCACGTAGTGCAATTAATTGTTAAGCTTCTTATTACTACCCTTGCTGTTCTAGAATGTTCTTCCTTATTGCAAAGGTAGCTTAATAAAACTTCCTGTGGCATCATAATTATTTTATGCACGATGCATTGAGAGTACGCACGCACGACATCATGTGTGTGTGTGTGTGACATACACACATATAATACACTACCTGATTCCGCGCGATTTCACCCGCTGCTCGGCTCCTATTGATCCTAGTGTGATGTTACATAGCCTATAGCCTTCCTTGATAAATGGACGATCTATCACAAAAAGAATTTTTCAATTCGGATCAGTAGTTCACGAGATTAGCGCGTTTAAACAAACGAACTCTTAAACTTTAAAATATTAGTATAAATTGTGAGTGAATGTGTTATTTGAGTGTATATAACTGAGTATAGAATGTGATTGAGTAAAATCACTTTTAGAGTCTCACTTTCTTCAAAGAGGTGTAGTGTACAATAAATATAAAGGATAAAAAAACTATATATTTGTACCTATTACCGCATAAAATAATAATTTATTAATATTTAACAATTTGTAAATCTTTCAATGATTATAAAAACAATAATAACCAAATGTATAATTAAACAATACAGCATTCCTAAGCAGCTTTAGTTCTTCTGTACTTGTTATAAATATCTTTCCAAAATTGATATTCAGCAGGATTTGGTAATGGCACCATTTTCAGTTCATCGCCTACGTTCAAAAAGTTCAATTGATTTTTTCTATGCGGAACCCATTTGACGGGCAAATCATTCGGAGTTGGATCACTGAAATAAAACATGTTGATTAGAATAAATTTGTTTTCAATATTTATTATTGTTTCTGCTAAAATAATCGCTGTTCGAGTGTTAAATCATAAGAGTGGTAGGAAGATCATTAAAATTATAATTAGGTATGTATTTTTTTAAAAACTAAACTTACCCATACTTAGCAAAATTAGTCAACATTGTTGTCAACCTGTCAATGATGATTTGATCTTTTTCATTAACTCTATAGGGCCATACATGACCGTTGAATATGTAAAGCAAATCATCTCCGTGGCTTGCTCCTACTACATCGCGATATTTAGTCCTGAATTTGACGAAATTCCTGTTACCAGAGTATGTGAAATAGAAACTATAAACGGGAGCGTCAATTGTCTTAGCCAATATTTCCGCTTCTAATATCGAAGGTATTTCAAAGTGCAAATGTGTATACAAATCTGATAATTTCATAATAGTTTTTTCGCTTATAACTTCTTTTCCAAAATAATATTCCTTTACTTTATTCGACATCTTGTTTTCTTCATCCTGCGATGCGAATAATAAATCTTGCCCAAACAGAGTTCGATTGTTGCTATTTTCCAGCGTTCTTTTTGTTTCTTCATCTACGAAAAATAATCCTTCTTTATCTGTTGTCGAGTACATTAGCGGAATATTTTTAGGTTTGGTGGTAAGTAGAGTATATGGCAGATCACTGAGTACTGATTCTACTCCAGGAAAGTTTTTCTCGACGCATGGCAGATGAAAAACATGGTTAATCGCAAGCTGGGTCATAGGAATATGTGCTGTTGCTAATACTAAGTCCGTGTATGGTAACTTTGAAAATATTTCATAAAGCTTTTTAGGTTCTTTGGCATCATACCCCAACATACCAACAGTGTTACTTGCTACTGACACTGGATCGTAGTTCACAGCCCAATTTGACAACGATGATCCACTGTGCACTATTGCTCGTTTAAATAGACCATTTGTTGCGTCACTAGCTACAAGTAAAGATACCGACGTTCCACCGGCACTTGTTCCAAATATAGTTACGTTATCTGGATCTCCTCCGAATGCTGCAATGTTCTTATTAATCCATCGCAAAGCAGCTACTTGGTCTTTCAAACCAGCATTGCCAGGCGCTTCTTTGATTCCTAAGCATAGAAAGCCTAGAGCTCCTAGTCTGTAGTTAAATGAGACTAATATAACATCTCGCTTAACTAGAAAATCTGGTCCTATTACAATTTTTCCACCATTTCCCATTATAAAAGCACCTCCATGAACATAAGCCATGACAGGCAGTGATCTTTTGGCATTAGCTGGAACATATACATTTATTTTTAGGCAGTCTTCAGTGCCGACTACTCCAAAAGGTGTGTTTTGAGGACATTGATACATTTCGTCAACAGCTTTGTACACGCCATTCCACTTTGGCGGAGGAAGAGGTGCCTGTAAAAATAAATTAAATATTAAACTCAATAATAAATACTTTAAAAGTAACAAAAACATTACAGTAACAGTATAAAAAAATCTTTGTGTTTTAGTGAAAAAAAAAACATTCTTTTTTTATTTCATAGTGTAAGAAATCGTATTAGGTTTTATTACATTCTTAAACATGTATTATGTTCGGAGTACCTTCTTTTAATTTTATTTGCATCCATAGCTCTTTTGAAATCCTTTACGTCGTATTGGAACAAATAACATAATTTTGTAAGTAAATTGTATTTTCCTGATTTTTTTACTTATATAAGAGTTAACCTTAAATTATTGTGTTATCGAAGTATTTTATCGCAGTTCGATACTTTGGTCTACAATACAAAATAAAACCACTTTTCTTTATTATTACAGAACTATAATTGAGTAGAGAATGTAAATAATACTTAAGAGTATTATAGGGTTCACTGAAAAAAAAAAAATAACTCTGACCTGTGGATATAATAATTATATAATCTAGAATTGTCTTCAATAAAAATAACGAATTATCTTCTGAAATCATTTACTTTGTTAGTTTTGCGATACTTACTATAAATATCTTTCCATAATTGATAATGTTCCGGATTAGGAATAGGACCCATTTTCATTTTATCATTTATGTACAAAAATATCATATTGTCTTTGGTGCTAGGATCCCACTTTATAGGAAAATCATTGGCAGTTGGAGTTGGATTTCTGAAACAAATAGATTGCGTTAAAATGTTTTTGTTCTGTACAATTGTTATAACAGTTTTCCCGAAAGACAATAAAATAAAACGTTTATAGATAGGTACGTACCCATATCTAGCAAAATTTGTCCACAGCATAGTCATCCAATCGATCATCGTTTGATCTCTTTTACTTATTGCAAACGGCCATACGCGTCCCTTGAACAAATACATTATTTCATCACCATGGCATGCTCCCGGTTCGTTCATATAACCCGTAATAAATTTCAGAAAATTTCTTCCTCCAGAATAGTTAAAATAATAGTTATAGATAGGAGCACTCGTTTTGTTAATAACTATTTCAGATTCTAGCAAAGTTGGAACTTCAAAATATAAATGTGTATTGAGATCTAGCAAAGCGTTAGAAACATTAAAACTGATATTTTGTGCACCAAAGTAGTATTCCTTTACTGCACTTGACAGATTTGCAGCTTCGTCTTCAGTAGGAAATTTTAAATCAGGTGCAAATATGTACTTAGAATCCCTTTCTCTTAATGTGTCTTCAGTCTCTTCTGGTAACAAAATCACTCCTTCTCTACTCGTCGTGCCGTATATCACCGATATATTATTAGAATTTCTTTTAAACAAATTGTATGGTAAGTCTGTCAAGACAGCCTCTTCGCCTTCGATAACTTTTTCAACGCACGGATAATTTATCAACTGAAAGTCAAAGTATTTTCCAATAGGTTTCTTCGGCTTAGCTGAGATCAAATCTTTATATTGTACTAGCTTCTGCCCGCGGCTTCGCTCGCGTGGAGGTCGGAAATTATCCCACAGGAATGTTCTACCGGGATAAAAAATATCCTATGTGTTAATCCAGGATATAAACCATCTCTGTGTCAAATTTCATCCAAATCTATACAGTAGTTTTTACGTGAAAGAGTAACAAACATCCATACATCCATACTTACAAACTTTCGCCTTTATAATAGTAGTAGGAAATAATTATATAATCTAGAATTGTCTTCAATAAAAATAACGAATTATCTTCTGAAATCATTTACTTTGTTAGTTTTGCGATACTTACTATAAATATCTTTCCATAATTGATAATGTTCCGGATTAGGAATAGGACCCATTTTCATTTTATCATTTATGTACAAAAATATCATATTGTCTTTGGTGCTAGGATCCCACTTTATAGGAAAATCATTGGCAGTTGGAGTTGGATTTCTGAAACAAATAGATTGCGTTAAAATGTTTTTGTTCTGTACAATTGTTATAACAGTTTTCCCGAAAGACAATAAAATAAAACGTTTATAGATAGGTACGTACCCATATCTAGCAAAATTTGTCCACAGCATAGTCATCCAATCGATCATCGTTTGATCTCTTTTACTTATTGCAAACGGCCATACGCGTCCCTTGAACAAATACATTATTTCATCACCATGGCATGCTCCCGGTTCGTTCATATAACCCGTAATAAATTTCAGAAAATTTCTTCCTCCAGAATAGTTAAAATAATAGTTATAGATAGGAGCACTCGTTTTGTTAATAACTATTTCAGATTCTAGCAAAGTTGGAACTTCAAAATATAAATGTGTATTGAGATCTAGCAAAGCGTTAGAAACATTAAAACTGATATTTTGTGCACCAAAGTAGTATTCCTTTACTGCACTTGACAGATTTGCAGCTTCGTCTTCAGTAGGAAATTTTAAATCAGGTGCAAATATGTACTTAGAATCCCTTTCTCTTAATGTGTCTTCAGTCTCTTCTGGTAACAAAATCACTCCTTCTCTACTCGTCGTGCCGTATATCACCGATATATTATTAGAATTTCTTTTAAACAAATTGTATGGTAAGTCTGTCAAGACAGCCTCTTCGCCTTCGATAACTTTTTCAACGCACGGATAATTTATCAACTGAAAGTCAAAGTATTTTCCAATAGGTTTCTTCGGCTTAGCTGAGATCAAATCTTTATATTGTACTAGCTTCTGCCCGCGGCTTCGCTCGCGTGGAGGTCGGAAATTATCCCACAGGAATGTTCTACCGGGATAAAAAATATCCTATGTGTTAATCCAGGATATAAACCATCTCTGTGTCAAATTTCATCCAAATCTATACAGTAGTTTTTACGTGAAAGAGTAACAAACATCCATACATCCATACTTACAAACTTTCGCCTTTATAATAGTAGTAGGATTTTAGAAAATATTTCATATATCGCCTGTGGATCTTTCGTGTTATAACCAAGTTCTGTTGCTACAAGACTGGCTGTAAATAAAGGTTGCCGATTTAATGCCCAACTTGAGGTAGATACACCACTTTGTAAAATTGCTCTATTAAACAAGCCCTTAGTAGCATCACTCGCTATCAACATAGAAACCGAACTCGCACCGGCACTCAATCCAAAAACCGTAACATTATCAGGATCTCCGCCAAAGGCTGCAATGTTTTTCTTAACCCATCTCAAGGCAGCAACTTGGTCTTTCAGTCCAGCATTCCCGGGAGCCTCTTTAATTCCCAGACAAAGAAAGCCTAACGCTCCTAGTCTATAGTTAAAAGTTACTAGAATAACATCTTGTTTGACAAGAAAATCAGGTCCATATAAAACTTTCCCTCCATTCCCAATTACATAAGTTCCACCGTGAATGTAAACCATGACGGGGAATGGTTGTTTGTCTTTAACTGGAACGTAGACATTAATTTTTAAGCAATCTTCGATTCCAATGACTCCAAATATGGAAGGTTGTGGGCACTGGTAGTTCTCATCAACTGCTTTGTATATTCCATGCCACGGCAGTGGTGGCAATGGAGCCTGAAACATAAAGGCAATGTGTAATTATTATGAGAAACCTTTTTTTTGTTCTAACACTATCTTATTTTCACAAATACAGGACGTATACTAATTCAAAATAAACAAACAAAAAATCAAGCTTACCTTGAACCTCGTACTGCTATTAGTAGAAGCATAAGGAATGCCAACGTACTCAAAAATCGACCCATCTGCGCTCACTTTACCGCTCAAAATTCCTTGTTCAATCCTCACTTCGGGCGCTGGCTGTTCTACCAAGTTTATTGCGAATAATGTAAATAAAACTATTCTTTTGCCACTTTTCATATTTGATAGTTCAACTTTCAGTCTTGAAATAAACGTAAAGTTCAGTTATGCCAGGTTTTACTTTTGACTTGAACGTTTGTAAAGTAAATGGGAAAAGGCTTTCAAACCGTTTTACGTATTTATTGTATGTAAGCACTGTTTGGTGTATAAACATATGAAAGTTGTACTATACGCGATGTCTCACCAAATAATACGTTTCTTACTTTTGACTACGGCAATGTTTATAATTGTTTATTAGTTCTAAGGTTTCTAAGCGGGTGTTACACGCGCGATCCAGGGTCCTACTAGTAGTAATAATTATAACTATCAATATTTTGTTACAAAAACTACTGATAATAGTTTCAGAGGTCATAATGCATAGGTCGGAAATACAGACGGATTCTTACTTACCTAGAGAAGGAAAACTTTATTTTTTTAATAAGTATTTAACACGATTGAAAGTAAAGATTTGTAAAAGGCTGACTAGCCATTAAAATGACTACATACTTCAAGCTTTATTCAGGCAGGCTACTTGCAAAAAAATTAACAAAGGTTTAAAAAAAACAAGCTTTTAACTTTTAAAATCATTGGGTTTAATCTTCTTACGATATTTTTGATAAATATTTTTCCATAATCGATTTGCTTCGGGATTAGGAACGGAACCCATTTTCAACTGCTTATCTATGTGAAGGAATTTCATATTGTCCTTTTGGCTTGGATCCCATTTTACTGGTAAATCATTTGTGGGTGTAGGATCTCTGAAAAAAAAAATACAGATAATGTTTTGTTGAAACGGTTCTTTTATATTTTCCACTGGGTATCAAAATTAGTAAAAAAAAACACTAACCCATATTTGGCAAAATTAGTCCACATCTGAGTCATCCAATCTATAATGTTTTGATCATGTTCTTTGATACGGAAAGGCCAAATATTTCCCTTGAACAAATACAAAATTTCGTCACTGTGACAAGCTCCTGGTTCGTCTTTAAATCCAGATAAAAACTTTAAAAAGTTCCTTCCACCATTGTAATTAAAGTAATAATTATATATGTTAGCTTTAGTATTCTTAATTAAAATTTCTGACTCTAATATAGCAGGTGCTTCAAAATACAACTGTGTGTTGAGATCAATAATAATACTTTGTACTTCAAAACTGATATTCTTTTCACCAAAGTAAAATTTTCTCGCCATCTTTGATACATTAGCCGCTTCTTCTTCTGAAGGAAACTGTAGATCAGATGCAAATATATATCTTGCATCTCTCGCTGCTAAAGATTCTTTTGTGTCGTCAGGTATTAAAAAGATTCCTTCTCTACTTGTTGTTCCATAAATTACTGGTATATTTTTCGTATTATTACTAAAAATATTGTAAGGATAATCTGTTATTACAGCCTCTTCTCCTTCAATTTCTTGTTCAACGCAGGGATAATTTAATAATTGAGTGTCAAAATACATGCCAAGTGGCTTTTTGGGCTTAGCTTTTATTAGTTTCTCGTACGGTATTTTGGAAAATATTTCAAATATTTCTTTTGGATCATCAGTATCGTAGCCTAACTCTTTCGCTATTAGGCTAGCCACCCATAATGGATGTCTATTGATTGCCCAACTAGATATGGATGACCCACTTTGTACGATTACTTTTTGGAACAATCCTTCAGTTGCCTTGCTAGCCAATAACAATGACGCAGATGTCGCTCCAGCACTTTGTCCGAAAACTGTGACATTATCAGGATCTCCACCGAATGCTGCAATATTTTTCTTGACCCACCTTAAAGCTGCAATCTGGTCTTTAATCCCAGCATTACCTGGAGCTTCTTTGATACCCAAACATAGGAATCCTAACGCTCCAAGTCTATAGTTAAATGTGACTAATATAACATCGTGTTTGACTAAAAAATCTGGTGCGTATATGAATTTTCCGCCACTGCCTAGTAAAAATGCTCCTCCATGTATATAAACCATGACTGCTAGTGGTTTTTTAGCAAAAGTTGGTACGTAGACGTTGATTTTCAAACAGTCTTCTGTTCCAACAACACCTGTCAGTGAGGACTGTGGACATTGATATATCTCATCCACAGCTTTGTAAACTCCTTTCCAAGATGGTGGTGGAAGTGGTGCCTAAGGAAGAAAAATATCGGTCTATGTAATCTCTGTTCTACTCACATACAATTTATGTCGCATGCATGACTATGTATTAAGCATTGCGTTTTTGTGTAGGCTATTGCTAAAGTAACGGCGTTTGATACTCTCACTATGTACAACCATCCTTACTAATCCGTACTAATAAACTAAATAATATAATAAACGAGGATGGATGTTTGTTACTCTTCCAAGCAAAAACTACAAAACGAATGTGGATGAAATTTGACATGGAGTTTGCTTATTATCTGGAATAGGCTATTTTTTATCTAAAAAAAAATTTACGATCCCCGTGGAATAAGCCCCTGGCAAAAGCAAGTAATATTATAAATGCGAAAGTTTGGATGGATATTTGTTAGTTAATTACGCTAAAACAGCTGAACGGATATGGATGAAATTTGGCACACAGATAGTTTATAACCGAGATTTTTATACTAGTAGCAGGTACCCGTGGGATAATATCCGAAACTCCGCGGGCAATGTCACTGGCGCGAGCTAGTCAGGTAATAAATAACACATTAAGTGCCCTCGAGCTAACCTCAGATATAACAGGCTAATAATGACCTACATAATTAGTATTATCTTTGCAAATGTTAATTATGAGTAATGTTGATAAAATATTAGGATTTCATATACTATGAGGCCGAGTGTTATAAAGCTAATAAATAGATAAGTATTGTCATGTTACATGTTTGTTTATCATTATCAGTTACTATTTAGAAATCGATTAAAATACCTTTAAATAAATAACTAAGTATGTAGTTATAGATCACGCTTACCTTGAACCTTGTGCTGATGTTAGTCGTCGCATAAGGTATTCCAACGTATTCAAGAAAAGACCCATCGGTACTGATTTTACCGCTCAAAATCCCTTGCTCGATTGTTACTTCGGGTGCGGGCTGATCCACTAAATTCATCGCGAATAACGTAAATAAGACTATTTTTTTGCCACACTTCATTTTAAATGTTTCTAGTCCGTAATCACTGGGTAATAAAGTTAAATTTTGCTTGAACAATTGATTTAAACATCCGGAAGAGGTTATGTCTGTTACAAACACTGTAAATTCGAACTGCTTGTCCACTTCACTTACGTAATGCAATACACGTTTCAAAGACCATTTTAAATTATCCTTACATTTTTTAGGTCGATAAAACAAAACACTAATAAGCAAGAGTGTTAACAACTAGGAGTGTTTATCTTATTTGACAGTTCGCCGGTTGGTGGTTGGCCTTGCGAGATGACGCGCTATGCGCACGCGCGTTGCTACTCTACTAACGTAACGTGTGACGACATGTATTAGAAAGAGATAGCGAATGTTAGGAAAATTATAGATGTTCGGGAGTGGAACGCGACGGCTAGGACATTATCAAGATAATGTAAGTAATTATGAAATTAATTGAGAGAGCGAAGACCACTCAAGTACAAATTGATTTTTAGAACTTTATTTTACATCTGATTTGAGTTCATTTATTGGACACACTTGAGTTTTTTTGCTTTTCTTGTTTCCGAATCAAGTGATGCAGGATATTAGATGATTCTCGACCATAACTTGTAAATTACTATGTTCCGCTCGTTTTCTTGCTGTTACCATTTGTTGCTTGGTGAGTTTGTCCCAGACCGCTTGTGAAGTATAATTTTACGGCTTGCTTTTGATCCGACATTCTAAACCATTAGTCATCTAGTGTATCTACATACCTATTTGTATTATTATCTACTATTATCTTTTTTTAAGACATCAAATCATTTATTATTAATTGTAATTACTGTACCCACTTATGTTAAAAAAACAATTTCGTATCTTTAGCTAGTAGCCGTTTTAATTCAAAAAGATAAAATATTAACAATGAACTGAGACTATTCTTTAAAAACGCTTGAGCATTGCAAATAAATTCAATTTCTTTCACTCGTCCTGCTCCTTTATGACTAGGAACAAATGAATGTTTATAAATAAAGATGTGTTGATCTTCCATTAGTACGTTTATAATGACCGTACAATTTAAATACAAAACGGGTTCTCCTGACGTGCCTAAACAGGCCATTTTCCCGTCGCGTCGCATGTCCAAAATTTATTTGAATAAATTACGGAAAAGGCGAAAACTGTTGAATTTTAACCCGATCCCGAACGTGACTGACGAGAACTGACGCAGAATTTTAAATATTTTTCCTACACTTAAATTATTATAATGCCATTAGGATATAATGACTCAAAGAGCCTTTGAAAAGGTTGTAGGCAGATGTGTTTACGCTTTTTATTTGTTTGATAAACAATTATTCCAGAAGTTATTTGTAGAAAATTAAGTTTTGTTTTTCGGGAAATCATCAATGACCTGTACCGCTCTGGCTGGAGCGGATGGGAGTGTCAGACTCTTACTGACTGAAATCCATTCATGTTCCTTCCTTGGCTCTTTGTGTTCCGGGGCAGCGGTGACTCTTTCGGACAATCCTGCTGAGAAAATTAGGATGATTACGATGATTCAATTGAATATCAAATAATATTGATTTCACTATGGCACTTTTGGATCTACAATAGATTACTACTATTTCATCATCAGTTTGGAGTATCATGGGAACTAATTAAATGACAGACCTAGGTATCATTCGATATATACATGATCTTTGTGACGAAGCTCTCCATTGTTCTAGATCTGTTAGCAAAGATTCGTAAACATGACGTCTCCTTAGAATCTTAAGGTTCTCATAATGTGAAATTATGACAAAAAGGTTTGATCAAATCCCTGCGCCCAACAATGATACCGTTTGCAATTCGGTCCTAAAGGAAAATACCCTTTTAAAAGAACTTACTCGCCGGCTTCGAAGTAATAACAAGTTATTTGACAAACCAGGAGACCCACAAAAACTTTTCCATCTCGCACTTATGAATTCAAAAGTGTTAAATTCTCTGAGTACCGATTGGCAGGGGCAAAATCGATTCGTGATTTGCATCGAAGACGGAGCGACGCGGCTATTACTGATTACTCCGAAACTAATCTTCAAAGAGTTCGTAAGGTGCTTGAATGTATTTTAATAATACTTCATTATCGTTTCAAACGGTAGGTAAATGCGCTTTTGTGCTTGTCAACGTTTTTGGGAAACTGGTTGTGTATTTGTGCAAGTTGTAGGTACATGTGCACTGGGGTATGAATGGGTTAACAATTATTACGCCTATTTAGTATCCTAGAGCGTTTGTGCAGAACATTACCACGTGTTGAATGAGGAAAAGTTAACAACCAATGGTATAACATCTTATCAAGTATCTTTTCCGCGGAATGTTGCGAGAAAATTAGCGTTCTACCAAAGAACGTTGACAGACAAACACGAAAGATCACACATGTAGTCCGCGGTGGTTTAATTCAGCAGCTCGGCATTATTACGTAGACACAATACAGTGCACAGCGCCACAGTGCCCCAGTCGACCACTTCAACACGCGCCGGGCTTTTTGCAGTTTTTACTACCGTCCAAATTTTGTTTCATTTCAACGTTTTGATTTAAATCTGAGAGCTCAACGTGTGTTTTATGTTGTATAATGTCCCAGTTACTCAAAAATAGTAAAAGTTGAAAGTCTTTAATATTTTGCATCTGTTTTTCATTGTTTTTCTTAGGAGTGAAGAAAAGAAAACTAAATTAAAGTATCAGTATGTAAGGAAGGAACATGGATGGGTTTTAGTCAGTAAGAGTCTGACACTCCCTTCCGCTCCACCTAGAGCGCGAGAAGACATAGGATGATTTCCCAACCTAAAAAAAAAAAAATCTTAGGAAACTCAATGATTATACATATTATTTGTTTGACAAGAATGGTTTAGTTCAAACTCCAAGAAATGCCCGTTACTAAAATAAAGAAATAAAAGAATATGTTTATTTGCGGTACACATGACGCAAAGAAAGAACATAAATACACAAAAAAAAATTGGGGATAAAATTTGCGTCACATCCACTCAAAACGGCCATCGCTTAGCATTGTGAACGACCCTAGGGAAGACAGAACCCCGGCGCTGGTTTTCAGCGACAGCCAGGGTTGACGTGATAACGTCGAGCGGTGCAGCATACAATAAGATAAAAAAAATAAAATGCTTTTTTAATTAATAATTTAATTTTCTAAATTACAACATTCCATTGCCACTATCATCAGCAAATAAACACCGCTGGCAACTTTTGCCTCACCAACTTCCATAAACAGTCGTTATTAAATGTTACTCAGTCGCATGACATAGAGCACAGTGTACACCGTCCCTTCGTCACAAGCCTGAACTCCGCACGAGCCGCCAAGTGGTAATATTCGCACAATTAAAGCGCACGCTACTCACCCTCGTGTGTCGGTGCTGTGTGTGTGACGGATGAGGTTTGGGAACATGAAAGTATAACATGAAATGTAGGTAATGGTATTACAGAGGCATGTAGTTATGACGGTGCACTTGTTGCTGGAATAGGACTAGTTTGGCGGAATGTTTTTGGCACTATGTAATGTGATTCTTTTCAGCTAAGAAATAAAATGTTAGTGTTTGTTTGGCCAATTTTGCAATCATTACTCGCTTACTTATACACGCTTTTAATTAGCTTCACCTGTATGTTTGTAACCGACTTATTTGGGCGAGATTTTGAACCACTTCAAACGGCCAGATTCGTTCAAACTTTGTAGATTTATCAAAGACCGATGACAATACACTTATTTAATTTTGATAACATTATTCCATTTTTTTATTATTAAAATTCAAATTCATTTTTTTTAGTTCGATTTTCTATAAAAAGCGTGTTTTTTTTAACTATTATTTGTATTTCATAAACCTTTGTTCGTGTGTTTGTCTGTTTGCGTCTGCACAAAATCTTGCTCTGGTAATGGCAATGGGCTCGCCCCCTATGACAAGGGACTTAAACATAGTTATGTTTAAGTCCCTTGTCATAGGGGGCCAAAGAGGTGACAAAGACAAAGGTGTCAAAGAGGTGAACCACATTTCGCTAGTTGGCGAAATGTGGTTCACCTCTTTCTAACCCTTCGGGAAAGCAAGGCGAGATGTTATGTTTATTTTGTATGATCTGTCACAATGAGCTCTATTTCTTCCTTAAACAATTATGCAAAACGAAGCCTACCACAAACTATAGCTGTAAGTAAATATGTGACAACTCCACTTTCATAATAACCACGTACAATAAATCAACCGTCGGAAAACCTTTAAGAACGCATGACACACTTCAGTTAACCTAAGACAATAATAAATCTAATTCGTGTGACGTAATTTTATCTTGAGAAGACGTTGATAGATCATCTGTAGGTACTTTCACATTACATTCATTTATTAAGCTGCGTTAAAACTCGCCTGTTTTTGCTTTTCATTTATAATGAAGTATTGTAAGGATTAAGGGATTTGTAAAGGGTGGAGGATGTGATCCTGTTGGCGGATGAAACAGATACTGTTTGGCTGGTTGGTTTGGTATGTGTATGTAAATGTCACAATCGGTTTTTAGCTGTTACTTATAGTTTAACGTGCAACCACAACGTGTATATTCTTGTTCCAACTAGGTCACAGTAAAATAAATTTTATGTACGATATTGATAGACGAAGGCTATAATATTTTTGTGATTATAATAAATATATAAACTACCGACTACTAGTTGTTTTTTATCTATAATTTGGAACATGAATGGAATCATATCGTGCGATTGTCACGACATATCGAGAGTAAGACGCCTGGATTCCCCTAAGGGTCAGGCAGCGGGGCACATAAAGTTAAAGTTGAGCAGTGCTGTTCCAGAGGTATCGGCCTCGACTTACGAGTTGTACAGTCAACAGCAAAAGTAGATGATCAAAATCAGAAAATCAATACTAATGAACGGAGTTCACGAATATATGGCAGCTGTACTAGTAGTAAATGTTTGGTATAATTTCCAATCACAAACGTTTGAATCACTCCGACGCCACACAGTTCTGACGCGAACTCCGTTTTTTAGTATTGAATTTCTGATTTTAATCATCTACTTTTGCTGTTGACTGTAGGTCGTGAGTTTGGACCCAAGCAGGCGCTTTACTTTGTGTATTTCATTTCATCACCACTGCTCTCAAAATCTTTTGGAAGGGGCGACTAGAATCAATCATTCTTTCTTTTTCTTGTTCATTTTGACGTTCAAAAGTGCCTTTCTTGTGCATATTTGAAATAAATGATTTGACTTTGACTTGGGTGAACGAAAACCTCGTGAGGAAACCGGTATGTCCTAGAACCAAAATCGAAGGCATGTGACATCCACCACCCCGCACTGGGCACGCGTGGTGGATTATGGCCCACTCCCTCACTTAGAGAGGAGGCCTGTTCACATTATATTTAAGTCCCATGTAATAGAGGACGAGCCTAGAATTGCCATCAACTGGGTATAAATCCAGACTCAAAACCCAAGAACTCTTTGCCCTACCCAGGAATAGAACTTCATGCTCAGCAGTACAGCTTGCGACCACTAGAATTATGAGGCAGTTTACTTTTAATATTTGCAAGGTAAACCAATGATCAACAACTTCGTTCCCTCCAGCGGAAAAAAACCAACAAAATAAACGAACATCGTACGATAAAGACATTAAATAAAGCTGGCGGGACTTTAAATAATCGAGTTAAGAGTGTGGCAATATCTAAGAGAAGATAAATTTAAAGTGGATGATACAAAATGGCATTTTATCTCTCAACGATATGACGTTGACTGATTGTTGAGATGAGCTCCCGGCTACGTTTTGGGATATTTACCTCCGGTGTGTAAGTTGTGTCTTTCACGCTGTTTTTTGTGTGTACCTATGATACCTTTATACATAAGCCTTCCTTATAAGGTTGACACGTTGTTTTTGTAATGATGCGTACAACAAACAGAGGAGCTCGTGGCTAAGTACAAACAGCCGCACAGGTTGATCCATCAGGTTAAGCCACGCTTGCCGGGGTTGGCCGTGGATGGGTGACCATATTTACATACCGAAACTTCTCCGTGCCTCGGAAAGCACGTTAAGCCGTTGGTCCCGGCTGTCATTTGTGCATCTTTGACAGTCGTAACGGGTCGTCAGAAGCCCGAAAATCTGACAGCCAGCCGACCAAGGGGTATCGTATTGCCCAGTTACTGGGTTGTGGAGGTCAGATAGGCAGTCGCTTCATGTAAAATACTGATATTCATCTGAATCCGGTTAGACTGGAAGCCGACCCCAACATAGTTGGAAAAAGGCTAGGCAGATGATGTGTACAACAATCAAAAAGAACAGAGATTATACAAATCTTAAAGGTTATCTAGTACAGTCGATTTTTATGTTATGTCTTTAAGCTAATTTCCCAGGTCGGCAAAAAGTTATTAAGTTTTCCGTCAGCAAATTTTCTGTAGCCGCTCGAAGACTGTCACCTGCATTTTACTCGGTAATGGTAATAGCCATCCATGCTCTCTGTTACCTGAGACAATTACGATATATATAATAATAATAATAATAATAATATCCTTGGACATTTCACACACAGCGCCATATCGTCCCAAGCTAAGCAACCTAATGCTTGTGTTATGGTAACGAGATGGCTGATATACTACTTATACATATACATTTTTTTTTTGTAAATACATACATATTATAAATAGAAAAACACCCAGACTCGTAACAAATACTTGCAGGTCATACATATATTTTTTATATCAATCTGCTTAGCCTTTTCCCAACTATATTGGGGTCGGCTTCCAGTCTAACCGGATGCAGCTGAATACCAGTATTTTACATGGAGCGACTGCCTATCTGAACACCTCAACCCAGTTACTAACTGGGTAATACGATACCCCTTGGTAAGACTGGCTGTCAGACTTTCGGGCTACGATATAAATGATGATGCGTAAATGTCTGCAATGTGGAAGTGGTTAGTTAGTACCTACTAATTGTGTCATGAAGCGAAATGAAATGATTCTGCGAGATTTCTAAGAACCACTTTTACATGTAAAAGATGTTTGGCCAATAATATTATGTTAAAACTAGATGATACCGCTATTTATTTGCTGATTGTTCCCTCAGAAGAAATGCCGAAACAAACACACAGGTTATGGTGTCTTTCAAAGTCCAAACGTTACAAAAACAGGATTTTATGAAGAACGATTTATTACAGTTTAGAGTTGACCTGTCCCGACAGACTTCGTGTGTATATCAGATATAGTGTAGCTCAACCCTATTTTTAAAAAGTATTGATTAGCGCAAACGTTATAAATAGTCATGTATTATCTTTAACTTACGGCACTCATAGTCCGTATTCACTTAAATGTTTTCCAAATTTATGTTTGTTAACCATGGAAACCGCTGCCGAACCTTTCGGAGAATACAGCAGATGATCTTATATTTCTAAACTAAACTAAGTCGGTCATAATAATAACGTAGCTCGTAACCTCGCGTTAAGTTCGTTAAACTACATTTAACAGCGTAGTGATTTAACCGCGCCCGTTAACCAACAAGTAACCTGTTTACCTTCTCTCGCTGTAAACTTACTCGTTTAACCTCTTTACTCTTAAAATCTGCGGTTAAACACACTACATTTTGTGAGGTCATGATAGGTTAGCACCTAGTTCTCAGAATAAGAAGTTTAGGATGTTCAAGATCTTTGGCACACATTCAGCTCTCTCAGAAGTAAAAATAAAGACAAAAATGGAAGAAAAAAGCTTCAGTAATAGTAACCATTGGTATTTAAATAAACACCTAAGTACACATTATGGAAGGCTATAAATGGTTAAGATTTAAGTACAACAACATATAAAATCCACATCTATACTGATTCTGGCTTAAGCTAAACTGGTTGATTGCTTACTTTTCTTAGTTACCCGTTTATTCATAATTTTCCTTAGGTAGTTAAGTTTTTTTAGGCAGTGATAACAGTCCAACGGTCACACCACTAGGCTAAGTCATAGGTGTCGAGTTCGAACCCAAGGCTCGCACCTCTGATTTTTCAGATTCATGTGCGTGTTGTGCAATTTTATCACATGCTTAAAAAACGGAGAAGGAAAACATCGTGAAGAAACCGGCATGCCTGAGAGATATTTCTCAACAGCATGTGAAGCTAAGTCAGAGGCCCGTGGGCAGCATAGAAACTCTGACATCAGGTTAGTCACTAAATACACAAAAAAAAATCCAAACAAAGTTGAAAACGAAAACCATAAACTTATAGGTACAACCTACATTTAAAAACATTCTTCCAAGAATGATCCCACAAAGTACAAAGACGTACAAATAATTCGCGTGTGAGTGTGCAACGTCATCATTATGTGAGTGACGTCTCATGAGGCATGATTAATGTTAATGAGCACGTCGGCTGTCTCCAGCACAAAGACGTAAGAAATGGAATGTTACACTCTATGATTAATCTTAAAGTAATTCATGGTATTTGTACGCGTATGTACGGGGAACAGTTCGTAATCCTTCAAGGAGTAAGCAGACATGTTGTTACAAAGGTATTATAAAATACTAGCTTTTGCCAGCAGCTTCGCCTGCGTGTATAGCTTATATGCTATTGCAGACTAAAATCTATCTTTGTGCAAAGTTTCATCCAGATCCGTTAAGCAGTTTTTGAGTTTATTCGTTACAAACATATATACAAATCCTTCCTCTTCATAATATTAGTATAGATTAGCTACCCGTCATGCTTCGCATAGTTTTCAGGAGTTGATGGAACATCTAGATATCTTTAACATTAATTCTTATTTGGGTTTAATCTTGACCTAACATCACGCCTAGTTTCCCCGAAAGGTTAGCCAGAAGTGTAAGCCAATACAAATAAACCTTCCTGCATAATTAATTCTCCTATCGATGTTAAAACAGCATCAAAATCACTTGGGTAAATTTGAAGAACACACAGACACGAAAAGTCACTTTAATTTATAAATTATATTTAGATTTGTAGCCCGATCGTAAGAAATAGCGAGACTTCAAATCTGTTACCTAGTTAATGAACTGTCGAAAAAACTTGGGTATTGCATTTTTGTTCTTTTATCTTCTTCTTTTCGTGTGGTTAGTGACTAACCTGGTGTCAGAGTTTTTATGCTGCCTATCGGCCTCTGATTTAGCTTCACTTGAAGTAGAGAAATATCTCTAATGCTGGTTTCCTCACGCTGTTTTCCTTCAGCTATTTTTTGTTCTTCCAAAATGTGCTGTGAAACGAGTCTACATTCCAAGTGATGTAGAATGGTGACCATCATCTGTAGACCTTATGTCTTAATCTGCACCACCCAACAGTTTGACTGGCGGTTTATGCTGCATTTATCCGAAGTCGACACTAACACAACCCCTTCAATCAAGGAAAGCTATGCTGCAAGACTGCAAAGAAAGAACTTTGATACAGTCAGGCATATTTCTGACGACTGCATCAAAGAAAAAAATCTGGATCCGAATCTGAATGAATAAATTGTTATCCAATTTATTTACCAATTCATTGTTGTTGTAAATTACCATTTTATTGTCAGTCTGTGACAGTTCTATGAAATCTGGTTCACTAAAGTTTCGCCAGAACTCTATAGACAAGTTTTTAGTTTACACTAGCTTCCGCCCGCCGCTTCGCCCTCATAATATGCCGACAAATTCTACACATAAAACTTTCTCTTGAATCACTCTATCTATTAAAAAAAACCGCATCAAAATCCGCTGCGAAGTTTTAAGCATACATAGGGACATAGGGACAGAGAAAGCGAATTTGTTTTATACTATGTAGTGAAACAACGTTTCAACTATTTAATTCGGAAACAAGTTACTCCGCAAATGTTTTATTTTATAAACACTCGCTTTACAAACATTTATTTCGAAAATGCTTTTCTATACATCGGTTCGCATAACTCGTTCGTTCGTTTCGTTTGTCATTATTATTTGGATCGTTTTGAAAAAGTCACGTTTATACTATCATTGTTTTTTGATAGAATATATACCCATATTAGTATAGCTTTAAAAACTCTAAAACTAGCAAACCCATTACTGCCGAGAAAAATCGCCAAAAAAATGTCCATTGTGATTGGTGAGATAGTAGGAGTATTAAGAGGGGAGATAGATCACGTGGCGTGTCTTGTAGACATAGTACAATAAGACATAGTAGACGAAGTCCCGCTGCGGGGCTTCTATTTCTTTTTTTTTCTGCTTTGTTCGGTTGCTCAATCCTTCGAACCTGTTAGTAGGGTGCCCCAAAACCTTACCTTGCATCTCATGTTCTAACATCATAAATTCCCATTGCCTTTTCACTAAAATCACTAAGTCGAAATGAATCGGGGCTTGGATAATATGCCTGGATATACAGTGTGTTAGGTTAAACGAGGGACATACATTCAGGTTGTATAGTTTCCCTCATGAAAATCAACAACTTCAAAACAACAACAACTTTGTCCATGGTACCAACTCTGAAATATGAAAAAAAAAATCTGCTGTTCCATACATTTTGAAGAATTATGCGAACATAAAATGTCCTAAGAAGCAAATTTTTTTTCGTAAATTCAGGTATGGGTCAATAGTCGAAGTTATTTATTTTCATGAATATAGTAACCCCTGAAAGTATGTCCCTCGTTTAACCTAACATACTGTATAGTCTTTTCCTGAAATATTCTACCAGAAATCTTACTCTAATAATTATTTTCTTTTATATCATAATCGAAATAATACACGCTCTAAAGTCAAGTTTTCTCATCATTTCACTTAACACAAATAAAGAAAATACTAGTCCGCGCTGTGAAATGGCAAGCAAATAGATTTTTCTTTATTTTTCGTTAACAAGTCACATCCCTTTATGTTGAGCGAAAGGCGTTGAATGAAGCTCTCTTATTTGGCGTAAAAATAATGAACACGGGACTTCTGCTTTCTGAAAATGTGTTTTAATTATTTCAATTTTAATGGGTTTCTGAAAAGTATGTGTTTTTAACGTGACGTAGTAGTCTTTCACGTACCTATGTGTTAATAGGAAACCACAAATTATATTGAATAGGTCAATTACTGGAAAATGCTAGATTGGTAACCCTTAGCAAACATATTGCTTGCAAAACACCGAGGTACATTTCTCAGTCCTATAAACTATATAAACAGGATCATCATAAAATTACCTTCTACAACTATTTTTCAGCAAATCTGATCTTTTTACCCGACTGTGCAACGCAAAACATGGTCATTTGATTAGCCTACATTATGTAGGTACTTAACTCTCTTATATCCCAGTTTTGGGTCCACGGTTGTAGAGCATAAAGTAACTTAATAGTTATAAGTAAAGTAGTTACAGTAGCGCACTTTAACTGTTTGTTAGCTTGTCTAAATTAAATATGATGCCACTGTTTGTAAAAAGAAAATATGTATTTTTTTTACATTGAATTGGATCGTGATATATGTACGGTAAGCATCACTTTGCAACCCTGCAAAAGATCAAAGAGTATAAAGCATATTCAAAAAGGAATTTCAGCATCACTATTACGTGATAGAATATTGAAAATTCTTCGGGAACAGCACTATTCGAGAGGTTCTACTGAACTAGACTTGTTTAAGGATTTAAGATTTGGCTTCCTTGGCGCTCAGCCAGCGTCTTGTCACTGGGAGGAGGATGCGGCTTTTTAAACTCCAATACATTGAAAATATGTTGGCAGACTTTGAAAAAATAGTTTAAAAACTGCACCCTGCAACATCACTAGCCGGAAAACATAGTTAAATATGTAATTAATATTTCGCGATTTATTAGACGCACTATTGGACGTTGAGACGTTGCTTTTATTGAAGTAATAATATGTAGGGAGCACTGATTTTTCGTAACAAAAAAATATAGTAAAATATCGGGCACATTTGCATTTTTGGGTTTTTGCTCCATAATTTTCCTCTGTTTCGGATACCTAATTGCCAAATACAAAATGAAAATTGTAGCCGGAAAATATGGAACTAAATCTATTTTTTTTACGCCATTATGATTTTTAAATAATAATAACTAAAGTTGAATTCTGACTAAGTCAATAGTCTGATGATGTATGTATGTTATACAGTGAAACCTGGTTAAGTAAGACATCAAGGGACCTGCAAATTTGTCTCACTTATAGAGGTATACCACTTACCCAGTGTCTCAGATATCCAGGTATAAATAAATATCTGTCTCATTTAGAGGTCAGAATACAGGTCATTATTTCAGTTATAGAGGTGCGAGTATTAAATAAAATAAAGTATTATGTAAATATTATACATAATTTTTTATCTTTATTATTTAGAGGTTAAATGCATATAAAATTCACTCGCAGTCGGTAACTATGACGATAAAATGGAAGGAACAAATCCCAGATATAGAGGTTTGCTTCGTCTCACTAAGAGAGGCAATTCAGTGCCAAAGTGTTGGGACCTCAGCATGAGTTCCAGTTATGGAGGTTTCTCACTTATCCAGGTCCCACTTAACCAAGTTTCACTGTATTTGAAAAAAAAAAAAAAAATATAAATGCTACCTTCGAAACTAATTCCTACAATCAGCATAGTGTAAATAGTTCTTTAGTCTTATAGGCATATCGCAGAGAAAATGTATGGAATAGGTTGGTAGCTAGTACAAAACACTAAATAAAAAGCCTTCAACACTTTTTTATATAAGCCTTGTGGAACCTTTAACCCCTTAATGTCATTTAACAGACAAATGCTTAATTAACGTTACTTTATGCTAACTTCATTTCACGACTAATAAGTAAGAGTTATTTTCCATAAAAAAGTTTAATTATTCAAGAAACGGTACTGTTGCTGAATATTAATTAGAGAAGGCTGTTTTATTATGAAGGACGCAAAGGTATTATGTTGCAAGCGAGCAATTTGCGAAGCGACAAAATGTTGTTAGTTCGGGCAACGAATTGTCGAGACTACCGTTGACATTCCATTTACTTGGTGATTTCGTGAAAATATGGAAATGAATGCTACGCTTTAGAAGTGGTGGAATTATTAGGTTCAATTTTGAATTATGGTTTGAGTTCTTCACTTATCACTATTGAATTAAAGGTTAACCGATAAGCAGAATATTATATTTTCAAAAAATCTGTTTACCACCACAAGAGCTGCTCTCATACTAACAGCTCATAACAATCCGATAGGAGAATAAAAGAAGTAAACGTGAGGACTTGGTGGCTCATCATTATAACATGGTCTTTTAGTGACATTTTACGACACTCGCTGGTCCTATATACATACCATAACTTTTGCGTTACACCTTCATGTTATTATTAATGTTTACGAGTTTATTCACGCGGATATTACAAAATCTCCCGACTTTTCATGTATTCAATGAAATCTAGTTCATTTTAGAGAAACACGTACACTATCATAAACATGTTACAATATGTCTGTCATGGCAATACTGGTTTAAGTTGTTTTTTTACTATCAGCAGTAGCCACAAAACACATTAGAGCATAGCCCTCGAAACCGTTTTTGCGCCATCAACCACCATAAAATGACGTCACCGACATAGACAAACGGGATCGCGTTAACCCTCTATTGTGGCGCACAAAGCCGCTAGGTACGCAGGCACGTGTACATTGTACTGCACCTTAATCAATGCGGTTATAGACCATGCAGGGTTAGTGTGCGATCTATGGACAATGTACCTGCACATAAGTCCTGATAGGATGCTCAGCTAACAACTATACAGGTGCCTTCTGTAGACAAAACAATTCACCAACTGTGCTTTAAAGCATTCACATAACTATGGTTTAATCGAAAATGTTTCCTTTGTAACTTATCTTGGTTAAAGGTAAAAATTCCGCCTTCCATGCATTTAGGTATTTCGAATTTCTATGACTTCACTTGCTATGGAGTTTTTGCCGAATTCTCTCCATGGGAATCGACTAATTGGAACCGTGCACCTTAATTCGTGCCAGAAATGTGAATTTCAACCGATGAAATACTGTGACTGTGATTTTTTGCAATAGTTTTTACGAAGTGCTTCGTTATAATGAAGTCAAGCGCTTGAATGGTGTTTAACAAGAAAATTAGTAAAGTTTTATGATTTTGATCAAATAGGTATATTTAATAAAAGTACTAAGGCTTTGACTGATGAATCGAACCGATTTGCAGTTCAGTCAACAACGTCAATTAAATACTTAACAGATGTTTGTTGCTATATTTGACCTATGTAAGTCAAATTCAAATAATGTATTTCAAATAAGCACATGAAAGGCATTTTTGAACGTTAAAAAATTAAGTTGCGCTTTCCAAATGGTAGCAAGACCCCATAATGTATATATCAGCCAGTCTAATATGAGGGAGACACTCAAAATTTATTTTATCAACATTTAAAATTCAAACTAGGCCCAGACTCAGCACTTTTGGAACTCCTCAATTACATAAGAGTCTGTCTCTCGAAAACGCCCACCCTGTGCTTGGAACCTGGAAGGAACATGGATGGGTTTTGGTCAGAAAGAGTCTGACACTCCCTCCACCCAGAGCGGGAGGAGTCATTTGATGATTTCCACCCTCAAAAAAAAATAACTGGAAAGAAAAAATGGTGCAACCAACTCCCTAGCAGCACAGCTATCTATTGAGTTGGAAACATTTTATTTTAATCAATAGTGTGCAAAATAATTACATAACGTAAGTAATATAATTTACTTTACGCAACACTAAACTAAATTATTTGCTATATTTCAACCAACACACGTAAATATAGCAAAAATGAAAAACATTAAAAACTATTCTCATGCTGAAATAAAATGTAAACAGAATTTAATATCTAAATAAAAGCCTCCAGACATAACAAGCGTGCCCGCCCACGGTTATACGTGTGATATTATATACCTGTAACTCAACTACACTAGCAGTAGATATTACCGTTGCTTTAATAATTAAAATCTATTCTCAAATCCAGGTCGACACAAATAAAAACAACACTCAAACTTTTCAGATTTGTTTCAGCTCTATTTCCTAACATGACACAGGATAGATTATAATGTGTTACATACTTTATCACTTACATAAGACGGGGACAAAGAAAATCTATTGGAATAAAAAAACTCAGCGGCGTAAGAAACATGGCAGAAATTACCTAACACTCGAAAAATAAACTAACATAAATGCAGGCTTAAATTTTCAGCGACAGTGTCTCAGGAAACCTTACTTTTTCACCTTATGTTGTGGTGCAAGTTGCAAGTGTCAGCGTGGAATATAAGTAAAGGTAATGGTCTAGTTAAAATATTAATTATAATATTTAAAATAGGAGGGGAAATAATCATAGGGCATCAAAGGGACCCAAAAGGCTGGCAGCATTGTCACGTTGTATGGCAATGCTGATTCTATGACCATAAAATTGGCCACCGTTTGGCGATGTCTAAACAAAGCGGGCACTCATGGCCCTAGTATGTTTGAACTAAAGGTTACTTCATTTCTTTTTATTAATGTCGGACGCAATGGGTCATACTTTTGATAATAATACAGATGTCCTATTTATTATCAAAAGTACGACAAAGGTGAAGATTTTAACACGTCCACATAGCCAGACCAACTGCTACGTTCTAACTGAGTAAAGAAGCCCTGCCTCTTTTTTGAGAACAAACTTAAACTGAATTCAAACTCTAAGCATTGATGATTTATTTTTTAACCAACTTCTAAAAAAGGAGGAGGTTCTCAATTCGACTGTATATATTTTTTTTGTTTTTTTTTTTATGTTTGTTCGCGCATAACTCCGTTGCTTGCCAACCGATTTGAAAAATTCTTTTTTTGTTGGAAAGGGTATACTTCCCAAATGGTCCCATAAAAATTTTATCGAAATCGGATAAGCGGTTTTTGAAAATCAACAAAAATCTAAAAAAATCCTACTTGATATATGTGGACGATGTTCTAATACTGTAATTTACATACCATACGTAGTTGTATTAAAATTATGGGGGGGGGGGGGGGGGTTGTGTAGGTACCACAACTAAAAAGTGAAAAATAAAAAGTCGGAAGTCGGTGGCAAAAAATGAAAATACAAAACCGAAGACACCGACTTCAGAAATCAAAATTATTTTTCACTTTGTAGTGTTTTTTTTGGAAGTCGGTTTTATTTTTTGTAAAAAAGTTTTTTAACCAATTACAGACATTTTTGAACTTTCAAGGACTAGGTCAGTCAGAAAGATGAAGCTGCTTATTCCAATGCATTATAGATTTGATGTTTGATGGAAGAGAACAAGCAAGACCATGTACACTTTCATATCAAACAACACACTCTGTTGCTTGATAGCATGATTTTCTATGGTGATAGTATTTGCATGATGGACATTAACATACAAGAAATTCCACCACCAGAAGCTGTTGCACTTCCAACTTGTACCACATCCGAACCTCAAGCATGCCGCACCTCTAGCACCATGTGGAAGGTCTCAGCAAAAAACCACCGCGACTAGGGCCCTTAAAATGTGGCAATTAAGATTTATATTCGCTTGGCAAATCACAAGACGGAACATCGCGGCATCGGAGTGTCCCTTGCAGCGAATATTTCTTTAGCTCGGCAACTTGTTCGTGGAAATTAAATTGAAAAGCAAAGATTATGAATTTGAAATGCAGATTTTGATTGCATGTTTATTTGTTTAGTTTTGACGGGAGCTTGGGAAATGCAAGTTAAGGCGATTGTTATTGATTCTATTTTGTTTATGGACTTCATTACACTTCACAAACACTTTCTAAAATGAAAATCAAGTCTTCGAGAAATAACAATAGATTTCTGAAACTGCTAATTATGCAAAGATAATTATATCCGGCAGTCAGTTTCTCAGTTTCAGTTTCTCGGTTTCCGGTTCTTGCAAAATCGGTTGATAACCACTTTGATGACCTTTACTCAAAGCAACTGCCACAGCTGATAACCTAACGATCACCTCAAACGTCATAACTAAACATTTGCGACCACACCTCATAAACATATTCAATAAGCCACAAAATAAAACTTACATTATGCAAACACGGTGCTTCCAGCGTGATTTTTACAACGTATATCACTTTTATCGCCTGTCGTGCTGCGTTATCGCTGTGTTTTATTTGTATCTCGTACCAAAAAGCCGCTGATTCTATGGTGTTATGGCTGTAATATATTTTTTATAGTTCCGAAGAATGTACGATAAAATGTGGCTTGATGCGCGATTGAAATTATCAGTGTGCCTATAAAACAGGAATGATGAGGGCTATTGTTGAAACAACTGTTAATGTTTGATGCTTTCAAGCCATTGAGGTTCCTCAATTCACGTTTACCTTGAAACATAATACACACATACTTACGTATTGACATTCCTTTCTTGACCTCAATAAGAATCATTTCCTATTTAATGTGTCTATTCTAGTCGTTACAAAATGTATAAACTGTATGTATCGCTGCGCTACGCGTCAAGCTACGGCGTAGCTAGCACTGTGCTACGAACACCTCTTCTTCAGTACCCTCTTGAAAATTAAACAGAGCGTCCTAGCGCATTACAATTGTATTCAGCAGTTTTAAATATTTTATTATAATCCGCCCAATGTTCACTCGTTTATAACTCGAAACTACAAACATATTTGAAATAAAATCTCCGTTATTTTTGTTAAAGCCCCATACAATTTTTGAACAAACAATTTTATTTACGAACCGAACTAAAATGATATCCCTGAATCGTAATATCGCTATTGCATTAATGCCGCGCACCACGAACACAATACAGCCGGGAAAAATAAAATAGTGCTCTCACAGATCATAATTTCCAATTTGGCGCGGTAGTCGGTTGCATATTAAAGTTTAAATTGAACGAACACTGCGGCTCTGTGTAAGTCTGCATTAGGAGTCCCGTGGGCATGTGTCGGGCTGATGGCTTAGTGCACACTGTGGCGTGTGTGCGGGCTCTTACGCTTTTTCCATCCTTAGTTATAGAATTGGGTCAACTGTCATGTTTTTGAAATTGACGCGGAGTTTCACTGTTTTTCTCTCCAACGTGAATTGGAAAGATTTTTTATTGGTTTATTGCAGATTTTGTACTGACTATAATTTAAGTAATGAATATAACATTTTTGTAATTAACTAATCTTTCTTAAGTCGCTTGTAAATACACTCTAATTAATAGTTTTTTTTTATTCATTCAAAACTTTTTATCGCTAAACACTATTTTATTTTATTTACATACATTATGTTATTATATTACAACATGATAACATAAATAACTTAAATAATAATGTAGCCCACAGCGCTGTTTACAGATTACCATTAATGACTAAATCTTAAATTGCTAGGAAAAGCTGTTCATGCATGACAGATAACACATTACAAATACAAAAAAAAAGTATTCCTGCTACTATGGAGCATGTAAATATCTATCTATGTGTTCGAGTTCTATATTGTATGAAGCTGCCATTCGCCGAATTGGAATATAATGAAATTCTTACAATATTGTACTCCCCGCTCCCGCTCCTCCCGCTATCAGACCCCCGCCCAATTCTCAATGGTATGGCACAAAGTATCGCAGTTGTGTGCATAATTCACTTTATTGCATCTCTCTTCCTGCAAGGCGGTCGTCATAACTCCCGATACCTCTGCGGGGCGCCTCACGAATACCAACCAGCTTGGTCAGCGCCAGGTCCAAGACTTAATTCTGTAATGGAGGATTGTTATGGATTTATTTGAGTACTGCTGCAGTGGAATTCTGCAGTATGTCTTGTGTTAGTTATCTAATTTAGAAAAGTGTGAGGCAATAAAACTTTAAAAACAGTAAAGATATTATAAAACGTAGGCTTAAGAATAGTTGCAAATAATAACTCCATTTGAATTCGAAACTATTCAGGCATATAATCACGTCAAGAACCTTAGCACAACCGGACAGTTTAAAAAACAAAGCTTCTTGATCCCACCTTATTTACCTAAACAGCTTATTCCAAGTCATGCAAATAGTTCTAAGGGCACACCACTGCTGGCTAAAGCAGTCACCCAATCAAAGGTAGCCAATAATAATAATATTTTAAATCA
This sequence comes from Hyppa rectilinea, assembly GCA_951799385.1. Taxonomy (NCBI): domain Eukaryota; kingdom Metazoa; phylum Arthropoda; class Insecta; order Lepidoptera; family Noctuidae; genus Hyppa; species Hyppa rectilinea. The sequence goes on from OX637304.1 coordinate 735,147, forward strand.
TCCACATGGAACATTTTGCCACAGAATCCCTACCAATTCCTACATACCTTCACCTACATACCATCTCAAAAGGTCTCACAAGGCCAGGGAGGCTTTGAGCGCAGTGCATTAATTAGTCCAAGCTAAGGCTTCGCTCATCGGGGCTTAGTTCTGTCCTGGAACATTGCAACTGTGTGAAGAATGGACCCATTGTTGCAGCGGTCCTTCGGGAGTTGAAATGAATTAGCAGAAGCCTTGCAGGGATGGCTAGAATTTTTGGTTTAAAAAGAGTTGCATATTATTGTACTCCAATAATGAAAAAGAATGACAATCAATATAACTACTGCAAAACATAGTTTGCTGCTGTTCTTCTTCTTCATCATGTATATTTGGTTGATGTTGGTGTGTATTTACAACATAATCTTTAACTACGTATCTAATAAAGACGATGTTTTTTTTGTTGAATTTTTACTTACTTACCTAACGGAGCTTAACCCAATATGTATACACAACCCAAGACGGGAAACTGAGAATAAGCAAATTACACCCAGTAGACATTATATATTTTTGACCACTCAAAATAAGTAACGATCTATTTCATGTATTTAAATCCCACCAAACCAACGAATTTTTATGTACTAAAGAAAAATACACAGAGATAACACGTGTTACATTCGAATAAAGATACTCAGAACGAAAAATATACTGGTATCACAAAACAAAGTATTTTTCTTCAAACATAAGAGAGGTATTTCTCATTCTTTACTCGCCAACTTTTTCACGCGTGTACCAAGGCGGGGGGCACAATAGCGGACTACGTTGTAAATCGCACAGTCGCGCGACTCGGAATGATTGTAAATAGGCAATAAATAGCTTACAACACGAGTTTTGCTCAGCAACACACTGGTTATTGGCAGCCGATTGAGAAAGCGTATGGCAGGATATTGAGAACGTGAACGCTAAGTTTTATTCATTGAACTCTTAATTATACAGTTGTGGATGAGAAAATTCAGAATTTGTTACTTTCCTGGTGCAAAAACTATTAAATGCTTTTCATTCTTAGTTTAAATCACCGTTTCACATCGGTTTGGCAAAATAACACACTCTCCCTTTTACTATGTAGCTTTGTGCTGTAGATAATGTATTCTGCTATGTACTCCAAATTAAACTTTACATTAAAAAAACCATGTGCTATTATTTTTTTTATTTCTTAACTATAACCATAAAGTAAATGAATAATGCGTAAATTGAACCAATACTTACTAAACTTATATCATTGTCGCACAATTAAAACTACGCAAGAATCAACATTACTTTTCAACACAAATTGCAAACTCAAACCACGTTGCCGACCAAACTATGGCCCCGTACATTCCCAAACGTATCGGCAGTTAGTTGCAATTCGCACCACGGGCGGGTCATAAAATGTGTCGCTAGCGGCGCAGGTGGCGCGTGCACCGCCGACATTATGCACCCGCCTTTATGATACATTATTTTGCTATCGGCATTTCGTGAGGCGGTGGTTAATTTTTGGGTTCACAAGAAAAAATGATCTGAAATCTGAAAGGACTAGAAAAAATGGAGAAGTTTTTTTGGACAATATTTTGTTTTCATAATATTATGTAAATCGAAAACCAGTATTCCATAGATGTCTAATTATAATAATATAGCAAGCTACATTAAACAAAATAATTAAATTAAACTTTTGCTATTTTATACTGAATTCTACGAAACCTATGTATCAACATCTGCCTAGCCTTTTTCCAACTATGTTGGGGTTGGCTTCCAGTCTAACCGGATGCAGCTGACTACCAGTATTTTACATGGAGCGACTGCCTATCTGACCTCCACAACCCAGTAACTGGGCAATACGACACCTCTTGGTAAGACTGGCTGTCAGACTTTTGGGCTATGTATATGATAGTATTAAAACCACTCCATATAACTGTATTATTCAGTTACTACTTAAAAAGTTGAACGTGGAAATTACAAAATAAAATGTCGACACCCACGTTAGTAAAATAAATTAAAATAGGCCAAAATTAAGACGTCAATAAATTATTGGCACCAGGAATTTAAATATGGAGGCGGTGTATAAAATAGTTTTATTAATAAACAATTGGATTGTGACCTTTGTTAGATTCAAAACACTGCGTTATGGAATGGGAGGAAGTTTTTGCAAAGGTCTGGGCAAATCAGGGTTAGAAAAAAGAAAGTTAAGCTCAACAATATTACGTAGATAAGAACAAATACGTGCTAATAAACGAACGAAGGAAAGATACAAGATTTAGACCATGTCTAAAATAAAGGTGAGGATGAAAAAAAGAAACCTAAGTCAGTCCCAGCGATGTTTCCGAATCATCATTTGAAAAATCGAAATATTTTTTCATATAATTTTCCCATCTACCCGTACGTTTGGCTGATGCCAAACTTTTGCTGTGTAAGTAGTACATCTGCACACGATTTTTTCATACATTTGCGCGTGCCATACATTAAAGAAGCCAATTTTGTGGATTTCGCGTGGCTAACAAAACGTGCAGGTCGTAACACGTGAAATCGGGTTTTTCATCAACTCATGTATTTTGTAATTTCACTAGATATAAGGCTACGGTCTTGGTAGTATGGTTTTCATGATAATCACAACGTTTCTGGCTTCCAAGATCTTTGAAAGATGTGTACAGTTTAAAGAGCCTAAATGAAGTTTTCACTCTTATTTTCAGTTTTAATATGGTTCCGCAAGCCTTTAAAAGCAGGACGGTGCGCTCCGTACGTAGTCATATTACATCAGCCACTTTATTTGCTGTAAGAATTTGCCAGTGCAAAAAAAAAAAACGGATCACAACACTACCCGCAGGTGCTAGTCTACCGTTTAAACTTCGTTATTCTCTTCACGTGACATCCACTCTTTATCTTACCTCTATTTTAAACCGTATACTCTAAAGAGAATCTTGACAAAAACCCTCGTCCTTATAAAATATTACACACAGTCTCCCGTCAAAACCAGCTTAAATTTCATCAAGTGGGAGCGAAAAAAATAATAATTCCTTGACCTTTTTCGAGTAAATTCCTTTATTAGAGAGTATGCCGTGAGGGATGGTCGGTGGGGTCATAAATCAGAAGTTAGCACAAAAACTAACTAAAAGTTTTGCCACGCGAAAATGATGAAACGCTCCAGAGTTTTATTCAGTTAGAGCCCAAGATAACGAAGTAATTGGTTGGGGGTATTCTTGCATTTTTTTCTGGGCATAAATAAATTTGTTTGAATTAAACTCGGTCTTCCTTGTGCCTACTGCTGAATGATGGTAATCAAAATGTTTCACTAAATTTCATAGAAGAATTTCCATAGAAATGTAAACCTCTATGCCGAAGAAAAAGGTACTTTTGGTAGAAGTAACGAAATTATGCTTATATAATTATTATGAAGGCCGAAGTAGTCCGAATAAAGGTGTGACTAGCCCTTGACTAATTCGAAGCTAGTCGTGAGTGGTCCAAAGCTAGAAGTGCAGTGAAGTAATTGTAACTTATCTGTCCCAGGCTAGTTAGTCGTCAGTGAAAGGATGTCAACGTTGTGGTCACTCGATAGTCTACGTGTTGAAACAGCTACCAACCTCTCACATCAAGTTGAGCCAAGGTCTCGTCAAGGTCTCAGACTACCATATATTATAAACCACTCTACTACATCTATGTACACATTCAAGATTATCAAGAATATCTTCACCCAGTAAGCGTATAAGAGTAATTGGGACTTATATCAAGCCCCGACCTTCAATCTCGCGATGGATGGTGATGACCGCTGCGAACTTAAACATTCATGCTGCAGGCTCAATCGAAGTAATCGATGCCATCAATTTTGTTGAATCAGTACCCAATAGGGCTATATTTCGTTATAACATACTTGAGTAGGTTAAAAGGATAGGTTGAATTAGGTTTAAGAGACTGGCTAAGGTAAAGGATAAGTTTAAGCTTATTATTGTTTTTTTTTAATTAAGTGCTTTTTATTGTGCGGGCACGAACATTTACGGGTAGTACTTTTTGTTAAGTTCATTTTTACCGTGATTTATGACCGCACATAATCCGAAAAAGTATCCACATGTTATCAAAATCACATCATGGGTTCAATTTTCAAGTTCTTAATAATAAGTACCCTACAAATTCTTATGGCAATTAGGTATTTAGTTTGGCATGTAATAATAGCAAAAACATCTTCAACACGTACAAGGATCTCTTGCACCTTCAATTTCCTTACCACATTTCCTGGTCACCTCTAGGAAAAGTTAATAACGATGCCAGCATTCCGTCTGCTAGACGGCAGTGGGTTTTATTTCACCCCCTCACCTCTGAATATTTTACAAGGCACTACGTGCTACGTACCACGTCTGGCGACTCGACACTATTTACTACCCACCGCCGAATAGAGATGGTTGTATGTGAATATCTGAATAAGGACACGGTATGTGGTAATTTTTAATTTTTGTTTGTCAAGTACTTTTTTTTTTTTTAAGGCTGGGACATCGTCCAATGACTGCTCCCGCTCTGGGTGGAGCGGAAGGGAGTGTCAGACTCTTACTGACTAAAACCCATCCATGCTCCTTCCGTAGCCCCTTATGTTCCGGGGTAGCGGTAACCCTTTCGGACAATCGTTTGTAAAGTACTTGCGAGTACATTTTAGGAGGTTTAAAGATTTAACAAAAATAAGACCCGATTGATGTTAAAGTGTAGCAGCAGTAGACATTTTTACGAGCAATTATAAGAATCTAAGTTCGAACACTACATTACAGTTTGAAGCAATATCAGAGTTGGAACTTGTATTCTGCTTGGATATTTGCTCCATTTAGAACTTGCAGTATTTAATTGTTAATGATACTGTGGTTTGTTGTAAAATAGAAGATAAATCTTAAATGCAGCAAGGTTTCAATGGTGTTTAGATAACATTTTAAGTTGGTTTGGATTGTATTGGTATAGTAATGGACATTTGTAATATCCCGACACTATGATTGTAGTGTAAGTTATTAATGTAGGTATGTCATTAAAACCTTTTCATTACAATAGCCAAAAGCTCTTCACCCACAGAAAACAATGAGCATTAAGAGCATGTCATGCTCTTTTACCGAGTTTTGATGATTTTAGGGACCAAAGATTCGTAGAGGTCAAATAGAACCAGAATGTTGTGTGGGACAACAGACCCAGACCTATAATAACAGTCCTAGCCACAATAACACTCGTATATTAAGCTATTCAGCTCAATTTCAAACACAAACACATAACCTCAAACTATAAGCATAAACAAGCAACTTCCTAACTAATTTAACAGTCCTCCTCCACCGAACTATAACTAGAGTTAACTTTAACAAATACTATAATATCATTGCAACTACTCGTTTCTTAATCTCTCTGGATTACTGTTGGTAACGCTAACTTTTGATCAAAGCGTGGCAAGGTGTTTGAGTGAGCTTGTGTAAATATTCTATGTGCGGTCGTTCTCCGCAAGTTATGGCGGTACACTTGACCCGGCTTGGTTATTGCCGCTGGCTCGCTTACTAGGATTGTTGGGAATTAATCGTAGTTAGTGTTATGGGGTCACCGGGCCAGACAGAATTGTGTACTGTCGACGTCTGTTACTGCGGCTGTATACATCGGTATATTTTCCTTAAATCGTTTAATTGGTTGGACGAAACAAATTGACACGACAAAATCTACTGATTTTGCTCAATACTTAGTACCACAAAACAATATTTTTTGTCCGTTAAAAACACACAATAATTTCCTTTACGACACCATAAGTATTATTACAATAACAAATCAAAACAACACTCATGTCATTCCCAAAAAGAACTACAAACAAAAGATGACGCACCACTTATGTCTCTTACTTGAATCGAATGCAATTTTTCAAACAATTAGCTCGCAGCGGATGCAGTTCGTCAGGTGTCGTCGTAATCAGGGACACGGCGCGACAACCAGCCACTGAGCATGAGAACAGTGGAGAAGGTATTTTTACAAAGTCAATAACTGTTAGTGATAAAAAATGGTCTATTGACTTAATGAGGTTATATAAGTAACATCTAAGGATGGTTGAGAGAAGGTTGAAAGTTGAAAGAAGCAATTGGAAAGTTGAAAGAAAATCAAAATGGGTTGGGATGGACTTGTGAAGACAAGAGATGAAAGTCTTGTGACAAATAAAATATGACTGTGATGAAAATAAAATATGATGGATGGAGAAGGAAGGGGATGATTTATGAAAGAAAAGGGTGTGAATGATAGCGTGACGTTTGATGGGGGAGAATCGAAGACGGTGAGTGTTGCGCTGACCCCAAACCATGGAACAAGGGTAGGAAGACGATGATAATATTATATCATTATCCTAGGACATTTCACACAACGCCATATAGTCCCAAGACTCGCAACCTAATGCTTGTGTTATGGTAACGAGATGGCTGATAAACTACTTATATACATTTTTTTTTGTAAACACGTACATATTATACAAAGAAAAACACCCAGAACCCGAACAAATACTTGTAGGTCGTATAAATATTTGTTTCCTGCGGGAATCGAACCCGCGACATGCTGCATGCTGCATGTCAATCGCTCAACCACTGGGCCAACCGTGTCGTTATGATTTTTGTATGCATTCGACACAATACCACCTCCACCACTGTAGCGCTGCTCCACGGCATTCACTTCGTTACCGTGTTTACATAATCTGTTAACTGCGAGCGAGCTTTTCGTTCGCGTTTCTTAATTTGTTACAGCTACTTAATTGAGCGCAATAAAGCTCCTAATTGCTCGTCCGTTTGTTCGCTGTCATTATAGACGGCACTCTCGGATGTGAGTGAGGAAAGAATTCTTTGTTTTACTTTTGAGATTGAGATTGAGTGGTGTTCAGATTTTTGTGTAAGTTGTTAAAAAGAAGAAGATAATGATGGTACAGACAGACACAAAAGTACTATAATATGGTGTATATGTGTTGATATACTTCTATCCATATAATATTTTTGTATGTACCTTTATATGGGGCAAATTAAATTAGCTACCCAAATTCCGCAAACGTGACTCCGCACGCACCTTGCCTAGTGGTGATGTTCTTCAAAAAAAGTCAGGTGTTTAGTAGGTACTCGCAACCAGCATGCGTGCATACGTGTAGAAGGGTAAACGAAACAAAAGGAGTGTATAAAGATTTTAGCAGGAGGCGTTCTATAGTTTCTATGACGTCATATTGTGTAGGCGCTGCGGAATATGGAGCTGGTTAACTCGCAGACTATTTTTAAAAGGTGATTTTTTCTTGGAAGGCGATGATTTTTAGACAATAACCAAATTCGTGTGTAGAAATTTATTTTTTTAATTATTCAATATCCAGTTTATGTACCCTGTATGTTCTCTATTCACTCTCAAATCTGCAGTAATACGACAATAATCCTCGTCCTCTTTGCATTATAAACTTCGCTTACATTACGATATCTGCGCCCTGCCTACATACATATTATTATATAGTCATGTTCAAATCAAATATCGCGCTGCCCGATCCACATTTTATGATCAGATCGTGATTCGAAAACTCATCGACTTTTCTACATTTTTAATAGACAGAAAGGTTAGTTTTTTTCCTGCGGATGTATTTGATGTAAGTGTATGTGATGCTTTGCTATTGGGTCTTCCTTTACCGAGCTGTGTCTGAATCTAATATCTTACCTTACTTTAATGTATTTAAGGTTATAACAAAAACAATCCTTACCACGTTATAATATTATGTTATTTTTACTAAACATAATATATAAACACTTGTTACATTTTTTCTAAAAAAAGATTCATTGATTGGTAACCATGACAACAGAAGAAAGTTACTGAAAAAATATACGATTTTCCAGTATATCAAACAAATACATCAACAACATGACACTCTCCCATTCCCACACACCTTTTGGAACAAGGAATGAAAGAGTAATACCTTACTACTCGAGACCACTCAACAAATAGGTGTAACGTATTGAGACGATAGCGAGAGATTAGGCGGTATTACGTTTATTGTAACAGTGGGATTATTGTTGATGTAACTGTATATGATAAATGTATCAAATATTCTTTATTTTTTCTTTAGTAATGTGTGCTATTGCTGTGTTTGAAATTGTAATGGGAAGACTTATTATTAAAATAAATTTAATATTTCTTTGTGTTTTGTACGTAAGGTAGCCATGAAATAGGTTGTCTGAGTAGCATCATATTTGAAACGCAAGCCCTGGGGCACACGAACGAAAATTCTTCAAATCTTAACACGAAACAGCGACACCTCTTACATAATGTATACCGACAGTACAAGCAAAATGTACAAAAATCGCATTTTGACTAGCACCGTGTCTCGGAGAGCCTATCGACAAAAAACACTAGTATTTTATATTTCTGATCACGACTTAATCGTAAATATGAAGGGTTCGAGAGCACCTTCTGGTAGCTATTGCAAAAAGAACGTTGCGCTCTCCATAAAATATATTGTGGGGGGAGCGAGTCAACGGGTATTTTAGCGCCCCGAAAAATTTCGACTCGACGGTTATCTTCTATCCTTGTCTTCATCCAAAGTATAGAAAGAGACAGAAGTGTTAGGTCTTGTTTTGAAGTCGAATCTTAGGGGACAGTACGCGAGTGTAGCGTTACATATTTATATATATTGTAGCCAGTTGCTGGCATATGTTTCTGGGTGTTTTATTCGTGAGAATAAAGTGCGTCTCCAGCGAGAGGTTTTTTTGTTATTTTTTTCCTTTTTTTCTCGTGTTATTATTATCTGATACATAATTCGGGCAAAACGTTCGTACGTGCAGGTATTTATGAGGTAAATAATACTTCTGTTCAACCGGTGCTGAGGAGACATATTGTTGTTTTATTTATTGAGCTTGAAGAAAAATATAACTTTTTATACGTCGCTCAAGTAATGTTTCTTTTTATATGACGCACAGAAAAACTTGTGATTTTGCATTTCACATCTGAACAGTCTGCTGGTGCCATTATTGACAATAAGGTCACTATTGGGTACCACCACACGGTTACTACTTCCAAGTTACAAAAAGCATTTCAATGTATGATGTCATCAGGCGCCAACAATTTTACTGTACTGTACTGTTATATGTTACGGTAATTAAAGATTGGGAATATTTGTTGCTGCGACATTTCCCAGTTATCGCAATTCGATATCCGATCGGAGGCTTTATAACAAAGAACAATTTACCTTCACAGTGAGAGCTGTACTCCACAATGATTCTCCTCCAATCTGGACCCTCACGACATATCAAACGACACATTACTATCTCCGAGCTCCTCCCAGACAATTCCAGCAAACAGCAAATGCTCCAATTAACATTTGCCAGTTGTTGTCATAATCGGGCCGTCGTCATCACGGCTGGAGCGATAAATTCGACGCCAGACACAATGCTCGCTCCCCTTAACTTTTCGCCCGCGAATAACGAGTTTTTAACTTTGTGGAAAAGCGAAAAATGTCTCTATCTCCTCTTTGGGGTGGTTGAAGGTAGAGAAGGGAGCGGAGCGAGTAACTGTTGTATCAATTTTAAGGAAATGTAAACAAAACTAGGGAAAAGCAAATTCCAGGTAGAAGATGTCCTCTATTTAGATTGCTAGCACTTTTTAAGCAAAAACAACGCCATGTATTTCGGTGGAAGGGTTTTGTTGTAAAGCAGTTGATTAAATCAACATAGTTGACTTTTTTGTTATGTTTCTAAGGAGGTTCAATGGCGATGCAATGGCAATTTATAAAGGTAGAAGCGACTTTCGATGTATCTAATGAATTGTAGCTGTCTAGACAACGGATACCGCTTTACATCAGATGGAGGACCTTTCTGCTAGTTTCACCACTTTCCAATACAAAGTAAATTGAGCATAATAAAATAAGGACCACCCCGCTCGCCCCTTATCACTCGCACTACAGAACAAGGGTATCCCGAGAAAATTACAGAAGGCAAACGGCCCTACTTTCAATAAAACTGTCGTCTTTATTTAACAGGGCAAAGTTATCTCGGAGCCGTTCGGTTACGTCCGCGACACACGCTTTTTTGGACCTCGGTAATGTTCACGGGATGGCAGAGGTTAGGTTAAAGTGAAAGTTGGTACGATATTATTTCTATTTTCATAATTATTTGCTATCGCTACCTATAATCTTTAGAATCAAATAATAAACAAGTCAGAGTTTTCTGCCTGACATGGTTTCTATCACAGGCGATTCATTTAAAAGCAAAATGTTGCAGTGATTCAATATCACCTGTTTGTTGAAATTGGTACAAAGAAAGATGAAGGTTTTAATAATACTCCATTGTAAATGAGATAGAATATCCCCCATTCTAAACAAAAGATTCGCCAATCAGTTGTTCGATTGGATCAAGATTTGCAATAATCCCTAAGTGCGATGGTAGTACACAGCGTGGGTCCCAATAAAAGTGTTGGCATTAGAGGACATTTCATGTAGATTAAATACTTCTATTCTCTTCTTTATAAACATCTGTCACCGGTTGTTTCTGAAAATTATTCCTTGACAAATACAGAATATGCTAAAAATAATCTATTCATAGCCAGGAACCACAAAGATCCAGCAGATGTTACTAATCACCAACAAATTCTCCGAAGTCTAAACAAAATTCAAGGTGTTATATTGAATTTTAATTGCAGAATACTGGCTGCCTTTCAAATATTTAACAAAATAATATCGCGTGAAACAGTGGGCCAAGTTGCCGGTGTAAAGTTGCCGTGGCTAAATTAAGGAGGTGAGAAGTCCAAAAGTTTTTATTGTTATGACCCTCGAAATTTATCCCGGGGCCATCGTAGCACAGATGGTTAAAATTTTACTTTTCATTGCTACAGTGGGCTGTTTTGTGTATTGTGCTTTTTATTTTTCCGTGTTTTATGTTCATTTTGAATTTTGTATGTCTGTCTGATTTGGGTATTATTTTGGCTACGTTTTTAAATCAATAATACTTGTTATTTCACCCTAATTAATCTGAAATTCATAACGACATTTGAACACCTATTGTATACATATTTTTACTTACACTGTCACTTAGGCCCGCTTGGCACCGCAAGTCACTAAATGCGTTAACACATACATACGTAAAAGTATCGTCAATTTATCTTTGTCAACTTCATAATTAAGATTATCTGAAACACGACGGTGTTTAAGTACGTTTAGCTACTGACCTATTTAGTTTTTTTTTGGTCTAAGTAAAATTATCAGTATGTTTTAAAATAGGACGACTAGTAAATCTAGCGCACCAAGGAAGTTCACGTTCCAGTAGCTGAGCTAACTTTACTGGTCATACGGCGAGCTAATTAATTTATTACCTAATACTGCTATGAAATTGGGTTTAAATTCTAATTGGTGGTTTATATAACGAATTATTCGACCAGCGCAGCGGTTCCTGGTTGGTCAGTAACAGTACCAATTTTGCTTATTGCCATTGCTTGCCTGCTTTTCAACACCTAGTAGTTGTTTTTTTTTTACTTTAAGGGCTGATTCTTCAATAGTCAGATAAGTTTTATTGGAGGAATAAAAATGGTAGTTTGCCAGCTTTTGCATAGAGAATATTATGTCAAACCGGCATTTTTATACTTCAGATAAAAGTTATCAGGTTATTGAAAGATCAGCCCTAAAACAAATAGAAAAATTGTCAATTAAGCTCCCGCCGAAAACATTCGACATTCTTAACAAACAAACGAGGCATATCAAAAACACAAATAAAGTTTAATCCACATACAATTGAATACAAAAATAATTATGACGGGAATATTTGAGCGACATGCATGCTAAGCGTTGCCGCGGAGCTGTGAAGCGGCTGAAGCGCTCTTGAGCCCGACTCGAGCGGAACGAGGTCACAGAGCGCAACTGAGCGAGCGAAGCGCTAGCGTCCCCTTATAAAAAATATCGTGTTCGTTTTTTGAGTAATGCGTTAGTTTGAGTGGCAATGGTGGTTTTAATTAGGATTTTTTTTTAATGTTAAGTTTGATTCTTTGCTTACGATGAAGTGGCGGGGTTACTTTTATATCTTATTTTGGTGCATCTGTTTACAAAAGGTACTACATATCGATGTTTCTGAAAAATTAAATAATTATGTACTAGTAGCAAGCAACACCGCAGGCCATCTTTAACAAATGTTTTGTAGTTAAAGTGAAATAATGTTTTCCCCGAGACTACTTCCTCCCATCCCACCCTCTCTGACAGAGCGTAGGCAACCCTACAAGTGACCGATGCAAGTCTTGCCCGATCTAGTCGTTTAAGACCCACCGCTCAGTGTCCACCTCCGGAACACAAAGGGCTAAGGAAGGAACATGAATGGGTTTTAGTCAGTAAGAGTCTGACACTCCCTTCCGGTCCACACAGAGCGGAAGGAGTCATTGGATGATTTCCCAGACTTAAAACAAGGGCACTCTTTGACCCATTGCTGTGTGGTGTCATGACCTCCTCTACAGAACTGGAAATGCGCCATTGCCCCACCTCTGGTCCTACACAGGAATTGAAAAGCAAAATTTTGTAAAACATTTTGATATATTCGTTTTCATTTGGTCTGTACGGATACCCAGGAAGCCTTTAAAACGATGCTCACAAAGTTCGTTAAATAAAAACATCCAACACACCTCTCACACCGAACCCCGGCAAATTAATATTTGAATAAATTAAGAGATGAAAACATAATTTTAATTCGTCCGAAACCCGCCCGTGCTCGTATGTCACGGTGAAACAGCATTTCATGCGGTTGATTAAAAAGGCCAGAAACATGTAAAAGTGTATTTTTTAAAAGAAAATTATAAATATTCTTCTTCTTCTTCTTGGGGCTTTGGTTTCCGCACTCAGTCCTTGGCGGACCATTGTGCGTGGGCCATGGCGGCCTGTGGCGGTTATTCCAGCCAGCCCACCTCCTTCCAGAAGTTGATGACGTCTCCTGGTCTGTGTAATATATCTGTAAAAGATTTAGGTGTTCCAATAGTTTGTGTCCTAATCTGTGTGACGCCTGTGCACTCAAAGAGTACGTGCGCGACGGTTTCTTCAGCCTCCATGCAGGCCCTGCACAGAGGACTGTCCGTTATGTCTATTGTGTGGAAGTGTTTGTTTAGTGAGCAGTGTCCCGTGATGGTCCCCGTCATCAGGCGCAGGCCGGTTCTGTTCAGGCGGAGTAACCGTCTGGTTAACCTTTTATCCAGGGATGGCAAGGCCTCCCTGGATTGCCTGCAGCCCGGTGACGAGGTCCACCAGCTCTCCGCTTGTGTGTGGGTGATTTCTTGTAGCCATCTGCGTAGCTGGTTAAAGGGAATGGGTATGATGGGTTCCGGTACGCAGGCTGGCGCACTGGAGGCTCTCCTCGCTAGCTCGTCAGCTGCGTCGTTACCTAGTGATCCGCTATGTCCTTTTATCCATTGTAGTGTCACTTTGTTGCGGTAGAGTACTGATATACGTTCTAGTGCGTTGTGACATTCTAGTGTTAGTTTTGAGGTGTGGTGTTGTTTCTTTAGGGATTGCAGGACCGAGGCGCTGTCGGAAACTATGCGTATTTGCGCATCGGTGACTTTCCTGGCTTCTATTATATTGTATGACGCCCACACACTCCGCCTGGAAGACGGTGTTGTGCTTGCCCAGTGGGCTGGATATGTGTATGTTAAGGTCTCGTGAGAACACCCTGACTCCGCTTCCGGAGTCGGTCTTCGACCCGTCGGTGTATACTCTTAGTTCTTCCGGACCAGAGTAGTCACACTGTTCTTCGATAAGTGCTATGTCGTAGTGTTTTTGAAAGTGGTGTTGTTTTGGGGCTCTATCGCAGGGTGACGCTAGCATTGGTTGATGTCTGATTGCGTCATCCCTTACCCGTGTGTGCTTTACTCTGGAATCTTTACTTAGGGTTCCTGTTATATTTAGCCGAAAAGCGGCCATGGTTGCCTCCTCTCGCACGATGAGGTGTAGAGGCGGCAGTCCTAGCATCGCCTGTAGGGCAGCTGTAGGCGTTGTTCTCATGCAGCTAGTAATGGCTACACAAGCAAGTCGCTGCAGTTTCTCAAGTTCTTTTTGGGCTGTGCTTAAGTTTGTTCTGGGCCACCATACTAGTGAGCCATATGTGATGGTTGGTCGGATGACCGTGGCGTATAGCCAGTGTGTGATTTTGGGTTTGACACCCCAGTTCCTGCCCAGCAGTTGTTTGCATTGCCACAGTGATATGGTGGCTTTTGTGATCATATGTTTAGTATGCCTTGCCCAGTTCAGCTGACTATCCAGAAAGATTCCCAGATATTTGGTCTCAGTTGATAGGCTTAGGGTTGTTCCGAAGAATCGGGGTAGTTGTAGTGTGGCCATTTTCCTTTTTTTGGTGAAAAGGATCAGTTCGGTCTTCGTTGGGTTCACTGATAATTAGTGTCTGTGGCACCAGTCCTCTACTATTTTCAAGGGTTGAGTGTTTTTATGAGGCTGTCAACGACCAGGTTCCATAGTATCGGTGAGAGAACGCCCCCTTGCGGGCATCCTTTCGCTACGATGGCCCTTGTAGTGTCGTTTACTGTAAGTTAAGCTCTCATTTTGAGCATATTGGTGATCCAGCCGTTCAAGGTTGGGTCTTTCGTGTGGTTGTCGAGGGCCATGTTGATGCTTTTGAAAGTGGTTTTGTCAAAGGCGCCCTCTATGTCGATGAAGGCAGCCAGGGACGAGCATTTGTGGTCCACTGCGCATTCGATCTTGGAAACCACGCTGTGTAGCGCGGTTTCCGTTGATCTGCCTGTGGAGTATGCATGTTGTTGTTTGTGTAGTGGTTTTACTCTGAGAGGTCCGTCTCGGATGTACCTATCACAGAGTCTCTCGAGGGTTTTCAGTAGGAATGATGTGAGGCTTATTGGTCTGTAAGCTTTGGGTTGTGTATAGTCGGTCTTGCCCGGTTTGGGTATGAAGATGACTTTCACTTCTCGCCATGCGAGAGGTACGTATTTGAGTGCTATGCTGGCTTGGTATATCTCTACCAGCCATGGTGTCACCTGGTCTAGTCCCCACTACAAGTGAAATTGACAACAGTTGCCGAGTGAGGCGAAGGCCTGTATTTCGGCCTGAACGGCTTGCATTGTTGTTCGAACCAAACCCATAAATAAAAATAACCACTAAGTAGTGATGTAAATATATTCTAAATTGAATAAAAAGTGATAATCAATAACTCAAGTGTTGTAGGAGAGTAACATGAAGTACTTGTCCTACAGTCAGAATCTCACAGTTCTTGTACAGCGGTGCGGTGGGGGACAAATGTCATTTAAAGGTGCAAACTTTGAGAACTGCACGTTGGGCGATCTCAAAATTATAATGTACTTTTCTGTGTATAGTACTCGTATAATGGATAAAATTGTTTACTATTTTTAATTTAATACTGCTTACAGAGATTATAGCAGATTTTATTTTTGTAAGCGTTTCGTATTTGCACATTTATTTATTTACTGTATTTCTTGCTTTGTATGTTATTTAACGCCACTGAAGCCTGAATTTCCTCTATCAAGAATCAAAGCCATAGACAAAAAAATAGGCTCTTTTAAATATTTTACGGAACAAGGTCCTAAAAAATCCAATAGGTATTGTTAGCGAAATAAAAACTCGGTATCAAACTATAAAGTTTCCGAAACTCAAGTCCACCCACGTAATAATAGTTAAAACTACCCTCCAAGTTAGGCGAATATCAGTTCCTTAGTGAATATAAAAATGGCGATGAATAGCTTCATGTTGTTACTACAGCTCAACTTTGATGGGAGTGGGGCGATGCCAATGTGGTTATACTGGTTGACATTGAGGAGCTGAGTAACAATGTTCTTTGGGATAAATGGTACGTTATTTTTCATAATTATCAAGGTAAATTTATAAAAAAAAAAAAAAAATTATGCAATAGTGATAACAATTAAAAGCGCTTAAATGGGCTGAATTCAATCAAAATATTAATTACTTACTTGATGTTAAAAAAAATTAGTAAAACGTATTTATTTTAAACATTATATAAAACAATAAGTACAGTTAACAAAGTCTGAATTTAATTATTTTCTACAATCTAATACAATAACAACTTATACATACTTAAATTAAAAGACTATCTAACTAACTATATTATATACAAATAAATCCAAAAAAGACAAAAAGGACACTTAGGCGTCGAAGTACTCATCCGCATCGCTGTCGTCAGGAAACGTGCCCAGAAGACTGGCAGCATTGCCACGTTGAATGGCAATGCTAATTCTTTGGCCAAAGAACAATCCAGCCCTCTGGTCACGCGAAGTGTCGACCAATCGGCGAGAAATTTCCTTAAAAAGGAGTTGCGCACTCGGGCCCCATGACCCTAGAGTTTCGACCCCAAACGGCTCAAATCTGTAGTTACACATCAGGTTACTGTATTTATGCCGCTTGAGGGTCTCAGCAGCGGCAGCAGCGGCGCCAGCACAGCCCGCCGTGCTAAGAACATGAGATGGCGCAAGGGTGTCGACACAGGTTGCGTCCCACACCAGAGGCCTACCCACCTTCCAAGGCAACAAAGTCATTCCGTCTGGTCGCTTACCATCGTCACGTACCAAGCCGTTTGGTTCTAATACCGCTGGTACGCCGGCGGTGGCAAGGGCTCGACGAATAATGTCGTTGATGCTGGCGTGACGTGATATGCGACCTGCACTCCTGCCGCAGGACAGGCCATGGGTGCCCAAGACTGTCAACAGCTTCACCGCAGTGACACCGATGCGGAGCGACACAAGGTGCGCCCAAGCGGAGACACGTAGCGAGCCGAAACGATGAGTCATCCATCATAGTGCCTATGGTGGATGACAGGAGCGCCTGAAGCCAAAAGCCTGACTCCCATTCTCCCACAGCCAGCAGACGGGCACGCTCAACAGTATTAGGTGACGTGTTTACTAGGTTATCCCGTATAATACTGCAGAGTGGCACGTCCCACTGTCTCTGGGAGGACAGGTTGTCGGGCAAATCCGTATTGGGACAAGCCATTTTCCAAGCGTTCAACGCATCGGACAAACACGGTACTTCAAAATTTACCAGTGAGGATGATAAAATATTCCTGGTTAATTTATCGGTACTGTGGACCGAGGAGAGGAAGGCCGGTAAACTTATACTTGAAATTTTGCGGAAAAATGGGCTTTGATTTTACACAGGAAATCAACAAACGCAGAGTTAGACATTTTTTTTTCTAAATATGTAGTTTTGTCGAAAGACCAGATCAATGGAGATGCATAAGGAGTAAAAGCACTTTATTGGCATTCACAAAACAATATAATTCCAGCTGACCACGATATATCGAGTCATAAAAATATCCTCAACCCCGGCGAGGAACACAAGTGTGAACAAACATAGACAAGTCACCGCCACTAAACACAATAAGTGCGTATAAATAAAGCGTGGCGCACAAAATTTTTCACAAATAACACCAAATTTACGACTATGTTTATGGCTCTCTTCCTCTCAGATAAAGGACATTGAAATTCCGAATGAATACAGCCGTTGCTTCCGTTACGCCACTTTTTCGCGATACCTTGGCGGTATTCTGGTGAACGCGAGTGTCGAATTAGACGATCGCGTTGTGGGACTGAGTTTTCTAATAAAATAAAGAAAATAATCGCAGCTTCATGTAATAAAAATGAAGAAGAAGAGGAAGATAAAATAAACGCATAGGACGGAAGAACAAAGAAGAAGATGAGCCTACCACTGGAAATAACAAAGGAATATATAGAGGAAAAAAAATGCAAAATGAGAAAAACTGTATGAAAACATCAAAATGATTTCTAACAGCAAGATCGCTTTGAAATAACCGGAATACCACCTTCGACGGCCTGTCTCCCGAAGAACCAGAACTTTTATTACAAACACATAAAAATCTAGTGCACGTTTATTACGGAGCGTTTATGTGCCCTAATAATATTCCATGTTTACTGATAGCGACTGTTATTTTATCTGTTTTTGAGTGCCCTCTTCTCCGGAAGCGGTTTTTTTGCGTGAATTACGCACGCGCGGTGAGGTATCCGTGTTTTGATCTGCGGTGAGAATTAAGGCGTTGTGTTTTATTTTTACGTCGAAATATGGATTTAATGGTATGGCGTGTCGTTTTTATTTGGAAATGTCCCAACTCTTTGTGTCGTCTGAAACATAAATCGTAACCAATTGATTACGATCAAGAGACACCAGATTGTTCAAGTCTATTATGGTGCAGTTTTCTGCTATTCTAAAATCATCTCTAGAAGTATAATAATAGAGTACCAACATAGTTACTAAGCGACATTTCGTTGTCTCAGTAGCCTATAATAAAGAAATATTACATTGATTCCTCTTCATGAGCGATATTTACAACATTGCATCAAAAAGCAACTAATTGGGAAACTTCTAAATACCAATTATTGCTCGGTCCTTGATATGGGAGGACAGGATTCGAAAGTCAGTTTGCCTTAGTGTCCTCTATTTACAGGTCGGGGATTAAATATATGATAAAAGGTTTTAAGGTCCTTTAAGAACTTAAAAAAAGGTAACTTTGAGCTCTACCTGACATTATAGTGAAATATAAAATCAAAATTTCATTGTAGCATCATTGTTTAGTGATTTTATTATAAATTTTGTTACAGGTATTGTTAAAAATGATAAATGATAACACATTTTATTTCTGTAAATGGGTTTTCAAAATCACTTTGTCAATATTATTTTATTTATTTTGAAAACTAGATGAGGTCGGCATTTCCTAACTGACTACTCCGAAACCAACTCATAGGTCTCTTTCAATGTCCAAACATAATCTTGGTTTTAGTTCTCTTTTTCAGATTCGGTTAGCTTAGTTATAATTGGACTTTTTAACACCTGCATGATGAATTTATGAAAATCAAGAGGGAGCCTAAAGCAAATATTATGCCAATCATAAATTAGATTTTTTAAGAATTTGGCAAAAGTTGGCTATAAAAATAATATGAGTAAAATAACATAGCATAGCTGATATTTCCAATCATTTTCTAGGCATAAAAATATAAAAACAAATCTTAGTTATGATTCAAAGACCAAGACTGCGAACCTTACCAATTAGACTTTCTGCTATCATTCCCACGGCCTTTTCCACCAATGCAACTTACGGAGACCTCTATCATAAAAATGATGAACGTCCCAAAAAAATTCCTAACTCACATCAAATAAACATCGAAGCATAAAAAATATTTACACGCACAAGTACAGAGTTGGCATCGCCTACAACTGGTAAAAAAATAAACCGTGTCTTCGGAACGCAAGTCACGCGTCCAATATTCCGATTGGCTCCGGATCGCTATCAATTTTTCTTGAGAACAGACCAGATTTAATTATTCAGAGGCAGTCGGCTTGATGGTACAGACGTGCGGCACTTAAAATTTAGACATAAATAGTGAATGTGTTTTGTCGTAAGATTTATTAGGTTTCAAATGTGACTCGGAAATATTGTTGGAAAGCTTCTTTATGATAAAAGGAATACAAGAATGAGTTGTGTGGAATAGCCCACTGAATGTTGGCTTTTTCAACGGGTTAACGAATAAAATACGGTTGTTTCAGCCTTTACCATCTTAAAAGCTACCTTTATAACTTTCAGTATATTATACTTCGATTATATTTTTTTCTCAGGAAAGCTTAATATCAATTCCATCTTATTTTCTTTTTGTTTTGTTTTCTGTCCGAAAGAGTTGTAACTCTATTTTAAGCATATTCTACCATTATACACACCACCTAATTCATCATTTGCCTAGACTTTTCCCAACTATGTTGGGGTCGGCTTCCAGTCTAACCGGATGCAGTTGAATACCAGTATTTTACATGGAGCGACTGCCTATCTGACCTCCACAACCTAGTAATTGGGCCATACACACCACCTAATTAACAACACAAACGATTACTTGCAAATCCTTTGATTGAAACTTGGTATTATTAAATGTCAATTTCACGTCAATGATTGACAGCCGATTGAAAGCACTTACCCTGTAATTGTGTTACCGACTGACAATCATCGTTAATAGCCGCACAGCTGCAAGTAACTGGAGCACGTATGATTATTATACTCTATAATTATTATCGAATTATGAAACGTAGTTGGCTACCTGTTTTTAAACCGAGCATTATACTTATTATTAAAACCTCCCCTGTGTGTCGTTTAAAGGTTACTAGTTCGTACACGCGTTTTTAACTTTATTCCAAGTAGGTTAGCACCATTGGAATGCCTTAGTGAAACACTTTTGCATTTTCTAATTCCTAGAGATTTATTCTCATCACAGTTTATGGCTGTAGTTAGAAACTAATTCATATAATTTGAATAAGTGGCTTGCATAAAAAGAAATACAATTTTGAAACTTTATCTTTTGCCTTTGACATTCACTTCAGTTATTTATGCAAACGTGCCTTGAAAATGGCGTTCATAAATATCAACTAGGAGTAGAAAGTGACCGTAGAAATTAAGATGTATAGGTAGCAAAAGGTACAACAGTTGTCACGCGATCTGGACCGCGTCACGCACACATCCATGTTTCTCGCAACGTGAAAATTTAATTCAAATGCCCGCAAACACGCCGTCCCGCCGGTTTGCGGGACGTGATCCGTTCGTACGTGATTTGTTCGCTTGGCTGTACCGTTACATATAAATGATTAGGCGTATGAGCTGGTTGAAGCTTTTCTGGTTTTGTAGCTAGATTAAAATAGCATCCACTAAAGATGCTCTATAGATACCATTCATCACAAAAGCGGCATGTAGAAAAGCCTAGATCCTACTTTCTTGTGATCAGCGCATATCAGGATACGAAGCCTATAAAATGGTAGAAGTAGGGCTGATAGCGATAACATCATTAACAATCCAATCGAACTCCAAAGTTTTCCCATTTTAGTTTTGCCAAAAACATTCAAGGAGACGCTTATAGTAGAGCCTCTTTTAATGATCCTCAAAAAAGGCGACCAACATTTGAGGCTCAAATATTTAAGGCACAAGTAAATAAGCCTCATTATGGAATTGACAGTGTTGCTAATTATCTGGTTCCATTGCCATACACGTGTATGATGCGTCGCGTGTTCACAAAACAAAAAAAAAAACGTTAACTACACAAACCCTACAAGAATTCAATTTATAATAATATCTATAACGTTTCCACACGTTATTACCAAGGCAACTCGAGTTGTGCTTCTAAACGAAATGAAAAATTCTAATAATGATAATATGAAGGCGCTTATTATAACTAGTTTCTTATCGCGACTTCGGTCGGGTGGAAGTCGTAAACCATGATAAACTAAATTAAGAGCAACATACACACATCAAAAGTGTCTAGGGATCAACATATATTTTTGCAATAACTTTTCTCTTGATTGATATTAATTTAAATTTTCTTTAAGGATTCATCAAATAAAGTGTTTTCGTTTGTCACAGTAACGATAAACCAAGTCACCTTTGCATTAATAAAGAAATTTGCCATTTTCCTAATAAAGGGATTTTTGACATTTGAACCACTAACATTAAAGTTCGAAAAAAAGACTGAAATAACAGTTTTCTTTAAAATTTTATTGGGTAACTTAAACAATTAATAATCCGTGTTTCTACCGCGAACACTAACAACACAAGAACATCGGTTTGGCATACTCAAAATGAGTTCATCCAAATCACGCTGTGGAATGGCCGCCCATGTTCGTTGCAACAACAAAAAAAGGTCTTCTTGCAACTGGATACCCTCCATATTCGGCAGAGCTCTTCTCTGTAGCATATCCCATGCATGCTCAATCGGGTTCAAGTCTGGCGACTGAGCAGGCCAGGGCAGGACATTGATGTTAGCTGCGGCGAGAGTCTGTCTTACAACTCTTGCGGTGTGCGGTCGTGCATTATCATGCATTAACTGAAATAAGGGACCGATTTGCACTTGTAGAGGAACGATGACGTCAGATACAATCGTCTCAGCATAAATTTGAGCGTTGAGGTTGCCTCTGATCCAAATCAACTCAGTTCTTCCGCCGATCCAAATACCCGCCCATACCATGATGGTTCCACCACTATAAGGATGGACTTCCTGGCAGGATTTTAATCGCTGTTGGCGTCCAGGGGTTCTCCAGTGTCGTATACGTCTTGTATCCGGTCTCATACCAAAACGAGACTCATCAGAAAAGCACACGAAACGCCATTGTTCTTCTGCCCAATTTCTGTGTTCAAGAGCCCATTGATATCGAATCCTACGATTGTGCATTGCTATAGGTGGTACCCGTAGCGGTCTTCGGGAATGAAGGTTCACTTCATGCAAGCGGTTTCTGACTGTTTGGTCGCTAATTAAGTTCCCTGAAGAGTGATGAAGCCTCACGGCTAACATCATGGCGGTTATTGTTGGAGCTCTTCGAGTTAAGATTTGAATGTATCGGTCTTGTCTCCGTGTCGCCAGACTTGAACCCGATTGAGCATGCATGGGATATGCTACAGAGAAGAGCTCTGCCGAATATGGAGGGTATCCAGTTGCAAGAAGACCTTTTTTTGTTGTTGCAACGAACATGGGCGGCCATTCCACAGCGTGATTTGGATGAACTCATTTTGAGTATGCCAAACCGATGTTCTTGTGTTGTTAGTGTTCGCGGTAGAAACACGGATTATTAATTGTTTAAGTTACCCAATAAAATTTTAAAGAAAACTGTTATTTCAGTCTTTTTTTCGAACTTTAATGTTAGTTGTTCAAATGTCAAAAATCCCTTTATTAGGAAAATGGCAAATTTCTTTATTAATGCAAAGGTGACTTGGTTTATCGTTACTGTGACAAACGAAAACACTTTATTTGATGAATCCTTAAAGAAAATTTAAATTAATATCAATCAAGAGAAAAGTTATTGCAAAAATATATGTTGATCCCTAGACACTTTTGATGTGTGTATTTATAAACCTAAATTCATAAATAATAAGTTGTAAATAATAAAACATGCTTTGAGGTTGTTCACAGACTAACTAGACTTTTATTCTTCCAATAGACAATCATGATGAGGTTTGCCAAATAGTTGTTGACAGATGTCGCTACTAGTACTTTAATAAAACATTATTTTGATACTAACTTTAACAGTAAATTCCTAAACATAGTTGGGAAAAGGCTCAACAGATTGATTGAAACACTTAGACAGTTGACAACATAACCGTCCTTTAAAATCATGATATTTAAAAGGCCGATTATGTTGTCAACTTTGACAGATTATAAACTTTGATTACAGTAAAGTATTGATTAGCGAAAGCTTAACTATAAAATGTTGACGTTAAAACGTGTCTTAACTTGCATAAACGTTTATAAATTCACTTAAACACTAAATTGAAATTGGAACAAACAGCTATACGGATATATTATGGTAAACTACCTCGTTCCCAAACCTCGTAGCGAATACTTTTTTCTGAAAATATTCTAAGTACAGTTGGACTTCACTACAATTTTATTATACTAGTACAATAGCTTCTGCCCGCGGCTTGACTTGGATGTCGGTAATTATCTCACAGGAACCAACTAACGGGATAAATAAAATGTGCCTATGTGTTAATAATTCAGGTTATAATCTATCTCAGTGCAAAATGTATCCAGGGCCGGCCAGTAGCATTTGCGTGAAGTAACCAACATACAAACACACACACACTCACAAACTTTCGCCTTTTATAATATTAGTGTGATAAATGTATAGATAAATACGTATTTGTCACCACTGAGAAATGTGGTATTTGTTGCCAAAGAAACACACTGAAGAAGGTACAAGAACGTTTGATTACAAATGTATAAAAGAGTATTTTCAATTTAGCCACCTATGGTATTATAATACACTATTAACATGTTGTCTGCTGGTTTAATTACAGCTGCTTATGCTGCTGACGTTTTGTTATCCGCAGATGGAAAAATCAAAATGACTATTTACACATAGCAATTTTTTCGGCAATTCAGATGCTGAAAACCTTTCATTTGAGCAAAGGGTAATTCTGTGCATAGACAATAAAAATCTTCAATTAGGACCTGCCACACTTTGAATAGTGGAGGAATGTCGGCGTAATGTGGACGCTAAGGGATTCATTTATAAAACTACATAATTACGTCAAAGGTAGCTTTAATCATTATTTATTAATGAAGGATTTTTTGCAATGGCTAAATTAACTTAAAATTTCAATGTTGTCTATAAGTAACACCGTATGATCAGCGGTAAACCAAAAACAAGGTCTTAAAGTATCCACAAGGTAATTAAGTTGGTATTATCGCATAATGTTATGTTTTAACTTTGAACAATATCCGAGGGCTCTGATTACGGCACCCACATGTTAACTAATAATAACCAATATGTAAGTAGGTATATGAAACACAAATTTAAGCTTTCTGGATGCGACAAAAAAGCTTGTCAAGCATTCTTAATTTTTTTTCTTCATTCTCTTCCTGAACGGGGTAGTAAATCATAATTGTAATGTTTTGTTTGCATAAAACATGGCGTACAAAGTTCTTTTGAAAAGACATTACAGAGCGCATATGTTTTGCTAATAAGATACCATGATAATAATATATTATTGGAAATGTTTCCGTCAATAAATCCGGGCCTGTACCTGTTTTTGCCGTTTAACTTTATCGTTAGGTAACAAAGAAACTCTCAAATTACAGATAGCTAAAAGGTTTCTTTATTTTTGGATAACATTTCTAAAATTCGGTTTTATTTACCCTTCGAAGAAACCAGGTGTGATGTTATGTATGTGAAAGGCAGTAACGACACAGAATTCCTTTCAGAGAAAATAAAAACAGTTTTTTTTAGCTCCACATTTAAATTATTAAACTGCGTGAATGCTCAATATAAAATACTAGCTTTTGCCAGCGGCTTCGCCCGCGTGTATGTAGGAAATTATCTCACAGGAACCCTACATTTTTCCGGAATAAAAAGTAGCTTTTATGCTATTCCACACTATAATCTATTTTTGTGCCAAGTTTCATCCGGATCCGTTTAATAGTTTTTGAGTTTATTCGTTAAAAACATACATACAAATCTTTCCTCTTTATAATATAACTAGCTTCTGCCCGCGGCTTCGCCCGCGTGGATGACGGAAATTGCATGTTATTATACATATAAACTTTCCTCTTGAATCACTCTATCTATTAAAAAAAAACTGCAACAACATCCGTTGTGAAGTTTTAAAGATCTAAGCGTACATACAGACATTAGGACGCGGGAAGCGACTTTGCTTTATACTATGTAGTGATTATTATTATCATTATAAGTATAGACAAAGAGTTAGTAATTGTCGTAGAATGTTAGCATTTCTAGTGCCTTCTCTAGATCTTTGCCAAACGAGCTATCCCGATAGGTCGAATTTAACGTAGCGTAACCTGCACCGCGTGCAGAATATAACTTGTTCGGCTTCTTTCTAGAACCCTTGTTATACACTTTGTAGACACGTTACCAGGAGATTTTGTATCCAGTTACTTCTTGGTAGCAAGTTGAGCTTAGAAGTTATGTTAACAGGTTACTTGGTTGCTTGCTCCTTATGTGTAGGAAATAACCATGTTTGGTACCTCCTTCTACTTCGCTTCGCTCTTGATCGCGGTCGTGGTCACAATTCAATGCCTTCATTCGCAGGTGTGGTCATTGCCCACCTCACGATCTCTGATCACCTGGTTCTGTTGGGTGGCGGCCTGGCGCATTCATTAATAGGGCCTCCAACCGCGGATTTGTTTTTGATCGGTCCGCCTCACTCTGCTCCCTTTTTATTGAGGGTGAGAAATCACTAAATGATTCCTTCTGCCATGGGTGGAGCGGATGGGAGTGTTAGACTCTTACTGATTAAAACTTATCCATGTTCCTACCTTATGTTCCTATTATGTTCCGGGGCAGTGGTAACCCTTCCGGACAATACCCGGCAGTCTTCGGCCCTAACGGGCCCCTTTAAATGCTGACATCTCCTCACACTGCCCTGTACTACTAGACGCTCTATGGAGTCATTATTCCGCCTGGAGGCATAACCAAAGAATTTCAGCATTCAAATTGTACAGAGGCCAGCACATCAAGTTACCACAATCTGTCGAATTTCTTTTATAATATTTCAACTTTATTGCAAAGACATATTAAGGTTCATTTTTAATTGAGAAAATTTGACAGTTAGGGGTTAGTAGCTAGCGTCTGTACTATAAACCTAGTGTTAGGGTTGGTCAATTTTTAGGTCAAAGAATCAACATTGCCTTTCAACGTGGCAACGCTGTCAGCCTTTTGGGTCTATTTCCCACTGACACTGATGGGGACGCATTTTTTGACGCCCTATGAGGTCTTCCCTTTTCTTACTAATTGTACATAACCTTATGTTGAACAGCGTTGTTTGATGCTATTTTCCTGGACATTTGATGTTTGAAGTTTATGGTGCAAATATCTACTTTGAGACCAAAATTGAGGATTTCTACTCAAACATAAGGCTTTTTTACCTTGAAACTTAATGTTAAAGAACAAGTTTTCTAATAATTATTCAATTATTCATGGCAGTAATTAGGTGGCGCCAACAACTTATCCAACCGCTTTTTATTTCTTAAATCATGCTTCTAACATTTTTTCGTCTAGTTTTAAAAACTCATATAAATTAGCATAGATGCATGCAGCAAAATATGTCTATAAAGGCTTTTGGCCACTTAGTAAGTGTGAATTTTATGTCTTGTTCTTTTTTTGTAAGGGGCCTATTATTTTTAAGCAGAATATTTTTTTTTTCTTTTTTTCTAGTGCTCCTTTCTGGTGAGTTGAACTGAGCTGTGATCTATCACGTGAGCCTAGTGAGGGTTGCTGGAGGTAACATGTCTTAGATTTTTTGGTTTTAAGTAATTTTGCCACATGATATTTCCTTCGTTGTATTGAGAGCAGCAGTGATGAAATCAATTACACATAGTGCCTACCCAAATTAAAAACTACAAACTCAAACTCAAAGTATTTATTTCAAATACACCAATTACAGGCACTTTTGAATTGTCAAGGGTCGGTCAGTCAGAAAGATGAAGCTAGTTGCCCATTCCAAAGCAGTAGGTACCTATGGAGAAGAACGGGCAAGAAACTCTATGGACAACAAATAGATGACATTTTTTTTATTCGCATTTGTACAATGTAAAAGGATAATGTCAGTGCCATCTATACTCTGTGATAGGTACCATCGTCAGCGTTGGACAACGCCATCTACCGTCATCGCAACTTACTTAACAACCTTAACCCTCCATGAATTTTGCAACGAGTACACGTGAAAGTTCCTGCAAATTTTAACTATATTCTTCACTGAATAGATGGCCGTATTCTAAAATGGTATCTCTTGAGCAGTGAAAATGAATTTGTTGCCAACAGGTGGCTCTGCTAGTAGTAAAACTGAAAAACCCTTTTCTACTAACATTATTTGGTTTGATATCAAAAGATTTATTTATTGAACGAACTGAACAACGATTAGGTGCATGAAAAATTCTCGAGAATTGAGTATTTGAATCGGTCAAAAATAAAATATGAAATCACATGGAAAAAAGCCCGCTCGTCATAAAAACTTCCATCACCGTGCAGAAATTAAATATAATGCGACGATATAATTGTTAAATTGCATTTAATGCTAATAAGTATTCCATTTGAGTCTAAAAATCTGTGACGTCAAAATGTTATATTTCATACAAATCACGTACAAATGCCGCGTTTTGACAGTTCATAAAAAGTAACGTTATTGACTACCCTTTCAAATACCCCATTATTTTAATTATATTTAAACTTGTTATCACCTATCCATTTACTATAAATGGGTTGTTAGATATTTATCAATTCACATGAATTTAATTTAGATCTTACATTAATTACTAAAAATATCAGTCCCGAGTATAAACCCGTACAGTTACGGACAACCAAAAATGCAACGTGGTCGTGGAGGAAAGACCACAAAAATCTTTTTATTAATATATTGAACCTGGTAAGTTACTTTTAATTAAATTCTATTGTATATTAGTAGTAGTATTTATAATTACTATTTATTAGTATTTATTATCTACTATGTTTGTAACAATATTAAATATCTCAAAGTTAAAGTCATAATTATAATTGTTTTAAATGCTATATGACAAAAGGTGGCCAGGAAATAATTCTTGTGTGATGTGATGACACATTTGGCCATATACTAATATTAAAAAGCTGAAGAGTTGGTTTGTTTGAACGCGCTAATCTCTGGAACTTCTGCTCCGAATTGATAAATTATGTTGGATAGTCCATTTATCGAGAAAAGCTATTGGCTGCGTAACATCACGCTACGACTAATATAAGCAGTGCAGCGAGTGAAACTAGTGAGTAGAGCAGCTAGTTTAAGATAACTTTCGCTTTGGAAACAAATCTGAAATCGCGAATAAAAAACACCAGTTCTATACATTATGCTCGCATAACTTGTCAAAATGTATAGAACAGCTGATTTTATTTTTCGCGAATTGAGATTTGTTCTCATAGTGAAAGTTGTTCATAATGATGAGTACAATGACCCCTTAAAATAATGCCCATGAATTCAATTTCACCCTGTATAATCTACAATGAATGTTGCGTAAGTGTGTATAATAAATAATGCTAGTGACTTAACACTAACAAAACATAACATTTGGCAACACATTTCAAAACAAAGCAGTTTCAGAAAGTTATTAACTACCCACATGCTGCAAAGTTGTTTGCTTTGTCTGAAATCTGCGCTAAATTATCATAAAACAACTGTTTTAAATTGTGTTTAGGTGTTAAATGCTAACTGGCAATAGTTGGAGGTTTTATGTAGTTGAATATTCATATAGTGAAAGGATGTTCGCGAATTTGTCAAAGTAACAGTCAGTAAGGCTAACAGTCTGAGTAACTTTCGCATTAATTAAATTAGTCTTTCGCCCGCAGCTTCGCTTGCATTAATTTAGAATTTGACAATCAATTCAGGTTTATAATAATACAATTCAATCATGATTCGAAAGACACATGCCGCAACAAAGACACGTGCATTATCATATTTTCATGCAACGTGGCCGAATTTTTAAAATGGTAAAAGCATTTAAATATTGAATGATCCTTTATCGAGAAGGAACCTCGCATTGAAAAGAGATAAATCTGAGTACGTAACAGAACTGAAACGCGTAACAAAAGACCAAATTAAACAGTCCTTATCAGGACCTTAAAAAACTGTAAACTTCATGGCGTCGTAAAAAAAAGGTACAAAGCGCAACAGTCATGACAAGGCTACTCGAAGTGAAACCTTTTTAAACATTTTTTTTTTAAATTGGCTTCTCGCAGTTCAACCATAGGGTTGGCTTCTGCAAATTTTTTTTTACTGACATTTGTGTGTGATATGTATTTGTTTATAGACAGAACATGTAGAATAGATGTTTAATATTCTTCTGTGTAAGACTTTCCATAATATTTTTTGTAATACTTATTTGGCACGTATTTTTGAAGACCAGCAAATTATTTATTGTTTTAATGTACAATATTTATAGCTATTAGTAAATGCCATAATGAGTTGGCTTATTTCTATCCTTATTATGTTTCACGCTAAATATAAGCAGTCTTAAAAGAGACCTCGATAGTCCATGACACGTGTTAACATTTGTTTTGTAATTCGAGACAAGTATTTTTATCTTAGTAGAACAGAAAAGTACAAGCAAAAACATTGATATAATTTTGTTGTTATAATTTTCATGTGGATCAAAAGGTCAAAAAAATACTTCAGTTGGAACATTCCAGATTTGAAACGAGTCGTGCTACCTACCTACATATCTAAGTAGTAAGTAGCTTCATCAAGTCCACTTGAGTGTCTTTGTACAAGGGTCAGGTATCTGTCCGTGACAGTGGAGTTAGTCATTCACAGAATAGAGTTAAATGTGTAATGCTATAAAACCCTTATAGTTACAAGATCAGAGAAAAAAATCATAATAAATGAAAATATTCGAAGTAAATCTTAATAAGTACAAATAATTTCACTAAAACCATAGTGGTCCATATAAAGATTTTCAGCTACAAAGAGCTGAAAATCTTTATATGTAATATCAGTTATTGCCCGCCGCTTCGTCCGCGGAAATCTACTAACGAAATTAAAAGGAACCTATGTTTGAATCCAGGTTAAATACTATCTGAGTGCCAATCCCAATCCGTTCAGCCGTAACGTAACCATTTATTATAATTCGCCTTCGGAACCCACAACATATTTCACGGAACCCACAACATATTTCAATGTCTATCGCGCTCTGACGGAGGCGGAGGCTGCAATTTGTAACCACGTCATTATCTAACCCTGTGGGACATAACTACGTAGATAAAGGATATTCTAGCAGACAATTATTTTTTAACAGCTGACCCACATTTCAATGTTATGCCGTACTCTGTCTGCGGGTGAGGGAAGACAAATGTTTTCACGAATATTTGAATTAGGAAGAGTCACTTGGTTTTGAATTTAGCTTTGCTTTTGTAGATTTTATGGGTTATGATTTTTGTGCTTGAAGACACATAAAATTCAAACCTATTGAAGTTCGTCGCTAAAGCACCTAAGGAAAGGAAGGAACTTTTAAAGTCATAATATTTTTGTGTTTTTAACATATTACGTAGATGTAAATTTAATGTTCTGTCAGTGCTTTTTTTCCAGTAATATAAATGTATATCAAAATAATAGGGTTTGGGGCGAAGACAGGGCTTTCGTAAAAACTTAATCGATTTTTCCTTCTGCAGCCCAGTTGTCAAACCTCTGTCGGCTAATGTCACTTTTGACATCCTTTGATGACCCGTCATCTGTTTTTAAGGAAGCTTCTAGAATGTTCTAGAAGCGTTTGAGCAAATAAATAAATTTAACTCATAAAATTTTAAAGGTAAACAAAATATAATTTAATCATTCTTCCATTAGACAACGTAAGTCTCTCTGTAATACCTACTCATAAAGCTTAAGTAACTGTATCTCCCTAATCAGCCTATTATATTGTAAGCCCTAAAATAAAGCCCCATTCGAGTGCTCTCAGTACTTGCTCAGTGAATAGGAGTTTAATATGTATTGAGTTTTGGTTTTGATCAACATTGCTATATGAAAGGATTACTGACAACTCACCAAAAACCTAAAGTAGGTAGCCAAGATTTACATAACGCTTTACTATTAAAAAATATCAGATCTCAAGAGTCTAACTATTCAGCGGGATTGTCCGAAACGGGATACCGCTACCCCGGCCCATAAAGAGCTAAGAAAGAAACATGGATAAGTTTTAGTCAGTAAGAGTCTGACACTCCCTTCCGCTCCACTCAGAGCGGGACGGGTCATATGACGATTAAAAAAAAAGTGTCTTAACTATAAAATATACCCCAAAATAGCCATAACTATGTTTTTTTATCAAAGCTCTAATATTTCGTGGGAGTAAAACCTCTTTTAACATCTCCTAATAAATGTCCCAGTAAACCGGAAAAATTGTCACATTATTTTAAACAAATTCAGTTCACCTAACAGGATGCGGGCCGTAATCCACCGCGTGGCCCCAGTGCGGGTTGGTCACTGTACAAGGTCTAAATCTATAACCTTACATATGATAAAAATGTACTGATAGGCTCTTTTGCGGGCGTCGCACAGACACTCTTATGGGCTCTAATGGTCTTTAATGTTATGTTATGCAATAGTTCAATGGAACGGCCAAGCCATACATTTTAACACGTTAGCTGCGGCACCAATTTTTGCAAACTTTCCGTTCCTGCGGCACGAGGTATTATGGGCCCGCACCGTGACCAGACGTTAGGGCGACACGCGGTCTATTAGACCCCACCTCCTTTAACAGACTAAAATCCATTTTCTGGCGCGAAATCAAAGATAAATGAAAAATTTTGTCCTTATCGATATAGACAGTGAATTGATGAACCCTAATCTACCGTCGCCCCGGGATCTGATAACTAGTTTAGGAATTATTGGCAAAACAAAATATGGGATCTTATACACCTCGTAACGCACTGAAATAGGGTAGATTTTCGCTAAGATTAGTGATGGGAAAAATAATATCGACGCAACGACGTTTATCTATTTTTGTGTGAAAATCTTAATGCGGTTCACAGAATAGAAAAAAAAGAAAACCAGAAGTAGAAAAGAAACTATCCTATGTATTCTGCCTCGGGCTTTAAAAATACCTACACTTATTAGAACTTGAATTAACATTAAAAAATCAGAAACAATATACTTTTTTATAAAAAATCGCAAACGTTCTGTTTCTGGGTTTTTTAAATTAACTTCTTCCGACATCGTTTAGACATGTTCGGCGATGTAAAAGGACGTGCTCTCCAATTCGACGTGATGCACAACACTAGTCGCGGGAAGCTCGCGTTGGGTGCGGTACGAGGTCCGGGGGGATATGGGACGTATTAGCCTCGTTCCGCACTGCATTAAAATTAAATTAATTCAGTGCGGTACGAGGCCTAAGACATCCGGTACCAAGGTAGGTATACCACCGAGTCCGTGACCATTAGCGCGTCTCAAATATAAATTTATCTCTTTTCTATACTGGACCAAACCAAAGCTATGCCCTTCGCACGACAGAGATGTTCACGTTTTTCCTTGCCGCACCACAAGGAAGTTGCATGAGGGGTGATTTAGGCCTCGTTTCGCACTTAACGTGTTAATAAACATGTATGATTTATTGAGTTAGACCTTTTAGGGGCTTGCGTCTACATTAGATCTGATAACTTTTTAACAGAGAAAGCGTCATAAGCGTCTTGGCAACGCACCTTACTTGAAATGTAATGTTTTTCGTGGAATCATATTCCTTTTTGTAGGGTGCTTTTTTTAATTTTTATTTTAGCGGTGATATTTTACTGATATTACACATACATGTTAAAATCCCTTACTTGTAGCATAGTCGGTTGAAAAACGTACTTTTTGCACGTTTCATTCTTCATCTTTGTTCATGTCCATACTAATCTAGCTTTCATAACAAATGGAATTATACGAGTACTTATCATCCGTAGGAAATACAAACTTGTTCATCCATATAAAGGAGTACGAGGGGTAGGATCCTTCCAAGAGATGTTCTATAGTTTCTGGCTATCCCCATGAGAAGCTGTGCGTTTATGTATGAAATTATGTAGTTGATTATTGCAAGGGACTTGAGGCTAAATAAAACAGCCCCAGAGTGATAATAACTGTGTACATACTGTCTGCGGAAAATATAATGCTACGGTGGAATTTTTCAGCACAAATTTATTTTACATACAAACATAACAGTAAGACTAAAACTGTATATAAGACACGTATGATACAGAAATACTAATAAAATATTTAAACTGCCACACACTTTCGATTTCCATCCCTGACCTAGACCACCTAGTTACCGGATGTACGCTTGACCATTAATGCTGACACCCACGGTCACGTTTATATTAAAACAGGCATATTACTGTAAGAAACTCGTCCAATAAAGCTGCTTGGGCAATATTATACACAGTCGGTATTTTCTTCCACATAAAACATAAAGAATTCCCGGTACACATCGCACCTCAGCGGTAGGACACCACACCGGGTATCACAATACCCCTTGGTAAGACTGTTTGTCAGAATACTTAATGTACTTTTAGAGGCGCAGACGGACCTCAGTATGAAATGGAAGGACCCATTCACCAATCGACCTTAGCAATATTGCTAGCGACCCGTGCGGCTGGTATTCTGACCTTTAAGTACTACGTCTTTTATTTCACCTTAACTTACGTGATGTGAATGATTAGGACATTAAAAAACCGTCACGGCGAGTGGGATACGCCTCAGTTTGGCCAGGGGTTTACCCGATCATTATACGCTGACTTCGCACGCCCTGTTCAGAGCATGCTAATAAGTCTTCAACATGTTAATGGGCCGTGAAAACGATATCGATAACTCTTTCTAGATTTTCATGTTTTCAGCGATATATATTTTATTTGTTTATTGTAGAATGGGGGCCTACTCTTGGTCTGGATCTCGCCGGAAAGCGATGGATGAGGTCCGATCAAGCTTGCCCAGAAGATGCGTGATCATAATATCCTATCTATCCATTTAAGTCCTAATTGAGATTTTCCCTTTGGCTTCTCACTATTCTTTGGAATGCTTTGGTAACTTTGATTTGACGCTTTAACAGTCCTCTTTGTTAAACGGATATTTTATCACATGAAGACGGAACCATAGAATATTAATTCCTTTTCTGATTTTCATGTATCTACCTACCTAAGTTGAACTGTAGAAACGGCTAACAGCTTGTTGTATTATTGTTTTCATGTTTGGTTTTGTTATTGTATTTTCTGAGCTTGTTCAAAATTGTTCTCTCTCTTTTTGAAATGATTAAAAAGTTTTCTGAAAAACATTAAAACTGAATTTTATATTTGAAATTATTTTATACCTTTGGGTAATGCAGTATTCTATGTGAAAAATGTTGGAATTTTCCAAAAAATTCAAACCCAAAAATGGACGAAGAACAGTTAAAATTGAATCAAACTACACTTTGGATGAAAGCGCGTCACAAGTGTTAAAACGTGAACAAACCTGCTTAGCTCTAGTATTCTAGTATTTCGGTTAACTCTTTCTCTCTCACAAAAACCGAACCACCGGTTACATAGTATTTTACCAATACATACTACATGTAATATTATAAACACAATCTTAGCATCCTAGAAGATATTTCTTTTGCCTTCCAGCCTTATAGATCTAGGTAGTCCTATCTTGTTTCTATCCAAAATCTAAAGATTCGATATTTATTTACAAGAAATTCTTTCTTATTAATTGGAACGTATTATTCAAATCATTTTATTTGAAAGGAGCACTTTAAACTCACCATATTTATTTTCAAGTTTTTGCTACGAAATATAGGCTCGTGTAACAGAATCGAATTGTCAGGCAAAGGCTTTGTACTTACCGTTTTTTTTTGCGTATGATTATTGGTGTCATGGGTTTTATGCTGCCCATGGGCCTCTGACACAGCCTCTACAGTTGTATGTCATATATTCATATTATGTTCAGTTTTCCTTTTACAAGAGCTTTGTAAGAATGAGAAAACATTGTCGGCAGAATCATATTTATTTCTACAGCCTTCCGATTTTACTTTAGTTTGCGAAATTCTCAATTTTTTACGGTCGAGGATAAACCTCTTGAATACATACGTTTGTGGATTGTATTTTCTTATTCCTTTATTAATATTATTTATGAGTATATGTTTAATATGAGAGATTCGATATTTCGATGATATTAAATGTACATAAATTATACAATCTAGTTATGGATATTGACATACAATAGTGAAAAGCCCCCACGTGTAACGATTCTCCAGTAGGTAAGCATATTCTATATAATATACAGTTCTTTAACAGTATTAGTGGCAAGACCTTTTTTACATACATAGTTTGAACCTTTATAAAGCTGAAGAGTTTGTTTGTTTATTTGTGCGCGGTAATCTCTATGGACAAAACTAGTCCCTAATAAGAATGTTCAGATTTCGTACCAAAGTCAAAAACAAATAATTTATTTCAAGAAGGCACGTGAAGAGCACTTTCGGACGTCAAATCAACTTCTTGTCTGTAATTAAGTTATTTAATTAACTTTAATTATAATAATTACAAAAAAAATAAGTAAAAACATATCGACTGAGATTAGGGGTCCATTAATACCAACAATTTGGAATTATACTAAATTCTTGACTTTTATTAAATGTTTTTAAAATTGGAAAATATTACATACTTAATCGTAATCAGCCTATGTTCCGGTCCAGCGCGGATTGGTAGGGCCCAGTGGAGATGACTTTAAATGTATGGTTCTACGACATGCCGGTTTCCTCACGATGATTTCCTTTACAGTTTTGAAAGAAGTGTTCGAACCTAAGACCTACAACTCGTAAGTCAGGACTGTTACCACTCGGACTACCACTGCTCTATAAGAAAATAATGGCTATGCCCAAAATAATGTCTTCAAGATACATTACTCTCGAATAAATGAAGGAAGAAAATTGCTTTACTTAAAATGGGAAAAGGAACAAGAAAGGCAAACGAAATCTTTGTAGAATTGATTTCTGAGCCACAATCACTCCTGGCTTAGCTTCGACGTGGGATTAGTGGAGACACGAAGAGAAATGGGGCAAGCGAACACGCGTTGTTTAATTATTTGTGAGATAATATTATTGTAACATACAATGATAATATTATTAAAACAAGTCGGATAACTTTGCTCGCTTTTTTAAAATGGGAAACCATGAAACGACCGATGATGAATGATGAGTGTCAGACTCTTACTGAATAAAATCCATCCATGTCCCTTCCTTAGCCCTTTTTGATCCGGGGCAGCGGTAACCCTTTCGGACAATCCCGCTGACCCGGAAAGCATCGGCCCTAATAAACACCGTCACCTATGCTGACATCTCTTTGACGCGCGTGGAACACGTACGCGCCGTCCGGTACGGGCCTGGTCCTGATCGGACGGTTAGCTACGCATTACCCACCGTCAACTCACCTTACACCCTATTCCTCATACCTTCATACATCAAACTAAACGTTTTCCAGTAGTTAAATATAAACTTGATCTTGTCTTTCAAAAAGGTACGCCTAAACCTGCCAAATCCTTTTATCTTCTGTGATATGCTTCGGTATCTCGTTCCAGGAAACAATTTTATCGCATATACATACCTTTTAATGTCAGTAGAAATGTTTGGCCTTTGTCGGAGGCACATAAAAATGATGAGTAACCGTTCTTTCTCCGTCAAATATTTTTGTTTGAAAGTCAATATAATGCGCAATGGTAACTGCAGGAACTTATGTTTGGTACGAATTGGGAAAATTTTAAATAATAGATATATCTGTACCTAATATTATAATAGCGGTTCAGCGGGATTGTCGCCAAGGGGTAACCCTTTCCGACAATCCCGCTGACCCGCAAAGCATACGCCTATTTTATTCTGTCTTTATTTTAGTTTATATAAATATATATATTTTTTTTAATTTTAGAATCATCTATACCATGAAGAAGTATAAGAAGGTATACAATGCAGTTTCGCAAGGTTCATAAGGTTCACTTATTTATCATACTATAGCCGTCAGGCTAGGCCTGCAGGCGGTGAGTAATGGGTGACTCATTGTCCGATCAGGACCAGGCCCGTGCCGGACGGCGCGTATATGTTCCACGCGCGCCTCAAAGAGATGTCAGCATATGAAGGGGCCCGTTAGGGCCAAGCCTGCCGGGCAAGCGGGATTATCCGAAAGGGTACCACTACCCCGGAACGTAAAGGGCTAACGAAGGAACATGGATGGGTTTTAGTCAGTAAGAGTCTGACACTCCCTTCCGCTCCACCCAGTGCGGGAGAAGACAATGGATGATTTCCCAGCCTTAAAAAAAAGCCGTCAGGTTATATTATTAATTCTATGCTATAAATAAATTCTCATATATTTGTTCTGCAGCACAAAATTAAGGTAAAGTAAGTAAGTTATAAGGATACTTGTGGTGAGGTTACCTCGCATCTCTCTAGTGGGTTACTTTCTACAATGTTGAGACTTAATTAAAAATGAAAAGAAAAATTTGGTTCTAAGATGTTACAAAATTGTTGTAGCATGTTCATGTGTGTGTGGTATTCGTGTGTGCGTGTATATATGTGTGGGTGTGAGTAGATGCGAGTGTGTGTGTTAATGATTGATTAAGTATACTGATGTATGTTATGATTGACATGATTATAGGGTAGACAGTTTATAGTATTCAAAAGGACCGTAATTAAAGAGCACAAGAGGCACATAAACATCTTCATTATAAAAAAAAAACAAAACACGTGTCAGTAGCCACTACCACTGCTCAGAATTTTATTTCATAATAAACATAAACTCAATAAATAAACAAACTTCTTCAATCATATTGTTTGTGAAACTTATTCAAGAAAATAAAAACATTTTTCTCATTCCTTTCCGACTTTCCTAGTTTCTATTCATAAATAACAAAAACGAATAAAAAACTTATTTAACTTTCAAAACTTAGTGTTGCCATTGCTAGAAACATATTTTTTGCAATTTTTTGTTTTTTCTTTTATTTTTTGTATCATCGGTGTTTTTACTGATACCTTTGAGACTTCCTTATTACTTCAAAAAGACTTCTAAAAGACTGTGTTAGTAACGTTGAAAACTTTTCGAATTAGTCTCTGATCGATCTTTATATTTACGTACGGGAAATAATTTATTTTCTTCTGTAAGCGTGACTTTTATTACACAAACCCAAAAATGTTTGTGTGAACTAATCAATTGACTCAAATTACATCAAAAGATTTAGGAAAACACTCAATAATTGAATTTTGGAAGAAGACATGGTTGCTACAAACAGCAGTGTACCCGAACCAATATTTTCATTTTCTTTCTGGTGAAAATTTGTGATATTAGATATTATAAATTTAAATATGGAAAAGCTGGATTATTAACTCGAAATTCTAAACGTTACTATGCGAAACTAAATTAGACAAAATATTTTCAAAATAATAAGCAGGACTCAAGTAGCTTTATTATGTCTGCAAAATTAACAAGATATAAATTACAATGTTTTGCAAATAAGATTCGACTTTTAAGTAGGTATTGCGTGTCCGTTTCGATTGCTCGGCCACAGTGTCGTAGAAAAAAAACGACCACGTCAACATTACGAAGGAATTTGTAAAAGCCTAGTAATGAAAGTCGCAAATTCGTAGATCCAATATTCAGAAAGTTATAAAGGTTTAACCATGGCCGCGCGGTCGGCACAGGGAGAACCGCGCGGCCACGCAGTTTTCTTAAACAGCGCTTAGTAGAGCTGTGGTACAGGGCCCATTCTTTTTGCTAACCACTGATACGATTTCGAAGAACATGTAGATAGTATGAATAAAACTCTAATGTTTGGATTTTATGACCTACAGCACTTAAATGCTTTGGCCGCGCGGTCGGCACAGGGAGAACTGCGCGGCCACGCAGTTTTCTTAAACGGCGCTTAGTAGAGCTGTGGTAGAGGTCCCATTCTTTTTGCTAATCACTGGTACGATTTCGAAGAAAATGTAGATAGTATGAATGTTAATGTTATGTTATGCCCTAATGTTTAGATTTCACGACCTACAGCACTTAAAACCTATAATGCGAGTTGAAAGTAGGGTGACCAATATTTATGGTGCATCAATTAGACACTTTCAATTGGTAACTTTTATTGTAAAAAGGATTAATGATTGTCTATTGGATTAGTACTTTCCTATACGAAAAAATATACCTGCCTATGCCTATTGTTTTTGATATTATGAAAGTTACTCAATATAAAAAATACTGATGAAACTCTTCATCGGTATTTCTTTTTACTCAAAAAATTCTTAACATCTATAGCCCCAGAACTTAAAAATTTGTTACATCGTATCACTAAACCATAGACACAAGACTTGCAAGAATTGCATGATTGTGTATGTCAGTGAGCTTGCTTTGCGGGTAAGGCATATATAAATAATATAATAATAATAATATCAAATACTTGCAGATCGCACAAATATTTGTTCCGTTCGGGAATCGAACCCGCGACATGCTGCGCAGCAGTCTATTACTCAACCATTAAGCCAACCGTGTGATAACCGTATGATAGCCGTT
Organism: Hyppa rectilinea; assembly: GCA_951799385.1. Classification (NCBI taxonomy): domain Eukaryota; kingdom Metazoa; phylum Arthropoda; class Insecta; order Lepidoptera; family Noctuidae; genus Hyppa; species Hyppa rectilinea. Next base: position 774,655 of record OX637304.1, read on the forward strand.
TTAAATAACTTCACAAAAATGACATTTTGCGCATGCGTTTGTTTGTCTCCATTCATGCACTAGAGCGAGACGTAACGACACTCAAAAACTAAATAAAGCAGTTTCCAGGTGCTTGTACTACACAATCAGAATCCTGCACTCTCGTAGCTATCACATTATCATACCAACCGTAAGTTTCAAAATGTTTGTCAGATTTCTCACACTATGCGCAATAAGATTTAAGATGTCGTATCAACATCAAATATCAACATTAGGTGCTTACTTTTTGAATTTGGCAAGCGTTTTTTTTTATTATGAACTCCTTTATTGAAAGTATTTTTTTCTCAAAAACTTTACATTTTCATTAGATTGTGTTAATTTCTTTTTCTATGCTACCTAAATATTATTAGATCCTCTTTAGATTTATTTTTGTTTCATATAAAAGAAAATCTTTGTCCTGTCAATTCCTCTGAGCCTCGCTGATCTGATCGCTGCTTTAGAAAATGTCTGATTGACGCACCATAAATCTTGGTCACCCTACTTTTAACTCGCATTATAGGTTTTAAGTGCTGTAGGTCGTGAAATCTAAACATTAGGGCTTTATTCATACTATCTACATGTTCTTCGAAATCGTACCAGTGATTAGCAAAAAGAATGGGACCTCTACCACAGCTATACTAAGCGCCGTTTAAGAAAACTGCGTGGCCGCGCAGTTCTCCCTGTGCCGACCGCGCGGCCAAAGCATTTAAGTGCTGTAGGTCATAAAATCCAAACATTAGAGTTTTATTCATACTATCTACATGTTCTTCGAAATCGTATCAGTGGTTAGCAAAAAGAATGGGCCCTGTACCACAGCTCTACTAAGCGCTGTTTAAGAAAACTGCGTGGCCGCGCGGTTCTCCCTGTGCCGACCGCGCGGCCATGGTTAAACCTTTATAACTTTCTGAATATTGGATCTACGAATTTGCGACTTTCATTACTAGGCTTTTACAAATTCCTTCGTAATGTTGACGTGGTCGTTTTATTTCTACGACACTGTGGCCGAGCAATCGAAACGGACACGGTATTGCCAAGTATTGGCATCATGTATCAAAAATTTTAACCTAGGATTAAATATTATAATTTTATTTTGGTACGTAGGTTTGTACAAACACTTTTACAGGTCAGTTTTACAGTTATTGAGGTTATTGTTGTTTGTTTTTTTTTATATTAAAAGGGTTTCAGGTACATACTATTTCATTAATTTAGTTTTCCTTAGGGACTAAAAGAATAATGGTCCTTGTAAACGAATAAAGCCGTTGTTGCACGGGCGGTAAAGTGTAACATTTATCACGCCGTGAGTAGAGCGCATCGGATTTACCACAGAACAGATAAAGAGGTTAGAATGGAAGTAGTTCCTGATTTGTATTAGAACGCGTGTCGCCGCATGTCTCCCACTCTTGTCTCTCCACTACAAGCAAGAGATAATACGTACGCGCATTACGCACACAAATAAACCACACGCACTTACATCGCGTGTTTACTATTGGTTGTCACACTAACGCAAATACTGCTCTGGACGTACACTCACACACGTGTAAAAGCAATTTATTTCTCATATATGTTACGGCCACCAAAAGGTCGATTAATCATATCGATAAAATTACTGTAGTTTAGTTAATTAAAGTTTTGCATTTTTTCAAGTTGCGGATACGGTACGAATAACTTCCTAATTACATATAAATAAACTTTAATCAAAGACAAATTAAGGGGGAACATCCGATACTGCCGGGAAATTTAAATTTTCTTTAGTTTTATGCTAGTTGCAGCTCTGTTTTACGGCATAATAATAGAAAGAAAGAAAAATAGCATTTTTAATAACATAAAACGTAAAACAATGCTACAATATGCAAAAAAACTATAAAGAAATTTTCAAATTTCACGTCCATATCGAATGCTAAGTCGAATTAACATAATATAATCTAATTAATTTATTGTGAACTACTCCGTGAAAAAGTATTTATTAATTTTATCATGTTAATTTATGAATAATATCTGTGCCCGCCGGTTTCACCCGCGTTACATAATCATTTTCTGCAGAATGTTGCGATCATAAATTGTGCTACATTTAGTACCTATCCATTCAATTCTACCAGTTGCTTAAACTACAGTTTTCTTGTAACAGGATCTTATGGACAATATTAAAAATATGGACAATTAAAAAAAAAATAATTGCATCGTAAATTAGATTTTAGACAAAAAACCAACTAAGAAACTAAATTAATAATCTACATTATACAATAATTGGTGTTAATATAAACACAGTTATTTTCATTGTTATATTACTGACAATAATCATTCGTATGATTTATATGTTTACATCTTAATAATTATATGAATACATCTTAATATCGACATAGTTTACAATTTGGTACAACACTATCGACGCGCATAGATTTCCCAGAATTGAAGCTTTGGATCGACGCACGCGACGTTCGCAGTGAACGCAATACATTGCGCGACCGCCCACGTCGTGCAAGATCGTACCAATGTAATGCAAGCAATGTATAATTTTGCATCTGAATGCGATTTTATCGTTTTTGTCTACAAACTACATAATACTTTTGTAATAATTACAAATATCACTCGTATTTTAAGGTTTTTGGAGTTACCGGTGAAAAGAAATCCCTCCTCGGGCCACATTACACTCCTGACTTCTTTTCCGACACGTTATAATTGGGCAAGACGGCATAATTCTTTTTTTCCGCGGAGAATTGAACGCTTTCACAATAAGAGCGTGACTGTTGACCGGTGATTCTAATTTCGGTTGGGTTTGGAGCGCCCGCGCAAATGTGTGGCGCGCCTGACCCGCCCACAAGGCCCTTCTAACCTCTTTAACTGTTCTGTGGGATTTACTGTCGCAGGTTGGATCCAGCCATCAGCTTGGCTAACGATCAAGAGATCCTATTGTTTACTATCATCTCTGCTATAGGTTTTACTATAAATGAATGCACTGGTAAAATACTTAATTCACACTTCTTATAGGCGTATGCTTGATTAGGAAAGATTTTAGTTCATTTTATTTGCAAATAAATTTTATTTAAAAAATATATATATGACTGCCACTAGTGCCGCAATCAACGTGGCCTGTACTGGGCTCATACAATATAATAACAAGTACCTTCGACACGAAAAATAGAAGATGAGTATGAGTGAAGAAGAGACAGTAGCTCGTCGTTGCGTCCCCTGATAATATTGTATAGGTCCCTCTTAACATAATAATAATAGTAATTTGAGCTTTATTAGTACTAGCTGCTGCTCGTGGGTTCAGATATTTGGTACAGATAGTTATAGATACAGATAGGTAGTTGGTACTTAAACGACTCGACGAATCGATTTGTTCAGTGCACTTAATCTCAATTATAATTATATTTATATATTATGAAACAACATTTATTTCAAGAGCAAATCATAACATTTTTCTTACTTTTATTTAATATTTATTTTCACATAGTTAAACTCAAAAGTGTTTCATTTTTTACATTAAATACTCGGCGATGCTGATTAGAGACGTTGGTAAACACTGTGTCTGTAGAGACAGCTGGATGTTATCTTCATTGCCCGCTGCACTGACGAAGGAATGGGAAATCAAGAACATTCCGATGATATAATTTTATCTTTGAGAAATTTACATATTTAATATTGTTAAAATGAATATTTTGTTATTTCTCTTGTAACTACATTTGTAGAATATGTTTCAAAATAAAACAAACTCACTGAGTACAAAAATACATAAATAACTATTGATATTACACGACATAAGCGTTTTCGGATAAACACGTCGATTATTCCGTATAATTTCCATTAATGTCCATTACTAAGAAAATGTTTTCCTCATGCTGCTTCCACACAATCTAAGCCTTGTATAATGAAAAAGAAAGTTTTTGTATTCCATTAATAAGAGTTCACGTATGACGATAGTTACTTTACATACGAATCTAATACCTGATGAAGATTATCATCATCAAGCTACCCTAATCTGTCAAATGTCTTTGATTGATTTTCAACTTTTTTACAAAAGAATTAAGGTTCATGTCATTGGGAATATTTGACAGTTTGGGTTAGCTTGATATGCTGGCGCCTGTACCATACACGTGTGTGCTACACGCCAAGCTAGCAGCAACTGCGTAGCTATCAGCTACAGCGTTGAGGCTACGACTACGCCATGATTGTATATTCTATACATTCTGTTCACCGATATTATTGTATTTCAGATTTTTGTCACCAAGATTAGTTTTCGTTCCAACTTTATATGTTATAATAATTACAGTTTCTGTTGACCCGACTGGACACGACATGTTTTCAAAATATAATTCATGCTGACAGTTAATCATCGAAATAAATCGTTGCCTTGTTTGCCATATTATCTTGAACCTTACATTTGGAGAACTGTTATTAGAGATGGGATTTGAAAACTTAAGTAGGTAGTATTCACTGTGAACTTCGTCAAAATAATGTGTAACAATTCAATACTAATAAAAGTATTTATTTTCATATATAAACACTATTATATATTGTTTCAAAAGAGTAAATACATACTTATGGTAATAAGATGTTTACAACCCAAACGTTTACCAAAAATAAACAAATCTTGAAATAAAATTTTTAAGTTCTGGAATTTATAAACTGTAATGTATAGGTAACAGTTTGGTGATATCTTTGAGGAGCTAGTAATGATTGTTATTTTATTCCAGCACGGCGAAGTTTCTTGGTTTTATTTATATAGGTAATAACATATTATTTAATCATGAATGACTGTCTCTTTTAGTCCGAGTCCATCTTCTAATCCGTTCTATAATATATTTTGTCATTTGCGTTTGATTATAGTGAGACCTTTCGCTAAACTTGACACTTATGAACTAACACTCCTGAATTTAATTTGTCAACGTGGAAGGCAGACGACGATTCCTGGTCTTACTGAAGTGTACAATAACACAAGCGAAACGATGCCTTTACCTCCTTCACTTATCAAGACCATATTGCGATATTAACGCACGGCTGCTGGCGGTGCCACGCGGAACAAATCTTGTAAGTCAGGCGCCACTGACGCGTGAACCCCGCCTCGTCTAATACCTACCTATTCTGTTATTCAGAAATAATGCAATGTAAGTATAAATTTAGAAAATCTATTTTTTATGAGTTAGGATAAGAGTCTAGATAAGGAAGTACACTATTTGCAAGTTTTGCAATTGGTAACCTTGTAATGATAGATGCAAGTTGGAAAATAAACATACTTATACATACTATCTTGTTAACTACATCATCATCATCATTTTCCTAGCCTTTTCCCAAATAGGTTGGGGTCGGCTTCCAGTCTAACCGTATGCAACTGAATACTAGTATTTTACATGGAGTGACTGTCTATCTGACCTCATTATAGACTGGCTGTCAGATTTTCGGACTTATGACGACCCGTAACGACGATCTTGTTAACTTCATATTATATTAATATTTATAATTTAGGATTGCTAACTGTTAATTCCTAATATTTACATCACTTTGTGTCCCTTCCTTGGCCGTTAGCTTTCGGGACAAAAACAGAATAGTTTACGAAAATTAATTTCATAATATATAATAGTGGGAGGATAATGTACCTCGTTACTGGAGATTAAAACATGGATGGTTCTAGAACACTGGATTTTCGGACTGACGGATTGGAAGTCGCAACACGTGTCCCGGATTAGGAGTTCAGGGTAATAGAGAATTATTGGCTCAATTGTTTTTTTAAGTAAATAAAATCCAGATTAACTACTTCGCATTCTTTATAGTGCCTTGGTCCAAATACACAGTTTCAATAATTATTCCAACCGACTATTTTATAATAAGTGCAATAGAAAAGTTATTTAGTTCACATACTTATATTTCCCTACATTGTTTTTCCCTGAACTCTTCTTTGAAAAAATGTCCTTTTGTGAGACGATGAAAATTTTGTTCTTTGTGTTCTCCTTCGGTACAATGACGGGGTTCTTACACCAGGAGCCAAGAATTGTGAAGAGTATCTCCAGGAAGAACCAGATGATTTCTATGACGCTGATGACAGACCCTCCGAGGCAGAGGCCGAAGATACCGCCAAGGTTTGCTGCAAGTTAAAAGAATAAAATGTAATACCTACGCGATTATTTGTAGATGAAATCATAAATATTGAGCTAAATAAAATGCTTATTAGTTTTCAAACTGTTAATATGCATCGTACCCCTACATAAAAATGTTGATTGAGCCGTTTTCATTTTTCCATTAACGATTTTATTTTTTAAATAATAAAAATGGTTAAAATGTAATTTTTTTCACAATTATATTATTATAGTATAAAACATTTTCACTTTAAAAATCACGTAGTCTTTTTTAAACCTACTGTGAAATGTGATCTCATACAATTTGGGAACAAACATTTTGTTTTTAATACATAAATATGGTTCTGAAAATATTTTCTGCCTTTACTTGTTACAAATATTACCCTTATTTAGAGAGCTTGGAAGAAGTTGCAAAGTAACAAATTTTGTAAAAATATAATAATTATGTTTAGTACTAAAACATTGAAACTCGGAAATTTTAAGCCGACAGAAACGAAACGATGTTTTTGAGTTCGTTTAGCGCTAAATGTATTCAGAGATTAGGAAGGGGAAGCTGTTTACAAGACAAATTCGGGTGTTCGATTAATCACCACTGCTCTCAAAATGGTGTAGGAAAACATTGCGAGGCAACCGGTATGTCCTAGAACCAAACATTCAAAGATATGTGATATTGCCACCCACTCCCTCTCAACGTTGAGATGGAGTGGGCGTTCTCCTCACGTCCCAGGAGCCCTTGACTCAGAAGTGGCAACTACTGGTAGTTCAAGATCTAGTAGATGGCACAAGGGCTCCTCTCCTCGCTGTAGTTTCTGCATACTAGATTAAAGTAGTGAGAATTTGTGTTACAAACGGGTTTAGAACAAGGCATTTGTTTGTAGCCTAGTCAGTATTCCTAGAAAATTTTACCTTACCTAACATTTGGTCCCAAGTGTAAAGCACTTCCCGTCTATACTTCATACAAGTATTTTGGCCGAAATGTACCAGAACCCTGCTGCGAGTTTCATTCAACGTACTGGAATGAAAAAGTTATACCTTAAAACCTACAAAATGTTGTGCTATTTTTAAAACAATAATTGAAGAAACTCCTCTGTGAAAAACATGGCTTCAGTATTTTATGTACAAAAACAAAAAAGAGGTAAAGTTCTCGTGTATTTTACGTGAAGGTAGATCTAAGCAATACTGTTGGTCCTAAGGGACGATGAGTAAGCTGATAAGACGGCAATGTTAGTGGTATCGGTCCGTCGAGACGCCGTGAATTTACTGTATTTGGTTTCTTGTTGTTTTATCTACCAGATTACTAGATCGAGATTGTTTATTTTAAGGTTTCTTGGGCTCAAACGTGTTTGTGGTACAACGTCGTCGGATATTTGGTATGTGGTTAAAATAGGTCTGATAGGTGTGTGGTCTAGTTCATAATAAGCTGTGATTGTTTTTGTTAATTTTTTTACGTCGTAAATGCAAAACATGACTGATATATGTAGTTTAATTGTTACATCTTGCATGATATGTTTGTGTATACTCTTGTTATGGACAAAAATAATAATTATCTTATCTTAAAAATGAAAATTGAATGAAACAAATTTTAATAAAGTCAGATTCTGGTATACTGGCCAAACAATGTATATGCTGTTTAATAAAATTATAGGGGTAGAGAAATAATGAAACGGCTTAAAAACAACATTAAACAGTCACCTCAAATGCCTTTGGTTTTTAACAAATTCCACTTCGGTATCATATTCTACGTAGTCGCACCTTTGGTAGCACTCGCTGTCTGATATGATATCCTTTATGTCAACTTCAATCATTTCTAAAAGCAAAGAAACGAGATTGAGAAACTAAAGCTAGAAACTTATATTGATATTTTGTGTGTTCAGTAATACTGTTATCATTTGAATCATTCTCTAGTCTTTGAACTTGATACTTTTGTTAAAGAAAACGTTAAAAGTAAATAGTTGTTCATTCAGTGACCAATAAAGCCCTTTACTTTAAAGTAATAATTCTTGCAAAGCCTACCCGTAAACATCACATAAGTTACATTACAAGATTGGCACGATGATACAATAAAATCGAAAATCTTTTATTCAAAGTAGGTAGAATATCAGCACTTTTTGATAAAAAATTACATAAGACTGTCCTCCAAAACACCTGCCTAGTGCTTCAGTTGGGAAGAAGAAGAGGCGCAACCATAGATATAATAAAGAAACCAACTTGCCAGTAGCCCAGTTTGATTCGAAGAACTAGATTCTATACGTAACGTTATGTACATACTACCCTACTTAAGCAGAAAAAACAACGTAAATAGAACTTATTTATTTATTATTTATTTAACTTTAACTAAAATGTTAACAAACCAATTACAATAATTAAAGGCACATAAAAAAGAAAATATAAAATATAAAAGTAGCAACACAAAAAAATAACAATACTCAAGTAAAAAATTCTAAAATAAAGCCTCCCGGCATAAATACCGCGCCCACTTACAATAGCTGTATAGCTATAACGCGAAGTATTAAATAACAAACGAGGACCATCGAAATAATTAAACTGTTAATTACTAAAAACAATAACAAAACCATGGTCAGCAATACGACCAGCCAACGCAAAAAGCACCCCCCTATTTTAGAAAGGATTCAACCCGAGCCCTTGACTCTACCGCAAGAAGTGACGTATAAGAGCATGACGAACTTGCGGCCATGCCTGAGGCTAAAGCAAGAATAATAATAATGATCACTTGTCAACGGCGTTAGCTAACCTTTTATTACCAACTCATTTAACTTATCAATAGGTAAGCGAATAGTGAGGAAAGGCTTAACAGAGTCTTGATGAATCACAGCAACCAATTTATTCTTCTAGTTTAAGGTTTAGGCGAGTAATGACTGATTCGCAAGTAGTCGTTGATAGAAGAGTATGCCTTTGACAAAGGTTGGATTTCAATTTAGTTTACGTAATTTGTCAATAATATTTAAGTACTTTCCACAAAATATTTATATCCCTAAGTCATTTAGGAGTATAGGATTAATTCACGAATAATTTTTGAAAAAAGTATATTTACTAGAGTATATTAAATAAATATATATAGAATAGATACATAATAAAGTATAGAACCCAAACAGACCAACCTATTGTTTGATAAATGCATATAAAATGGTCCCAGGAACATATAGCAAATTCTTCTACGTCCAGTTCATGAGCTGAAAGAAAAACTTACATTAAGTATGAAGTAAAATATTACCAATTCAAATTATGTGTAATTTTATGTTCGATCTCCAATCTTGCTAAATAACACCAGTACCTACATTCAATCAATCATTCCGCCTAGCCTTTACCAACTATATTGGGGTTGGCTTCCAGTCTAACCGGATGCAGCTAAATACCAGTATTTTGCATGGAGCGACTGCCTATCTGACCTCCACAACCCAGTCAGTAACTGGGTAACTTACGATACCCCTTGGTAAGACTGGCTTTCAGACTTTTGGGCTTCTGACGACCCGTCACGACTGTCAAAGATCCACGTATGATAGGGACCAACGACTTAACGTGCTTTCCGAGGGTAGGAGGAGACTCGGTGTGCAAAGATGGTCGCCCATCGACGAGCCAACCCCAGCAAGCGTAGCTTAACCTCATGAATCGACCTATTACTTAGGCACGAGTTGCTTCACATTACAATTCAATACAAAGTTACAGAGTTCGATCAATTGATGAATATATCAGCGTATAAGAGTTTTTTTAACAGAAAAGAAACAAAAAAGATTGTTATCTAAAACTTTTTAAGGGCCTAAAGTTTGATAAAACATTTATTTTGTTATTCTTTTTCGTCATTTTATGAAAAATAAATTTAAGTTATCATTGATACTTTATGAGTTCAATCAATTCTTGCAGACATGCAAATGTTTGAATGATAAAATGAATTTGAATCTGAATAACTGTTTATAGTTTATTCTCAAAATCAGTATTTTGCGATTGGTGTCGTTGACGTGAAAAATTAACATTTAATTATTCTGCAATTTGTTCCACCCAAGCAATGTTTCTGGGAAGTTAACTTAAGTGTTTCATAGCATAATATCATAATAAGCTTATTATGTTCTCACCGTTGGGACACAGGCATGTGAGAGGGAGTGTTCTTTATCAGTTAATATTTTATATTTCACGTTTTATCCTGGATGGGTATTTTCCAATGTCAATGATTTAGTTTTCTCCTGTAATTTTATATCATCTGTTCACAATATCTCATGTCAACAAAAATGTTTTGAAACTCAAACTAGTTATAAACGTGTCTAGTAGAGCAGCTAACTGTCGTTGTCACATATCACATTCCTTTTATACTATTTTTTTAAATAATATAATTATTATAATTTAAATCTAATCCTATTTACATTTAAAAGCTAAATGGTCATAATAATATGTATAATAATCAAAGAGCTTTTATACTTTTGTTTTTCTTTTGATTCCAACAAAATGCTATCGCTAATTTTATAAAAGCCTAACATCGGAATAGAATAACTTAAAAGTAGTGTTTATTATTTCATACTTTATATAAAATTTGAATTCAATTAACACATTATTTAGATGTTTAGAAAAAGTATGTAAAGATAACTACAATATGTAATGGGTTTTCTAAATTCTAATCTACAGCCAGCCGGTCTCAGAAAATAGGCAAACTTACAAGTATAATCAAAAGGTAAGCATCTGCAACGGTTGACCACTCTCCTCAAGATCAGGCGCGTCATACAACCCTGGTGGAAGCCAGCGCCCGCTCCTTGATCCTGGAAACAAATAACTTTGTGTTGTTGAGTTCACAAATTCATTTTATTAATGGAACTTTCCTTTAAAATTATAAGGGTTACAGTTAATACAATTATTTTCCTTTTAAAATTAAAAGCTGCGACAAAGTGCGCTTTTTAACCCTCAACAAAAAATAGGGATGTTTTAAGTGTGTACCTATATGTGTATTTATATGTCGACTGTGGGTAAGTGAACGGACGAACTGTTTTTTTTTTGTTCTATTTGCAACGTGACTTGATTGAGAGTGTTTCTAGCTTTGATACCAGAAAATCTGATCAGCCGTTTGGTAATTACCAGCTATTTTCCCCAGCATCTTCCCCAGACCACGCAACGACGCTTGAATCAAAATCGTTATAACTCTAAAGTAAACTAGCACTTTGCCCGTGGCTTCGCTCCCGTGGTCTTTCCCGTGGGACCCGTTATTTTTCCCGGGATAAAAAGTAGCCTGTGAAAGAATTTTTAAAATCGGTCCAGTAGTTTTTGAGCCTATTCATTACAACCAAACAAACAAACAAACAAACAAAGTTTTCCTCTTTATAATATTAGTATAGACATACATTACCAACACATTTTTTTCATTTTTTTTTAATATCTCATGTGACGATATTATCGTGGTCGTCCACGTCACGGCATCACGGTACCAGGTACCATTACAAAAAAGTATAACGTAAGGATTTCTATACATGCACACGGTGCAACCCTGCCCCGCATGGGCGGAGCACCGCCGTGTCCTCGTAGAGGCGATCGGCGGCGGCGACCTCTCGCGCCCGGCCCTGGTGCAAGCCACGGTCCAGGGCGAGAGGGAGTGGGAGGCAGTCACCTCCTTCTGCGAAAAAGTAATGCTCGCGAAGGAGGTGGCGGGATGGGAGAGAGAAAGGTCCTCCCGTCCCAGCCGCCGCAGGAGACGCCCCGGGCGTCGGGAGCCACGTGACGACTCCCGGCCACCGTAGGCGCGGGCCTGCGGACGGTGAGTAATGGGTGACTCACCGTCCGATCAGCACCAGACCCGTGTCGTACGGCGCGTATATGTTCCACGCGCGCCTCAAAGAGATGTCAGCATATGATGGGCCCCTCAGGGCCAAGCCTGCCGGGTAAGCGGGATTGCCCGAAAGGGTTACCGCTACCCTGGAACATAAAGGGCTACGGAAGGAACATGGATGGGTTTTAGTCAGTAAGAGTCTGACGCTCCCTTCCGCTCCACCCAGAGCGGGAGCAGTCATTGGATTATTTCCCAGCCTTAAAAAAAAAAAAAAAGGATTTCTATACATGATCATATAATTATATTTGTAACAAAACGCTTCTAAATTACACAATAAATAGCACAATAGGTGCTAAAACAAGCAAATAATGTCGAGGTCATTTCGGGTCATCGTAAAGGGCTATAAGTAAAAAACAATATTCAAAGCAATCAGACGATGGGTGACGTGCCTACTGTACAAAACAGAAATACGCTCGCCTTTACGAAGGACTTTATGATTATTCAAATGTGTCAAATGTGAATGTAAGTAGCCGTCTTACCCCTGGAAGAAAACAGAGTTAATAATTATACATAATTGTAATATTTGTATAAGGATCAATCTTATACATGCTGATAATTATTTGAGTTAGGCTCTTACAAATATTATTTTAAACATTGCTTAAACATAGCGCACGAAGCTAGTGGTTCAACATTAAGGCGCTGTCATTGTTAATTTGTAGTCTAATGGATATACGGCTGAGCATATCCAAGTGGCTGCCATGGCTTATTACTCTGACAGGCGGACAAATAATATTGTAGTTATATCATTTGGCCGGCTATAATATTAACATCTAAGTCAATCATTCACACAAAGTTAACTAGTCTTTACATTATTTTTACAATTTATTACTATCAAAACATTACAAAACGACAAGCATTACAACTTATTATCTTGTTCGCTAATATTTATTTATTTTCTCTGACAATTTAATCTCTTTACCGCTTGTGATCATAGCAGAATTAAGATGTCCAATTTGTTGCGACAATTTAAGCACCCAAGTACAAAATGGGTGATAAAACTTAGCATTTCACATAATTTATTAAAGTTTTCTGCAGAAAACCGAAAATTGAATTACTTACAACTAATTCCAATGTCACATTTTATTATTAACTAGCTTCACTCATACATTTGGGTCGAATAGTTAGGCTAACTTTTGTATGGGAAAGTAGATATTTTTTTCGCTATTAATATGTTGGATCATGGAGAAAGTAGTTGCAGTTCAGTTTGATAGATACCACACCCTTAAAGGCCACACCATTTTGATATAAATGCTTTATATGTACTTATGACTATTTAGCTCCATAAAGGTAAAACGTATTTAAAAAGCTGTCAATTAAATAATAATCGCGTTGTTCTTCAAAATTCCGCGACGGATGTTATGCGGTTTTCAAAATCATTTAAAGAATAAGTTATTCCGGAAGGCTTATATGTATAATAATATAAAATTTACATTATTATTATTCAGAAATCTCCATTTCTGTTAGTTCGTAATAACCGTTCGAAGCAAGGACGGGCGGGACGGGTCGCTAGTATTATAAGCATAAGTTTAGTTATTGTTGTTAGTGTTTGTTTGTTTTGTTATTAACCTACATGTAATTGTAAATATTATGAAAGCCATACCTAGCATAGCCAAAGTCTATATTTTGTCGAGAATCCCTCTAAATGATCTTATTTTTCATTTTCTAAATTAGGTATTTTTACAACAAAACGATCCATTGTTTTATTTTGTTAGATAATTGTAGTCTAGGTGTTACAAAACATAAATAAGCTTCATTAGTTCTTCAGAAAACACCTAAAAGGTCCAGTATTTATCCTAAATCCTGAACATTCTTAGAATATCTTTAAATAGCCCTCACAAATTATTTAGATTCAAAAGATACTTTTAAGTAATATTTTGCAGAGTAAAGGTCTGCACATCGTATCTTATTATTTCAGTTTGTTTTATAAAGTTAAGTTTTAACTAGAAATTCAGCTGTAAAAATATTGTGGACTGAAGCGAAAAACTGGTGGGTGCAAACGAAACAGTTTTAGAATGTTAGAAGTGACGTCTTTTTTTAGTTTTTATTTAGTTGTTAACCTCGTCACAGATTCTCCGCAAGAATATTCTAGACAATATTTAAACAGTAATTAACTTTCATGCAGCTGGTGTAATAAGTTTTTTTAAAGATGTAACTTAACTTATATGTCACTATACTGTCTCGAAGTATAACTATGAAGAATGACTTAAGCTATTCTTTGACACTAATCGAGAATATTATAAGAAAGAAATGCTCTTCATTATAAATAAACTAGTATTTGCTCGCGCCTTCGCTCGCGTTCATTTAGAATTTGACAATCAATTCGGGTTGTACTCTGCTTGATGGACACGTGGCGCCATCTATTATTATAAGAACGTTATTGTTGGTTTTCCTCGGGAACAGTACTTCTTTTTTTGGGATTTAATGTACCCGTGTCCGTTTCTGTACATCTGACATCGTATATGAAAAAAATCAGGATTAATCATCCTGATTTTTCAGTGATTTGGGCATCTTTCTTTCTTTCGTGTAGTTAGTGACCTGGTGGCAGAGTTTTTATGCTACCCATGGACCTCTGACTTAGTTTCACATGCTGTGGAGGAATATCTCTCTTCTCTCTCTCTCATTATCTGGATCTAAGCATGAAAAGTTATCAAACAAACTTACAAACTTACTTATAATATAAGTGATACGCCTTAGCAATGTGCTAGAATCACTAGGTACATAATATAAAGCAAAGTCGCTTCCCGCGTCCTAATGTCTGTACGTCTGCTTAAATCTTTAAAACTACACAACGGATTTTGATGCAGTTTTTTTTAATAGATAGAGTGATTCAAGAGTAAGGTTTATGTGTATAATTTGTCGACATGTTATGCGGGCGAAGCCGCGGGCAGAAGCTAATAAAGAATAAAGCAGGATCGCAAAACCACGGGACACAGTTGTTTCTATTCAAAAAAGGAAAAAAAAGCGAAGCGGCTCTTTACTCCGCCGCCGATCCGAGCGCAGTGCAGCAAAGCTCTATTTTATCAAACGCCAGTGCTTAGAAAATGTTGAAACTTTTTCATGTTACGTAAATCAGAAATGCAGTCCGTAGCTGCAATGTTCCAGCAAATTGTTCTCACAGTTGAGTGTAAAAATGGCTGTGTAAGATTAATATTGATACGAGCGCAGTTTTTTGTGCTCACTGTTTTCGTTAAATGTTTGCAGTTTTAAAGCCGGTATTTATTTATCATTGATATGTTAATGTGCGTGCAAACTGAGGGACAACACTGGGAATTCACTTTATTTTTTTAAATACTTATTGCTGTAAATATCTTTACAAATTCTATTACTAGCTGACTGTAATCACAAAACCCTTAAATTTATAATACTTTACAAGGTCTGGCTGATGCTGTGTGAGTACTGAGGGACCACTCTTTAAAGGCTGTATGTTTTATATTTGTTTAAAAATCCCAGATTCGTTCTAGCAATATTTTTTTAAGTGTACTACTAAATCCTACGATATTTATTTTGTGAATTCCCAGTGTGTGCCACCAGTTCACACGCACATGTAGGTTTTCCCCGAACAAAGTATGGTAAAATACGCCCGGAATTATTTTACGTTTTCATCTAATACTTTATGTAAATGTTTCATCTCTCCTCGTAAAATATTGGTATACCCTTGTTTTCAATGGGTGTCGTATTTCAGTTTTTATGAACCGATTACGACGATGTTGTTATTTTTGTGAGACTATCGACGTAAATCATTGTATTTTTTATTTTTCTCTTAAAGGTACTATTAAAATAAACCGAAAACTATCTTTTTAGGAGCAAAGTACATGCGTCTATTACATACATTCAGTATAGCATAGTGGTTTTTATCCACTTTAGAGTTCAAGTATTTATAGGTTTTGTGCTACTCTGCATGTTCTATTTTGTAATAAAATACTTGACTCAGTGACCTATATTTCTCCCCGCTATGATTTCATAAGAGCTCAAGTGACGCTGATCGACAAAGGACATGATTGATGACATCGGCTTCAATAAAATTAGACCAATATTGTGCATTGTTTTAATATTGGCTCGGAGATTAATCTGTGAGCCTTGAGAGAACTTATTAATTTTGGCGATAAAACATTTTCAGACTTCCTTTTTATTGGCCTTTATAAAAGAAATCAATTAATGTTTCATTATACATATTATATATGTATGAGGAAGGACAAGAACAAACAGCAAATAACGTAGGGGTAAAACAAAAGACCTGAACAAAAGACCTGTACTTTTATTACCTATGTTAACAAATAAATTATAATTTGATTTGATTTGATTTGAAAACACATCATTGTAACATCTTGCATGCCGTCCGTGTACTGACACGGTAATATTATCTATACAGTATTGTAACTCGGCCGTATTTTTGAAATAAATGCCTACAGCCGCGCGGTACGTAAACATGCGACAGGGCTGCCCGCCTCAAGCATTTGAATTACATTTGTCTACTTTGTATTTCTATTTAGTTTTGTGATTGTAAATACACTTTTTTTTATAAACAAATCAAATACTTTGTGTTCAATAAAAATGCGTGTTGTTTTTTGATTGGTAGATTTCATTAAAAAACCATGTTTATGTTTGAATAACAAATCGGTCTTATAAATTTGCGACCGCAAAAATATTTGCGCCTCTACTAACGACGAACGAAATGCTTTATTATTAAATTTTAAAGTATAAAAAAGCCGCATTCCAATATAAAGCTTAATTAAAAATTGTTTTTGAAAACATGCAACCAAAAACAGCATAATGTATCCTACTCGTCATATTAAATATGTACTTGAACTTATTTTAAAACAAAAAATCGCGCGGTTATGGTTAAAAAACAATACACCGTCCGTTCGTCGCTGCGGCACAGTCGCATCTGTCCGCGTGCCTAGCGCATGCCGAGATCGAGCGCGTAGGTATAACTCGCGTTTCGTCCGCTTGTATGAAGTTGGAATACTGTATAGATAGTATTACCGTGGTACTGATGTTTTAGACAAATAAATTTTAATGATAATAATGATCTTAATCCTACCACAGGGCACATTAATTTTCACAGCAAAGTCAGGCATTCAAAATGGAAGGTTGCGGTCCATATTATGGAAAAAAGTAAATTATTACTTACCGTCGCCAATATACATTTTCTGCTGGAAATCGGCAGCGCCTTGACGTAAGTGGAGGAGTCGATAGCCCAGACATAGATGTTGACGTCAAAGAACGACTCGGGAGTCAACCTGAAGTAACTATCGACCAGAGTCACTTTGTCTTTATAATCGTAAACGTATAACTGAAATAGAAGAATAATATCAAAACACCACAACTGAAATCCCCGAAGGGTTGGACAGACGTGTAGGCACATAGTCACCCACATTTCGCCAGTTCTGTTTAAATCTCGTATAAAAAGCAAGCCTATTATTGGCATTAAAAATGACGAAAGGGAATTATGATTCTTCTTCTTCTTCGTGTGGTTAGTGACTAACCTGATGTCAGTGTTTTTATGCATTTATTCATTTTGATTTTTAAGCAAATGATAGTTATACAATACGCACATGAATCTGTAAAATCAGAGGTGCGTGCCTTGGGATCGAACTGGAGACCTATGACTTGGCAGTCCGACGGCAACACCACTAGGCTATCACGGCTAGCGAATTATGATTGGAGCAAGTAACTCATTGAAATCCCCAATTTAAAAAATAAATATTGAAAAAGGTTTTCGGTGAAAACCCATGGTTTTTCAATCAAAGTATTTTGACTAAATTACTGACAACATAAATTGTTAGTGATGACAATAAAATTATAAATATTGTCTTAATGCAAGTATTTAGGCTCAGAATTAGACTCATGCGTGTTTTTTTTACGGTCTTTGATCATAAAAAAGTATCTTCAAAAAGCTTTAAAAATTACATTTATTAATCAACACGGCTTCGTTTCTTCAATCAGAGCAACCTTCAAAGTGCCAATCAGAAATCGACTGAACTTTTTTCCTTATCATCAATCGAAGTCCCTGGAGTATTTTTATATTTTACATCCTTCCTGTACAACCCTGATTTTTCCCCAAAAATATTCCCAACAATAATAATGAAGTAGAACAGGGATGATGACTAGATTTTTTTTTAGTCCGTAAACAAAATTTACAAAAAATATTGGACACGTATTTTTTCTTATTTTACGTAATCCAAAGATTACGCTGATACATTGAGTTGAAATGTGGCATGACGTCACGAGTATGTAGTGTTTATACTTACTTGTGACGTAGTGAGCCCCCACTCCCCAACTTTAATGAGTTCTATCTCAGTAATTTTTTGTTAATATGATAAAGCAAAAAATACGTGACTAATATTTTTTTATTATCAGATTGACGGTCTAATATATTTTTTTTACCCAGGCATCATCCCCATTGTTGACATAATTCCTTTATTTATATGATAAACCCCAAATGGTAAAAGGAAAGGTTTGTATAGAGAGCGGGATTATCACAGAATATGAAATTCATTTAGAGGTTAATCTCGAGCACGGAAACTCCATGATCACAGATATCTCTATACCTTGTCTTCTCTTCTTTTCGTGTGGTTAGTGACTAACCTGGTGTCAGAGTTTTAATGCTACCCATGGACCTCTGACTTAGCTTACCTTGTGGGTGTGTTGATGACACCGAAATACCTCCTTTCAGCCACCAACCACACGTCAACATGATTTTAAAAGCCTTTTTTGTCGAAGCAATAAGGATTCAGGAGTTCACTTCATTAAGATATTAAGGTCGCGATTCATATTTTGTTCCACATGCAACCTAATACTAACGTGCAGTAGAAAAGACGGTTTAAAATTTAAATTTCCCGGTCATCCTGTTGCTGTGACCTTAAAGTGTTCCTACTGACGTTCCAAGGTTGATTGTATGTCAAGTGAAGGGGCCCCTCAGGGCCAAGCCTGCCGGGTAAGCGGGATTGTCCGACAGGGTTACCGCTACCCCGGAACATAAAGGGCTACGGAAGGAACATGGATGGGTTTTAGTCAGTAAGAGTCTGACACTCCCTTCCGCTCCACCCAGAGCGGGAGAAGTGATTGGATGATTTCCAAGTCTTAAAAAAAAAAAAAAATGTGACAATCTATTAAGGCCCGTTAATGTAGGCATTAAGCCTTCTGAGTGTCGCTTCCGTCCATTTTTATTCTATGAGTATTTTTAATCAGATATTTACTGGTTTTAAACAAAGTGTCGCCTTTCATGAATATTTTATTTATGAGCAGCGGACATTTGGGTAAATTGATTATAGGACCGAAATCCAATTGAATGAAATAAAGATGCAAACAGCCTCAATTACTTTCCAATTGGATTTCGTGGAACATTATAGATATCATCACGCATATTATATATTCTGCGTTGAGGAAGGCAGATCTATTAATTTATATTATAACACACGTACATTTCGGCAATAATTACACAGGGTGAATTTGAATTCATGAATTCAAAAATATCAGCTGTTCCATACATTATGCTCGCTTAACTCGTTAAAATGTAGAGAACATATTATGTTTATGTTTTCGCGATTTCATATTTGTTCCCAAATTGAAAGTTGTTCATAATGATAAGTACAATGACCTCTTAAAATATTAACAATGAATTCAAATTCAATTCCTGTATAAGTTATAATAGGGACAACCTAACACAGACCCAAGACCAGTTTTATTTTTTATAAATTGCTTCATATCTTTCCTTGTAAACATACCACAGAATATCCATTGGAGCTCTGACCTTTGATTACAACATCCAGCGCTTCAGTGGCATCCAGTCCAGAAATGAAGTTTGTCTGGTTATCTGCATGTTCCCTGTAATGGACAGAAATATGGTAAGTAACAACGTCTGCTCAACTTGTCAAGTTGAAATTGGTTCTTTTCTGTTTTTTTTTTTTTTCTTTGTCTATTTAGTCTGAGAAGGTGGTGGGTGTGTGGTGGGTGTTGGTAGTGGTGGTGATGGTCTGGGTTATGGAAGTCAGTTAGGCAGTCGCTCTATGTAAAATACTGGTATTCAGCTGCATCCAGTTTGACTAGAAGCCGACCCTAACGTAGTGGGAAGAAGGCTAGGCAGATTGAAGGTGGTTATTATTTCAATGTTGTATATTTAAGAAATTTGCTATAGCGGTGTCATCTACATTACAAATGAGCCTAACGGACTTGGCTTCAGCAGTGCGTGGGTGGAATCACTAGTCGCGGTTTCAATTTCCGCACGGAACAAATATATTTGTGTGGCCTATCTTATGGTTGTCCTGTTTAATGATGACTTGATATAGTACCATAGTTCCCACGTAAATAATTATTTCTAAAAGTATATAAACATACAATATTTAAAAAGTTATGAGGAATTTTCAAACTTACATAAAATAGGGTATATCAAATTGGCAGCAATGTCCCACGATAGTCAGGACAGAGCGGAACATCTCTGAACAGTTGTGCGGCCTGGACCTCCAATAGCATTCCACTGCTATGTCACTGCACGGCCTCTTAAACTGCAACACGATAAGAGTATTTTATTTTAAAAAAGAGAATGACTTCAACTGTTTTTATTCTTTTGTTTTATTGGAGCTCATAGCTTTGCCATCGGAGACTCTTTGTGTATGGAGATTGGTAGCAAAGTAGCTTGGCTACTGTTAGTCTTCTGGTCCCTACCGTAGGCAGTACTATGTCTACCTGTTTGATAATACAAGATTTTATTTCGTCTAAACGTTGTTAATGTTTATTATGTCTAGTTCAAAGAAGCAACAATGCTTGTAAAACATTCGTAGGTATACCAGTACGTACCGCGGCATTAATAGGATTTTCAGTTGCCTCCACAGAATATTGATAAAAGCTTCTTGATGAAACACCGTGGAATTAATTCGGCAAGTTTTAACGAATTGCCATTTCATCGACCTCCATTTAATATTCTTGATGTTATTGTTTCAAGAATTTTGGGTATAAATGACAAACGATTCAGAAAAGGAATTGTTTGCGTCGATATACTTGCCTAGTGATATTTTGTGGAAGGAGCGTAAAGTCTAAGCATTTATTTCAATTATATCAATTACAGACTCTTTTGAATGGACGTGGACACGAATAAAGCTCGTATTAAATAATTTAAAAGCGTTCTTCAGTATCCTCTTTCCTTATTAACGAAAGACGGCTCACGTTATTTTAATCTGTGTTAAACCGAACTAACTATTTTTTTGTTTAACTAGGTTTACTTTTTCATTCATACTGTTTTTTAATTTCATTCAAATCATTGGAAATTTTATGAGTCCTTTAATTTCAATAAAGAAGTCGACTGATTGCAGAATCTGAAATTCGTTTGGTGGACCCGAGTCAGATAGACAGGCCACCCATATACGAAATAGTTACTTTTTCTAATACTACAATTAATTTAAACAAATCGAGTTAAGAGTCTCACCATTTCCAGAAGATACTTTAAACTGTATCCAAGGTCTTCCAGCAAAGAATGCATCTTCCGGACATACGGCTCTGGCGTGTAATCCTTACGTTTGACCGCATCAAAACTTTTGTAAAAGTCGTTTATTTCATCCCTGTTATAACCACGAAGGGTTCTGAAAAATTAACATTGCATTAATAAACAAATCTAATGTGATTATTTATGTCCTGCTTGACTTTATCTCTACACGATGTGTTAGGCGTAAACGTAACGTAAATTCAAACATATCAACGGGTAATACTAAGTGCGCTCGTCCCAAAAATTAAACCCAAAGTTCTATGTGATAGTTGTAATTTCGATTAAATCATTCGGATCTAAGTTACAAGTCCGTGTAGTGATTATGTCAAAATTCTCTCAAAATCAGCAGGGTTTTATGCCAGTGTGCCAATATATATTGTTGGTAACTGAAGACGTGACGACATCCTAAAAGTCACCCCACCAGCCGGTAACCGACGGCAAGTTCATAAAAGGAGACGCGCAGTGAGGCAACGGTCACTTTTTGCTTGGACGGCGCTCGGGACGGACGTGCTACTTGACCCTCGTCGTGTGCTCAGTGATTTTTGAGTTATATTCTTGTTCGTGTACTGATTTCCATTTTTTTATTGTGTCAAATCTAATTGCTTAATATTTACAGTGTTTCTGTTGATTTTATAATTTTGTAAAAAGTGTTGTTCATAAAATTAAAGATTGTTTATTTTTTTACCTATTTCACTTCTGATTTACAACATCAGAAGTGGGATAAAGATTCATTTCGCCCACAAGTTAAATCTAGCTCGCAGACTTTTATATTTTTATTAAAGCGGGTTGTAGTTAGCAATGGATAGATCGAGTCGTTCACGTTCAAAAACTAGTGCACCGCGTTCCGAACGATCTCGTAGCCGCCATAAGCGGAATAGAAGGTCACGTAGCAAGTCTCGGGATTGCGATCGCCGATCCAGGCGCGAACGAAATCGTCGTGGGAGCCGCGTGAGGACGCGAAGCCCCGCGTCACCGCCTTACCGACAATCGCTTGAGACTATTGTCTCGCGGTTGAAGGCTTTAGAAGAACGTTCGCGGGTAATAGATACGCCGGAAAATACAGGTACTGCTACTGACGTTTCGACTGCCACCACAGAGAGAATAGTGGAGGCAATACAGTCGTTAAAGTCGGTAAGCACCCATCATTTTTATATTTCTAATTTTGACCCAAGTGTGCATGATGTTGATCAGTGGTTCGACGAGGTTGACAGGGCTCTGGTTTTGAATAAGTGGTCACAAAATGAGTGCCTATCCCGCGTTGGGAACTGTCTAAAGGGAGATGCTAAAACTTGGCTTGGAGAATGGGTTACAAATGACCGTTCATGGAACAATTTTAAAAAAGATTTTCGGTCGCTTTGTGTTAAGAAAATTGATGTGGCGAATATTTTGTATGAAGTAATGAGCTCTAATTCAGACAGTTACCCAACCTACGCTGAGTATGCACGTAGATGTTTACTACGTTTACGGATCGTAAAAGGCCTCTCAGACGAGTTGATAGTGGCAATTGTTATTAGAGGGATTAAAGACCCCCAAATCAAAGCAACCGCTACTAATGCAAACCTTACGACTGAAAATCTCGTCAGCTACCTATCTACCTTCGTGAAGCCCTCTTCTAAACAGAATTATACTAAATGTAACAAGAGCCCACAAAAGAATAACTTTAAGCGTTCGTTTAGGGTCCAGGGTCCCAAATGTTTCACTTGCGGTCAGACTGGGCATAAACAAGCGGGTTGTCCTAAGCAACCTAAATCAAATAACGCGACTGATCAAATTAAACCTCAATCGGCAAAACCTGAATCGAATTCTAGTTCAAGTAAGACGGTATGTGCATACTGTAAAAAGACGGGTCATGATATTAGTGTTTGTTTCGCAAAGCAGCGTGCAGATGATAAATCCAGTAAAAATAAAGTTAATTTTTGTTCTCCCCTTAATCAAAATAAGTCCAGTGACATAGTAGTAGGAACGATTCAGGGTATACCTGTAGACATACTGATTGATAGTGGGGCATTGGAAGTCTCGTTGATTTCATCATCTGTAGTCAATCATTTTTCTTGTTCGAGAAAACCTACTAATAAACAGTTAAAAGGAATAAGTAATTCCATTATTATTGTCGATTCTTATGTCACACTCATAATAGAGCTTGAGGAGATAACCCTCGAAGTAGATTTGCTTATTGTGCCTAGTGAATACATGAACGCACCAATTATTATTGGTACTGATGTATTGAATAGGGAAGGGGTAACCTATATAAGGACCAGGGATTCTCAACGTTTAACTCATGATAAAGCTTTAACGAGGGTCTCCACTGTGAAATCTGAGGAGCAGCCCAAAGGTTTTAAAACCACACTAATCGGGGAAGACCTTGAGAAACTTACCAGAATCCTTGATAAATATTCCAAATTTATGATTTCTGGTACGGCTACGTCTACAGTTACCACAGGTTGTATGCACATCAGATTAAACAGTGAGGTACCTGTTAGTTATCGTCCTTACAAAATGTCCTACAATGAAAAACTTAAAGTTAGGGAGATTATTCAGGATTTACTTAGTAAAGGCATAATACGCGATTCACAGTCACCATATTCAAGTCCGATTCTTTTAGTAAAAAAAAAGGATGGATCGGATCGTATGTGTGTGGACTTCCGGGCACTTAATAAAATCACAGTTAAGGATAGATATCCTTTACCTTTAATAGAAGATCACATCGATCGATTAGGGAAGTCAAAATTCTTCACAGTACTTGATATGGCTACAGGATTTTTACAAATAAAATTAGATGAGCAATCGATTCCTTTAACTGGCTTTGTGACGCCCGAAGGGCATTTTGAATATTTGAAAATGCCCTTTGGTTTAGCCAACGCACCCATAGTATATCAACGTATTATTGCCAATACACTGCGTGAATTCATTGAGGCAGGCAAAGTATTGGTATACGTAGACGATTGTATGTTATTGTCCTCTTCAATTGTACAAGGCTTACAGATATTAGACGAAGTTTTAGCAGTTCTGACTAATGCCGGCTTCTCAGTTAATTTGCGCAAATGTTCATTTCTATGCCAAGAGATAGAATATCTAGGCAGAATTATTTCCAACGGTGGGGTCCGACCTTCAACAAGTAAGGTACAGGCACTCGTAAACGCACCCGTTCCCCAGAACGTCAAACAAGCGAGACAATTTTTGGGCCTGTCTGGTTATTTCAGAAAGTACATAGCTAATTACTCCATAAAAACAGCTTGCATTGCTCGTTTGACGCGCAAGGGCGTCGAATATGTCTGGGGGCCACAGCAAGAAAGCGTTCGTAAAGAACTGATTAAGTGTCTTACCAGTGAGCCAATATTAGCTATTTTTGACCCAGAGCTTCCCTCTGAGGTTCACACAGATGCGAGTAGTGCAGGTTATGGTGCAGTTTTCCTACAGGTTCATAAGGATGGTAATAAGCGTGTGGTTGCCTATTACAGTCAGGTTACGAAAGGCAGTGAACAACGTTACCACTCTTATGAACTGGAAACACTCGCTGTGGTAAAAGCTCTTAAGCATTTTAGGCATTACCTCATAGGAATGCCATTTACTGTAGTGACAGATTGCAATGCCTTAAAAGCCACTCAAAATAAGAAAGATCTACTCCCGAGGGTAGCGAGGTGGTGGATTTACCTTCAGGATTTTAACTTTACCATCCAATACAGAAAAGGTGTAATGATACCCCACGCAGATTATCTTAGTCGTAACCCTGTACATGAGATAAATAACATTGAGAAACCGCGTAATTGGGCTCAAATAGCGCAAGCAGGAGACGAGGAAACTCAAACCTTAATTAGGTCTCTGGAGGGTGGAAACTTGGACTCTTCACGCTATGTTAAACGCAATGATATTTTGTACTATCGCTACACACCCGTAGGTGAGGAGTCCAGGTTACTCTGCTACATACCAAAAGGACATCGTTTGAGCCTCCTCCGAATATTCCATGACGAGCATAGCCATATCAACGCTGACAAAACTACTGACCTTATCTTAAAACACTTTTGGTTTCCTGGTCTCAGAGCTTTTATAACTAAGTACATATCCCACTGCCTCATATGTATAGCTCATAAGAGAGTTCCACGAGCTCCACTACAACCAATTAACTCATGGACAAAACCAAATGTTCCTTTTGACACCTTACATATAGATGCTCTCGGTCCATTGGTAGTCTCTAATGGTAATAAACACGTTTTAGTTGTTGTAGATTCTTTTACAAAATTTTGTTTATTAAACCCTATTTGTACCCAGGACTCAAATGAGCTAAAACGTGTTATACAAAATGTGGTGTCTCTCTTTGGAACACCTAAGACAATTGTATGTGATAGAGGGAGGATGTTCCAATCATCTGGTTTTGTGTCTCTAATGAACGATTTAAGTTGTCAGATTCATTACATTACCCCCGAGATGCACCAAGCCAATGGTCAGGTGGAACGTTACGTTCGCACCCTCCTCAACATGTTGAGGATCGAGGTGAACCACCGGAGAGGGGAATGGTCTGAACAGTTGTGGAAGCTACAGCTGATACTCAACATGACAAAACAAAAGACCACCCAGCAGTCTCCGCTAAACCTGCTTATCGGTGCCGAAGGAGCTACCCCCGTCATTCGCACACTAATCCGAGACGTTGCCATTGAATTGTCTGGTGAGAACCGTGAATCGCTACGGGAGATGAGGAGACAAAGGACGGCCGAACGGTTGTGCAAAAATCAAGCCGATCAAGACAGTCGTGTTAATGAAGACCGACCGGCTCCACGTGTCTACAGCAAAGATGACCTAGTCTTCGTCATCAAGTATTCCCAGTCCACGGGAAAACTTGATCCTGGTATGCGCGGACCTTATCGCGTAGTTGGAGTTCTGGACCATGGCCGCTATGAGCTGCAACTCCTAGCTGGTGGTTACGGGAAGACCACATTTGCCGCAGCACAGTTCATGGTACCGTGGAAAGGAGAATGGACTCCTGAGACCTGCGCTGCATTTTTTGATGGCAAGTACTGTTTCGAAGTCTGTGTGATATGCTAACAATGTGCCTATGTCAACAGCCACTGGGAGGTATGCAAACATAGAGCCTATGCCTACAGTGTTCGTAAAAGTCTGGGCGGTATGCTAACTGGGGGCCTATGCCGACAGCCGTTGTGTGACACGCTAACTAGGTGCCTCTGTCTGCAACGCGACCAAGTTCCGTACTTGGTGTGTTCCTAGCTAAGATCTTAGGACATGATATTCTACATGTAATGCGCATTACGTTTCGTTTATCACTTGTATCGCTTCCACATCTGTTACCTGATGCGATTGTCTTATTACAGGAGACATTGAAGACTCGGACGTCTTTTCGGCAGATACTAATCAGGCAGGACCATCCTTTGGAGCTGACGAGGACGTCAGGGCATCAGGAGAGGCCGTGTTGGTAACTGAAGACGTGACGACATCCTAAAAGTCACCCCACCAGCCGGTAACCGACGGCAAGTTCATAAAAGGAGACGCGCAGTGAGGCAACGGTCACTTTTTGCTTGGACGGCGCTCGGGACGGACGTGCTACTTGACCCTCGTCGTGTGCTCAGTGATTTTTGAGTTATATTCTTGTTCGTGTACTGATTTCCATTTTTTTATTGTGTCAAATCTAATTGCTTAATATTTACAGTGTTTCTGTTGATTTTATAATTTTGTAAAAAGTGTTGTTCATAAAATTAAAGATTGTTTATTTTTTTACCTATTTCACTTCTGATTTACAACAATATTATATGCACTGTCGAGTATTATTATAAATGCGAAAGTAAGTTTGTCAATTTGTTTGTTACCCGATCGTCCTGAAATTTTGCAAATACGTAGTCAGGTATACAAAAACGGACACAGGTACCTTTCATCCCTAAAAAAGCACTATTCCCAAGGAAAACAACTTTAGCGTTCTTAAGATAATAGATGGGGCCACGTGTACCGTCGGTTCTGAGCCCATGATTGCAACGGCCAAACAACAAGCAGAGTTCAACCCGAATTGATTGTCAGATTCTAAATTAAGCGAACAAAGCCGCGGGCAAAAGCTAGAATATAATAATGCCGAGTCGCTAAAGCAGATTAAATCGTGCAATGTGGCGACAAATATATTATTCTGGGTATAGCTAACTGTGTACTAACAGGCGAAAAGAGGCAAAACAGAACGCATTGTGTTCGATCATCCTGAAAGCCCGATTACCAATTTACAAAGGTTTTGTGTATGAGGTGCATTGGTGAGCATTTTTTTTGCTGTACAATTGCTTCCTCTACAGGAAGACCAACGAAACGATGGATGGATTGTGTGAAAGATAATATGGCTAGAAATGGAGTGACTATCGAAATGACGACTTATAGAGTAGTAAGGAAGAAAAAGAAATGTTGCGCCGACTCCAAATAAATTGGGATACGGGCAGGAGAATGATGATGATGAATAACAAAATATTTTATCCTATTTTGGTAGACATACAAAGTAACCAGAACAATACTTACAACAAGTCTGTGATGTTTTGTGTCTGAGGCAAGTACACAGTCTCAGTGTCGCAGATAGTTACAGCTGGAAACGGTATGTTGACCATGGAGTAGTGAGTTGTTTCTACCTGCAAAGAAATAAATAGCATGTACTAAAATAGTAATAACCAAGAATACCTAATAATGATCACAGAGCATTAAACTTTAAAAAAATATACTGCGACTATACTTTGGCTCACACCCCAAAATTAATTATTTTAGTGCACCAATATTCATTTTATTAAATCAGTAAAGCTGTTCTTTTTCCAAACTATTTTTTAATAAAAGTATAAATGATTTTGTAAAAAAGAAAGAGCAAAATAGCGACGTAATTTGAATTTGGAACGTGTCAATCCACGAATAAATTGTTTTGTAAAACAGTTGAAGCACAGTTTGACCGCTTGTTGTTTAAATGTTAATTTTCTTTTGCTATCGCATGAAATATATAGGTTGCTTATTTCACGAAAATAATCCTTGTCAAAGAACCAAAAAAATACTCGTATACCATGATTCAAGATAATAAACAGCGTTTTGTAACGTGTTCACTATAAATATTAAAAATATTTTTTAAAAACTAAAGATTATTGTAAACTTCTTTCACTTGTTACGCTTTTTAACAGATTCGAGTTTAGAAAAGAAGGTTTACGGGTCGTTAAAGAAATAAAACAATTTTTCGTCAGTTCATAACAATGTTATTAAGTTAGCTGAATCACTCTCGAACTATTGTTATAGTTCGTAAGCTTTGCCAAAGTAATTTCCTCTTTCAATTGAACTTTTGAACAGTCACTTTGGCCTAATGCTATATTTATTGAACTACTAACAGTATTATATAATATACCAACAGTAGTATAGCAATTGTCAAATTGAAAATGAAATATTATTTTTCCATAAGACCGCAAAAAGGCTTTAATTATTTTGAACGTGTGGTTAATGAAACCGATAGTGCAAGGCTATCAATAAATACAATATAATAATATCTGCACTGCAGATAAAAATTATGACAAGGCTTTTTATAAAATATTTTTTTGCAGAATGTTTGCCAAAAATATTATCATATTAATACCTGCGGATCTTCTATTCAGTCCATGAATGATAATAATAATCATTGTATATTGATATTATTTAAACCCGATATCACAAATGGGTCGCAGACGTGGCTCAAAAGGCTGCCCAACTTAAAGGACATGGCAGGACATGTCTGCCGTTTGCCAGACAAGCTGTGGGCCCAAATAGTATAGAATTGGTGTCCTGAGACAGAGAGGCGGGGTCGTTGTAGACCACGTAGGAGATTGTGGGACAACCTGGATAGATTCCATTATAACTGGAAGGAGGAATCGCGGGCTAGCGAAAGATGGAAAGAGTGGAGGGAGGCATTTGCCCAGGAGTGGGACAGCGTAGACTAAATAATTAAAAAAACATAAATCAGTCAAAGTAATAGGGACGAACAGGCTTCGTCCCTATTACTTTGACTGAACTTACTTTTTCTTTTATTGTCAGTCAGACAATAAAAGAAATTGAGACGTATTTTGTGCTTTACCATGTTAATAAAAAAATACTTTGATAAAACGTTTTAAAGGAGATTGTTCTAGACCGCCCTATAACCAACAAACATTTGACGTGTACGTTAATTTTAATTATATTTTAATATGCTTTTTAAAAATAATAAATTCAAGCGGACACTGTTTAATTCTTAATAGGTTTTTAAAAGTGACCTCATTGATTTTATTACCAACTGAACTCGCCATCTTTCAAGGAATTGTCAATTTGAATGTCACAAAAGATTTAACAGTGTCGCTCTCGCTCATCTTACATAAATATCGATATCGACGACGATGTCCATAATATTTAGTGATAAATAATGGATGTTCGATATTTATCACTTCCAAAACATTGAAAATGTGCAAACATAAAAGTTTTCATGGAATTGTGAACATTTTAATGGAACTTATGATGAATATGGCCTAGCACGATTATGATGAAAATATAATGAACAAACTCACAAAAAGTACTTACTAGTCGAATGAGGGATTTTCTCACAAGTGAGAAAATATTAGTTCAAAAGAGGCGTTGGTAAAAAATACGTCACTGTCTCAGGTTTTTGACATCAAATAAGTTTTCCAGTAAAACAAAGACGTATTTTTTACCCACGCCATCTATTGGACTATGTTTTTTCACTTGTCAGAAAAATCTCTCATTTAACGATTGAAATGTCATTTACGACGCAACTCTAGTGAATTGTTCTCATAACCATTTCACGACTTCAATAGCCATATTTTTACTTTTTAAGTACTTAAACTCTATTTTTAAATGTCGCAAACTAAAACGTTACACATTGTTCGTTGGGAAGAAAATATTTTATTTTAGCAATAATTTAATTGAAGTAGAATCATAGCAACAACGTGTTTATGTTTGAAACGGAACAAATTAATTGACATTTGACATATTGATCTGTCATTTTGGCCTACTAAATTAAAACCTCAGATTATATAGGTGGTCATTGATAATCGATATAGAATGATTGATCTTCGAGAGAGCATCTCTATTCTCTACGTCACTACGTCAGTCGGTTCGTCTCACCGAGTCTTGTGTTGCATTGTATTTGGTTATTTCTTTTGGCGTTTTTGATTTGGTTTCTGTTTGTAATAGAACTGTATTTACAGTAATATTTTACTGTATTTGAAGTTTAATGCTTTGTAGAAACCAGAAATAGCGATTTTAGAAGGAATTACTTAAGTTTTCTTTTATTAAAAATAACCTCAAAATCGGTTCCTTTTCTTTAAATAAATCTGTTCTCTAAAGTGTCCGTCAAGAAACTTTGTTCTTATGGGCTACTAAGGGCAGTTTACAAATAGAAAATGATTTTTTCTATGCTGTTGGCTCCAGGGCGAACAATGTATGGGCGTAGAACAATCTCCTTTGGGTAGAGGGCGCTCACTACGTCATAAGCAGGTAAGTATAAAATTTACGTAGGCGTGACGTCATGTCACATATTCATTTAATGTATCGACGTTATCTTTAAATTACGTTAAAATGAGAAAATATGTGTCCAATATTTTTGGACAAAATGAAATTTCATCCATAGCAATAAAAGGCTTGAGTATATCTACACTTCTATACTATAATATTTTAAAGAGGAAAGATTTGTATGTATGTTTGTAAAGAATAAACTCAAAAACTATTTAACGGATCTGGATGAAACTTGACACAAAGATAGTCTGGAATAGCATATAAACTATAAGCTTTTTATGCCGGAAAAATGTACGGTTCCCGTGGGATAATTTCCTAGTAACACACGGGCGAAGCCGCTGGCAAAAGCTAGTTCAATATAAATCATAAATTACCTATCTACATAACAAAAAAAAAGACTAGGTACAGATATAATACCTGCCAAAATATGAACAACTTTAATGAAACGGCAGACATGGAAATATTTCACTTGGAACATTACGTAAGATGTTACGAACGATTTTCGGCATTCGGAGGGACACGGCTTCTTTTACTTTTGTAACAAAGTACCCTTTTGACTAAATAAGGTTAGCAAAAATTGGGCAAGAACGCTCTGGTAGTGGGTGGTTCAACTTTCTACAGACGTCACTTAATGTACGCGTAACATTTGTATGGTTTTTTATTCGAAATAGATTATGGGTTACGTTTTCTGTTTGTCTGGTAGAGATTTGAGTTATCAAAACCATTTTTTGTTAAACTTAATAGGTATGAGTTTTAACAAACATTATTTTAACTTGTGTTTATTGCATGTGTAGCAAATTGCGAAACATAGAGCACTTCGTTTTTCATTATTAATGTAACCGTAAAAATCTCACCGTGAGGAATAGGTAAAGTGAATTTGAAGTGAGCTGTCTGCAGCATCAATCCCTAGGTTCAGGCGGAATGACAGCTCACTTCAAATTCACTTTACCTATTCCTCACGGTGAGATTTTCTTAGACTTCACTTGATTTTTAAGTTGAGATTTGAACAGAATATACCAGTTTTGGCTGAAACTTCGATTTCAGGAAAGAGTCCAGGGAATTATTCAATGTGAATAAAATTAACATCGATTCTAGATTATACAAAGAATATCTTTATGATGTTTTATTTAAATTATTGATCAAAATGTGACAAATCGTAACGAAAATGTATTTACAGAATTATTAAAATTGGTAACGATTTAGTACCTTTATAAGCCAGCCAACATGAAAAGAGACTGTTGAAGTAAAAACACACACAAGTGAACATATGGCTCAGTTCATTATCATCTCAAACTGGGTGCTTATTGCATAATGTATTAAGACGTGTCTGTGTTCAACATTGAGAACATTCTGCTACACGTTCATTTCTCAAGTGAACTGATTTATTTACAAGATTTGCAAGATGTGAGTAACCTTTTAAAGCCATGCTATTCATCTTGAATTATTAAAAACACGTACATGTTGTGAAGGAAAACGTTGCGAGGAAACCGGCCGGCATGTCTTTGAACAAAAAAAATAGATTACTTAAGATATCCACCAACCCGCGTGATGGATTATCCGCTTCCTTGCTCAGACTGAATCTTAGCAGTAGGATCATTGCAGGCTCAAGAGACAAAATTTTTATTGTTGTCAAGCCACAAGCGAAAGATTTACAGGAGTCTTATTATAGGTACAGTTTACCGCACGTCTGTGGTCACACTTTGACCTGGAACTGGCCTAGCGCAGTACGGAGACTTAATATAATGAGAGGCCAGCTCATACCGATTATGTTACCGCTGACGCGCGGCTTTCTGTTTTGTAGTTGGTCAAGTCGTCCGAAATATACCTATAATAACGGAACACAAAAGTTGTGCCTAGTGGTGTGACCGTCGGACTGCCAAGTCATAGGTCTCGAGTTCGAACCCAAGGCACGCAGCTCTGATTTTACGGCTTCATGTGCGTAATGTATAATTATCACTTGCTTAAACAACTATATTCGAATTTACAGAAGGGTTTTAAGGCAAGCTAAAAAGTTAGCCATATCAGCTCATCTTAGTAAAGCTAAAAATATATCCAAAGAGACATGGAAAGTAGTAAATGAACATGCAAAGAAAACAAAAAATAGACCTATTAAAAAACTGGTCCTAAACATAGACAATAAAGTTATTCATGATTCCCAGGATATTGCTAATAAATTCATTGACGGCTTTGTTTATAAGCCATCACCGACACTTAGCAAAGATAAAGCAATGTCCTTTTTAAAAGAAACAACGGTGAGAGTTGAGAGTAACTTGTCTTTCAAGCCGACTACACCAATTGAGATAAAAAAAATTGTGGGTCACATGGCTAACAAAAAATCTTGCGGATATGACGACTTACCAATAACAATTATTAAGGAGAACATAGAATTTTTAGCACATCCTCTTTCTGAATTTTTTAATAAATGTATTAAAGAGTCGATTTTTCCTGATCAACTCAAACTAGCTAAGGTAATTCCTATATACAAAAAGGGCGCAAAGACTGACCCAAAAAATTACCGACCAATTTCCTTGCTACCAACTCTGTCGAAACTTTTTGAAAAGTTAATTAAATTTAGACTGATGGTACATTTGAATCTAAAGTCAAAGTCAAAGTCAAAACATTTATTTCAAATAGGCACAAGAATGGCACTTTTGAACGTCAAAATGAACAAGAAATAGAACTGATTCTAGTCGCCCCTTCCAAAAAGTAGTTTCGTGTGGAGAAGAATGGGCAAGAAACTCCACCGTTACTCTTTTAAAATGTTTCACAATGTTTTGTATACATGTATTATAACATTATATGTGAAGACGATGCACCCAGAATAAAAACAATACATCACAAAAGGTGAAAAGAAAAACACATGTAGCAGTGGCAAGTAAACTTAATTATGTCATAAGTGCATGGTGCTCACATATTTACAAACATTCTAAAAGTTAATAATAATAAATTAATCAATGTGTGAGAAGTTATTCCAATATAATAAAATAATATGGTACAAATTACCTAATTTACTTAGCAACCAGTTTGATTTTGTCTAGACACTAGATTGTCCTGTGGAGCAGGACCAGCATGTTTCCAAGCATCCTTATCTTTGATATAATCTTCTAATTTGTAATAAGCTTGTTTACAAAGTGTACTTTTAATATGAGTTTTAAATTTTCTTTCATTTAATTGCAGTATGTCACAAGGTATTTTGTTGTAACATTTAACACAGAACCCCATAAAAGATGTATGTACTTTTGACAATCGAAAAAATGGTTGAATTATTTTATCTTTATTTCTAGAATTAAAATTATGCCTATCACTTATTTTGTTAAAAAGATGTCTATTTTTTCTTACATACATAATATTTTCATAAATGAATTGGCAAGGTACTGTCATAATATTAATCCTTTTAAATAGTTCCCTAAGCGATTCGCGACGACGAAGATTGTAAATAGCCCTGATCGCTCGCTTTTGCAAAATAAAAATGGATTCAATGTCAGCAGCCCGACCCCACAGTAAAATGCCATACGACATAATACTATGGAAGTAACTAAAATAGACCAAACGCGCGGTTTCTACGTCTGTTAACTGCCTTATCTTTCTAACAGCATAAGCGGCCGAGCTTAGCCGTCCCGCAAGAGTTGTTATGTGGGGACCCCATTGCAACTTGTCGTCTAGCGTGATTCCCAGGAAAACCGTCTGCTTAATAAATTCCAGCTTTTCTCCGTTCAATATGATGTCACAATCGCTACTTTTAACATTAGGTAATGTAAATCTAATGCATTTGGTTTTTTTTTCATTTAGTACCAAATTATTTACCGTAAACCAATCTTGGACCTGAAGAATAGAGTTATTCACGTCGTCAAGATTTTGTGAGCGTCGATTAATTTTAAAGATTAATGAAGTGTCATCTGCAAATAACACCATCTTCGGTTGATTTTGAAGTAATTGGGGTAAATCGTTAATATAAACTAAAAAGAGAAATGGACCCAATATCGAACCTTGAGGAACGCCCATTGTCATTTCCGACCCCAGCGAGTTCACACCATTTACTTGAACTTTAACCTTTCTATCTTTCAGGTATGATCTAAGTAAATCAAGGGCTGTATTTCTAATTCCATAGTGCTCTAGTTTCAGCAGAAGCGTCTCATGTTCTACGCAATCGAACGCCTTAGAGAGATCGCAAAAGATTCCAATGGCATCTTGTGCTTCTTCCCAGGCGCTAAAAATGTTCTTTATTAGGGTGACACCAGCGTCAGTAGTACAACGCCCTTTGGTGAAACCGAACTGTTGGTCATGCAAGATGGAATTTTTATTAAAGTGACGTAACATTTGATTGAGCATCAACTTTTCAAACACTTTACTGAGAACTGGCAGAATTGACACGGGCCTATAATTGTTGGGTTCTTTACTATCACCGGATATACTATCTAAATAAAGTAATCCATTTAAGACAATTTGGGTATCAAAGGGGCATTGGCACTTCAGATGCCATAGACGCTCTCATTGATGACGTAGTTAGTAAATTAAACGACAAAATGAAAGTGGCTGGACTATTTGTTGACCTGAGTTCTGCATTCGACACTATAGATCATCAATTACTGCTTGAAAAACTAGATCATTACGGTATAAGAGGTGATGCTTTAAAACTTATGACGTCCTATTTACAAAACAGAAGAATGTATGTCCAAATAAAAAACATTGATGAAAACAATCATGAAATAGCGTATAAATCTAAGATGATATACATAAAACGCGGGGTACCTCAAGGCTCAATTTTAGGTCCAATATTGTATCTTATTTTCACAAACGATTTATTACATTTCATGAACACAGTTCAGCCAGACGCCTCGTGTGTTGTTTTTGCTGATGACACAAACGTAATAATTGGAGCGCATAATTTAGAAGAATTGTCCACAAAAGTAAATAAAAGTCTAGAAAATCTTTCTGATTGGTTTACAGCTAATAATTTAGTAATTAATACAAATAAAACAAATATAATATTATTTAAGACTACATCCCGTAACACCGACACTATAGAGGTGACATTGAAAGGACACAAGATAGGATTGGTAAATGAGGCAAAATTCTTAGGTATACACATTGATTCAAATCTAAACTGGAAACAGGAGCTTGCTGCTGTTGATTCCTCTATATCCTCTGCATGTTATGCACTTAGGAGCCTCAGGGATGAAATAGATTTGAAGCAACTTAAAGCTTGCTATTATGCTTTGGTTGAATCTAGGTTGAGGTACAGCATCATGTTTTGGGGAAATAGCTATAACTACAACTGCCAAAGAGCATTCATCCTTCAGAAGCGTGCCATTAGAACCATTGTCAGAATTTCACAGCGTGATTCATGCAAAGAGTATTTTAAGAAATTAGGCATTCTTACAGTTCCAAGTTTGTATATAACTAGTACTGTTAAGCAAGTTCGCTAAATATATACATCATTATGAATCACAAAAAGAAAGAGAACTGAGAGAGAGCACACGAAGGAAAGTTATTAAAAATATAATGGTGCCTAATTTTACAATAGCAAAGCATTGTTCACGTTACCAGGCAGTAGAGTTATATAACAAGTTACCTACTGATTTAAAAACTTTGGTCTATAACACCAACTTATTTAAGGCAAAGCTGAAAGCCTTCCTATTAGAAAAATGTTTATATTCTGTATCCGATTTGATGTTGAATGATTCCAGATAATTTGAGTATGTATTATTTTTAGGTATTGACATTTATTGGCATTTATTTTGATTGACAAATGATTTACTTGACATCTAATTTGATGGACCTTTTATTTTAATTTAATTGACATTTGGTCTCCCTTTAATTGACATTTATTTAATATTGACTGACATTTAGTTTACATTTAATTCTGTTTTTAAATAAAGCAATATGGAATAGACATGGTTGTTTTTAGGTTATGTGGTTGGATAATTATGTAAATGGTAATTTAATTAACATTTAATTCACATCTATTTGCCATTGAATGGTTGGACAGGGTGGTGATTGAGCTTTTTATGGTTGGACATACAAACAGTAATTTTAATGACTTTTAATACTCGGTTGATTTAAGTAAAATTAAATAATTAAGGTGGTTTTTGTACTTTCATGGTTCTGACACGGTTTTTGATTGATGACATACTACTATTTTTATTTTTGTTTTTATGTTTGATTATTGCTTAGCTGTTATGTTTCAAAATGTAATAATTTTGTAAAATTCGAACACAATGTAAATTGTTTGATGAATAAATAAATGAAATGAAATGCTTAAAAATCGGTGAAGGAAAATACCGTGAGGAACCCAGCTGAGAGATATTTCTCAACAGAATGTGAAGCTAAGTCAGAATCCCATGGGCAGCTTAAAAACTCTAACACCAGGTTAGTCACTAACCACACGAAAAAACGAAGACAAAAGTGGTCGTAAGATAGCATTAACAGATAAAGAAAGGCAGGTTTCAGAAATCAATGCAATTTGTTGGAAATTCTATAGGAACAAAGCCACACCTTATTTTTTTTCTAAACGAAACGACAGAACGAGAGAGTACCTGCAACTATTTCCTGAAGTGTTGGTGTGGGTGTCGGCTAGCTACCGCTGAACCTTTGTCGGCCATAATATTGCCAGTGATTTTTCTTTCAAGTTAGAATTACAAGGGTTCACAAGAAAAGGAAGAAATATGAACTTCTAACTGTAGGATAGTTTGTTTGAGGGATGAATCTCAAACAAGCATATTTTGCTTATTCGAATAACCTGACAGGTAGGAATTATTTTCTATCTTTGGGATAAAAGTAACTTAACAACCTTTTTTGCTTTCTCATCTATTTCCATATTTCTTTGTATCATTAGAGCCAAT
Source organism: Hyppa rectilinea (assembly GCA_951799385.1). Lineage (NCBI taxonomy): Eukaryota > Metazoa > Arthropoda > Insecta > Lepidoptera > Noctuidae > Hyppa > Hyppa rectilinea. The sequence goes on from OX637304.1 coordinate 812,365, forward strand.
TTTACCAATAAAACAGAAGGCCATCAGCCAGTCTAATCCGCGTTCAAGACCTGTCAGTGTCTGTTCTACAGAGAATAATGACAGTGGCAGCCTTAGGCCATGTTCAAATGCAGATCGCGTTCAGTTTAATTGGTGAAATTCACAGTCACAACATTACCATGAATTAGGTATAGTCTGCTTATGACTATCAATAGGGCCCAAAACATATAAATAAAATTACGATTGACAGGAACGTACTGACGTAAAGTTTTTTGTTCCAATTTGATTGTACATTAATCTTTTGTAATATAGCATAGATCTCAGCCACAATTTGTTTTGTGCAATGTTTTATTTGCACCATGGAAATAATAGGAAACGTTGCTGATTGTGAAATTAAAACTATTGTTGATAAAGTAGTAGACAGTATGAACAATGTTGCAAGTAATTAAAAACTATTCTATAACTAAAATTAATTAATGCAAGGTTGCCAACGCCAAAAAAAAATAGTGAAAAAAAATCTACTCACCACAGTTAAAGTAGGATCAATCACAAACTTCTCCCAGATCATGTGTCCGAGGAAGCAGCACAAAGCCATGCTAGCTGCTATGATCATAGCCCACAGGAGATGCACTCCACAACTGGAAGCTTTGTAAAAGTAGTACACCCCATGGAGGGTGCAGTGCTTGCAAAACGACTTGGATTTGAAAACGAGTGTCGATTTTAACGCCTTGTTCATCGCCATTTTAGCTTTGATTATAATTTAAATAATTTAATCAATAAAACAAAGGAAAATAATACATTTCGTTAAAGATTAATGCGTTGAAGAAAAGATTTATTTTATGGAAAATTAATGTATTAAAATTTTCACGACCAAAACACTCTTTCATTAAAAGCTTAAAGTACCTATTCTAAATCAAATATTTTGATATGTATGAAGGGTCGTCTAAAAGGAATCTTAAATTAACTTTACATTAAAGAAAGCATACAAAGCTGAATTAATAACAGTCTCCTAATTACAATAAATTGTAGTTGTTGGAGAAGTGAAATTAATTTCAAATCAATTTGTAACTTTTGCTATTAATCTAAGAAGAAAGAAAAAGTATTATTATTTATTGATTTACGTTAATGATGCTAGAAGTTGAAGTATGTTGGTACTTTTACGTATTTTCGACTCGTTCTTAGCACCAGGTTTTGTGTGCTAGTATTTTTAACACTTATCGCATTATTAGAGAAAGTAAAATATATATTTTCAAATAATTTTATAATTTTATTACAGTTAAAGATCTATGATTGGGTGAAGTATCTAAAAAACATCTTTACGATATAAAAAAAAATGCAATAGGTACAACACAAACACATACAAACAATTTATATTCCATGTGACTAGAAATAAAATAATAAGTTATTCATGTCTAAATTAAAATGCAATCAGAGCTTTAAAAGACACGTTCGTCGTTTGAGCCTTAATTATATTCATTTACGGCAAAAGATCAAAAGATTAGTGCGATACCAACGTTTTAAGGTGAGATTTCAATTAAGGAACGGTAACTTATGAATTTATGGTTATAAGCTGTTGTTTTTGAATAGTCTAATACTTAAGTGTAAACTAAGATACTATGTCGCTATCTTTTATGTAATTTTTCACATTTTCTGCTATTAAAAATTGCATTCAGTAGTAATACAATTTATCGAATTTGACAATGAACCGGTGTTAATCGATAATTTCGTTAATTTTAGACTGATATCAAAAATATTTAATTTAATAGATGGTGATCGTTTATATAATTTTTTTAACTCTACTTGGGTAGATATTAAATTAGATTCGATAATACGTATTTAATCCAATTAATCTTGATGATGTTTTATTGATATCTGTTACTTTTGTTAACGTAGCAAGTAGTGGTATATCACGATTTCCTGTCAGACAGTACTTACAGGAAATTGTAATAGGGCACCATAACTGAAAAGTGGAATAAAATATTTTCTTACTAAAACTGTACAAAATTAAGTTTCGATGTGTTTTATTATTTGCTCCCGAATTGCAAAGTTATTTTATCTAAAAAGTTTTTACCTTCAGATCAAAATGTCAAAGAAGAAGCAGAAGATAGACAGCGCGTACTACGTGTCTGTTATAGAGAGGATCACGACGCTGCACGGGTCCAGTCATTTCACGTCCAAGAGTGGAAGGTCCCTGGTGCTGTGGAGCCTGGCCGTGCTAGGCAACATCGTGCTGACGATTGCATTCATCATGGTCATCAAGCAGAAGTTCAATGAGAACCAGATTGTGACTGTTGTGAGTACTTTCATATATCCATTCCATTTTCATTACCCATTTATAGTAAATGTATCTTGGGTTCTTGACACGGAAAATAAGACGTTTTAATCGTAGTTATATCGCTGCTCGGCTCCTTTTGGTCGTAGCGTGATGTTACATATATAGCTTTCCTCGATAAATGGACTATCCAACACAAAAAGATTTTTTCAATTCGGACCCGCAGTGCCGGAGATTACCGCGTTCAAAAAAACAAACTCTTCAGCTTTTTAATATTAGTATAAATGTATACGTATTTTTCATGACACATGTGATGGCTGTGTTGGTGGTAGATAAGAAAGTATAATCTAATGAAAATATAAAAGGATAGCTAACAAACATATATATTAAAAAAAAACATCCACCTACAAACTTTACAAAAATAAAAATCCAAATCATTTTTTCTCATTCAGACCAAGATGGTTGTATAACAAACCTAACTGATATCCCCTTTTACTTTCCTAGCTCGGAATCAATCATTGGTAAAAAGGTTTTCATACGAAATCGCGTTATTTCTTAGAAACCTTTTGAGATGTCTTCAAAGGGAACTCGTAAAGGTAAATAGGTGCAATCATCGAAATAAGTACCAATATACTTTGAGATCATAGCTGTTATAGGAAAGCAGGTGTGTAGGATATATATTTTTTAAATGAAGAGCACTAAATTGTACCTTGAAACCTTCATTTTTGCTATAACATTTATACTTAAAAACAAGTATGTAAGTACTCAGTCAGATGTACGTGTGATTGCTCTACAAAATATATTCCTTCTTTGGTTGACCATAGGTACCTGTACTTTGTATGACCTCACACGAAAATTGGCCATGTGATTCGCTTTTCAAATTGTCATTCACTCAAATGGATTGATTAGTCCAGTCGGTTGCCGTTTAACTCAACTTAAAATTCTTTGTATGTGACGTCATCTGTGGATGTAAAGCAGCGTCCCAACTGCCGCGCGAGGGCCTGGTATCGAAAGCAAATGCGTCTATCACACACTCACAAGACTCGATCGCGTGGCTTGACCGTGAGGTCAAGAGGAGCTGCGCGGCCGTAGTCCCATCTGCACTAGGACCGCATCTTGACAATTCGAAAACCTCCAACCAATATCCCCTTGGGCTTAAGCAAACTTAGTATTAACTACCGTACGTGTACATTGCTTGGTTTATTTTAACCTGAATAATTCCACTGCTGAGTAAAGGTCTCCTCAATAGTTCTCCACTTTTCCCTGTGTGTTGCCTTCTACGACCACGCGGCAGGTGGTTTCTTAGTTAAATTCGGTGAATTTTGTTAAGTGCTTTTCTGATTGTTAGACTATGGTTATTAGACAACAAATCAGAATTATTTTAATTTTGGAAAAGTTCTTCACGGTTGTCGAATTAGTTTCATGAACTACGCAGAAGGAAATTCTCAAACTGATTAAAGCTAATAGGATTTATTAAATCCTATTAACGTTAAATAGTTTATTATCCCTTCCTTGTTATACACTAAAGTCACCTCTTCCAATAAATAGGCGAGAGAAGCCTGCAGAGGTCAAATTATATTTAACTAAACGGATTTAAATTTCTCGAATTCGATCGAATCTATATTTAGTAACATTGGAGATCCAAATCCGTAAAACCGTGACTGGTTAAATCTTTTTATATTAGTAGTTAGTGGTTAAATAGCATCTATACTAATATTATAAATGTGAGAGTTTACCAATATTGGCATCACCCTGCGACACCAGTTTCAAAAGCATTACAACATAACATTTACAGGAGAACAGTTTGATTACTCTGGCCCGAAAGAGCCAATAGTATACACCGACGACGGATCGAAGACTGACGCCGGAACTGGAGTCAGGGTATTCTCAAGCGATCTTAATATAAATATATCCAGCCCACTGGGAAAGCACAACGCCATCTTTCAGGCGGAGTGTGTGGGCATCATACAAGCGGCACACGCAAAAGAAACCAGGAAAGTCACTGACGCACAAATACGCACAATTTCCGACAGCGCTTCGGTCCTGCAATCCCTAGAGGAAAATACTCCCCCTCAAAACTAACACCAGCATGTCACAATGCATAACGGTATCCTACCGCAAGACACTGATCAGAACAGATGTAGTACACAGCCCAGAAGACGTGACCAACTTCTGGAGGGAGGTGGGCTGGTTGCAATAACCACTGAAGGCAGTTATGGCCCACGCACAATGGTCCGTCTAAGGGCTGAGTGCGGAAACCATAACCCCCTTACATACAACATAACAAAGAACGTATGAGAGTTTGAATGGATGTTATTCAGTCAATCGCGGCAGAACGGTTGAACGGACCTAGATGAAAAGACATGGCCTTTTTTTTTTTTTAAGGCTGGGGAATTATCCAATGACTGCTCCCGCTCTGGGTGGAGCGGAAGGAAGTGTCAGACTCTTACTGACTAAAACCCTTCCATGTTCCTTCCGTAGCCCTTTATGTTCCGGGGTAGCGGTAACCCTTTCGGACAATCCCGCCTAAAAAGACATGGCCTAATCCTGCCCTTAAAATTAATTTAGAATACATAAAATTAAATGTATTAATTTATAAAAACTACTTCTAAAATTAATCAAATAAATTCTCAACAAATAAAATAAGTGACATTTCTCAATAACAGGTTTTCAACTCGGGAATCCGATCTCATGGGATGATTTCGGACGAAGCCGCTGGCAGAAGCTAGTGTATAATAAGTGCATTAAAATATTATTATTGTTACCCACACACACACCCAGTACTTACTGCCATTCTGTGAAAATCTCACAGTGAAGATATTGGTGAAGTAGTACCTACGGCATTTTCATAGAATAGACAGAGAAGCCAGTTTATACTGGTTTTGTTACCTCTGACGTGCGCCCAACTAGGGGACTCCACATTATATTTGTAGGCTTTATTTTTTGCTTATCGGGTGAAAGAAATATTTGCCGATGACGTAGTTTCGTGGGATGACGTAGGTAATAGACGTTACATCAGAAAAATAATCTCTCTCATAAATATTGCACTTTAACTGTCAACAGCAATAATAACAAAAATTATGAACCTTCTTCAACAAAGTAAAGTGCATTTTTATTGGTTCTGTATAATATAGGCACACGTAGAAAGTGTTGACAAACATTTTTATTAGAAACAACTTTGCCAGAGTTGTTTTTTATTTTTTTTAGTAAAATTTCAGCAATAAAAGACATAAATTGGCAAACCTGCTTGGTTATTAATTTACCGTTTACTAACTACACACTCATAAATCTACAAGATTGCAATCTTTTGAGAAACTTGACAATTTATTAATGGCAGACGCTTTGTAGTTTTGACCTCTATTTTTTTTCTTTTAACTTAATTTTTTCCCTCAGATAAACGCGAATTGCAAAGTGAACCAGGTGCCATTCCCAGCGGTTAGCATCTGTAACTTCAATATGGTGTCTGTAAAAGAATCCCAGAATATTGCCAGAGTTTTGTGAGTATTTTAGAATAATCGTTAAATTTTGAGGTACGACGTGATTAAAATAAAATTAGACAACAGTAGTTTGCTGGGTGAAACTAATTGATTCGATACATTATTTATTACGTGTTAGACCGCAATACCTGAGAGTTAATAATTGGCACACTTCAAAATAATCTTTTTTTAATAATTACAGTTGATTTATAAATAATTTAGATTGGACCTCGTGACTAACTACTAACAGCCGCACAGGTTGATCCTTCAGGTTAAGCTACGCTTGCCGGGGTTGGCCGTGGATGGGTGACCATCTTTACATACCGAGGCTCCTCCGTGCCTCGGAAAGAACGTTGAACTGTTGGTCCCGGCTGTCATTTGTGCATCTTTAACAGTCGTTACGGGTCGTCAGAAGCCCGAAAATCTGACAGCCAGTCTTACCAAGGGGTATCGTATTGCCCAGTTACTGGGTTGTGGAGGTCAGATAGGCAGTCGCTCTATGTAAAATACTGGTATTTAGTTGCATCCGGTTAGACTGGAAGCTAACCCTAGCATAGTTGGGAAAAGGCTAGGCAGGTGATAAATAATGTGAATTTGTAAAACTACATTGAACTGTTGTTGAACTTGTGTTGCTGACCGTACAAATAGTGCATTTAATTCAATCAGTTGAGTTAATGGTGCATGAAAAAAACATAGAAACATTCTCCTAACTCCCCACTTTGCTGAAGTGAATATTTTCTACCTAGACTTTTCCCAACTATGTTGGGGTCGGCTTCCAGTGTAACCGAATGCAGCTGAATACCAGTATTTTACATGGAGCGACTGCCTATCTGACCTCCACAACCCAGTTACTGGGTAATACGATACCCCTTGGTAAGACTGGCTGTCAGACTTTCGGGCTTCTGACTATCTGTAACGACTGTCAAAGATGCACAAATGACAGCCGGGGCCAACGGCTTAACGTGCTTTCCGAGGCACGGAGGAGTCTCATCATGAACATAGGATAGATTAAAATATCATCAAACCACTTAACCACAACCATCCCCATAGGATCAAAGCATCATTGATCAGTTACTAACCTAAACTTCCTAAAGTCAAAATTGATAATTCATTGGAATAAGATCCATAAGATATTGGAATTCGAATAGGTAAACAGAAACGGTTCTCTTCAGTAGAAATTTAGTTAATTGATCTGGACGTAGACTAATTAATCATTTCCTAGTCATGTATGAGTTAGATAGATAGTCAATGCCTTTCGAATGGCCACGAAAGGTCAAGCGGGAACCATTATCAATAAGGTGGCCTTTCCCAACTTTGTTCGGGTCAGCTTCCGGTCTGAACACCAATATTTTACAAGAACGGAGAAACGGTATCTATCAGACTAATATAATTAAGCTGTTGGTCGCGATTGAGAATGAAAAGAAAAATTCATTCAAATCCGTTCAGCCATTTTGACGGGAAAGCGTAACAAGCAAACAAACTCACTTTCCCATTTATCCCATTTTTTTCTTTTTTTTCCCTTCCGCCCGCGCGAAGTGTTCACTGTAATTTGGGATGCCATTGTATGTTTGTGCAATACCTACACTTCTTTTTGTCATTATATGACTTGGCTATAACACATCATTTGTTTATCAATTAATTCCCTGACAGTAATTCCGTCAAACAAGTTTGTAACAACACTGGGAAGGCATCTATTACCTAACACAACGCATATAATATATGTAGAGTCAGAAAGCGTACTACACTTAACTTAACTTAGTGTTGTGAGTTAGGCTTTATTCAAATAAAGGAGAACACAAAGCTAGACCCGGCTCTATAAAATGTTGCCTCAGCAAAACAAAATTCATCATCAAAGAGTTCTTGTGAAATCCTTCTACTACTTAGGTGTTACCATCCAAACTTTTTCATGCTAAGGTAATTTCAGTAAATGTTTTTCCCCAAATCAAAGAATTGTCCAATCATCCATAGATGCCAAAAAAAGCTATTTATATGCGTGAAATATTAAAAAATATTGTACGTGTATTTTACGAAACCAAAATCTTTTACTATTTCCCATTTCATGAACCAACATTGAATTTTTTAATCCTAACTTCATCAAACATCCAATAGAAAATTTAAAAAAAATTGATTATTCAAAATGCTCTAATTTCAGAAAACATTATAACAGAAGTGATGAGGAAATTCGGAACTTTTTCAACGCACTCCCGATCTTGAAGGACTTCGGCAAGAGCACCAAACAGTTGGGAAACTTCACAGAAATCATGGATATTTTGAAACATCATTTCTTCACCGTTGATACTATTATGGAGGAGGTACAGTATAAGGCTCGGACTCCATCAAAGCGTAGACAAGATGACAGGAGTAGAGACGTATGGGGATAACCGTTAGGATGTCGCTATATACATAACTCGTCTCCGCTTAGCTTCAGTGGATACGATTGGGTAGAGAGCAGCGGACGTCTCATATTTGCTTAGCGCGAATAAAACAGAGATGTGAGCTGTGCCTCGCAAGCTGGACATAGAGCAGTTGAGAAATGAGGAGATGAGAGTGGCGGGCGGCGAGCGGCACCGCTAGTTCACGCTCCGCGCCCACGCCCCTTCCATTAACGCCTTGTACAGACGGTACCCACGTTTCTCAGGTCAACCTGTACAGTGCGCAATTTTCAGTTTACGTAAATTATTACATACTAATTATAACATAATTAATGAACAATTATTTATTGAAGCGTTCTAAAATTTTTTTGCAGTTCCCAAATTGTATTCTTAAATATAATATTTATAAAATGCGATAACTATATAATATAGCTGTGAAGGATCTCAAAAAGAGTATAATGACTTTAGGGCCGATTTTAAAATCGGTTGATAACTTTTATTTGCAGAATAAAAATGGCGGTTTGACAAAATATTTTCTATGCAAAAGTTGTCAAACCACCATATTTCCTCCTCCAATAAAACTTATCTGTTGATGAAACTTATTGACATAATTGCATTTGTTACAATGACATTTACCAGCAATATTAGGTGTGAAGTACAATCTAAATTGATAAAACATTGTTTATCCATGCAGATGTCTTGCATGTCTAGTTCTATATCACGAGAACTCAAATTATATCTCCATTTACCGTGAGATTTTGGATTCGGTGTTATGCCGAAGAAGGGCATATAAATTCAGGATGAACGGCCGATAGTAACCGCCGCGTAAATAACTAATAAGGGTCGACATTACGAAGAGCACGGCTTCACACCTAGTCCGGTTAGTCCGATTAGTCCGACTAGTCGGTGCTAATGTTGCCGATTAATTGTCACGCAGTTTGGCAGATTTATAAATTGTGATTGTTTTTTTTCTAATTTTACTGCTTTGTATTTATGTGTGTTCTTGGATGAAGCGGGGTACACTACAGAGGCAAACCTCACAACAAAAATATTATTCTTCTTAAATACTTCATTTTGCGCGACAATATCTTCATTTTCATTGATTGACTGTTAGGTACATTTGCCGACGAATTACATTCTGACGTTTCTCATCGTGGTGACATAAAATTAATTTGGTCGTTTATCAATCAACTGTGCGTGTTGTCATTAGAAAAATAGCACTAATGCGAATAATGTGTCGCTTTTGGAAGACGTAATGCCTAATGCAATTTGCGTAATTATGCTGTCTGTTGTGCGCCTTGTGTATCCTACAGATGCAGAATTCCCACGAATTGATTACGTTCAGGATAATCCACCGCGGCCCGTCTACTAAGGCGTGTTTTAACGTGGACCGTGAACTGTTTTATTCAATGGCCTACACGGTCAGCAGATCATCATGGACCTAGTTGACAAAATGTAGGGCATTATGGTTCAACGCTAGGACTGTCAGAACGAAAGCAACCTGGAAGCTCTTAGATTTATGCACGAGTCTTAGCGTATCTATGCGATATAGACTACTTGCCATAATAACTAGATGCAGATGTTAGTACATTGTTGATAGATTTGTAATCATAAATTTTCTTAAAAAATAGAGATTTTTGAATTTCTATTTTGATTATTTTTGCCAAAATTTGTATTTTTTTGTAAAAAGTTCGACCTGGTTTAGTCAATGTCCGTATAAGCCATTAAAACTGTTGCTTTTTTTCACAAAAAAGGTTTTTTACATCTGTCCAGCAGTTTGGAAGTAGAGTGAGAATGAAACTCAATTATCAGACGGTAAGTGCAATTTATTCTACTAAGCATTTCGATCAAGTAATGTTGTAATACGCGTGAGTTGCCCTTATTGTTGAAATGGGTACAAAATTGTTCTCGAACGTGATAAGCATCTGATGTATCATTTGATGTTTCGTTCTCCATATTTGTAACGGTAAACAAATTCGTTTTCATACTCGTTCCACAATAGTTAAATAGCCAGGCAGCTTGTCAATTATAATAAAAAGTTGTTTATCACACATTGTGTCTATTTTTTTTTCCATTGTTTAAAGTTGACACTCAAACTTTTTACTGTATCCATACCATTTTCATGGTTTTTTACCAAATGTAAAAAGTACATTTGTTAAAAAACCATGTAGTATGTGTGTAGTAAGTTTTTACCAAAAGTAAGTCTGTCACTGTATGGTTCGCATTTCGTTTTTTAAATTTAAATTATTATCGTGATGATAAATGACCACATTCATTTATTTACTCGAGGGAAAGCTTCGTTTCCATTAAATGCAAATGTTGCAGGTTTTCCAGTTTTGTAAAATGGTTGTTTTCTATCAAACGAATTCCAATTTTAAAATAACTGCAAGCATACTACCATCGCTGAACCTTCCATTGAACCTAAGACTAGCATAATTGTTTTTTTTTTTTTTTTGATTAGCGTCGGCTAGCTTAAAGCGAAGTCTGACGTCAGGATGGACATACCTCAAAGAGATGTCAGCATGAAGGGGCCCCTCAGGGCCAAGCCTGCCGGGTAAGCGGGATTGTCCGAAAGGGTTACCGCTACCCCGGAACATAAAGGGCTACGGAAGGAACATGGATGGGTTTTAGTCAGTAAGAGTCTGACACTCCCTTCCGCTCCACCCAGAGCGGGAGCAGTCATTGGATGATTTCCCAGCCTTAAAAAAAAAAAAAAAAAAGGATGGACATATTTTTCTTGTAATTTATGATGAGGCAAGTAAAAAATCAAACACAGTGATACCATGTGGTACTTTAAACGGATATTACATACGTACTTGTAATATTTAAATAAAAATATCACCTGTCTAGAAAGAAAGAAAGAAAGAAAAAACGTTTATTCTGCACAGACAAAAAAAACGCACTTTTCTAAAAACAAAATTGCTTAGTAACTAAATACACCCGTGCAACCGGCTAAAAAACCTCTAGCGGTCTTGATGGAAACACACACCATATAAAACGTACACAGATCAGCTCCACTCTACCACTAGCCAGTACATATTATCTCTGCTCCGATCTAGCCATTAATCTCCGCACAGATTCGGTGGATACACCTTAGCAGTTAAGCATCTCCTTTCTTCTCCCCTACGTCCATCTCCACTTATTTCCGGTTTGATGGAGTCCGGGCCTAATGATGCTACTCATTCTTTTTAGTGAGATAAATATATCAATCTACCACCCAGTCACTAAAAAGCTAATCAACACAAAAATTAGGCTAAGAGAGTGAGCACAATTAACGACGTGAAATTGGTTTGAACTGGTCAGAAAGAGCTCGTCCATGCAACTAAAGCAAAAAAAGGTTATTCGCCTCGTTTCGGTTCGGTCTACGCGTCTCGACACCGATTGGAAACGAATTGGCATCGTGCCTAATATCTGATCCCCAAAGTGACCGAATTGTGGTGATACGTGATCAGCTGAAGTTGGTTCCACGTCGATAATTGTGCTCATTACTAAAAAATCTCTTTACAGATTGGCTGAATGAAATAACCAATTAAATTCATAGATTGGTTTGATCATTCGTTTGATGTTCAGCTTATCAGGAATTGGGTGTTTAAAGAGTTGAAACTTTTTACTTATTTCTCTTTCCACTATTATTTCAGGTTCATCAAAAATGTGAAAATCTGATCCTCCACTGTACGTTCAACAGAAAGGCGAAGAATTGTCAAGACATGTTTGTACTGATCAAGACCTATGAGGGGCACTGTTGCACGTTCAACTATGCGGCACTGAATGACGCTAGTGAAGTGTACGTATATTATATCGGAGTTAGTTTTAAGTACGAATATAAGATATTATAGAGGAAAGGCCAACAAAAATTACTAAAGTAATATCATATGTCTGTCCCAAAGTATATGATGATATTAACAGATAGATCAGATGTGTGAGAGTGATATAGATAATAAAAAGCGTGAGCGTGGCGTAAGACACACGATGAGACGCAATGCGCGGTTGTCGCGCGAATTAAAACCAAACTTTTATAAGAGATTTTAACATTAAAATAATTATACTGTGTGGCCATAAACAACTCTAATGTGTTGACTGTATTATAGTTTACGATTAAGTGTCCTTGTTGTCATTAAACTATTTTATTTCAACGTTAAAATCCATATCAAAGTTTCGTCCCGATTCGCCACTTTTTTTTTTTTTTTTTTTTAAGGCTGGGAAATCATCCAATGACTGCTTCCGCTCTGGGTGGAGCGGAAGGGAGTGTCAGACTCTTACTGACTAAAACCCATCCATGTTCCTTCCGTAGCCCTTTATGTTCCGGGGTAGCGGTAACCCTTTCGGACAATCCCGCTTGCATCCCCATTCACGTTACGTGGTACCAATTATCCAAGTTCAAAATCGTAAACATTCGGCAGTTAACACAATTGCACCGGCTCAACTGTTGGGTTATCTCTGTCCTTGTCTATCAGTCGGTAACTGTACGCACACATCTGTGGTCTAATTTGCATACAAATGCGACCACAGATGTGTGCGTTTCGTTTCAAGTAGTGTGCCGAGCCCAGATTTAGTGATTGCAACGTAAAAACGCTACGAGCTTCCCCTATTAGGTTTATCTAGGGCTATGATTTGATTATTTAAACAATAAAATTACCCTAAAATTCTAATATTGTAAATGACCTTAAAGATGTTTGTCATTAGAAAATTGAGATTAGATATCATTACTTCGATTTGCGGCGACGATTTTTCAATTGCTATTTAATAATGTTATTTAAGTAAAAAATAATTTCATAGTAATACTAAAGAGACGAAAATAGTACAGAAGGTGTTAGTAATTCCCTTTACTGTGTAATTCAGTCAGAATGTCGTGGGTGTTACGTTACACATCACGTTTACGTCACGCAAATAATATAAATTGAATGTGTCACGCAAAGAGGAAACCGCGCTTTTCCGCATCACCCTAAAGTGACAACTCGTCTACAGAGAAACCATATTTTGTGTGGCATTTTTCCGATTCATTCGTCAAAAAGGATAATTATTTTCATTCAATGCCGTATTCGCTACGTAATTTTATTGTTCCCACGCACTTGTCTGTGATACCACTTTTAGCACTTTTTCGTAAGTGTTTCTTTTTTCAAAAACATTGCGATTTCGCGATTTTAGCTAGCACGTGATTTGTCGCTCGCTTTGTGTTAGCACGCATCTCACGGTCATGCACAGAGTTCATAATACTATACTGTGATCGTGCGAGTAGCACGTGTGGGCTTATTTGTCGGTCTGTGAGACCGACGCGACTATAGGTATCTGGTTTTTTTTTATTTCAATTAATGACACTTCTGCCTTCAATGTGTTACTGTACGTTTAATGTTCTTTAGTAAGTCACTCTTTTAGATTTTTAAGTTTGGTTTTGTTCGCTAGAAGAAGGCATGGTAATATATCATTGCTAATATAAATATTTCGTTAACTATTGTGAAAATCTTACTATTTCAAAATTTCACAGAACGAAATAAAAGAGACTGATGCTCAGTAAATGGATTTACCTAATTTTTAAGCAAGAAATTATCTTGTTACCGATGTTTCCTTATTTTTGAAAACATAATTTCACTACCCACTTTTTTTTTTTAAACACAAAATTTGGCGCGGGTCTAAGAAAGTTAACATATAAAAAATCCCTTATTTTTGTATAAATAAAGTGATCTGTTTACCCAAGTCCATACACGTGGCGTAACGAAACACGACAACATTTTTTTATGCCTTCTCTGTAGGAGAAGAGGCCTTTTCCCTAAAACGGGACATTAATAAGCTGCTAATAATATTATTTGAATAAAGGGTTCATATTAAAACGGGAACATTAGAGAACCTTCATACAAATTTGAGTTTCAGAGTGAGTAAATGTAATAATTATTATTACCGAAAACATTTTCCGTATATTAAATAAACAACATAAAAACCAGTAAGCGGGTTGGACCACGCGTAATGTAGGGTTGCGTAGTAGGGTGAATTTATCCCAAGAACAAACTTAACACTGTAGTTGCAAAACATGTTCTCCGATATACCGATGTAGCTACGTCACGGTTGGAAAAAAAGGTCAGGCGGACGAACGCAGGGGCAACAAAGTGATCACTTTGTTTTACACACTTTTTGACGTCAAAGGAAAAAAACCAGCCTTTATAGGATCCTACAAGTACTCGATTTTATTCTTTTTGACCTCAATAATAAGAATTCACAAAAATACAGTTACTACTATTAATTGTTACTACCAGAAACTCGTCAGGGAAATTAGCACCTACCCTCAAATAAATATTCTGCTGCAATTAATCTACGAAAGTTGACTCAAGAGGAATAAAACTAACGTCATTATTAGTTATTATGATTTTATAATCCTGATGTGGAAATAAACGTCCACTCGTTATTCACTCACTGAATGTTTTATGTCCTACAACCCGCGCGACGACGCCCGCGATGTGGATTATTACCCCACTGGCCACTACTCAGAAAAAGGACGCCTGACGTGTCCCAGCAATATCTATAAGGCGATCTTTAATGTATTATGTAGGTAAATTGTGAAAACATAATTATTATTATTCGTTTTAATTAACAGGAGCAACCCTTACTGGGCCAGCGTGACCCACTCTTAGTAAGCTTAGGTCACAGTATTTAGCAGAGAGAACGAGAAAGGCTGATTAAACCTATTTGTAGAGTTCTACCATTATACTGTTTTCTTTTATGAACAAATAATAAAATAATAATTATGCTTGGACATTTCACACAACGCCATATAGTTCCAAGCTAAGCAACCTAATGCTTGTGTTATGGTAACGACATGGTAATGGTAATGGTACTGACACTAATACCACACTTTGTGGTTAATTCTTATCTTTCACACTTATAGCGTTTTTCTTTCCGTAGGCCTCTTCTACCCTCCACACCGGACAATGATTTAGAATACTATGATGACCAGAACCCAGATGGAGAAACATCTACAAATCCAACAATTATAGCCACTTCGGAGTCTGGCAGGTAAGTTTAGATTATTTTTATTATTTGACGATGTTCTCTTGTTTCAAACTCAACAAAAACCTATTGTTATTCGACTCGTAAGGTGAAAAATAGAGTGCACACGTATTCCATTGAGAAAAAGTTTCCAATATGTCAGTTCTTTTCATTGTAAATAGTTCAAATGCACTCTATGGCACCAAAAGATGATTCTATCCCAACAAAAGGCCAATATTTGTGACAAGTTTCAGAAAACTGTCGAAATGAATAAAGTTAATATTGACTTTGAATCGTGACCACAGCTTCCTTTATAACTAAGTTAGAACATTTTCAGTCAGCACTATCAGTCAGGCAGCTTGATTATTCGGTACTGGCCATAAAACTAAAACCTCGATAGTGATGGTGAATTTGGTTCTTACACTTGAATGTTTTGTTTATGCACTTTATTCAGGTGTATTCTGGTCTCGTATTTCAGGGGAACAGGTCTTAGCGTGGTGTTTAACGTGGAACCAAAAGAGTATCCGAGCTGGTCTCCCGTGCCCTATTATGGAGTCAAGGTACCGTTGGATTACTAATTATCTTCCACAAATAGCATTAGCATCATCTCAAGACATCTGAAAACAAAGTTGTATGTTGATGTACCAATGATCATTACAGTTTCCAATTCCTCTTAGACAAACACACTAAGTTATAAGAAAAGTTTAAGCTTTTTTTAACCAACTTCTAAAAAGGGGATATTCTTAATGAGGAGGAATGCGGTTACGTCGCTTTAAACGTCTGTCTGACGTAGTTCCACGTAATAGACGCGACAATAACTTAATATGTTCCTATCCCGCCAAAACGGCACTGATGCGCAAGAGTGTTTACTGCATGGCTTCGACCATTTATAATAAATTACCTAATCAATGGAGGGAATTGCCGCTGTCAATGTTTAAAAACAGGCTCCGAAACTTTTTAACGTATAAAGCATACTATACTGTTAGCGAATTCCTCAATGAGAAAGATTTTATGAATGATAAATTTATATAAATATTTGACATGTTTGCCTATAATTTTACTAAATCTTTTTGACATCATTAAAATCTTGACTTATGTGTTTAATTGGTTGTACCTAAATGTTTGACATATGTATTTGCTTGTTAACATATTTAATCGTTTTGACATTACTGAATCTTTTACTTATATAATTAATCTGTTCCATAGTATTCAATTTTATCATATTATTCGTAATTTTAATGTTTTATAATTTAATTTTAATGTAATGATGATCTAACTTTTCAAATCATATTCAGTTATCTGCTTTTATTAATTGCCTTTATTGTGTTAGCGTCAAACTATAACTTTTGCATGCCTATTGGTAAAATATAGCTGAACCTACCTCTTATCTGTTATCCACCATGTGCTGTACCTATATTTGCAAAATAAAATATACTTACTTACTTACGTCACGGTTAAAGTTATTCAATGAAAATTAAGCCAATCTTATCTTCTAACAAGACTACAAAAAATGGGCTTGCTAAAAACAAATCCTTATGTAACATTCTGCGCAAAACAAAATAAGCTTACCCTATGTAAACACTGAAGTGATGTATTCACTTAAGCTCAAATAACAAAAATAAAATTGATATAAATTTTATATGACACAATTTCCTCGTCTCTATGAACACCCTCTACAATTAGGAGCAGATCATGAGAACAAAGTGTTGGTAAGATCTCGTCAAAGCTGGAAGCTTTTGTTACTTAACTGCATGCCGAGTAATGATGACTTAATCTTAGCAATTCGTACGCTGGTATTGTCTGTAGTTGTGAAAACGTGTGCCTTTAGCAAATAGCAGCAAACGTCTTAGACTAGGTGTTTTTATGTGTCATAACTCTAAAATATTAATGAGAACATATCCAAGAATCAACTAGCCTAAGAATTATTATAGAATTATATTTTTTTTTGTTTTTGTTTCAACAAAGTCACTATTATTAATGTAAAAGACCTTTACGTGAAATATGACGATGTCACGTTTTCTTAGCTTTATTATGAACGAAAATGAATTACTCATTTATTTTTACAGAATACTCGGTTTCTATATTGAGAAGCTGAGCACTAGTTATCCAACCTATTTCACATTCTCAATTCAATTAATTATGATGGATGACATCTTCGGAACTATGCATTTTTCGACCACATATTTTTGGACTTTTTGTATTATTTTTACAGAATATACACCTAGAGTACAAAAAAAGAACACGTATGTTCTTCTGTTTCACTTTTAGTGAGTTTAGCCACTCAGGTACCACATAGTTTCTAAATTGAGAATTTGAAGTTGAGATCTTGTCTAACTCCACTTTACCATTACTTAAGGTGATTCCTTTAAAGTAACCCGCGAAATTCGAACTCACTGAAGATTCTTGCAAAGAAATTTTGAATTTGGCGAGCTCTCATCTTAAGTAATTCAATTCAGAAACCGGGTGTAAGTACCTACCGTGCTTGAGTATAAATCAATAGGTAACTATGTGGTTTTAAAAGCACTCGACTGTGAAGGCTCTTAGCAGTAATATTCTGATGCTGAGAATGGCTTGCTACTTGTTGATTCAAATATTTGACCTGTTTCAATCTGTCTTGGCGATGTCTCGAACACAAAGTGGGCACTCGGACCCATGGCCTTTGTGTTTCAACCGCCTAACATCGCCAAGCGGTTGGTCGACTCTTCACGTGACCAGAGGGCTGGCCTATGTAATGGTCAAAGAATGAGCATTGCCATACAACGTGGCAATGCTGCCAGCTGTTTGGGAACTTTTCCTGTTGACAGCGATGTGGACGAATTTTTAATGACATTGATCATTATAACATACTATTTTTGTAAGTTATAATGAATATTTCGCTTTTAAATGTCTTTTAATATGAAAGTCAGAAAAAAGTTCTGAACAAGTATACTTAATAAAAGGGACGAGAGCCACAGTTTATTGATCTCTGGTATCTGTTGACTCTGTCAAAGTTTTAAGCCTGGAATACACATACTATATAATAGCACAATTAGCATGAATCTAAGATAAGAGTACAATCGTAGACACACACGGAGAACATAGTGTAATACGACTGACTCTGATGGCAGCATTATGCTGAGCAATTTTCCCCCAACTTATTTTTATTGTTTGTTCATTCGGAGCGCTATATACGTTTTATCTATCTTTCTCCTTCTTTGCTTGCATGCTTATTTCGGTTTTATTCATATATTTTTTTAATTAAGTATGTATTTTAGATTTGTGGATATTTCTGATTATGGATTAACTTATTGGAAGCCAAAAGTAATTAGTTGATAACAGGATGAAATCATCCTGATAATTATATGACGTAAAATAATATAACGCTTTTATTCCCAGAAGAGTTGAGCAAAAGTATAATTTACTAGCAAAGGTGTTACTATGTTAACACCCACATTTTACCAGTGAAGTTAAAATAAAGGTAACGTATACAATCGTATTGAATAGAAAGCGAACCGGTTGCTATTTTCTGTTCACAACATATTGCCGGGTTTGTAGTATTTTAATAGAAAAATCAAAGAAAACGTCGACAGACGGGAATTGAAGTGACAAAACCAAAGCTGGACAGGCGAGAACTGATATTTGTTCTACGATATTGAAATATAAATACACGGTGAAATTCAAGTCGTTTTAAACCTCTTAAGGGGTCATTGTACTCATTATAACGAGCAACTTTTAATATGGGACCAAAACTAAAATCGTGAAAAAAAATCAGCTGTTCAGTAGGTACATTTTAGCGAACTCAAAAAAAAGCAGTGATAGCCTAGTGGTGTGACCGTCGGACTGCCAAGTCATAGGTCTCGAGATCAAACCCAAGGCACGCACCTCTGATTTTTCGGATTCGTGTGCGTATTCTATAATTATCACTTGCTTAAAATCGGTGAAGGAAAACATCGTGAGGAAACCGGCATGCCTGAGAGATATTTCTCAACAGCATGTGATGCTAAGTCAGAGGCCCATGGGCAGCATTAAAACTCTGGCACCAGGTTAGTCACTAACCACACGAAGAAGAAGAAGAAGCGAACTCAAACTCAAAGCATTTGTTTCAAATAAACCAATTACAACACTTTTGAATTGTCAAGGGGTCGGTCAGTCAGAAAGATGAAGGTAGTTGCCCATTCCAAAGCAGTTGGTACCTATAGAGAAGAAGGGGCAAGAAACTCCATGGACACTCTTTTAAACAAAAAATGGTTACAAAATATTGGTGACATAATTCTTATTATTACTATACATGAGAAAACGATGCAGAATGGTAAAAGCATCCGATATAAAATATGTAAAAAAAAAATTCAAAAATTAAATTAAAACAAGCCATAGCCGCTAAGGGATGACCAGTCTCTACTGACAGCGACTGACTGCATGGATTAGCACCATTCAGCTCAACCATTTTGAAGGGAGCGATCATAAAATGTACTAAACAGCTGTTTTTTTTTCGCGATTTCTTTTCGGTTGATAACCTTGTACCTATATATTTTTATGTTTTAAAATTCTAGAATAGATAGTTGATTTTCGAATAAAAATTATAATCAATTTGAGACGACTGTAGTCACTGGGCCAAATTCCAAATTAATAGGAGCCGTATTAATTTGGCGCGTTCGTCTTTTCAATATTTATTCCCTTGAGGCTAATTTCTTTTTCTTGCAATGAATTTTTTTCGGGGAAACTTTTTACGATTAATTTGAAAGTATTGAATTCAATGGAAACGTGCCTGGAGGGGATACCTTTGGAGGACATAGGTATAGTGACCTTATTGGTGATGGTATTTCGAAAGGTCAGGAGCCTAGCACTAGCAACCGTGCGTGTATGACCAGCACCTTAATAGCTTAACAACTATCAATCACAATCTGAACCATTTTGAAGGATATTGCTAATCCATTGCACCATAATATGTGCGAATTATTTCTTCTCAACAAAGTTAATAACGCAATGCAAATTATCAAACTGTTAAAAGCCATTGCTACTACTACTGTGTTATAGGGGTGCTGATATGAGAACGTAAAAGAATCAAAAGGAGTATGTAAGAATCGTAGCAGGAAGCTTTCTGCCTATATTGATTTGAATTGTAGCTTCTATGTGTAAATACAAAATATTAATTTAGAAATATCCCTTTTTGAAACGACACTCCTCTTTTGTGAGAACCTAGCTTGTACGAAGTAGATACTAAGTACTTACAGATACTTTTTTTCAAGAATAATATATTTTCAAAAAGGTAAATAAATAAATCGACTTGATCGTAGATATGGGATCTAAATATTAGAAATAAACTTATATTCCGGCCACCAAGAGAATACGTTCCTGACACCAGTCAGTTGGATACGATTAGGAATTAATAAGGTTTAAATTTGAAAAACACGCGCCTTGTGAAAGTCAAAGTCAAAATGCATTTCAAAGAGGCACTTTTGAACGTCAAAGAAATAGTATTGATTCAAGTCGCCCCTTCCAAAAGGTAGTTTCGTATGGAGAAGAATGGGAAAGAAAAGCCACCGATACTCTTTTAAAATGTTTTACAATGTTTTGTACACATGAATTATAAAATTATGTGAAGACGATGCACCCAGGATAAAAATACTACACCACAAAAGGTAAAAAGAAAATCAAATGACACTATTGCAGGTCAAATCAATTATGTCATAAATACACGGTGCTAACATACATACAAACATTCTAAAAATTAATAATAATTACTCAATCAATGTGTGAGTTAAAGTTATTACAAAATGGTCAAACAGCGTGGAACGAATTATAAATGATTACCTAATTTACTTAGCAACCAGTTTGATTTCGCCTAGACTAGAGATTGTCCTGTCCTGATTATCTTTGATATAATCCTCTTATAATAAAGCTTGTTTACTAAGTGTAGGAACTTTTAATATAAGTTTTACATTTTCATTCATTTAATAACAAGGTATTTTGTTGTAACACAGAACCACATAAAAGATGTATTTACTTTTGGTAATCTAAAAATGGTTGATCTATTTTATCTTTATTTCTAGTATTAAAGTTATGCCTATCACTTTTTTTTAAAGATGTTGTTTTTCTCTTACATGCTTAATATTTTCCTAAATGAATTTGCAAGGTACTATCATAATATTAATCCTTTTAAATAGTTCCCTAAGAGATTCGCGGCGGCGTAGATTATAAATAGCTCTGATGGCTCTCTTTTGCAAAATAAAAATGGATTCAATGTCGGCAGCCAGACCCCACAGTAAAATGCGATACAACATAATGCTGTGGAACTAACTAAAGTAGACCAAACGCGCAGTTTCTACGTCTGTCAACACCCTTATCTTTCTAACAGCATATGCGGCCGAGCTTAGCCGTCCCGCAAGAGTTGTTATGTGGGGAACCCATTGTAACTTCTCGTCATGCGTGATTCCTAGGAAAACCGTCTGCTTAATAAATTCTAGCTTCTTTCATTTAGTACCAAATTATTTACTGTAAACCAATATTGGACATGAAGAATAGAGTTATTAACGTGGTCAAGATTTTGTGCGCATCGATCTATTTTATCCTTTTGAAACGGTGACAAGAGTAATGGTTTAATTATTTATTTCGTGTTATAGTGTTGTTGCCATTGTCACATATTTGTGTCGTTGTCGTACAGAGCATGCGCTTGCTTGTCACGTATATGTGACAATGGCATTCAAAAGGTTAAAAACAATGATGTTTCATCTGCGAATAACACCACCTTCGGTTGATTTTACTTAAAGTACGGCAGTAAATGGGGTAAACCGGTAATAAAACTTAAAAGAGTCGTCTCGTGCAGGGTAGAGTGGAGGATACGGGTAGATGGCGAGAAATCGTGAAGAAATCACGTTCGCTCCGGCAAGACTGCTAGAAACAAAAACTACGAAGAAATAGAATGTATTAGCCCTCCAAGGAAGAAGCAGTATTATAAGAAGTTAATACCAACTTTGCGAAAGGGATTATTTGTGATGACCCATATCATTATCAAGTTTATTATGAACCCGATAGGAACTTGACCGTAATTAGACCGATGCCTGCTACTTTTGGGTGTATGAGATAAAGGCTTTGTAACTTTTCTACGAGATAAAGTTCGATAATGGAATGCTCGTTGCGTGTTAGTGGTATTAGACAATAAACAACAGATGTCAGACTATTAAGGCGATGGTAAGCGCGGGTGACCTTGTGGGCTGGCGATAAATGGGCTGTGCGTTTCCCTAACCTCACCCGACGCCTACGTAGAACGCTGCGTGTCGTTCCATTCCTTTATAGGGAATGCTTATTTTTGCGTAACGAAAATATGAATATTTAGAAAAAATTACAGATAATTATGTAATTATATTTAGGTGCATTGGGGCAAATACGATAGAGAGCACATTCCCTTAAATGATATTTCTACGGTCGATAAATAGTATCGACACATTTTGTTGCCATTATAAAAATGTCGTGTGATTGGTAGAATTTTTTTTTGTTTGTTTATACATTACTTTTTGAATTTAATTCAAAAAGAATTTTACTAAAATATTCATTATAGAATTCATGACATATCTCGCATAATATTTTTAAAGCTGTAAGGGACCGTAAACCTACTTGATAAGTTTAACTTGATACCTCCAATAACGTTTCGTTTTTTCCTTTTCAGATACGAAACCCTAAAATTAAAAAATATCGGCGAATGCCTAATATAATATAAGCTCCTCATTTTTTGAAATTGGTTAAAAATGGTGACAGTTTGTAGTAAAAAGAGCGTTTGATGCACTTCGAGCATCTAGTTCAGCTTACTGTCTGGTTAAACTTTTCATCACGCCAGGCTGATAAAATTTTCGTTTTTCCTAAATAAAACTAATATTATAGTGTTTGGGTCGGTTCCCCTCGAAGGGGAAAGAGCCGCGGTCTACCATCCGCGCATGGGAAAATGGAAACATGATGTCATTGAGATGATGGTTACGCCAGTCCTTTATAATAATTATACCAGTTCATATTATCAACAACTTCTGCATTTCAGGTACTCATAAGTGATCCAAACGATTACCCAGAAACGACGGTCCTATACAGGTACATTACCTTCGGGGAGTCAGTGGATATCAAAGTGGAACCGATGGTCTTCCAGAGCGACTCCAACGTGCGCAGGGTGGAACCTAAGAACAGGGGTTGTTGGTTCCATGATGAGGTGATCCTCAGCCATACAAACCGGTACAGCTATGAGACCTGCGTTACGGAATGTAGGATGAAGAATTACATGGAAGCTTGTAACTGTGTGCCCTATAAATATCCGAGAGGTATGATTAATTTAATTCTAGCTGTTAGCTGTGAAATTGTCTGTGATCCATGATGAGAAGGTACATATGTAGGTTATATGTACCTCTCCAGGTCATGATGTACCAGTGCCAAATATCATCCAAATCTCTCCAGCAGGCATAGCATATCAGGCATTCACTTTTATAAAATTACTAGCTTTTACCCGTAACTTCATTCACGTGGATGTCGGAAATTATCCCACGGTACCGTGCTGCGGGGAGAAAAGTATGTTATGTGTTTCTCCAGGTTATAAATTATTTGGGTGCCGAAATTCCTCCAAATCTATGAATTAGTAGGAAAATACTTAATGATTGCTATACACTCGTGAATTCATGCAAGCAAGAAATTTCCAACTTTATAATAATCTACCGGCAGATATCAGGAACACGTCCTATTTTAACATGTTTAGACCTAAATTCAAACAGTACGTTAATAACAACACAAAATTATTAAATTAAAAACGTAAGCTGCACATAAAATGTGCAAAACCTGCACACTGCAAAAAAAACAAAACTATTAGCTACTAGACTACACTTATCTTAGTTATTTAGTTATTCGCTAAGTTAACAGTGTGTGTTCTTTTACAATAAATAAACCGATCTTTAAAGATCGAGAATCTTTAACCCAAATCCAAGAAATGGTGCACAACGTGACGTGAACAGAATACCGTCTTGTATGCATGCAACATACTTACCAGGATAAAATTTAACCTATGTCCTAACCCAGTCATGGTCTGTTTAACTCATGGGACAAATTT
This sequence comes from Hyppa rectilinea, assembly GCA_951799385.1. NCBI lineage: Eukaryota > Metazoa > Arthropoda > Insecta > Lepidoptera > Noctuidae > Hyppa > Hyppa rectilinea. Next base: position 836,494 of record OX637304.1, read on the forward strand.
TATCCCAATCGGTTTAGCCGTTTTAGTGTAAAAGCTTAACTAATAAATAAACTCACTTACACATTTTTTTATAATATTAAGTACCTAAGGATAGTGTTAATGAAAAAAAAAATGTAAGTGAGTTTTTTTATTACTTAAACTTTTACGCTATGTATGTGTTAAGAAGCAAAAACCCGACTGCAACGACAAAAACACGTAACAGAAAACTTTGCATTACAATTAATGAAATTTCACTATCATATTATAAGCGGGGTACAAACCAATAATCCCGAAATACGGAGTAACTATTGTTTTAGATTTGGGCCAAATAAATTAAATTAGTGAAACAGTTTCCCTTCCACGTTTACCGTCATCAAATAATATTTAATGTGTTTGTACACTAAACTCAGCGCCCACTTTTAAATCGCTTTAAAAATATTATAACTGTACCTAAATTATTTTTGTTTCAGAAAAATCAACGCGTATTTGTGAATTCGAAGATTTAACGTGTTTGAACAACGTGACAGGTAAATCAGTAATGTGTTCGTGTTTCCATTCAGTGTCACGTGGAACAAATTTATGATACAGAAACTCTCAGAACTGTTTACAAATACTTCACTAATTGCAGACAGGTTATTTACCGAAATAATAATGTTGTAATACAATACTCTATGATAAAATGATCCCCGAAAACTGTTATCGTTTTATAGTATAAAACAAAGTCGCTTTCTCTGTCCCTATATCCCTATGTATGCTTAAATCTTTAAAAATACGCAACGGATTTTGATGCAGTTTTTTTAATAGATAGAGTGATTCAAGAGGAAGGTTTATGTGTATAATTTGTCGACATATTATGCGGGCGAAGCCGCAGGCGGAAGCTAGTTGTTTTATAAATAGGAAAGTGTGTCACTCGACGTACGTTATTGAGATCAGTAAATAATTGAGAAAGGTTAATTCATGTGGAAAGGAACTCAGTTCTCGTAACCCAAGGGCAGCTTTTACCTCGGCCAGAAGCTAGCCGGAGCCATACAACGTGCAACGTGGCAATGCTGCCAGCCGACATACCACGTGCAGTAGATATTTGATCCTTGAATTTTACGACTACTAGTCTAGTCGTAGCGTGATGTAAAGCGTATTTTGCTCAAGAATCGTTCTATTTAATCTGATTAGAAGTTTCAAAGTCAAGTCATTTATTTCAAATAGGCACAAGTAAGGCACTTTTGAACGTCAAAATGGACAAGAAATAGAATTGATTCTAGTCGCTCCTTCCTAACAGTAGTTTCGTGTGGAGAAGAATGGGCAAGAACTCCAGTAACGGTGGAGTTCTTTAAAATGTTTTACAGTGTTTTGTATACATGAATTATAACATTATATGTGAAGACGATGCACCCAGAATAAAAACACTACACCACAAAATGTTCATAAATTAGCGCTTTGGAACAAACAAAAAAAACAAACTCATCTTTAGCTTTATCATTCGTATAGATTAGTATCATATATGTATTACATTCTCCATTTAATACCTATAACATAAGAAATATTATGGTTATGAACGTTTCGTTATAAAAATTGCTCTTAAAGTGCAATAATTTCAATAATATTGCACAATAACTTTCGTTATTTTTCTGGTGTAATAAATAGAGTGTAGATTAGTCCAGTATTATAAGATGTCGCTTTTATCTGAGAGATCTCAAGGGCGTTCGCGAAGTAATAGACTATCACGGTAAAATATAGACTTGAAGCGGATGAGGATGGAGATAATAAATAACTTGAATTAATTAGAAAATACCTTAGTATCTATTAAAATAGCTTCTGTTCTAGAGTATCTTCGCAACAGAGAAATTGCAAGTTTGTAGGTACAGACGCCAGCACATCAAGCTATACCTAACTATCAATTTTTTTTTTCGTGTGGTTAGTGACTAACTTGTTGTCAGAGTTTTTATGCTGCCTGTGACATAGCTTCACATGCTGTTGAGAAATATCTCTCAGGCATGCGGGTTTCCTCACGATGTTTTCCTTCACCGATTATAAGCAAGTGATAATTATACCTACAATACGTGAGTGAATCCGAAAAATCAGAGGTGCATGCCTTGGGTTCGAATTTGTGATCTATGCCTTCGTAGTCCGACGGCCACACCTAGCTATTACTGTTTTTTTGAATTGAAAATGAACCTTACGCTTTTATCATAAAGTTGAAATACTATCAAAAAAATTTGACAAGTTAAGGCAACTTGATGTGCTGGCCTCTGTACATAGTACTGAAATTTTGTAGTTTAAAAGTGAACAAGAGAACTGAATATCATTATTGTATACAAATTACAAACTCGCTTCTGCCCGCGACTTCGTACGCGGATCCTGTTGCTTATGCCAGCGACAACGGGGTCTTCATTTATGTTATTTTTTATCATTTCCCCCATTTAAATCCTTTATCACACTGAGCTTTAGTATTATTTCATTCCAACAACCACCAAAACATACCGTCCATTTGTCATCGTTTTAATTTTGGTAACCGCATTATTATATTCCCCACTTGTCTCTAGAGACCTAGAAGTATACGTAGATACGCTTGGAACTCAAGCACAATTCTCTTTCCGTGAACGTCTCTGACTCGCGAGACAATACATGACGTTCACGATCAGCGGTCAGTCGCGCATCATATTCTTCACTAGTCTCTAGAGACCTAATGAATACGCTGAGAACGCAGGCGTGCTTCGCGACCTGAAGACGTTTCCACGGAGTGAGTTGCAGCCTAATGTTCTCGAACAGCATCAAGTCTCTCCTGACGCTCTTCGGTAGACTCTTGAGATCTTATGATCCTCAATCTATTAGCTCTCTTGGAACATTGGGAAAGATTTGACCTCTTTCTAGGCATGGTTATAGTTTTATTGTGAAGATACCTGATCAACAAAAATCTAAATTAAAATGACTGCTCCCCTGCGTTACCGGGTAGGCTACCGTGTCACGAAGATAAATGGAAACGGAAATTAAACACTCAAACAACATAAGCCCGAAGGCATATTCAAAAAATATATAGGAGTTTTGGCCAGTAGAGTCAAATTTTCAATGTATACCGTCGTCATCGAAAATCAGTCCTAAACTGTTATCGCCTTCACCGCGTGCAGGTACTTCCAGTTTTTGTTATTTTATAATTACACAGTAAAATTAGTGATAGCTTTGATTTCCACATCAGATGTTTCTGATCTTCGATTTTTATAAGTCAACAGGAATTGCTCATCAGATTGAACAACTTTTGCTAAGACGTCATTCCTATATGTATTATGTTGTTGCTAGGCTCTTGGAGTTCCACAACATGTGTTCCAGATCTTCAATTTTTATAAGTTAACAGAGAGTGCTCATCAGATTGAACAACTTTTGCCAAGACGTCATTCCTATGTGTTATGGTGTAGCTAGGCTCTTGAAGTTCCACAACAGGTGTTCCAGATCTTCGATTTTTATAAGTCACCAGGAAAAGCCCATCAGACCGAACAACTTTTGCTAAGACGTCATTCCTATATGTGTTATGGTGTAGCTAGGCTCTTGGAGTTCCACAACAGGTGTTCCAGATCTTCAATTTTTATACGTCAACAGAGAGTTCTTATCAGGCTGAACAACTTTTGCTAAGACGACATTCCTATACCTATATGTTATAGTGTAGCTGGGCTCTTGGAGTTCCACATCAGGTGTTCCAGATCTTCAAATTTATTCTCTTAGCAGAAAATTATCATCACGTGGAACAATTTTTACTACGGTATCTTTTTTGTATCTCTTATAGTTTAGCTGGCCTGTTGCGGTTCTGCATCAGGTGTTCATGTTTCCAAGATAAATTATATGTTGCAAAGACTTAATACCTATACAACAAAAAAAAAACCATTGCAATCCGTCCAGTAGTTCCGAAGATTAGCGTGTACAAACAAACAGACAATTTTTTTTTGGGTTCGTGCTTTATTGGTGTTTCTAAACCCCCCTCAATTTTTTTTTTCATATATTCAATGTACAGACACAATAAAACAGTTTTTTTACTGTTTTATTATATGTATAGATAGATAGATTTTAAGGAAAATTTAGAAAAAGAACCTAACCTACAAACCCTAAAATATAAATAAATGAAATATGCAAACAGTCACTATTCAAGTGAATCGCAATAATCGAATGCAACCATTCGCCTATACTCTCCAGGATACGTGCGTTCGCTACGAATAACTGAATCCTTACGGCAGCGGCGTGTTTTTTTTTTTGATAATGGCATCTTGCAGCTCAAACATAGGGTTATATACTGCTTAACCGGACTTGCCTGTGGATGCCACAAAAGAATTGTAGCCTCCAGCCAGGACTTACAAAAACTTACAAACTAAGCGACTACACGCTAAGGGCACCCCCTGTGGGGTACGGACCTCGGCTTAGGGCATCCCTGGGGGAGGACAGCAAGGGACCGCTGGATCGGGGGTAACAGCGCCGCGGCTCTCAGCGCGCTTTATATAGCCACGGACGCGCAGGAGCGATGCGTATACGTACTCTGATAGAATACCTTAACAAATGTTTGCCGTGATTCTTTAAATTGAGATAACTTTTTTATTTATGAACCGATTGACATGAAATAAACACTAAATGTTAAGTGAAGCTTATTACAATATATTAGTGACCCGTATCTAAATCGAATAAGCCGTTTCGGATATTAGCGTGCACAAACACACAGACAAACAGACATAAAAATTAATTACAATTTCGGGTTCGGCATCGATATAATAACAACCCCTGCTACTTTTTTTTTATATATTTCTATTGTACAGACACCACTTTTCTACAAATTTATTATATGTATAGATATAGATAATAACTTCCGATTTAAACACTTGAAGATAGTTCATTTCGGAAACTTTTCAGGGATTTAATTTCATCGAGGATTCCGTACACACAATTACTACAGCAATATAATATTTTAAGTTTAGAGTCTCGGCGTTTACTTCTGGTAGCCATGATGCTGCATGGTTTTTGTAACAATAGATTTGACTGTATTGAAATCACAAATAAGTTACGCTTTACAGTACCAAGGACTGTTATCAACGGGCGCGCGGGCGGCCCGCGTGCCCCGGTTGTTCCACATGGATTTGTGTAGGACCAACGCCGGGGCGGGAGTGCCTCTTCGTCAACTTGTGGAAACCTATAACACATACTTTATGGACATAGATATCTTCTCTCTTTCTAGTAACAAAATTAAAACACTGGCAATAAATATTCTTTCAACACAATCCTAATCTAAAATTTAGTAATGATTTAATTCAACTTTATAAGACATAGTCGTCTTTTCGCTCTATAGTTATTCTGTTATTAATCCGTGGACAATGGTGTGGGTTATATGTTTACTAATTTATGTAATCTAACTAACTATATATATACAAATAAATCCAAAAAAGACAAAAAGGACACTTAGGCGTCGAAGTACTCATCCGCATCGCTGTCATCAGGAAACGTGCCCAGAAGACTGGCAGCATTGCCACGTTGAATGGCAATGCTAATTCTTTGGCCAAAGAACAATCCAGCCCTCTGGTCACGCGAAGTGTACGTTAAGGGCACCCCCTGTGGGGTACGGACCTCGGCTTAGGGCATCCCTGGGGGAGGACAGCAAGTGACCGCCTCGTTTATGTAATTAAGTTCTTATAATTTTAAATTTGAACATGTAACTGTTTTTTTGTCCCAAATAAATAAAAAAAAATCTCCTCTCAAGATTGTTAGGAAACATATAAATATCGTTTGTCACTATTAATTGGATTTCATTGTAACACAAGAAGGAATTTAATTAGTAAATAATTATCTTAACATTATCCAGTACAAAGGGCATATTGCTGGCGTAAAACAGAGATAGAATATTAATAAGGTTGTAATTGAATAAGATACTGATGTACTGTCTGGTTTACTGGCACCTACAGTAAACTTTGTGGATATATTTATCAATCATTCTCTTGTTATCTCTTAAATCTCTGACATCTATCATTTTAGTGTTCTGTACCCAACGGGTAACACCAGACCCTATTACTAAGAGTCCGCTGTCCGTCTGTCTGTTCGTCTGTCACCAGGCTGTATCACATATACCGTCGTAATTAGACAGTTGAAATTTTCACAAATGGTGTATTTCTGTTGCCGCTATAACAACAAATAGGTACTAAAAAATAGAATAAAATAAATATTTAATAGTTACAACGAACGTGATTTTTTTGCCCTTTTTATAGAATAATGGTACGTCACGCGCGAGTCCGACTCACACTTGGCCGGTTTTTAATATATAATCACTACGTAGTATAAAACAAAGTCCCTTTCTCTGTCCCTATATCCCTATGTATGCTTAAATCCTTATAACTACGCAACGGATTTTGATGCGGTTTTTTTAATAGATAGAGTGATTTAAGAGGGAGGTTTATGTGTATAATTTGTCGACATAATTATTATGCTGGCGAAGCCGCGGGCGGAAGCTAATTATCTGTAAATCATGTTACAAAGACAAACTGCAATACTGTATAATAGGATTGGCTGCCCATGTTGTTTGTATGAAATGTCAATCAATAGGATACCAATCAAATCAATCAATAGGATAGGTCTTCATATCTATCTTTGACTACCTCAGTAAGTTACTGCAGTTCTAACCTCAGTTACTCAGTACAGTTACAGTAAGCGATACTGCTGAGCATGTGTGTTCCATCTCGATTCTTAAGTTAGAAAAAGTATTATTGGTTTTTCTTGAATTTTGTTTGATGACATTAAGGTCACTCTCTGTTCCATGGGACTTAAACATAACTACGCACCTTTAGAATGAAAACGACGTAACTCAAAAAAGTGACTTTGAGGGAAATAGCAAAGAAGTTTTAAAGTTCTTAACACTTCCGTACTATTTGGTCTATTATTTCGTGATTATTTACGTCAGTGACTATGTTTGTGCTGCAAATTATAAAAAAGTCTTTTCACTATTTTCGTTTTGAGTCATTTTATGACGATAACTCAATTTTTGATTTTTTTGAATTGTGTCGCTTTAATTCTAAAGGTGCGACTAGTGTCATTCATTTTAGGTCATTCCAAAGGTTAACGAAACACCACCAATTTTACTGCAGGAATCTAAGAAACGGGTACGTTTCAAGATCTTGTGTGATACCTTAGCCTACATCGATATATAACCCATATTTAAATGCCTTGTCTATGTTTGATTGAAATAAATGTTGAATACATTCTTAGTAGTTAGCAGATTATGCCGAGTCGTAAACTATGCTAAATTGCAGTGATAACTAGTCAGCTTTATGACATGGTCTAGGGCTCGAAATAATCTCTTACTTTGTCGACATAGGTACTTTATTCAACACTATTCGTAGGTAGTTGTTAGTCGCGATTGTTCTTAGAAAAATCTGAAAATAAAAGAAGTGCTTATTTTAGCTGTTTCAAGCAAATGATAGACTACTTTAAACGTGGGATGTCATAATAATAGAGTTTGTTTGTTGTTGTTTGCTCATTATGACCCATCCTTTATATTGGTACAATTACGGAAATTAATTATTAAGCGAATTTGATCAAAACATTTAAATTGCAAGAAAATTAGTCATTACGGACACTTCGGTTGTCACAAAAACGTGGGAACAAATTCTATCAGCCTTGGGTAATTGAGGAAGGAAGACGGTGTACTTAACGGAGTTAATGAGAAATTAAACCTCGAGGAGTTCTTGATCTTTAGCTCTGCTTTAGGAGACAGATAGTTACAATTTATTTCAACCATATTTTGTTTAAAAGACTGTCTGTGGAGTTTCTTGCCCGTTCTTCTCCATACGTACAGAGGCCAGCACATCAAGTTACCCCAATCAGTCAAATTTCTTCCATAGTTTTTCAACTTTATTACAAAAGCATACGGTTAATTTTTAATTGCGAATATTTGACAGTTTGGGATAGTTTGATGTGCTTGCGTCTGTACCTACTGATTTGGCATGGGCATCTAGATTCCTTCTTCTCACTGACCGACCTTATGACAATTCAAACGTGTCTGTAATTGGTTTATTTGAATTAAATACTTTGAGTTTGAATTTGAACAAGCCACTATTAACAAAAAATATGAAACACTAAGGAGTGAGAGCACCGGTTCTAAGTCTATTTTAAACATACTTATACAATCGGAGGCATATAAAAACAGATCGGAAGCAATATGTAGAAATTGAAGAAGAAGATGAAGAATATAGAAATCAAAACTATGGCATACATAAAAGGGCTTTAAGAAGCATGGTGAGAATTCCACATTGTTACAAGTGTGGAAAATAACATTTTTGTTACAGTACATAAATCAACGGAGGAGATGCACTGTGGATTCAATTGTTACATGGAATGTCGCGACAAGCAGTACAGAGCTACCAGCGACCTGACGCCCTTTCTGCCTGACCACTATCCGAGCGAAGTCACGTGAGTTATCTTATTATACCTGTTTAATCTGTTTTACTTCGAACTTTATTTTCTGCACTTATTCCTCTTGAACTTCAGTCAACACGAGTCGTCGGGCGACGTGGCGACTATAGGGCCCAAGCGTACGAAACGATGAGAATAGTAATGAGTTATCTGAAATAAGTTTAAAAATGTTGAAAAATAATTTTATAAAGTTGTCTATGTTCGAAGTTTTCGTTATCTGTAGATAGAGGCGCTGTTCTTATTCTCTCTGCCTACGTGACTTTTTCGAATGACGTTGTGCTTGTGTGTAAAAGAAATATATCGTGTTTCATCAAAGAAATCTAACAAGTGTTTTTATTGAAGTATTGCCTAATCCCAATAGGTTATGGGCCCAGGCACTTGAGAAATAAATATTTCAATAAAAGTTCGAGTTAAGAGCAATTTTACAACCGGTAAAAGAAACCTACATTACAAGATGGAGGTTGCGAACGCGATGAAAATTGAGAAGTTTGACGGAAGAAATTTCAAACAATGGAAATTTCAAGTCAAATGTGCATTACGAGCAAAGGGATTAAACATAGAAAAAACAAGACCATTGGAAAACAGCTCGCAAGTGCAGTGGGATAAAGATGACGGTATGGCAATGTTCATTCTAACATCGTCCATGGATTTGAACCAAATATCCTTGATAGAAAACTGTGAGACTGCTAAACAAGTCATGTCAAAATTAGAAGCAATATATGAACAGAAATCAGAATACAACAAGATGTTGATTCATGAAAAATTTTATCAGTATTCATATAGCACCAGTGACACAATGGCACAGCATGTGTCCAAAGTGGAAGGCTTAGCAAAGCAGCTACGGGAGACTGGTGAGAAACTTAGTGACACAGCGATAATTACTAAGATTCTAAGTACATTACCATCAACATACCGATCACTTAGACAAGCATGGTTATCACTTGATGAGGGTAATCAAACAATTCAGAATCTCACTTCTCGCCTAATAGATGAAGAAGCCAGCCTTGCTAACGATATAAGTAGCAATGAGACAGCATTAGTGGCGTCAAAAGGAAAGTTCAAATCAAGAAATATTAATAATCCGAAGACAAATGATCAAAAATCATCAAGTCATAGATTTGTATGCTACAATTGTGGTAAAAGAGGCCACTTCGCCAAAGAGTGCATGATGCCAAAGAAAAAGCATGACCTGAAACCCAAGAACATGCTGCACTTAAGGAACACGATGAAGAGGCATGGATCCTTGATAGTGGAGCCTCAATGCATATGACCTTCAAGCGGGATTACTTCTGTGAGTTGAACGAGTCTCCTTACAATAATTTTGTGAAATTGGGTAACCAACAGAATATCAAAGTATGTGGCGAAGGAACAATACTGATAAACAAACAAGTTAATGGTATATGGGAAAGATGTAAACTTGAAAATGTTTTATATGTACCTGATTTGCGTAGAAATCTGTTCTCAGAAGGTGCTGCTACAAGAAAAGGATATATAATAATAAAGAATAATACTGAAGCAATGATTCTGAAAAATAATGTTACAGTTTTGATGGCACATTTAACAGAAAACAATTTATTTGAATTAAATGTCAAAACAATTAAAAAAGAATATTGTAATATTGTGCAAACAGATATAAAAGTTTGGCATGAAAGATTAGGACATTTGAATGTCAAGGAGCTTCAAAATATGTGTAAGAATGGTGTGATTCCTGTTACATTGACTGGAAATCAGGATTTTGTTTGTGAAGCCTGCCAATATGGGAAACAAGCAAGACGTCCTTTTATGAAATCTACCCGAGGTCCAACAGAGCCTGGTGAAATAGTGTACAGCGACGTTTGTGGCCCTATAGAAGAACCATCTGTATCTGGAATGAAGTACTTTGTTTTATTCAAAGATGGAGCAACTAGCTATCGCCATGTCTACTTTATGAAGCATAAGAGTGAAGTATTTCAATACCTTTTGAAATATAATGCAATGGTGGTGAACAAATTTAAACATGATTTGCAGATACTACATACAGATAATGGTTGTGAATATGTAAATCAAGAATTCAAGTCATTTCTAGAGAGTAAAGGTATACAACATGAACGTACTGCCCCGTATACTCCTCAACAAAACGGGAGAGCAGAAAGGGAGATGCGTTCCATCATGGAATCTGCAAGAACAATGCTATATGCAAAGAATATACCTTTGAACATGTGGGCAGAAGCTGTCAATTGTGCAGTATATTTATTAAATAGAAATACATCAAGTCAGACAGGAAATGTGACACCATTTGAACTGTGGCATGGAGTGAAACCTAACTTACACCATATAAGAATCTTTGGATGTGTTGGATATGTACACACACCTAAAGAAAAAAGGAAGAAACTTTCTAAGAAAAGTGTGAAGATGTTGTTAGTTGGATATGACCATAATAATTACAGGATGTATGATCAAAATACCAACAAGGTTACAGTATCACGGGACGTGAAGTTTGATGAACATAGTACACTAGAAGAAAAACAAAGCTTTGTGGAACTGACAGTTGAACAAAATAAAAATCAGTCTACATCACAGGATGAGTTTCAACATGTCATCAATCAAGAAAGTACCATCCCTGAAGAAATCAGCTCAGATGATAGCATGAAGAGTTCAGAAGATCTAGATGAAACTTATGTACCCCCAAGAAAGATACATTTAGATCATAATGAACAAAGAAACATCACCTTACGTCCACGTCGAAACAACAACATAGAAGCAAATTTCACAGAGTTTGAAATACCTAATACTTATCAAGAAGCTATGAATAGTCCAAATTCTCATCAATGGCCGAAAGCCATAGCAGAAGAGCTTCAGTCACATAAAGAAAATCAAACTTGGATATTGACTAATAGAACTGAAAAGAAGCCTGTTTCTTGTAAATGGGTGTTTACCATAATGAAAAATAAATATGGAGAAATAGAACGATTCAAGGCACGACTGTGTGCACGTGGGTTCACACAAGTAAAGGGCTTTGATTATAATGAAACCTTTTCCCCTACTAGCAGGTACGACTCTATCCGGTTGCTGCTCAGCATTGCTGCGAGAGATGAGCTGCAAATCGAGCAATTTGATGTGAAGACTGCTTTCCTGTACGGTGAGCTCTCTGAGGATATTTACATGGAGGTACCAGAGGGATTAAAAGTGCAATCTTCAAAAGTTTGTAAGTTAATTAAATCTATCTATGGCCTTAAACAGTCATCTAGATGTTGGAATGAAAAGTTTAGTTCTTTTCTATATGCTTGTGGTTTTGTACCATGTCCATCTGATAACTGTGTATTTGTAGGACATTACAAGGATGTCAAAGTAATATTAATTATTTTTGTTGATGATGGATTACTACTGGCTAAAAGTAAAGTTGTTTTATCTGAAATTATAAATATACTTAAACAAAAGTTTGAGATTAAGATGTGCAATTGTAATTCATTTATTGGGATGGAAATATGTAGAGAAAAAGATTTTATTAGCATAAGTCAAAAACAATATATTCAGAAATTAATAAATAAATTTAATTTATTAGAAGCTAAAAGTTGTAGTACCCCTGCTGATGTAAATGTACACTTATCAAAAAATACAAGTAATGATAAGCCTATAAATTTTCCCTACAGAGAGGCAGTGGGAGCACTATTGTTTTTGTCATTAGTATCTAGACCTGACATAGCTTATGCTGTAAATGTTGTTAGCAGGTATGTTAATAACCCAGGTCCATCCCATGTTACAGCTGTAAAAAGAATTTTTCGTTATTTAATTCATTCCAAGGATTTATCTATTGTGTATCATGGTAATCAAGAATTAGTAGGCTACTCTGACTCTGATTATGCAGGTGATTTGGATACTAGGAAATCTAACACAGGATATATATTTTTAATGAATGGAGGTCCTGTAACTTGGTCTAGCCGTAAACAAAATACTGTGGCTTTATCCACAACTGAGTCGGAATACATGGCTACCAGTGAAGCAGCCAAGGAAATTTTATGGCTTAGGCAATTTCTTTGTGATATTAAGGAGTCAGAAGACTTAATTACTTTAAATGTTGACAATCAGAGTGCAATTAAATTGATTAACAACCCTGTGTTTCATAGAAGGAGCAAACATATAGATATAAAATATAATTTTATCAGAGAAAATGTTGCAAAGAAAATCATTGATATTAAATATGTTGAGACTTCTAATCAATTGGCTGATTTCTTAACTAAAGCTTTGCCGGTAATTAAGTTTAATTCAATTAGAGATAAGATGATGAAAAATGTTTAATGTAATTGTAGTAGTGGTCGAGTATTATTATTTGTACGTTATAAATGTAATAGATAAAAGAATGTTTGTTTTCTAAAGAGAATTGTATGTCTACTTTATAAATTTAAGTGGGAGTGTTGAAAAATAATTTTATAAAGTTGTCTATGTTCGAAGTTTTCGTTATCTGTAGATAGAGGCGCTGTTCTTATTCTCTCTGCCTACGTGACTTTTTCGAATGACGTTGTGCTTGTGTGTAAAAGAAATATATCGTGTTTCATCAAAGAAATCTAACAAGTGTTTTTATTGAAGTATTGCCTAATCCCAATAAAAAAAAATTAGGGTAAGTCAGCGAGGTTCATCTTTCTAGGGTGCGGTGTACGTACATTCGTTGTACGGGAACTGTACTAAAATTGCCACTGACTTGTAGGTACCAAAAAGTTTATTCTTAATCCACATTTTCATATTTTTTCAAACAGACGATGTAGAACCAAACGTAATAATATTTAATTTGCCTATAATAAATTTTATTTTTTGAGATAATATTTTTTGAGAGTGACTACATAACAAAAACTTATACTATACTTAAATTAAATGACGATCTAACTAACTATATACAAATAGATACAAAAACAGAAAGGTTCAAATAAAGAATAATAATAATTATTATAACATTAAATTAAACGCGATATCTGCGTGTCACTGATTAAATACGCACAAATTATATCTAATCACTTTTTCATTCAGTTGAACACAAGAAGACTCTTAAATATACAATAATAAGTATATTATATTCATCAATAGTAGTGAATATTATGTGGGACGAGTTTTAATTCATACAAAACGTCAAACGACTGACATACTTTTTTACTCGTCGAAATTAATTTTTGGCATTAAACTGTGTGATGTGACATGATAATTATCGATAATATGAACAAAGAGTATTTAATACGCATTAAATAATAATGAATGTTATGGCCATAGGTGTATAACGTAACCCTCGTTCGGTCTAGTGGGTGTAAGCAATACTGCATAAGGTCCTGGGTTTGATCTCGAATCAGCCAGTTTTGAGTTTAGCCATTTGGAATTTCTCAGTAGACGCCCGGCGTTTGGATTTGTCCCACGCTAATAATTGATGGATGGCAATAGGCCCGCCCCTATTACATGGGACTCAAACATAACTGGCGCAATGCGTATGTAGGTACTAAAAGTACACATCTGTCTAATACTTTAAAGACAACAGGCGTGACGAACTGAATTTATAGCTTAAAAACTTTTTAATGAACACTGTTTTTTTTTAACCATGCGCCTACCCAAGGGAGTCATCGAGTATTGAGTTTAGAACAAAAAGGGAAACTTTTGAATACAGCAAAAAGTTTGAACTTTGTTTAAAATAAACGTGAGTATCGACGGTCAATTCTGAATCAGTTTTACGCCAATTTAAGTCTGAAAGTGGGAATAAAAATACAATCGCTCAATAAAATAAATATACATAAATAAAAAGTATTGTGCGTGAACTAATAAAATGAACGGTCTACAATTTATCAGTGCGACAGTAGTTCAGCGTTTTCCTGTTTTTTTTCATAACTATAGCAACTCCTTTGTTCAGGAAACGTTTCCTAATTCAAATACGGAAATAATCGCGATGTACGGACACGGAATGGCATCGCTGAATGAGTCGAGCTTCCAAAAAATAATATCGGATGTGGGTTTAGGAAAGGAGATTTTGTTAATTCAAATCATTAATTCAATAAGTCAAAAATATATATCTGAGTCACTACTAGGCGTGGTACGTTTGAAACTCTCTAAAATGACTGTTCATTAACACGTAGTGAAAGCATAAAATGCAAAATCATTTAATAACCAATTAAAACTTCAAAATGTGGCCCCTTTCAGAATTAAAACTGCGGAAGTGGCCGCCCACACCGCGAACCACAGGCTTCTGCATTAATATTCATTTAATTCAACAACAAAAGCCTGTTACTCCATCAACTAATTTATAAATTGGTGTTTCGTACACAATAATTGACGCTCGGCGCCAGATGGGATGGAAAGTTCTGGATCCTTCCAAAATTTCGTAAATTCTGTATAGAACCTCTTTTCCGTCTTCGTCATAAGCGACTTCGAAAACCAATGCTCTGTCCCAATTACAAACCATTATTGCTAAAACAACTTCGCATCAAGCAACTTTTGCAATAAATATCTTATCTACGTAACATAGGGTAGGTGGAATAAAAGAAAGAAAAATAAGATCATTAACTACAATAGGAAAACAGAAAAATAAATCAAAATAGATGTAAGTACTTACAATCCACGAGCACAAAACAGAAATAGACTCACTCTGAAAGTCCCTCGC
This sequence comes from Hyppa rectilinea, assembly GCA_951799385.1. Lineage (NCBI taxonomy): Eukaryota > Metazoa > Arthropoda > Insecta > Lepidoptera > Noctuidae > Hyppa > Hyppa rectilinea. Next base: position 851,504 of record OX637304.1, read on the forward strand.
TGGGGAGAACTTTTTTATGCATCAAGTTGCATTACGTAACGGAAAATTCGGAGAAACGTAGACTCCGTTCTACCAAAGCCGCGTTTCAGATTTCCCGTTACCTTTATGATATTTTGACTGACTGACTTCAAAGATACTTTTAGCGAAATTTATGTTCCCTTGGTGAAACTTACATTACCACTCAATACATATGCCCATTGCGGCATCCCATAGCACATTTTGGAAACTTTACATCAAATAAACCAATGAATTTCGAAATACCCTTGAGATACACGAAAATGGATATGGTAACAAAAGATTCACCTAATCATTATGCAACGATGGTCTAAGTATTTTCGATACAGACTAAATTCTATTTTTTGTCAGTCATCATCAGGTAGGTAACACAACGTTATTGGGAGTCCGAAGGATGTTGGGTTCTATTTAACCTAGATTTAAGGTTAAATGTTTGTAGCTTTATTTATAACGTTATTATTTGTATCTACTAAACAAAGCTTTGGAAATCAGCTTAAAAACTGTACCAATAAAGTAGGCAGCCAATGATAGAAAATGTACTTATTTATTTGACCCTTTGCCCTTAATAAGGGGCAGTTTTGAGAGATGAATTAAATGTGGGTTCACAGACCAAAACTTGATCTTAAAGTATTATGTAAAGAGGGCACATTATCCGATTAATCTGGCGGCACGATACGAGTCGCAAGTTTATTTCGAGTTTAAGGCCCGTCGTCAACGATACTACTCAGGAGTAATAAGTAGTTACAAACTCAAATCAACAAAGGGTAGCTAGAATATCACAGTACTTGTATTACAACGCTGGGGTACACGACACGACTTAGTAACGCGATACATAACATCACGGCTGTAATCCCCTAGGAGATAGGCAGTAGTGTATGTGTACTTTAATATTTTCCCAGTTATTTTTCAGTCCCATGTAATAAAAGAACGAGCCTATCGTCATCAACCGGGCATTACTCCAAAATCCGGGCTGTTCTTTTCAAATTTCCCGACGGAATAACCCAATAACTCTGCCAAACTCAGAAGTTGCACCTTAAGCTCAGGAGTGGCGGTTGCGACCACTAAAAGCGAAGCAGTCGCGTTGCAACTATTTTGTAATTGACGATGGGTTTCCAAATTTGACTAACTTTTGGTTCTTTTTATACAACCACATTCTCTTTTGTCATGAGGTGACATTTTGTCCAAATTTATTTTTATTTGTTCTCATTTCATTTCATTTATTCATAAGCAATTTACATTGCGTTGAATATACACGTAATTAACATTTACAAATACAAAGAACTATGAATTATTAATTAAAATTCCAGATGAAATTTAAGTAGCTACATCGCTACACAGTTTTAAATGTAATTTCAAACAGTTTTCAATATAATGTCAAACAGTTTTAAATATAATAAGTATACAATAATATATAAATAATTTCAAAAGATTCTAAGGTTCTTATTAGGAATTGTTGAATTTAGATATCCTATTATTACTATACTACCAATGGACGGCCTTTGAAACACCCACTTGAATATAACACCTACGATTCAAATAAATAAATTATCATAATTCGTAAGTAGGCGTTAGTTTTTTAATATGTTTCCTTTTCTTCTCTTAAAGGCCAAACTTTAACATAACTTCAATCATTACTGTAACAAAGGTTTAAGACATGTTTCTGATCGAAATATAGACTTCCTAGAATGGGACCCGTTTCAGGCATACCTAGTACCTACATGGTTGCTGATGAGTTGGGTTACATACAAACTTTAAGCCGTCCGTCACGACGTTTCAACAGCTTTAAGGAGTACCAATATGTATACACTTATAAACATTCAAAAGCGATTTTCTCGTGGAATAATGATAACTTTGTCATAATAGAACCTATTTCACATTAGTATGGGATCCCAAATACTATATCTATAACAACATAAAATTACAACAAATACAGAACGAAAAAATTACTTTTTAAAGTTGCTTAGTGTATACATTTGGTGCTCGTGACTATACATTATTTGTTTATTATACTACATTTTGCCGTGATAGGCTGATTTACTAAGCAAAAATTAACATTGAACATTTTCACTAAGAAATTGAATTCATGAGCAATATTTTAAGGGGTCATTATACTCATCGTTATGAACAACTTTTACTATGAGAACAAATCTGAAACCGCGAAAAAAATCAGCTGTTCCACACATTAGTCTCGCATGTCAAAATGTAAGGAACAGCTGATTTTTTTTTCGCGATTTCTGGTGTGTTCCATATACTCGCAGGATAGATACCAGAACTGTTCATCGTATTAGTGGTTTAGTTAAATATCATCAGGATCAGGAGATATTAATTCTCAAAAATATGTGAAGCTAATTCAGAGGCCCATGGGCAGCATAAAAGCTCTGACACCAGTCACTAACTACACGAAAATAAGAAGATCAAGATTGTGTTGGAATAATAGTAGTGGTCGGAGCCTCAAATCACGTTCTGTTTTCCGAAGGCACGTCACATGATGCTCTGCTAGAGTAACTGTCACCAGCCAGAGTCACTATTAACCAATCTTTTTAGTGGTTCCAGTTACTTACTAAAAAAAGGGGCGGCACCGTTTGTTGTGGCGTCACATAGTTTTAATTGAAATCACTTTTCGAGTTTGTCTTTTTGTGACGGCGATGTTCTATTATAATACTTTAATACGTTACATACTTAATACTAGAAAGAGGTCAAATCTTTCCCAATGTTCCAAAAGAGCTAAAAGATTGAAGATCATAAGATCCCAAGGATCTACCAAAGAGTGTCACGAGAGACTTGATGCTGTTTGAAAACATCCGGCTGCAACTCGCACCGTGGAAACCTCTTCGGATTGCGAAGCACGCCTGCGTTCTGAGCGTATTTACGCGTCTACATTCAGGTCTCTAGAGACCAGTGAAGAATATGATGCGTGACTGACCGCAGATCGTGCAAGTCATGCATTGTCTCGCGAATCGGAGACGTTCATGGATAGAGAATTACGCTTGAGTTCCAAGCGTATCTACGCATCGAGTTTTAGGTCTCTAGAGACAAGTGGGGAACGTGATACGCGGCTGACCGCTGATCGTGCAAGTCATGCATTGTCTCGCGAATCGGAGACGTTCACGGATAGACAATTACGCTTGAGTTCCAAGCGTAGGTATCTACGCATCGATTTCTAGGTCTCTAGAGACAAGTGGGGAACGTGATGCGCGACTGACCGCTGATCGTGATTCAGATCTTCGATTTTGACGACCCCGTTGTCGTTGGCATAAGCTGGATACGCGTACGAAGTCGCGGGCAGAAGCTAGTACTTCATACGATTTTGATACGGTTTTAACACAACCATAATTTCTAGAATTTATTCCAAAAGGTTATTCCGACTTCTTACTTCATTACATAGTATAAAGCAAAGTCGCTTCCAGCGTCCTATTGTCTGTATGTATGCTTAGATCTTTAAAACTACACAACGGATTTTGATGCAGTTTTTTTTAATAGACAGAGTGATTCAAGTAAAGATTTATGTGTATAATTTGTCGACATATTATGCGGGCGAAGCCGCGGGCGGAAGCTAGTAGTATTATAAATGTGAGAGCTCGGATGGAAGTGTGTGTAGATGTCGGTGGAGTTTCTTGCCCATTCTTCTCCACACGAAACTACCTTTTGGAAGGGGCGACTAGAATCAATTCTATTTCTTGTTAATTTTTGACGTTCAAAAGTGCCTTTCTTGTGCCTATTTGAAATAAATGTTTTGACTTTTGACTTTGATGTATGTTTGTTACTCAATCACGCCGGAGCGGCTGAAAGGATCTGGATGAATTAGAACACATAGGGATACTCTTTGTCCTGACAGTGTGCAGTACCCGTGGTGACAGTGTGCAGTACCCGTGGGTTCATTTCAATCAACTCGCAGGAAAGCCGATGGGAGAAATTGGTAATAAATTAACGAAATCCGATGTCTTATCAAGTCTTAAAATTATGCGAAACGGGGGCGGTTCGCCAGCAGTCCCTATGTGTTAATCTTTAAGTAACTTTCAATACGTGAATTTCCAGCGCTGGTGTGAACGTGAGCGAGTTGGCTGCATTGCAAGTGTTCTTCGGTAAATCGAACTGCAACTGTTACAAGTTGACTCTGCTGATTGATTTGAGCTATTTCATTGGTACGTATTGAATAAATTTTATACGTAACTTTGTATTAGAATGTACTATTGACCTCGTAATTTCATATCATTCTTGCAAATATGAATACAAAAAGTCACGCCTTCTCCCCACTGGGGTTTACAAAAAGTACAGAACGCCACGTGCTACAAGCCTTACAGACCTACCCTTTTTTAACCGACTTCAAAATAGGAGGAGGTTTCAAAGCTGGTGCTTCCCGTGTGGTCCCATATCAATTTTATTAACTTCGTTTGAGAAGTTTTTGAGTTAGCTTCGATAATACGTATTTAAAACCAAAACTCAAAAGTGAAAAATAGAAAAGGTTTTACAAAAAAAAAAAAACAAAAACCTGAAATACAAAACCAACACCCACCGATGTTAAAATTATTTTTCACTTTGCAGTGTTTTTCCGGAAGTCGGTTATTTTTGTTGTAAAAAAGTTTTTTTTTCGTCGTTTACGTTCAGACATTTGGGTGCCTTTTGTGAGTTATTTTTACGTTAGCGATCGAACCCTTTAACGCGTTTGCTCTCTGATTGGTTAAGAGCTTGGAGCGGACCAATCGGAGCGCCGAACGTCATTAACGAGTCGTTCGCGTTTACGTAAAAACAAACTCTCACTAGGTACTCTGGTCAAACACACACAGGTGCAAGAACCATGCACCTGACCTTTTTGTAGAACACCATCAACAACATTTACCACATTCATATCCCGGGAGTTTCAATCACCTGACCTTAGAAAAGGGAAAGCGCCAAAGCCGCGAAATTAAATTTTTCTTAAGTTTTTTTGCAATTTACAATGTTAATCAAAATATCATCATTCTCACTCATCACGGAATCATCTCTCAAAGAAAGAATTTCATGAAATAATAATTCCTTAGGGAAATATTAAGAGGAACATAGAATTGATGATTTTAACGATAAATGTTTTATTTTTTGGTTGGCAACACTGCCCGACTGACATGTAAAATTTTTATTTGCGAGCCATCCTCTAGCATTCACCTTAAACAATTACGAGAACGGCTAAACGTTAGTCTCGTTCGGTTTGCGCATACCACAATAAATTACGAAAGTTGTAAACAAGTTAAACCTTTCTCTCGCGCCAAGAACTTTAATTCAACATCAAAACTTGTTGCCTGTAATCTCCGAAGGCTTAGGCAGAAGGGTACCTGTAATACCTACACCCAAATTTCGCCAATTATGTTTGAGTCCCAAGTGATATAGGCGAGCCTATTGCCTTCAAACGGTCACTAATCCAGACTTTCACGCGCGCCTCAAAGAGATGTAAGCATATGAAGGGGCCCCTCAGGGCCAAGTCTGCCGGGTAAGCGAGATTGTCCGAAAAGGTTACCGCTACCCTGGAATATAAAGGGAGGAACATGGATGGGTTTTCAACGCCCTGGCTGGAGGCTACAATTCTTTTGTGGCAGCCACAAGCAAGCCCGGTTAAGCAGTAGACAACCCTTTGGTTGAACTGCGATATGCCATTTAAAAAAAAAAAATGGGTTTTCGACAGTAAGAGTCAGACACTCTCTTCCGCTCCACCCAGAGCGGGAGAAGTCATTAGATGATTTCCCAGCGTTAATAAAAAAAAAGGCTACTACTAAGAAATTTCGGCTTGACAGAACTTTAATTAATTAAGGCATTCCGCGTATCTTTATGATATTGCATACTACCTTTTACAAACAGACTAACCCTAAATGAAAGCGAAAAGTTTTTATGGACGTGCATTTTTTTATTAAAACTTGCTTTTTGCTGCTGGTAACCTTACAAATTAGGTATCGAATTCGCAAAAAGTAGTCGAAATCAAATAAGTACACACCAACTCACAGAATACTAAAATACGAGTTAGGTACCCATTTATTGTTTATGTTTTTTGTTTCGTAAAAGGCTGAGTTCAATGCTGTGTTAAAACAAAGAAAGAAAAAATATAAAAATGTTTCAATAGGGATGATGAATAGAATTTATTTTTTAGTCTGTCAGCTAGATTACTAAAAAATATTGAACATTAATGTTTAAAATGAAATGCTGTTCATTGGTAAGTCACCACTTGAGAACGGGTTTACCGATTTCGTAGTCTTTGGTTTTAAAATGTTCGTAATACATTAGGTAGATCAATTTGGTAAAAATCCGAAACATTTTTAGATTCGGGAATATCTGTACCTACTTAAGTCCCTTTTCTATGCGATTTTCGTATAAAGTCATGTCCTACAATGAGGTCCGCTAGTATTCTATAAAAATCCTATCTTATGTAACTTAACTAGCTCTCTTCATTTAAACCGCCATATCTATCGTTAAAACTTTGCTGTTTAATAATGGGACGAAATTTAAAGGAAAGTTGTTGATCGACCTTGCCTTATTTTTTTTTTTTTTTTTTTTTTTTTTTATTTATCATTTATACAAATTATCATAGGATTCAAATTAAATAGCAACCAAAAACCACTAAGGTTTAAACTTGTGCTATCATGAACTCATTTAAATTATATTATAATCTTCATAGGCTGTGTCTTAACTGACATCAATCAAAATTAAAGCCTAACGTCGCAATCCTTTTAAACGAACAGTTTATGAAGCCTTTGAAACATAATAAAGTCACCAATCTTCAAAGTCGGATAGCTATTAATTCGTTAATTACTACTTGTATTGCTAATTAAAACCCAATGCAAAAGCCAAATATTTATGGCTTAATTTCAACGTCAATCATAATTTGTTAAGTCTTTCAAAGGAGGCGGCAAATTACACTTCACGGAAATTGTATAGCAAAATAATCTGCCTTGGAAACTCAGTTTCAATTTGTTTTTTTTTTTAATTCAAAACCCAACAAGGAAAGTGTTTATAATGCTTTTTTCGTAAATAAAGTTCTTTTTTGGGCTGTTTTTCTTACATATTAAAACACTGGGGTAAATCCCAAAGGTATTATTAAATCAGTTTACTTATACTCTGTATGTTCGTAGTCAACGAATCACTCAGGTTGGTGAACCAAGTTGTTGGTTGATTGATTCAGACATAATATTAAAGTTTTTAATCCAATTGTTGGTATACAGGATATCTGAAACGTAGCAATCCAAAGGCAAACGGGGTAGAGCAAAGGTGGTTAAAAAAATTAAACGCTGCGACATACTCAAAAGTTCAAAAAAAATCACTAATTCAAGAAATTTATCAGTTTCACTCAAATTTCGACGTACCTCGTTCAAATCTAACTGGTAGATGCCTTGATAGTGTAGGAACAAGATTATGTTCCTATTTACCTACATTCAGTACATAGTGTGGTTCCATAATGCTTCAGATTTTATTTTTACTTGTCTTTTCCAACTTTTTTTGTAAGCCCAGATTAAAGAAAAATTAACTCCGCTGTACTTTTGAACCGCTGAGTTTGAGACATCCTGTAGAAGAGAGAAGAACGCCGCTCTATTCTGTAAAAATCTTACGAGATTAAAGTGAGATGTCCACTTGATGCTAGAGATTAGCACTACTAACAGCACACATCGAGTTCACTTCACCTCTGTTTCCACGGTGAGTTTTTTTACAGAATTGCACTCAATTCAATCAAAATCAAAAGTCATTTATTCAAATTAGGTTGAAAATTAGCACTTTTTGAAGGTCAAACTTACATAAGACAGTCCCCCTAAAACGCCCACCCTTCACCACTTCCTAGTGCTTTAGCTGGGAAGAAGAAGTGGCGCAACAAACTCCCCAGCAGCACAGCTGTCTGTTTAGTTGGAAGAACTTTACTCTACACATTTATCGTATGAGAGTAGTTAACATTACGAAACACATCGCATTAAAATCAATCATTTGCCACATGTCAGCTAGCACACGCCAACATACCAATTAAAACATTAAAAACTGACTGTACTCAAGCGTAAATTAAAAAAAAAGGCCTTCAGGTAAAAGGGCGTGCCCGCTTACATGTGCAATGCTGTACTAAAAACTACAGGAGTACATCTCCCCGTGACGTGCTTAACTATCAACCATCAAAGTCCAAAATACCACAGGGCACGGAAACGCTTCGACAGCTACTGCTAGAAGGGATACTGTCAACATTTTTCTTCACCAAGCGCACTTCAATTCAAGTCAAAATCAAAACATTTATTTCAGACTTTTCGGTCCATCGAAATAACTTAATGCTATGTTAGTAATTTACACACATACCTATAATACCGCACTACAAAACAAATGACGGTTGACATAAACTGACAGTTTTGATTGATTGTTGATCGGTGACTGAAATTGTACCATTATATATATGCACTATCGAGAGCTTTATGACCTTTTCTACCGACTGTTTGTTCCCGACAACAGACATCGCCCAAGCCGCCGGCACGAACTGTTTGCGCAACCGTCATCCAAAACTGTCGCCACAGTTGAATCCCCTGGGTGTCGTACTTTGTAGATGCTGAACGCCCTTCTGACTGCCAACTCTGAACGTGATGTATTTGCTGGTGTTCTGGGGAAGAGTATGCAAGGATGTGCACTGTTCCGTGTTAATTTTAATAAAAAAATTATGTTATGTAGCAGTCGGACAGTGTAGGCGAAGTAAAAAATTACTATATATTTACATAATAATAACTACAACATTTTTAATTTGAATCTTTTTTTTTGCTTTTATGATTATCATTATAATTGGTGTTGTGCCGTTTTAATCAAATATAAATAAACATCAGCGGCAAAAATTTGATTAGCACTGCCGTTTCTAGAAGCTACAATTCCGCGCTCTGTGTGGCATTGATATAAATTCCGCTGTTCATTCGCAAGTGCTAAAGGTGGTCACTGGGCCAGTTTTTTAACTAACCAAGATCTTTCAGGAAGTCAATTTAACCTTTTTACAAGCTCTTTAATTAAGCTCTTCTCTTTTTTTTTGAGGGTGGGTTATCATCACATGACTCCTCCCGCTCTGGGTGGAGCGGGAGTGTCAGACTTTGACTGACTAAAACCCATCCATGTACCTACCTTGGCCCTTTATGTTCCGGGGTAGCGGTAACCCTTTCGGACAATCCCTCTTACCAAGCTCTCCTCTACTAAAGCCTTTTGAAAGGTAAGGGCTGTCGCAAGACACACGTTATGCATGATATCATGCGTAACGTGAGTTGGCAACCCCTAATAATAATCTGACCTGAATTCACGCCTATAAATTAACTGATACTGGTTGTGGTGGTGTGGTATATTTTATACCAACTACGGCGAAGTCCAATAGGAGGTAAATGTTTTACCAAAATTAGAAACCTTGTATTGTTTTGGGCCTAACCTATGGGTTAAAAATTTATATGACCAGAAATAAAACAAGGAAAATTAATGATTAGAGGTATAATAGAGGACCAAAACCCTTTATTAGATACACGGACAATTTTAATTAACTGGATTTGTGGAGAAATGCCTAATATTTATTTTTAAGTTTGTGAAACACGTGTAACTCTGAAGGAATAACTAATTTTTATTCAACAAAAGTAATGCTTTATGTGAGTTCATACAAAGTTAATTTGTTAAACTAATAATCTAGTTACATTAATTTTTGGGTATGTTCAGAAGCCAAGCATCACATTAGAAAATTTGCAATTTAAATTCTTGGGCCACACTGTAGTTTCTAAGGCCGAATCATGTAGATGTAGAGCAGCACGTTTTCGGCTAAAAATACAATCTGTAAGTCCTTAAGTAATGTCCAAATTACCTGAATCAATAAAATAAAGATTAAATGATCATTTTTAAAAATAAACTAAAACAATTTTCAGTTAAGAAATACTACTACAGTATAGCTGAATACACAACGTGGTGCTACAATGGTGACATTAATTTAACACACAAATACGTTTTTACATTTTCGTGCCGATTTGCGATTTATTTTAACCTATCAACCTTTATTATGATTAATGGGCACTAGCCTTACCCGTGTGGTAAATTAATGTCACCATTGTAGCGCCACGTTGTATAAATCCTTTGTAGGTATAAATAATCCCTCATATAGTGTTATTCAATTAAGTTTAGATATAAGCTAATTTAAAGCTTCCTGTCTCCTACTATTTTTTGCTGTGCCCTTCAGGGTCCATAATGATCACAATTTTCTATCTTACCACCAAGTTCATATTATTAATAATAACTGAGTATTGAGTATGAAAGTCATTGCGTCATATATTATATATGGTACTCATTACTTGCGAAGAACTTCGAAGGAAGGACCGCTAGATGTAATACAGCTCATCTTAAGCTTCGGCGGCGGCGACCTCTCGCGCCCGGCTCTGGTGCAAGCCATGGTCCGGGGTGAGAGGGAGTGGGAGGCAGTCACCTCCTTCTGCGAAAAAGTTATGCTCGCGAAGGAGGTGGCGGGATGGGAGAGAGAAAGGTCCTCCCGTCCCAGCCGCCGCAGGAGACGCCCCGGGCGTCGGGAGCCACGTGACGACTCCCGGCCACCGTAGGCGCGGGCCTGCGGACGGTGAGTAATGGGTGACTCACCGTCCGATCAGCAACAGACCCGTGCCGTACGGCGCGTATATGTTCCACGCGCGCCTCAAAGAGATGTCAGCATATGAAGGGGCCCCTCAGGGCCAAGCCTGCCGGGTAAGCGGGATTGTCCGAAAGGGTTACCGCTACCCCGGAACATATAGGGCTACGGAAGGAACATGGATGGGTTTTAGTCAGTAAGAGTCTGACACTCCCTTCCGCTCCACCCAGAGCGGGAGCAGTCATTGGATGATTTCCCAGCCTTAAAAAAAAAAAAAAAAAAAAAGCTCATCTTAAGCTTGAGTTGAGTTTCATAAGTTTCATTATTGCTACAGTTGCTGTACTAAACACACATACAATTTGTTTAATACTTGAAACTAAAGTATGTAAAAACTTTTAAGTGTACTTGATAGAGTTAGTGCCCTGAAAAATAGATCTTTATGGATGTATAATCTTTGTGACTCTCGACTCTTATTTAGCAAAGATTGTGATAGTTTTATATTCTTTAAAAACTAAATGAGATTTTAACATCGTTTTTCACAAATATCTTAATGAGTTACATAAAATGTCCAAACAGACTCTGTCTGACGATCATTTCATTGTACATAATAACAATAAAAATACCTACATACCCTATTTAATTTGAAATGATTAGAGACGCGACCCACCGTCATTTAGCCGGCATTTCAAGGATATTATTTAGACGATTAAGGTCGTTACTGTACGCGCTAGCTGCAGAAATTTAAACCAGTAATAATTTAGACTACAACAAAATAATGTTAGGAAATCTTGTAAATGAAAAGGTGGTGGAGGGTGGCCATATTTATGGGTCACGTGAAGTGTTCTAAGATTTGTGTCACTATAAAAATCTGTCAATATTATCTCCATTTCTTACGATAACTGTGATAGAGCTCTATGCAAAGCACAGTTACGAAAAGGGTTTTGTAGGTGGAAATTCGGCACGGAACCCTCATTACGACTGGTCTACTTTCACTTTGTCAAAGTCACGCTGACCTAAAACAAAATCGCTTAACATTTTCCGCACGCGAATAAATTATAGTAATTTGTCTGACAGTCAAGGACGCTTACATTTTCTATATTATCTATACAAAAACAGGAAAGATTTGTATGTATGTTTGTAACAAATAAATTCAAAAACTACCTAACGGATCTGAATGAAACTTGGCACAAAGATAGATTTTAGTATGGAATAGCATATAAGCTACTTTTTATCCCGGAAAATGTTCGGTTCTCGTGGGATAATTTCTACAAACACGCGGGCGAAGCCGCTGGAAAAAGCTAGTAAATAATAAATATAAAAGTCACTTTTTGTCTGCCTGTGGGACCGCGTCGTTCTTACAAAGTATGCAACGGATTAAATGAAGTCATTTATTGTTCGTTTTAATTTTTTTTATTGTTAGAATATAGAGTAATTAGTTTAAGTTCTTAGCTTTTAATGTTAGTATAAGCTGTTGCGGATAGATAAATAAACGAAGCGGGAGAGGGATGCTATTTATATATATTTTTGAAATATTGTGTACTGAATTTATTGTGGCGCATGTCAAGTCAGTAAATGATTTAAAAAGAAGAGCTTTGAACGATTTGTCTTTTGATCCAAAATTAACCCATCGATCTATTTTTAAATAACGATATTAATTCCGACTATGTTAAAAGTGATGAATCACAAAAATACTGGTTTTAAACTCCAGTCTTAGTTGTAAATTTTGTATAATCAAATCTTATTCCAACAGGTAGAATAGGTACAAAACTGGCTGAAAAATTTACCTGAGCTTGGACCAACGTTAGAAATCGTTTTGTTGAAAGACGAGCAGGTATGGCTTAAGAAGTGCGTAAAGCGTTGTGAGGAGGTCCTTTCCTCACACTCAATGTCTAACAAAATGGACTTTGTTATCGCTCCACAATGTTAAAACATTTTCACAATAACTGGCCTCGCTCCTTTTCATCCTGTTATTTCACAGTTCATTGATCTTTGTCATGATTAATTACTATTGTACGAGGGTAAAATACAGAATAATTAATCCATTTTTAATATTCATCAGGAATTTGCAAAATAAAATGAAATTAATTTTCGCCTTTTTTCAGTTACGTACGGCGGTGTTTTCTCTCTGAGTTTCGGCGGATCCATAATAAGTTTCGTGGAAATAACGTATTTGTTCGTTTCTTTTGTAATAACTGTTGTATTACGGGTTGTAACAATTGTGATTTCGAGAAGACCATTAAATCCTATGTAAACGTGTGGCTTTTGTTTTATTCTAAACGCCTTTTTCAAATAGGATGTACCTATAGCAGGTTTTAAATGCGTCTGTCATCTTAATAATTCACAGGCTCAGTAATCCGTCGTCAAGTGAGGATTATGAAGACATCAGAGAGACTTATCCAAGAAGTTTTTAATCTCTTTGGAATACCTTTTAAGGTTCCGTAGGTCCAAATGTAAAAACGGACAGGATTACAGAATCACCAGTGTCTGTCTGGTCCGAATCTACTAGACCGATAAAAATATAATTTTTAGTCCATTTTGGTACAAATATGAATCTCCGTGACGTAAATCGGTTTTGTTACGAAAATATTATAATTATGTATAATATGCTGTTGGCATAATATATATATATATGTTTGTACTTTAGTCTGGCATTCGAAATTTATTGGCAATAGCACAGCATTGAGACGGAACCCTCATGACGAGTCCCTCTCGCATTTGTCCGATTTTTTCATGTTATTGATAATCGGAATTAATGTTGCTTAAGCCAGGTAGGAACTGGTCTTTGATAATTATTGTTATGTACGGCAACCGTTTTTGTTATTGGAATAACCACTACGTACTGCGAAGATCATGTGACCCTCACTGAGGGGCTCAGTGGTAGAGCTTGTGTTGTGTGTTTTAGGTATTTGCTATGCTACAAACACACGTACAACGAATGATCAAATATATTGCTTTATACCGAATACATTCGTCAAGCCCCACGGCTACCTGCCGGGTAAGCGGGATTGTCCGAAAGGGTTACCGCTACCCCGGAACATAAAGGGCTACGGAAGGAACATGGATGGGTTTTAGTCAGTAAGAGTCTGACACTCCCTTCCGCTCCACCCAGAGCGGGAGCAGTCATTGGATGATTTCCCAGCCTTAAAAAAAAAAAAAAGCTCCACGGCTAATGACAAACTCCCTTTTCTTTTATAAAAACCTATCAAACTATTCTATTAATATTTCAAAGGTCGGTATTTACCAGCCATGTTCAACATATGGGTAACACTTAGGCTCATAGTCCCTACCTAACTATTGAAAAATATAACTTACTGCTAAAGGTAAAATACTGGCTCTTACATTTATGAACTGATTACATTAAAATGAACTGATGGAATTCTTGGAATCGAATTATTGTGATCGTATCAAATATGTATTACCTATTTTATTAAAGATATTTGGCTTCTCCTGTTATTCGTTTTTGTATCTGAAAAAGAATGTATATTTCAGGAGCGGCGTGTTTTTTTCTCTGACAAAATAGGAAAACCTGGAAGAGCATTTTCTGTGGGAATTTTGTATGAAATATTGAAAACGGGACAAGGTCTGTTGAGTCAGCTAGTAAATTCTATTCTGAACGCCTAAGAAATAAAACAAAACCGCAATATTTATAATTTAATTCATAGTATGTTCTTTATAGATTAGTATCACATTGAATATAAAAAAATCTAACATTGATTACACTAAGTTCTTACACCACAGTGTAATAAAGAAATCAGTATTACGGTTTCATACAAAACGTTAGAAACGACGCGCTTCGAAGTGAGTTTACAGTGAGTCAAGTGTCAATCCTTATTAAGCATTAGGTGGAACGAAATTAATTGAATCGTAGCGGGCATAATTTATTTTCTTGAGAGGTACTTGTAGCTAAGTATTCCTCTTTTTCTATGCAATTGTTGTCCGAATCAAGGAACAAGATTTACGTTAATAGCTTCTACTCGCGGCTTTGCCCACGTGGAATTTAATATCTGATACCAAAAGTATTAACTTTACTTAACTTGATCTAAACTGTTCATCCCATATTCATTCAAACTAAACTTACAAAGTAAACGCAACTCCAGTGCATGTTATGGCTATCCAGTAGCCATACGTAATTATTTCAAGGACACCGCCGAGACGTAATACCACTGACTTTATTATACTGTGCTTACACATGAACAATTAGATACATAAAAATATTATTTACAAGGTTTATTTTTTACATTTGGTCCGATTATTTTCTGATATCTTTCGACGAACCATGAAGTCTTTTAGAGCTTGTTCACACGAGCGTTCATATAAACTTTTGGTCGTAGATTTTCAGTCACGGTATTTATTGAAGCACTATTGTGTAGGTAGCTGGGTTGCCCTTTACATTATTCAGATATACACTACTCGTGTGAAAAGGCTCTCAAATCTTAATTTTGGTACAACAACAATATAAATTATTAAAGCTTAGTCTACACACCTAACAATGGGTGTGATAAGCGATGAAACACACAATATTATACAAATGATTTTGTTATAAGTAGAAAAAAATACAAAGGTATCTTAGGTTTTATATACAAGTCGTTTTTACACAGTATCAGCCTACGTATATAAAATTACTTACACAGGCTGACATTTTGTGATGGATTGGTTGACCAAAATCGTTAATAAGAAAAATGAGGTCGAATGAACCCAGCTGAGCACGACTGGGAAAAACCCAAAATGTAGTTAAATAAAGACATATGACACATAGGCTTATAAAATAACTCGTAGGTATAAAAAAAAGATTAATAATTATCAAATCCTAACTAAAACTAAATAATAATATTTGTTCTTCCAATTAAACAGACAGATGTGCTGCTGGGGAGTTTGTTGCGCCACTTCTTCTTCCCAGCTAAAGCACTAGGAAGTGGTGAAGGGTGGGCGTTTTTGGGGGACTGTCTTATATAACTTTGACCTTAAAAATGTGCTGATTTTCAGCCTAGTTTGAATAAGTGACTTTTGATTTTGTTTAGTTTAAATTTACATGATTAATTTGTTTTTGATAATAAAAGCAAAACAAATAAAAGCAAAACGGAAATGAAGATAAAAATCTTTTTGAAAGTTTCTCGCTACCTTCCCATGACGAAGAAAAAAAAAATACTTTAAAGGAAGAAATCAGAAAGAAGCCTTCGCTTATTATGTTTTTTCAATTATTTATAATACTCAATATTTTTTAGTGGCATCAATTAAATTATGGTAAATACAGATTGAACACAATGTGGCGTTAAAATTACAATACGTTAAGGTTTATTTACTGCGGTAAATGACTTCAACTAAGTAATATTTTCTTGGAGCCGGTTTGATGTAGGTACTAACCTAATACTTCTAATAGGATTCAAGTTAAATATTTAATGTAAATGTTGTTTTTATTAATTAATTAAGTTTTTACGAGTATCTTAATTTGATTGGAGTCGGCGCAAAATATATTTTCTTTCATACTTCTCTATTAGTAGTCATCTCAGTAGGAGGAAGACAGAATGACAAATGTTTAAGGTAGCATTAAAAAAAATCTTCCACATTTAATTATCAATATTAACAAGCGAAAACAAAATTCTTTGTGAGTAAAAATCAAAAATAAAATCAAAATTTTGTCAAATCTAATAACAGCTACTCGCATCGGATACCTATATAAAATTAAGTAAGTATATACATAGATACTTAAAAATGATGTATTTTTACAAAATGATTACTTATAACTAAGTCGTATACTTTTGCGTAAACAATTATATTTCAGCGATAGCTTTAGGCTTCAATACACCTAGCCTTATCTTAGACGAATAATAATAATAATAAAATAAAAATAAAAATCTTTATTCATACAAAAACCTTTGTAAAATTATAAATTGTTGTGTTAGTCAGAATAAGGAGCTAAGTAAAATTTGTTTGAACATTTTGATCATGACTATCTTAAGTTAATTTATGTATGAGATTTATCTCTCTTCACTTTATTTGTACAGGTCGATCCTACCGTAAATCTGCTGGTCTATTTTGTAAAAAAATATCCGTGAAAGCTAAGATAAATTGAGCTTGAACTAATCCGTCACTCTCTATCACCAGATGGAATGTAACTTCAGCTAAGATTTCAGAGTGATTTTTTTATAGAATAGACGTGCAAATAGTTTTATAGTTAGGCATCAAGATATACTAAACTGTCAATTTTTTCCAAATGGTTTTAAACCTTAAAACGTTCATTATTAAGTTCAAAATCGTTTGAGAAAATTGGCAGTTTATGTGAACTTGATGTGCTGGCGACTATACATACTCCAAATATGAATAAATTCTCAAACAAAACCCCATTACAGAGTATGAGCTCAAAAGTACAAACCCTCACTATACACTCACACACGTTACCAAATACACAAAAATATCTCACTAACGTTAATATCAACGTTTAAAGTCAATAAGTCCATGTCGCTGCAGCATTTCTACAGACAAGGCGTGCGCGGGAGCCGTTCTGCGTGAAGATCTAGTGACGTGGCTGAGCTGCGTGGTCTGCGCGCGAGTTTCTATGCCGCGGGGAATGTGTGTGCTGTACGCGTGACCGTTGTTGTGGCGGAGGTTGTGCATCTGTGGGTGAAAGATTACGTTAGATTAGCCGATGTATTCTGTGAAAACTCACCAGCCACGCCCCTCTGAATTTACGGATTCATATGCGTATTGTATAAATTACCACTTGCTTAAAAATCGGTGAAGGAAAACATCGTGACGAAACTGAATGTCTGAGTGATATTTCTCAACAGCATGGGAAGCTAAGTCAGAGCCCCTGGGCAGCATAAAAAACTCTGACATCAGGAAAAGAAGAACACCGTGAAAACTGAGGTGAAGAACTTCAAAGGTCAATACTGTCAATCCTTAGCATCATGTAAAAAAAACAGCTCACTTCACAAAAGTTTTTCACGGGTAGATCTGTAAAAAATCTATAGGTATAGGCAATATAGACTGGGCCAGGTTTGTATAAGAGGACGCGATCTTTGGGATTCAAATCAGGCTCCAAGGATGGCATCCTGTTAAATGAGAATCCTGGGAGGTAAATTCGAGTAATGAGATCCTAGCATTTGTTACTATGTTTAAAAATCTACATTTCTACACTTTTTGTGACCGGTATTTTATACGTATAAATATTATTATTTTCTACACACATTTATCTATCCTATCGGACCTACATTGCTAAATATAAATCTATTGACTGGTTGGATACTATAACGCTATTTTATTGGCAGCAACCACAAAATTTTCTAGTTTCGTAACATTGTATTAAATTCCTCATTTTAATTGCCCCATTAAGATTGAAATGTGTGTCAAAGCCATTTTGTTTTAGAAAGCCCAAACAAGGCCTTTAATCACTTTGTTCGTGGAAATTGCTTCTGTTTTTCAAAAATATGTTTAACAGTCTGCTTGGAATTTCACTTAGTTTTTTCTTTATTCTCTAAGGTAGGAACAATACACCTTTTATACCTTGACTGGTTGGCACAATGGCGTAGTAGTGAGCAGTCTTCTGTGAGATTTCTTCGTGAAATATAGACTTACTTTGAATTTCTTCACAAACTTTAAAGGTATTATAGTTCCTACGAATATAAACAACGTTTACTTGGGACCTGCTACTTGTTGTTTCATTTTTTGTATATTGTGTGGATTCAATTTTTGTTCAAACTCAAAGCATTTATTTCAAAATAGCAGCCAGAGGCTTCGCCCGCGTGAATGTCGGAAATTATCCCAAGGAAACATACAGAGGCAGCACATCAAGTTACCACAATCTGTCACATTTCTTTGATAGTATTTTAACTTTATTGCAAAGACATAATAGCTTGATATGCTGGCGTCTGTACTACCGGAGTAAAAAGTATCCTATGTATTGATCCAGTCAGTCATAAACTATCTCTGTGCCAAATTTCATCAAGATCCGTTCAGCTGTTTGAGCGTGAAGGACGGACAAACATACATACTCAAACACACACTCACTCAGAAACTTTCGCCTTTATAATGTGATAAGCTAACTACAGGTACTTTAAAAGTGTCTAGGGGTTGGTCAGTCAGAAATATGAAGCTAGTTGCCATTCCCAAACGTAGTCGGTAACTTTAAGTAAGGTAGGTTCATGTAAGACGATATAGGTGTCGTCAAAACGCACTTAATGATACATCAAATTACGTCCAAGGGAATGTTGATTACTGTGATCGAAGCTATATGGTTAAACGAAAATAAAGTGACCCAGATAAAGACAAACTTGACAAGATGTATCAAATAAAAACTTTGTTCGTGAATGCAGAGAGTTTCTGAACTTACTTTCAGAACTTTTATCTCTGAAAACACCTTAAATAGCGCCAGTTTCTTCAAGATTATTGTTGTTGGGAACTCGTATATAAGAATTAGGGTGGTTACCGGTTAATCTTCAATAGATAACGTGAACTCAGAAGGCCTTGGTTGGGGTTTCGTGGTAGGCGTACTGTGATTTCGTAACAATAACATTTTTTTTTGAATTTCAAATATGATTTGCTTAATCTATTCTTATTTTCGTTTTGTTACGCAGTATAATATCTTGTAGGTAAATTAAGACCTTATTTGCTTAATATTTTTTTTATTTCGTTTGTAAGTTTTCTTATGTACATTATTTTTAACAACAATTCCCAATTACCTTATTAAAATCTCACTTAGGTTAAACGTGAATTTAGTATGCTACTACATTATATCTTTCTTATATAATTTATATATCTATACTAATATTATAAAGAGGTAAAATTTGTAAGTTTGTATGTAGGGGGTAATCTCCGGAACTAATAATCCAATTTTAAAAATGTTTTCACTGATAGAAAGCTACATTATTCCTGAGTGCTATAAATTATATTTATAACATATATATTAGCCGAGCTATCGCAAATTTCGTCTAGCAACTCGGAAAGAAATCGGTATTCGGGTGTGCCCTAAGACGACCCACTGAGAGGCTTGGCTACTGCATTGTTTGGGAACTACGCCGTTAAACCTTCCGCCTTCGTACATTTAAAGATCCATTTTTGTTTTTCCTTTCGGCCACTAAAATGATAATAACGTTAGTAGATGCAATAGAGAATAACTGTCAGGCTGTACCAAGTAGCTAATTTATAAGTTTGTACGGAAATGCATGGCATTCGTGAGCTAGCGCCACCATGCCCCAGTGCATGGCGTATGCAAATGGCCGCCATCGTGATTTCCATGATGCATGACATATAGGTACTTACCTACTGTGTAGTTAGTATGATGCATTTAATTGACTTATTCACAATTACCATATATATAAAAAAAATTAATGTGTTAGATAATGGGCATTTTATTAAAGTAGGTACACAAGATAACTATCAATATATAATATAATATTATAATTAATTATTTGTTTATAGATACTATGTGCAGATAGAATCACATTTGTTTCTGTGGAAATCAAGAATAATATGACACTTACCCAAATAATTCAGTCACACAGGGGGACGTCATTACGTCATTCGAGTGGTAGTTGCTGAAAATCAGCGCTGTTGACGATAGGTTCGTCTGAGGTCACAGCATTTTGCTGAGCAACGACCTGTTCTTGCGCAGATGCGACGCACGTCTTCATTGTGTTAGTTTAGTTTGTAAGAATAAATAGTAGTTATCACTCTGCAATCGGCAGTTTAGTTTCTCGTGCATTTTTTTTATGTTTTTATTTTTAAAAATAACTTTTTAGTTTTGATAATCTAGTTTTTGTTGATACGTTTCATGTTTATAGACAGACAGACTAACTGTCAGTGTCTGTCACTAAGTGTCAGTGGTCCATCCATTGTCCATGGCCGAGATACAGATTGTCAATCGTGGCTCTGAATACAAGGTTTTTTAGCCGGTTGCACGGGTGTATTTAGTTATTAAGCAATTTTGTTTTTAGAAAAGTGCGTTTTGTTTGTCTGTGCAGAATAAACGTTTTTTCTTTCTTTCTTTCTTTCTAAATACCTCCGAAAACAGAATTATTTGCATGCGCTGCCTAAACAGTTGTTTAAAATTGAAAGCAATGTCTGGAATAGCATAATATAAGCTATCCCGGCAAAATTTACGGTTCCCGTGGGCTAAATTCCTACATACACGCGGGCGAAGCCGCTGGCAAAAGCTAGTAAATTATAAATGAGAACGTTTGGATGTGTGTGTGTGTGGATGAATGTTTGTATCTAAATCACGTCATAATGGCTGAGCGGATTTGAATGAAATTTGGCACAGAGATAGATTATAGTCTGGAATAGCACATAGGACTTTATTGCGGTAGAAGGTTACCGTGGGAAAATTTCAGACTCCGACATGAGTGAAGCCGCGGGCAATAGCTAGTGTAATATGAATGAAACTAAGACCTTGTCGTAACCTGTATGAAGGAATATAATGTTCAACACCATTATCCCAATGTCGATCTTGTAGTAATTTCAATAATAAAATCCACATCCACATCTAGCGACTTTTTTTGAGACCCCACTGGAAAAACAGGTGCTGACATGTTACGCTTAGAGAGCGAAATACCAACTGAGGGCCGCAGCGGGGCCCAATTTTGTTATCCCAGTTTGCGCGGGCTCCTACTAAATCACATACTGCAATTAACTTCAGCGATGACTTCAGTAGTCGCGCTAAAATGTGACAAATCCCAATTTTACAATTGGAGCGACATTTTTCTCCCATACGAACAACCAATACATTGCATTTTTGCGACAAAATAATCGCGCGATAAAACGTCGTAGAGCGTGCTTGCTCTTAGTATATTTTATTTTGAATATGCCTGTATCTACCTGATTTCTTGCGGTTACTGTGTCAAATGAATACATTCGGGCTAAAGTTACGAATTAATTACTCTGAATACAAACCTGTAAGTAACACCGTTTATGCGGCTCATGATACAGCTCGTAGTCACTCGAAGAGCCTTCAGGCTTCTGTGCACAGCGCCACTGTTGACAAAAAAACTTGTTTTTAATTTTTAGGGATCCGTAGCTGAAAGGGAACCCCATTACTAAGTTACCGCAGTCCGTCCGTCCGTCAGTCTTTTCGTCTGTCCATCTGTGAACCGTAAAAGGTAGACGATTTAAATTTTAACACATTGTGATTTTTAGTGCCGCTATAACAACAGTTAAATAAAATTGAAGGGTATATATTAGTATGTTTTTTTTTAAATAATATAGTGTTAAATACTGTAGGGTGATACGGGATTCTTCGTGTGCAAATCCGGCTAGCAATTGGCCGGTTTTTATACTATATACTACTACTACTTATACCTTCAGTTCACTCATTCATATTAAAATTATTATATTTTAGGAAGCATTCATGACTATATTAAACCAATATGTCCACGAAATACTAACGAAATACAATACGAATACGATAAATTCGTATTCGTATTGTATTTCGTATTCACTCGAAATAGTCTCATAATTATGTTTGAATAATTATAATGTAGTTGTTAATTTATACAAATTGCCGCGCGCAATGTATTCAAAATTCGTGATTAATTTACAACATAAATTACCGCTGCGATTTACAAACCCGTAAGTAATTTTAAATTTCGCGGGATACATTGACAAAGTACATAGGTACACACGTTACGTATTTTAAACTGTAGGTATGTATGTAGGTCCACAGGCCAACACATCAAGCTACCCAAATCTGTCAAATTTCTTTGATAGCTTTTCAACTTCATTACAAATGCATAAGGTTAATTTTCAATTGGGGACTTTTGACAGTTTGGGATAGCTTGATGTGCTGGCGTCTGTACATCACCAACTGTCAGTCATTATCCAAATTTCTTTGAGGTCGAACCACAAAGTCGTTTCCGTCCATAATGATACCCTTCATTGTTATACAGCCATTTCAAATACAATAAAATGGAAATCAAAAAGGAGCGCAAGGCAGAGTTCAGAGTTCAGTTTACTTTTCCCAAGTCCTGCTGGGAAAAACATTTCCAAAACGAGTGTTCACTGTACAGACCAAGTAGGTACCCATATTTACTAAATAAAAAATGGACATTTAGTAAATATGGGTACTTACTTGGTCTGTACACCTGGTTGATTTTGGGCACCAAATAAACTGAATGCGATCAAAGTCAAAGTCAAGTCAAAGTCAAATCATTTATTTCAAATAGGCACAAGTAAGGCACTTTTGAACGTCAAAAATGAATAATAAATAGAATTGATTCTAGTCGCCCCTTCCAAAAGGTAGTTTCGTGTGAACTTACTTATTACATCTGCACCCTAATTGCACACTATCAATTACAATCAGAATGATTTTCAAGGATACTGCTAATCCATTGCTTCATAATTTTCGAAACATTTGTATGCTCATCAGTGTAGTTGTCGCAATGTATTACAAATTTATATCTTTTGTCAGGTATATTATTTTTGTGACAACCATTAGTCGTGTAGTGGCGGTGTATCATTAGGGAGTTTATTTATAAACGTTGTACAAAGTTAAGTAATGATTGAGACTAATTTAACATACGTGCTGGACGTTTAAACGTCTCTTAACTTTAAGCAGCGCTTATAAAGTCAAAGTCAAATCATTTATACGAAATAGGCACAATAAAGGCACTGTTGAACGTCATATAAGTAAAGGGATAAGTAGTTATAATACACAGGGAAGTTTTATAAAACTGTGAATGTTATTGTAGTATATTGTGGAGTCTTACAACGAAGTTCAAGGAGAAGAAGTTAAATAAATAAAAGTAAAAGCTTACTACTCCCATCTTCGCCGTTATATGATTTCCGGATATTCTTAAAACCATGAACGAAAGCATCGTGAAGACTCCGGTCTATCTTTATTTAATAAAATGAATTACCTATTTGTTTATTTTGTTTACGTTTTCATCAGATACTTTTAGAACAGATCACAAGTAGGTACTTTGTTTTCCATAGTTCAAAGACATTTTCGAATGCTGTCCTCTGGTAACACGGCTCTAAGCCCGTCTGTCCCAATTCGTGTAATGTTCGCAATAATTATCTCATATTTCTGAGATTTCCTCTAGCAAATGGATAATTTATTTTCTTCAAGAAAATAAGCACTTTAGACGGGCAGATGTCATTATAATTTATTATTTATTCGTGTTTGTCTGGGGCTGTTGGAAACATATTTATCATTTGTAGGTTGTTCCATAAAGGTTCCAAAATCATAAGAATTTAAAACTACGAAAACACCCTTAGCCTTAGCCTATTATTTTTCCACTGCTGGGCATAGGCTTCTACTCATACAAATAAAGCATAAACATTGATCACACGTTCACTCAAAACGTAAATTTCATAAAATATTAACTTATATTTTGGTTTAAATTATTAAACCACCATCAATGCTATCAAAAAATAAATGCGCTGTCGATATCGAATTGTTATCTATATACATATAATAAAACAGTAAAAAAACTGTGTCTGTACATTGAATATATTAAAAAAAAAAATTGAGGGGGGTTTAGAAACAGTAATGGAGCACGAATCCAAAAAAAAAATTTTGTCTGTTTGTCTGTATGTCTGTTTGTCTGTTTGTTTGTACACGCTAATCTTCGGAACTACTGGACGGATAGGAATGTTTTTTTTTTTGTTGTATAGGTATAAGGTCTGGGCAACATATAGGCTATAATTTATCTTGGAAACTTGAACACCTGATGCAGAACCACAACAGACCAGCTAAACTATAAGAGATACAAAAATGATACTGTAGCAAAAATTGTTCCACGTGATTAGCATTTTCTGCTGAGAGAATAAATTTGAAGATCTGGAACACCTGATGTGGAACTCCAAGAGCCCAGCTACACTGTAACATATATAGGAATGACGTCTTAGCAAAAGTTGTTCAGCCTGATGAGCACTCTCTGTTGACGTATAAAAATTGAAGATCTGGAACACCTGTTGTGGAACTCCAAGAGCCTAGCTACACCATAACACATATAGGAATAACGTCTTAGTACAAGTTGTTCAATCTGATGAGCACTCTCTGTTGATTTATAAAAATCGAAGATCTGGAACACCTGTTGTGGAACTCCAAGAGCCTAGCTACAACATAACACATATAGGAGTGACGTCTAAGCAAAAGTTGTTCAATCTGATGGGCATTTCCTGTTGACTTATAAAAATCGAAGATCAGAAACATCTGATGTGGAAATCAAAGCTATCACTAATTTTACTGTGTAATTATAAAATAACATAAACTGGGAGTACCTGCACGCGGTGAAGGCGGTAACAGTTTAGGACTGATTTTTGATGACGATGGTATAACATTGAAAATTTGACTCTACTGGCCAAAACTCCTATTTATTTTTTTATTTTATCGTATGAATATAAAATAAAAAAATAGGGCTTATGTTGTTTTTCCTTTTCCATTTATCTTCGTGACACGGTAGCCTATCCGGTAACGCAGGGGAGCAGTCATTTTAATTTAGATTTTTATTGATCAGGTATCTTCACAATAAAACTATGACCATGCCTAGAAAGAGGTCAAATCTTTCCCAATGTTCCAAGAGAGCTAAAAGAATGAGGATCATAAGATCCCAAGAATCTACCGAAGAGTGTCAGGAGAGACTTGATGCTGTTCGAGAACATTAGGCTGCAACTCGCTCCGTGGAAACCTCTTCGGGTCGCGAAGCACGCCTGCGTTCTCAGCGTATTCATTAGGTCTCTAGATACCAGTGAAGAATATGATGCGCGACTGACCGCTGATCGTGAACGTCATGTATTGTCTCGGTTCTCTGCCTGTTCGCCGAAAATTGTTTGCCAAATTTTCACTTGCCAACCAACGTTTCGCAGAATTTTATTCCGCCGAATAATCATTTGCCAACTTATCATATAATTTTGTTTTATTTCCCAACCTCACAGTTACCAACTGTACGTTTGGTCTGCTTTTCATAATGACACTTTTTAAAATGCCAACTTTCATTTAGCAGAATTTTTTGCAATTAGTTATTGTAATTATTATTTTTTTTACTTTATCTTTAATATGCCCTAACCTAACTGTTTCCTTTTACAAAAGCGATTCGCTTCTGGCACATCGCCGGCCGCTGCCGCGGCACGCTCGCTTCGCTCGCTCGGCTCGTGCGTTGTTTGTCATACTCTAACCTAACCTAACTTAACTGTTTCCTTTTACAAAAGCGATTCGCTTCTGGCACATCGCCGGCCGCTGCCGCGGCACGCTCGCTTCGCTCGCTCGGCTCGTGCGTTGTTTGTCATACTCTAACCTAACCTAACCTAACAACCTTAGACTTCTATTGTAATAGTTGTGTGGCCTAGTGAAATGGTTGACAAATGATAAATGTCCCAAACGTTTTGTGTCATTATAATAATCGGCTTAACAATAATTCTACCAAATGAAACGTTGTCATACAAAAATTTGCTAATCGTTAGTTGTCAAAGTGAAACATCAGCGAAGCGTTGGTTGGCAAGTGAAAATTTGGCAAACAATTTTCTGCGAAAAGGCAGGACACCATTGTCTCGCGAGTCAGAGACGTTCACGGAAAGAGAATTACGCTTGAGTTCCAAGCGTATCTACGCATCGACTTCTAGGTCTCTAGAGACAAGTGGGGCACGTGATGTGCGACTGACCGCTGATCGTGAACGTTGTGTATTGTCTCGCGAGTCGGAGACGTTCACGGATAGAGAATTGTGCTTGAGTTCTAACCGTATTTACGCATTGACTTCTAGGTCTCTAGAGACAAGTGGGGAATATAATAATGCGGTTACCAAAATGAAAACGATGACAAATGGACTGTATGTTTTGGTGGTTGTTGGAATGAAATAAAACTAAAGCTCAGTGCGATAAAAGATTTAAATGGGAAAAATGATAAAAAATAACATAAATGGCGACCCCGTTGTTGCTGGCATAAGCAACAGGGTCCGCGTACGAAGTCGCGGGCAGAAGCTAGTTAAGAATATAATATTCATCATCTTCGATAACTTTGATTGACAGTCACAGAAAATCCTCTCTGATTGAATTTACAGGAAATATCTTCAAAACCGAGACCACAATCTGGCGTAGGTACAATTTTTAATTGACGCCCACTGTGACATGACTATTGAAGTAATAATCCGAAAATTCTTTTTAAGTAATACATTATTACTTATGTTATTAAAAAGTAATTTATAACCGACCTTTAGGACGAAAATAACACTGTATCTTTAATTAACCGAATAGCTTAACCATATAGATCATGATTTTCCTTCAAGAGGTTGTGAAAAAGAAGTACATAAACATACATAATTATAATATACAGTAAATCCTCCATCAGTATCTCAGTCTATCGTCAGGCTACTCAAAAGTAACATGTTAACGTATACTCAAATCACCAATGAGTAGCTAGCATGTCACGTCACTAGTATACGAGTAGGTATCTATGGCGGTCTGTTCACGACGCGATATACTAACGTGTCAGTCGTTGTAGGATCGATGAAGACCTTAGTTGACTACAATGAACGTAGGTTTGGAAATTTTAATTAAAACCTTCGTTGCAAACATCCGAGTCAGCGTGGAATTAATTACTTTAAAGACACAGTTGAAGACAAGGTGAAAGGCATTGTGTTAAATTCTGAAACTTGCAAAGACAAAATGAATACGAAATAAGAAAATACTTACATATTGTAAAAGAAAATATGAAACAAACATATGTCTAAATTACAATAGGTACCATTTTTTTGAACCAAATAGACTTTAAAGCGACTTTTTTATTAAGTCTCCAAAAGAAAATTCCATTGTTATTTGAAATTCGATGTCTTCGAGTACGACGGGGAAAAATAAATATTGTGACCAAGTGGGATACGCAAGGCATCGGCTTTCCGAAGGTTGTGTATTCATTATCCAGTTCAATTCTAAATGGAAATAGCTGGAATATTTAAATGGGTCTAGGAATGTGTTCACATACATTTTGTAGAGGAACATGGACCATATTGTATTGTTATTAACTTTGTGTCGCAAAACCGCACAGTAAAATGATGAATAGGGTCACTTTCTTTAATCTACTGAGTGACAATCAGAAAAACTAACAGGTGAATTGATATCTTCTTCCTTTCAATGATTCCTTCTTCATTTTCATTTTGCTTAGTTATTGCTCATATGATATTAGGAATTGTTTTGACCAAGGATTGAAACCACAGACAAAGATATTTTTCTGATTTAAACCGTTAGATTCGCCGACCGCGTCAAAAGACACATTTTTATTACGTGATTAATGAAAGGACATCATTCATTTCGTATATTCAAAAATTTAATTACCAACCAGTAAAATACACTGTTTTCCTATGGAAAATAACTTCTTGAATATTTTTTACTATCACAACGAAAGACTACAATGAAATTATTCCATAGGCTGGCTGCATTACAAATACAATTTAGGTATTATAATTTTATTTAAAATGTGTTTATTTAAAAACCCAAAATTTAATAGTTTCGACTACTTTGTAGTTTCGACTACTTATTTTTGGTATCTTTAAAATGTTATATTACTAAATGTTTTCTTACTTACTTTATTGAGACTGGCATATTTTGTATTTTTTTTTTTGTAACATATATTTTATTCATTGAACACCTGCGTGTTCCGAAATTTCATTGTCACTTGCAATCTCATTGAATTACCTCCACAAGCTCTGTTCGTCGCCAAATTTATACTTTTTGTCTGATTACATTTGTATTAGACTCGTTGAATTTGGAGACCATTTTCTTTACTGTACTCATTTATATTTTGTTTCTAATAAAAAGTATGTGTAACTTCTTATTTACAAAGATAATTATGCCAACCTTTGTGAAACCTATTTACGCTTGTCTATAAAATATTGTTTTAAGTAAAAGTAATTTTTTTATTTCTTTATTTATTTAAGTAACATGGGAGACTTACAGCTAAAACAAACAGATCAAGGACAGTATAATAGTGAGAAAGCCAATTACAGGTCTCCACTTATAGAATACAGAAAAAAAGTAAATTCAACGGACATTCACACCAAGTTACTATATACTACAGCATAATTACTATGTTGCTCACACTGCATAACAGCCAACCTATAACAAAAATAACTACAAGAAAAAGCTTCGACTTAAGCACTTCCTGGCTGACGACACACTAGTTTGGAATGGATGGTAATCCGAGCAAAAACACTTTTTACAATAATGACTCTCACCAACTCTCCATTTTAATTAATAATATTGGCGCAAATGACCACTACACAGCTTTAAGACCTTTCAAATTAAATTTATGCTTTAACCGAAACCAATTTTGAAATTCAATTTAAAGTCAACATGATCTTCCGGTGTCGCTGAACAAAGCTTCATTGCGCTGATCGATGGCCCGTTAACCCTTTCTATTCGTTTTACTGACATAGGTCCTTCTTTTCTACTCGTAAAGTTCAGAGAATAATTTCAATTTAAGAATAAATGTACGTGTGTATGTGTGTAAAAATATTTGCCAGCCAGTAAGGCAATAATAAACTCTTTTTACACGCCAAAGCCACCCGTTCCACTGCCGGCAATTAAAGAAAAGTGAGAAGAATAGGCGAGCAATGAGGAGCAAATATGCTACAGCGACGAGCAATGTACCAAACGAGTCTCTTTGTGAGTGTTCTGCATGCTAACCGAGTGACGTTGAACGAGTTCTCATTTTTAGCTGTTGTTGATGTGCCTGTTCGGGGTTGGGGTGAGATTGAGATAAACTGAGATTAAAGGTTATAAAGATGATATATTTCAGTAATAAAGGTTAACTAATCAAACTAATGAGGTGAATAGGATGAGATTGAGTCGCGCCCGATATGCTGTCCGAAAGCGTACTGACTATTTTACTTAGGTAATACATAAAATATTCAAGGCATAAAGCGCGGTGTCGCGATTACGCTGACATGTTCATTTGTTCGGTGATTGACCCGAACATGCTCCCGAGGGAGAAAGAGATGAGGTTAGTAAGTATGTAAGGTTAAATGGGTGGCGAAATTAATATTAACAAGGTGAAAACAATGTTCTTATAATATTAAAATATGTAGTAATGTAGGGTTAATTATGTTAAAAGATGAGATGAAGGTAACATTACAAATTAAACAGAATCGTTACAGTGTAAATCAGGAAGAGAAAACACACGAAATATTGGTGAAGAACCTCTATCTTCCTTTTTTTGTAAGCACTCACTAGATAGAGCTAGTCTCTTAGGATCACTTTTCACTGATTTACGACTAGATTGCCCATTTTCCCTAATTTCACTACACTCAATCACGACACTTTCTGGAACGGTGTGTGGCGACGCCGTTGCCGCAGAGGCTGTCGACCGATCTGCAGTAGAAGTGGAACGATTTCCTTTACGTTGCCTTTGCCACCAACGTTTAAAACAGTAAGCTGTCACCAATAGCAAGATTCCTAATATGGTGAGATATATAGCAGCATACTGATGGACGTCGTGGTAGGAGATATTGGTGCTCAAAGGTTCACTCTGCTTCATGATCTCAAGACTTCTCTTAATAGCTTCAAATTGCATGAGATTGTCTGAGTTATTGGGATTTAGCTCATAAGAGATTTCTGGCATGGTGATATTTATCATGTGATTGATTGGTGATATTTCTGGCGAGATAATCTTTGTTGTCGTGCTAATTTTACTAGACAATCTTTTGTTTGAGTACACCATAAAGTCTTCTGTTTTTACTAAACAGCCTTCCCCAACACGCAACAGACCAGCACCTGATAACCTAACTGCCTGAACTTGATTTTCACACAGCAGTTTGACGTTACATTCATTGCAGCATAAAAAATAATATTTGTTTTCTGATGTCAACTCCCTCCAGTCATTCTTGCACGAAGTAGTTCTAGTTTTACAAGTTCTTGTGCCTAGGATCGTCTCACAAAGGCTATGATCATCTTTCATGTGGTGAATAGGCCTTCTGATATGACACAGAATAGTCGCAGGGTTTTGTAAAACACATGACTGCAGATCCGTGTCTGTGACAGTCAAATACGAATCTTTTCTCATGTTGATGGCTGCCAATTCGGAGATAGTTTTGACCTTCATCATCATGTTATTTTTTGCAATACGTGGAACCGGGATAAGATTGAATACCTCGTAAAGATCCCTTTCAATCAGGGGTATTTTGATTTCTATAATTAGGTATTTGCCAGAGTACTTGGCTCTTGCATTTAGCAAGCTGTAAAGATCTTTAAGGTTAAAGTTGTCGACAGGAACTACCAAGTCTCCAGATATTTGTGCTGAAATTACGCTTAGCTCTGATCTGAGCTGCTTCGGTGAAATCAAATGAAAATCTAATTTTCCACTATAAATGTCAGTTACTGTATCTAAAATTGAGTCCTGGATTCGTCGAAGGGTATACAGCAAGTTGTTGGCAGTGAAAGCCGAGGTTAAGAAGTCTGTGATCATAGTTACATTTTGCACTTGCTGAGCGAGGTTTTTATATGAATCTTGGAGATAATTAAGCTTTTGATTTATTATTTTGTGATGTTTATTTATAGTATTCTCCATCCTTTTCATGATATTAAATTCAGCTTCTACGATCGACGTTTGGTTTTTCCAGAGGCTGTATAGATGGTTTTCATTATGCTTTAAAAGGTCAATATCCTTCACATATTTTTCTGCAAATCGTTGGTCCAACACTCCGAATAAACTATTTGCAACGTAGCCTACTCCGTCTAGCAAGCCGCGTCTTCGACGTTTCTTATTAGTCATAAATGAGTCATTCGTCATGAGAATATTGTCGTAATGTTTTATTTCTTCGAACTCGTGCTCGAGCTGTAACATGACGCCGTCGCAAGGTGTTTGTGTTCTAATCGTAGAGCATAAGGTTTCAAGATACTTGATATATTTTAATACAGCCGCCGTTCCCTCTTGATAAGGTCTTGTGTCATAATAGACTATTAAATGCCAATCATCTCTAATTAGATGCATATTAGATATTTTGTCAAAGTAGACAGTA
Organism: Hyppa rectilinea; assembly: GCA_951799385.1. Taxonomy (NCBI): domain Eukaryota; kingdom Metazoa; phylum Arthropoda; class Insecta; order Lepidoptera; family Noctuidae; genus Hyppa; species Hyppa rectilinea. The sequence goes on from OX637304.1 coordinate 883,023, forward strand.
TTGTTTGTCAGCATGGTGAAGTTGTAGGATGCTTGAGCGGTGTTTATTAGTGACAGTAAAAATAATGTCAAAGATAAAACCATAGCTGAGAATGATATAGGAGGTTTTTTCCTCGTAGTTGGTGATTTATTTTCAACTTTTGGGGCATTTGGATCCTGATCATTTTTATTTGTTGGCAGTAAGGAAAGTTTTACAACTGGGCGTTTTAAGAGCCCGTTCTTGGTTTTAAGTGTGACGACCCTTACGTGCCCGTCGCTTCCAGGATGCAGCGTTACTACGCGACCTAGACTCCATTTTCCTGGTGGAAGGTTGTCGTCCTTTATAACAACGATGTCGTTAAGATTGAGATCTTTTTGACGCTGCCGCCATTTGGCTCTCATAGAAAGCTGCGAGAGATAGTCAGTCTTCCACTTAGCCCATATATCTTGGTAGATTTTTTGCGTCAGGTGCCATCGTGTTCTAAGATCATGCTCTGTTTCGAAAATCGTTAAGTTGGGGCCACTCGCTAAAAAGTGAGCCGGGGTCAAAAAGTCCAGATCTTCAGGGTCTTCTGTCAGAGGGCACAGTGGTCTGGAGTTCAAACATGCCTCGAGTTGGGATATTAGGGTAGTATATTCCTCGTAGGTTAATTTTTGCTCTCCCACGACACGCTTGAGATGATGTTTTAGGCTCTTCACTGCAGCTTCCCAGAGTCCGCCAGCAGATGGCCATGATGGGGCGTTAAAGTGCCACTCAATATTCATTTCTGAGATGGTCGAGGTTATTTCTTGTTCAGACAAGATGTTGGAGATTTCGGCAAACTCTTGTTTTAAGATATTGTTGGCTCCTATGAAGTTAGTTCCCTGATCACTATAGATGTGCCCAGGAACTCCTCTTCTAGCCGACATTCGTCTTAGCGCGGCAATAAAGGCTGACGCTGTGAGATCTGAGACGATTTCTAAATGTATGGCTTTAGTTACCATACAAACAAAAACTGCGACATACCCTTTGCAGGTTTTAATGCCACGACCTTTGTTCGCCTTAATAAGGATGTGCCCTGTATAATCTATTCCAGTGTGGTAAAAAGGTCGGTTAGGAATCAATCGTGCTGGAGGTAAGTCACCCATGATTTGATGTTGTGGTATGGGATTATTGGTGCTCAAAGGTTCACTCTGCTTCATGATCTCAAGACTTCTCTTAATAGCTTCAAATTGCATGAGATTGTCTGAGTTATTGGGATTTAGCTCATAAGAGATTTCTGGCATGGTGATATTTATCATGTGATTGATTGGTGATATTTCTGGCGAGATAATCTTTGTTGTCGTGTCTCATTTTTTCTGAGTTCTTGACTAGTAATACTTGTATCAATCAGCATCTTATGAGATTCTTTAGGGTTATATTGTGATAACCAGTCGGGCCCTTGCCACCACAGCGAGTGATTGGCTAATTGAGCAGCAGGTAAACTGCGGCTTGCGCAATCTGCGGGGTTTTCCTTGGATTTTATGTATCTCCAGTTTTCTTTAGGTATTATTTCTGTAATGCTCCTGACTCGATTGGCAACAAAGGGTTTCCATTTCTCCGGTTCGCCACTTAACCAACCTAGTGCTGCCGTTGAATCAATCCAACCATAAACATGCACCTTGTAGCTCTTTAGTGATAAGATGATTTTTCGCATAAGCTTTGACAACAAGAGAGCGCCGCAAAGTTCCAAGCGCGGGATGGATTGTGGTTTTTTCAGCGGTATTACTTTTGACTTCCCTGCAATAAGGGTTACGTGGGTTTCATTTTCCCTTTGTATTTTGCAATACACGACGCAAGCGTACTGACTATTTTACTTAGGTAATACATAAAATATTCAAGGCATAAAGCGCGGTGTCGCGATTACGCTGACATGTTCATTTGTTCGGTGATTGACCCGAACAGTGCCAAACTAGTACTATAATAATTTATTTTTTATTTTATTCAGAGATATGCAATTAAATGTTATACATACTATCTTACTAGTGAAACAAATACTCATTATACTACTAGCAACATTACCCACGTATTACTAATCGGCTGAATGTTAATGTTACGTGAGATACAAATAATAAAAAAGAAAACAGAATACCTGAGTGCATGGAGTGAGAGATTAAATGATTGATTGATTGAATTAATGCTTTCTAATAACGAATTTAAGAGATAGAAAACAGACAAATTAAAATAAAATACACCACTCCTACTAATATTATAAACGCGAAAGTTTGTGAGGATGGATGGATGGATGTTTGTTCCTTTTTGAGGCAATAACGGCTGAACAGATTTCGATGAAACTTCCCAATAATACCTATAGCAATTTAATTTTCAAATGTACGAAAATGATGTCCTTTCATTATTCACGTAATAATAATAATAATATCCTTGGACATTTCACACAACGCCGTATCGTCCCAAGCTAAGCAACTTAATGCTTGTGTTATGGTAACGAGATGGCTGATAAACTACTTATATACATTTTTTTTTTTTGTAAATACATACATATTATAGATAGAAAAACACCCAGACCCGTAAACCCGCTGCGCCAACCGTGTCGTCATATAAATATGCGTCTTATGCCGCGGTCGGCGAATCTAAAGGTATAATCTTAAAGTGAAACTTTTATTACATCGTCTCAAACTTTTTCGTCTGTGTGTTGCATGTCGCGTGACGGTCGGCCGCGGAGTAGGGATAAAGTGAAAGGCGCTCCACTACGGCCAAGGCCAATATGGCGGCGCCTATAGCGTCAAATGTCTTTAATGTGAAAAAAAGTTTCACTTTTACCGTGGTTTCATAGAACCACACAATCCTTTTCTTCTGTTGAGCGAGAAAATCGTTGATAACTAGTCTCGTGGGCGGTTGGACAGGTGGCTGGTGAGGCGAGAAACAAGTCGATAATGCAAAATACATCATCATCCATGGTCCGTTTTTACTTACTGCTGGCCATAGTCGTCTTCCCGACTACGCGAAAGCAAGTAAAAATCCCGACAGCAACAAAAAATCAAAACAAGCTCATTTTTGAAGCAGGCTAATGCTGATGTAGTTGGCAGCAATGGTCTACTTATTAGTTTTATTTTTTATTTGAGTCAGTTTTCAAGCTACGGGCCCGTTTGCCCGTTTAAATCATAAACCAACCAATCAAACGACAGGCTGACAATTAAATAAAGTTCCAATCTATTCCACAATGAGTTCTAATTGCTCAAGCGTCAATACATATACAAAATCAAACTGGTTGCTAAGTAAATTAGGTAATAATTTATTATTTATAAAATACTATTTTAACATGTTGAAATAACTTCTCACACATTGATTGATTTATTATATATTAACTTTTAGAATGTTTGTAAATATGTGAGCACCATGTACTTTTGACATACTTAAGTTACCTACCATTACTATATGTGTTTTTCTTCTCACCTTTTGTGGTGTAGTGTTTTTATTCTGGGTGCATCGTCTTCACATATAATGTTATAATTCATGTATACAAAACATTGTAAAACATTTTAAAAGAGTAACGGTGGAGTTTCTTGCCCATTCTTCTCCACACGAAACTACCTTTTGGAAGGGGCGACTAGAATCAATTCTATTTCTTGTTCATTTGTGCCTATTTGAAATAAATGATTTGACTTTGACTTTGAATACGTTTACCTACATATTCTTGGATTAAGGATGTGTGCTGATCGTCTAGACAGTTGTACACATCAAACGAGGGGAAGGTGTGGTCGGTCATTCGTGTCAGTTGATTTGCGATGAACCCTGACCCAGTCTCGTTAAGACGTTGTTGTTTGTGCCTTCATTAGAATGGAAATTGATTTGTTGATGCCGCGTTAAACTTGAAGACAATGGTTGCACTAAACTTGTGTCTTTAATACAGACACATAATTAGTTATCATAATTTTAATCAATAATAAAATAAAATACAACCAGTGACATGTTGGAAGGTAAATGAATGAGAATGAGTTAATGAATGGTTTTCAAACTACACGCAATTAACAGCTGTTTCCAGTATCAAAATCAGTTGTTTTTCAATATTTAGGATGTGGCGGTATCTACATCGCCACATGCGCCAAAATCCTGGACGTTTAGCATTCGCCCACTCTATAATGTAATGTCGCGGCGGCGTGGGCGGGCGTTGAACGGTTCGCGTATTGCATTATTATACTCGCGATGGCTTCGAAATTAAATGTCCGATTCGAATGAATTACAAAGTATTTTGCTGCTAAATTATAGAACACAAAAGCTTCTATAGTGACTTAACTATGACAGTTAAATATAATCCTAAAGTACTTTAATCGTGTACTACATCATTTTTGTGTATCATAAATAGATTTCACAACACACGCTAAATAATGAATTTTATAGGCAACATTTTTCTTTATGCAATTTTCTTTAGCATTTCTAAGTTTTTGAAAATAAATTATAATCTATGCTTCTTCCAGAATTTAGCTTTCTATTGGTGAAAAATGGTTAAAATCAGTAATCCCAGCACCTTCGGAGCCTATTCGGTACAAACAAACAAAAAATATTTCCTCTTTATAATATTAGTATAGATACATCGTCCCGACATAAATCGTCGATCCTACCGTTCCTATGGAGGATGAGTGAACTTTACACTCTGTAACTCATACATCTAGCCCTAAATATTTACTCACAACACTAAATAATTCTGCAAAAATAATATATTATTGGTTCAGGTTGCTCGACTAAGTTATAGAACGAAGTACCTACGCAATTTTCAAAGTTATCAAGTTTAAAAAATCTAGTTTTCTTTTTATATAATCGCTAGCTGTAAAGATTAGGCGCAAAAACAAGAAAATTGATAACGTAGGCACTCCCAGACACGCTTCCTTTCATAATTTTGAAGGTTTTCCAGAATAAAATCTCGGTCAGTTTCTATAGTTTTATCAGCAAAATATTCACTTGAAATTTTACTGACTCAGGAGCATATCAGATCAGGCCTGTTCCAACACTTTCAATAAAGTTCATGTGACATAAATAATGATAATATCATAAAAATGTTCAGTGAATCGTGGTTTTGGTGAAACAAGTCCTAGGTGTTATTAATAACATTTCCAGCTAAAATCTCTTTTTATAAAAACCAAGCTTCCACAAAACAAACGCTGAAAGCAATTAGTATAACAAACAGGTTACCGTGAAGTTGGTCTGTTGACACACGCCGCGCCCGCAGAGCAGCTTACGAGCCGAGCGCTGGAAGTTCCTCGTCATCAGACAGTACACTATGGGGTTAATAGCTGAGTTCGCGTGTCCTGGTGACAAAAATAAAGTCGGTTAAAAGTAGTACACGTGACTAGCGGTTGCCCGCGAGAAGAAAATTACTCCACGGGATCATACAGCTGGAATAAAAAGTAAAACAACTGAAATAATATTCATGTTTGATTTTGGGCTATGAAATATAACGCAACGTTAAGCATCAAAAATTAACAGACAGACATACTAAGTTACTACACTTTATTATAGATTTGGGAAGTCTTTTCTAGAGGTGATTACATCCATAATGTCAATACTGCACATTGAGATAGCACTCGATTATTCAGTACGCTTTAATTGAAAATGCTTATGCATGTAATAATTTGTAATAATTTTAATTTTAATATCATGTGCAGACAGCATGATTTTGACCCTTTCATTACAAGTGTGTCTTCGGCAAGAAAGTGCATGAGTCTTAGCTTTTTTAAGTAGGTTTTGTAAAGTCAGGTTTTTTATTCTTGTGTTGTGTTTAAAATGTAAATTAAGTTTAGCTCGATTATTATCCTGTGTCTTCTTGGTAGCTGTATTGTATTGTGTTGTTCACACTCACTTTTTCAAACTGATTTTTAGAAGTGAAGACTTTTAATTGGCTGTCAGTCTCACATATTGTTTTTATTCTGTTTACATTAGCTGTAAGTCTTCCATGATTAATAAATAAATCCTACTAATATTATAAATGTGAATTATAAATGTGAAAGTTTGTGAGGATGGATGTATGGATGTTTGTTCCTTTTTTGAGCAAAAACGGCTGAACAGATTTCGTTGAAACTTCCCAATAATATAGCTTATACATCAGAATAACACATAGGCTATAATTTATACAGTCTTTGCGTGATTTGGCCATAATATAATGATAAGTTTCGAGCAAGTCGGCAAAATGTCGGCCCTCTGTGAGCTATCATGGCGTGCGCTGCCTAAACCGTTAGAGTTACACGAAGGCAACGTATTGTGGGTCTGTTGATCTTAAAAAGTTCTATGTTAAAGTCCGTAACAGCATATGTCTACCTATTATGTGCAAGCCATTATATACGAAATAGTGAGCCAAAAATACATTTCAATTTGATACTTTTTTTACAATGCACATTTTAGAGTACTCAGTTAATTCTTATCGAATTAAATACGTTTATCACTTTTGGTATATAATGAAGATAAACTTTGTCTTTTACACTAAGCAATTTGGACAAATAGTTTAAAAGTTATCACGATAAGATTGATATGAGTGGGGCGCCATTAAATGCACACTATTAGTCGGCGGTGCGCAGAGCACAGCGAGGACTCCAGAGGGTCCAGGCAATGACGCGCCATCGCCGAGTCCACGGCGGCGTAAAGGAGAGCTGTCAAATGATTTGATCAGAGCTTTTTTTTTTGATGGTGTGAAATCATCAAATGTCCTGACCTCTCGCTCTGGGTAGAGCGGAAAGGAGCGTCAGTCTCTTACTGACTATAACCCATCCGTGTTCCTTCCTTAGCCCGTTATATTCCGGGGTAGCGGTAACCCTTTCAGACAATTCCGCTGACCTGGTAGGCTTTGACCCTAACGGACCCCTTTCTTAATACTGACATCTCTTTAAGGCGCGCGCGGAACAAGAACGCGCCTTCCGGCATGGGTCTGGTCCTGATCGGACGGCGGTGAAGCGTCTCTCGCGGCGGCCGGGACGTGAGGCTCTGTGCTTCAATCATCCCGCCACCTCCTTCACTAGCATAACTGCTTCGTAGAAGACAGTGACTGCTTCCCACTCCCTCTCGCTCCGTATCATAGATTGAACCAGGGCCAGACGCGAGAGGTCACCGCCGCTGCCGATCGCCGCTACGAGAACATTGCGGTGCTCCACCTAAACAGGGCAGACCTCCACCGTATGCTTCACTATGTCCTCCGGGCGATCCTTGCAATGGTGGCACCCGAGCGTTTCTTCTTGCCTGAGAATGTGCAAGAACCTCCCGAAACATCCGGTGAGGACACCCGATGCGCCTCTTTAGCCACTCCTCAAGAGAGCTAAGCTACCATACCACCTTATTAGACGCTCACGTGTGCGAAACTGTGCCACGTCTGCAACCCGAGCAGAAAGAGATTTATCACAAAATATTACAACGAGTTGAGAATGGTGAATGCGGGAAGAAAGCCCTGCGTGCAGCATCAGTAAAATGGACGTGGTATCCTGTTCCAACAGTGCAAGCTGATCGTGTGGGACGAGTGCACTACCTATGTGATGTGACACAAACGCGCAATCGAAGCTCTTGATCGCTGTCTACAAGACAGCAATCAAACGGTGTGGTGGTTTTACTGGCTGCCTATGTTAGCATCTTTCACCTTTCCGGCCAGCCCGGAGTGATCTAAGTGATTGTTGATTGTACAGCGTGGCCTGGTGCTCATTTCAGCATCCGGCGGCGCACACTTTACTCTTATACCCTATAATTCGGTCACTAAATTATCAATTTTGTAAAATATATTCTAAATTGTGTTTATCAAAACTTTAGTATCGACAAGTCCTTAAATTAACATTATAAAATGAATCTCAATCATCAAATCATTTAACATAGTTTACAGAAGTATAATATTGTAGTTAGTAGAACCGTCAAAACATATCGATCATTACTAACGTACTTTATTCTAATCCTTTCAGTTTTTATTGTTTATTGCTACCAAACGACATGTGAAACCGCTATATCAAGTAATTATCATTATAATTATAAGCCACTGTTATCCCCCTGCAGGGCAAAGGCCTCACTTTCCACTTCTACAGCGATTGTAGGCCAATCCTTTAAGGAGTCCAGCTCATTTTGCCATCTCTTTCTGGGCCTGCCGCGCAAGTAATCCTCTTCAATAATAATAGTATACGTACTAATCCTTACCTGACATTATAAAAACCGAAAGTAACTTCAACTGTCTATCCGTTTGTCTATCTGTGTGAATGTATGTTTTCGGTCGTCGGTTAATCTGCTGAGCCGTTTATGATGTGGACACTGAATGAATGGATGAAGTCTGTGGTAGAATATAAACAACTTTTTCCAAAACACCGTGCGGGCGAAGCCGCGGGCGGAAGCTAGTAAATAAATAAATGTCTGTTATTACCGACTAAGCCGTTGGCAGCGATATTTTATACAGGTTATTCTGTTTCTCGTTGCTTTAAAATGTATTTAAATTTGTCGGACTTCTTACTAATATTATAAGTGTGAAAGTCTGTCTCTCTGTCGCGCTTTCACTCCGCCTACTAAAACTACTGAACCAATTTCGATAAATTGGATAAACCAAAAATTTGACACAGAGATGCAATGCATCTCGAGGAAGGACATAGGCTACTTTTGATCTCAAAAATATCCCTAGAGGAGGATATAGGAGATGAATATTGCGATATAACCAAACTCCATGCGGATGAAGTCACGGGAAAAAGCTAGTTATTAATAATGCCACTACTTCGACCTTATAATGTAATTCATAATATTTTATAGTACAATGTTCAGTATAAACAAACTGATTACAATCCAGCTCAATACCACGTCAACAGATAACAGGATCTAGATGAACATTCTGCTTCAATAGCTTGCATGGTCAGGTCCCTCAACCGAATTACACAATAGGCGGGGCATACGTGACAAGAATGTTATCAATCAGATTGAATAACCACAGTTTAATATTAATTTAATATTCATACAGATTCCACGTTCGCTTCCCATCAGATTTTCAGTGTACGCTGTTGTTAGCATAGTGAGTCTGTGTACTTACGTATACTGCTAGATAAACCTGCTAGAATTACTGGGTTGCGGATTTCAGATAGGCAGTCGCTCCATCTAAATACTGGTATTTAGCAGCTTCCGCTTAGACTGGAAGCTGACTCCAACATAGTTAGTAGTAGCAAAAGGCTAGGCAGATGAGGACTTACTAATAACGTAGTTTTAATTACTTTCAAAGCAATTAACTCTAGCTGTCGAGTTATTTACTACATAGTTCAGATCAGATCTGTTACTACAACATAGTTTTGAACGTTGTGCCTTTTGTGTTTGTAAATAATTTGTTGATCTAGAATCTAGGATAATCCAGGCATTCAAGAAGAGGTTCGCAACAGGTAGGTATTAATGTTGTTGAGATAATTTCATTGAGTCACCCAACCATGTTACCCCGATTTCATATTTTAGTAACTTGATGTCTATGACTTCGATTTTTGCAACTTTTGCAGAAACCAGCTAACTAAGCAATTTCTATCTTATTTATTTTCATTTAAAGATCTTTATCAGAACATGAAAAGTAATGAGCAAAAAACGGCCGCTATTCAAGAAGCTTTTACCAAAAAAGAGACGAATTGGTTGGCTAAACCGGAAAAACATGATTTGAAATAACATACAACATTATTAACTTATTTATTATACAAAATATGCAGCGTACCTTTTTGTTGTTCCGCAACAAAGAAAACAAACGAAAGATAAATAAGGCCTCATCACGCAATTAGGTACCCTCATTTTGTTTTCACCTCGTCAAAAAACATATAATGGTAACCTAAACAATTTAACATTAAGAATTGGTATCAACGTAAAATTTTCGATGAATTCGTTAGGTACTTAGATTCAAAAAAATATAGTAGTTTTTCATGGAATGCATTAACGCGTCTGTTTGACATTAATTAAATCGGAAAACTGCGAGGCCCGACACCCGACGTTCGCCCGGGCGTAAAAATATCGCAGCGATTTTTTACGCACAATGGATTTTCAACGCTCTGCTTGACGCCGAGAGTTGAAAATTAAACAGTGTGTTTTATAGACGTGCTGGGATACACTCTGTTGTTGTTAGATTGTGTTCTCGAAGCTCGGCTCTACACAGAGAGTTGAAAATACAGTGCGCGATAAAATCCCACCGCGTTTTTTTTACGTCCGTGCGAACGGCGCGGCCTAGGGTATTTTTTATTCCTCTTCTTGTCTAGACTCATAGGTTCGATTCCGGGAAGAAGACCCATTAGCGGTACGTGAAAACACACATTTATTGAAAAACGAATTTGCGTTCAAGTAAAATATAACACATTATAACGCCTGGCCATACGTTCGATACTAAAAAGGGCTTTGGGGAATTAAATTGTATAATTCCAACACACAAATGGCGAAACGTATCCGCTTTTAATTATCTTTTTTAACCTACGTCATTAATCTCAAAAATATTTTTTACCTGTAGCCATTTCTACTGATGGTCATTTGATGCGAAGGAATGTGGAACATGTTTGGATGGCTATAAAACTGGGGGAAGACCCAGAAGATCAAAGGAACCATTGATGGATTATGTAAAAGATGATATTGCCAGAATGGGAATGAATTCAACACTGTGATGACGGCTGTTATGGAGACGAGACATGTATAATATTATTTTTGCATGTCCAAGATATCTTACTGCAATAACATTTTGACGAAAACGGACCTCTAATTATTATGCGTCTGAAATCGCCAATCAACCTTTAGCTTGCGTGGTGATCAATGCTCATGCACGCACTTTGTATCAGAAGACGCCTTACTTCTGCAGTAGGACAATGATAGGCTGCTATTATGACTTATGAGATGGAGGATGATTACACTTAGTGGCGTGCACGCTCTACATGCATATAATACACTCACCTATAAACAGCGCATATGGAAGAATCATGCTGAGATCCTTGGCGTTGACTAAGTTGATGTCGAGTAGGAGCTGCATGATGTTGTAGGGCATCCAGCACATTGCGAAAAGTACTGCTAAGAGCAGCAGGATCCACGCCACTCGCTTCCTTTCCTTCATCAGTCTAAGACCCTGGAAGTATTGGTCCTTTTAGCACAAATGTTTGATAAGTCATTGTTAAATGTATTTTATTTTTGTATTGCTTAAAATGAACACTTTCATAGTGTTCATTTTAAGTTAATTTACAATTTTTTTCTTAGCCAGCTCTTCTGAGAAGGAACACCAAAAGAAACCCAGAGATCAAAATTATATGATCATAAAGTCCATACAATTGCATTGTAATAGTGATTGATTGGTCATAAGAAGAAGATTATTAGATTAATGTTGTGAGGTGATGTTCACTAGTTCAGTTGGGTTATCATTGAAAGGCCCGCCCGTCATGGTTGCAGGCAAGTGGGTAATAATTATGCAATTTCTTCTTTTTAGCCAAAGGACTTATTGTATTTAAGAATCAGAGAGATTTTGAGTTTGAGTATGGCAAAATGAATGCTAGTTAAATTATTGCTCGTATACAGCACATATTTTACAATAAACAATCTCTTAATACGAATTAAATTAATTTATTGCAGGTGACAATAATCACCTAATTACCATTCGTTGTCAATTAATGTCAGAGAAATAATGTTCTTGTTATATCCACACACGAGTCAGTTTAGAATCAACTTAAGAGAAAAATAAAGAGTGACAAGATAACTAAAACGTGCCATTTTTTCTTATTTTGTGATACTTCAACCTAAATACATGATAAAGATACAGACGAAATGTAAAACCCTCTATTAAATATATTTTTGTTAGGTATTTCAAGCCTAGATTCACGTTTGATTTACGCGAAAAGTAAAAAATATCAACGACATTATCTTCCTTTGAAGTAGGCACTCGAAATATTTCAATAACAAATAAAAACACAACAAAATGAAATAAATTGTTCTGAGAAATATATTTTTGTGTGTTCAATGGAGCCTTGCTATCCAGCCAATTTGGTCTCATTAGCTACCGAGGCAAAAGATAATGGGTATGTTTTATTCATTGAGTGTTTATTATTTTATCAATAATGAGCGAACCGTCCCGGCTTCGCATGGGCGCAATGTAGATACTTTCACGCGGGCAAAACCACGGGTAAAAGCTAGTTAAATTGTACGTATATGACGAAGGGATTCGTTATCAGTGGGTGGCGTCATGGGAAATAATACTCACAAAAACTTCGTTAACACTTTTAATTACTTGCTAACTCGCACTGAATACAAAATAATCAAGGATGGCGCGATTAAGAACTAAGGAACGCGGGAAGTTTAGCGCGGAGTAACGAACGTCCACTCAGACTGACGGACCGATCCAAAGTCTTTTCTCAACTGTCACCGCACACTTGTGCCTCCCCACCTCAGACTAGCTCCCCACTTACAGGTTAGTCAACCTACCTGTCAACGTCAGTTCCTGTCAATGTCAAATAACCGATTATACTTCCAGATCGACATTTGACTCGATTATTCGCTCGGTGTTGCCATTACTCCGCGCTAACCACCCCCAAGTTATTACTTGACGTTCCGAAACGTAAGCTGTCAAATCTAACTACATAGTTTCTCTAGTGAGAGATAGATGGCGTTGGTCCAGATTGATTGATATGCGGCAACGCTTCGACATATACAACCTTCCTCTTGACTCACTCTCTCTATTGATGAGAACCGCATTAAAATCAGTTAGCATAATTTAGCCTATAATGTTCAGTGACACAGGCCTCCTCTCTTCGAAAGAGAGTGGGCTGTTGTCCACCACGCGGGCCCAGTGCGGGTGGATGTCATACGTCTTCGAATTTTTGGTTCTAGGACATGTCGGTTTCGTCAAGATATTTTCAAAAAATCTGCTCAAAATCAGTTGCGTAGTTTAAAAACTTCGTACAAACAGCGGCTGCGACTTTGTTTTATACTATGTTAAGATGAACTGCCAGCGTAATGTACATATTTTCTCTTCCTTTGGGCTTTACGAAGACTTTCTTTGTATATGACTGAAGTTGATTTTTTGCTTCCAAAGCATCGTAGGTGTTATGGCAAGGGCAACTAAACTAATAATAAGCATGCTCCATTACTGTGTCATGTTTTGTTACGTTTAGCTTTGATGTTATTGCCTCGTATTTCTAAGTCTAAATACGAAAAGATTTTTTGCCTATATAACTTAAATAAAAAATTCTAAACCGAGCGAGTGCTAGCAAAATATTTTCTTTAAGTAAGTATACAATGTATCAAAGGCAAACTACAGGCTAGAAGTTCGTGAAAAATATTTAACGAAAACGTGATTCCTTTTCAGTTGACATATATCCAAATTTATGAATAATAAAGGCATAAAAATCGACATGTAACCTAAAATTTAAGATTTATTAGCTTTATGAAAAACACAGTAACCATTGTGACAAGAAAAAAACCATTGTGACCTTTTCAATTTCTACGAAATAGATAATACTAACTATGATGTGCGTACATAATGAGGTATATTATATTTTAACGAGTACTGGCTGAAAAAGTTACCTTTTTAGGTTTTCATGTCGTGAACAATTTTTTACACGTCACATCATTCTTTGATATTATTATCACACTCAACATAATATTGATCGGTAAAAAAACATGTTCGCTTTGATTTTAGAAAAATATTTTAATGATAACAAATCAACCATAATATCAAATTATTACAATATGGGCAAATATTGAAGTAAATTAGTATGTCGTTTTATTATGTTGTATTTAGTCTCACTAAATCGGTTATATAAATCTCGCGAACTTTAAAAAAAAATATTGATCTTTATCCGTGTCTTTTGCAAAGTAGTATAACCCTTGTTAGAGTTCATTACACTTTGTGTAACGAAAACTCTGGGTTACATGAAACCTTGGCATCATGTTACGCATAATGAGGAGAGGAAACGAAGAAGGGTTGGCAGTGAGTCGTTATAGAGGTAAAAGAAAAATAACCTGTTAGACTACAAAAACATGACCGAACTACATGGAAAAGAATTATATTCTTTGTAGTAAGTATGTTAAAGTTAGAATCAAGTAAGAAATAAAACAATGTCTTGAACATATTGTAATTTCTCTAAGTAGGTAGGTCATATTCAGAGAAAGTAGTACCTACTACCTTTATAAAAATTCCATATTTGACAAGGTTTTTTGTTTCTAAGGTGACATTTAGAATGAGATTCAAATCTTTTTATTACTAATTTTATAAAGGCGAAAGTTTGTGAGTGAGTGTGTTTGTTACTTCTTCACGCTGAAACAGCAGAATGGATCTGGATGAAATTTGGCACACATATAGTTTATAGCCTGGATTAACACATAAGATACTTTTTATTCCGGAAATCCCGGGGGATAAATTCCGACATCAACGCGAGCGAAGCTGCTGGCAGAAGCTGGCTAGTTATATAATGAAAGACTAACTGCGTAATCTTTTCATCAATTATTGAAGCTAAGGGCTTTTTTATTTTAGTCAATATTTTTTGTATAGGTACCTTTTCCAGTTTATAGATATGGACTTTTTTTTTTTAAGGCTGGGAAATCATCCAATGACTGCTCCCGCTCTGGGTGGAGCGGAAGGGAGTGTCAGACTCTTACTGACTAAAACCCATCCATGTTCCTTCCGTAGCCCTTTATGTTCCGGGGTAGCGGTAACCCTTTCGGACAATCCCGCTTACCCGGTAGGCTTCGGCCCTGAGGGGCCCCTTCATATATGCTGACATCTCTTTGAGGCACGCGTGGAACATATACGCGCCGTCCGGCACGGGCCTGGTGCTGATCGGACGGTGAGTCACCCATTACTCACCGTCCGCTGGCCCGATAGATATGGACTAAACGGAATACCTATTGGAAATACTATTTTCAGAGAAACGCTATTTATATTTTATCAAAAACAGTTGTTGAGACTCAAAACGTGACGTGACGTGATGTGTACTGTAGAACTCATTTCGACTCTCCATATACAAACAACATACAGTAACTGTATAGGATCACAAAGCAGACAAATATTTGCAACACACATAAAATCTTCAAACGATATTTTCTCATAAAAATCAACGTTAAACGCCATCTGTCGACACTTTGATAAACAAGTCATCTAAACATCTCATTAAAAGTACCAACTCCAGAAGGCGATTATAAAATGACCTTGGGCACATTCAACTGAAAATTGTTTTACAGAATGATGTTATATTCTTATATTATATCACGATTGTAATCCTCAAAGGGTTAGGCAGACCTATAATAACACTACTATTTTGCCAGCTCAGTTTAAGTCATAATATTATGTAGCTTATTGCTATGAACGGGGTACAAATCTAGACTATAGGTAAAATGACGGTAAAATTCAATTAAAAATTTCCTGACCTGGGAATCGAATACCCGATCTTAATATTAGTAGAAGCGCTTGACGTCACTAGACCAACAAGGCACTAAAACTGAAAAGCGTGTCCACCACGGTACTTGGCATAAACACTTAGATATTAAGTGTATGTAGTGTGATTTTACAGCAGATTTTAATTGCGTAGATACAAAATGCACGGGTAAGCCGTAACATAATAAAAATAGAAACATAATAAACCAATCAATTACAATTATAATGTGTCCTATGCTAATATGAGAAGAAATTCTTTATTAAAAAAAAAAAAACACGAAAAAAGAACTTAATAATGTACGAAAATTTTGTGAAAAAAGAAAGAAAGAAAGTGTGGTTTTATTGGAACTGGTTCATTGCATACGTAAACGTTAATACCGTAGGAAAATGGTGAAGCGAAATAATTCACGAATGAATAGCAAAATCGTTTTTTATGGTTTCAGGTCACGCTTAACGTGTGACACGTGATGGGCGGTTTTCAAAAAAAATGTTCGTTGCGTAATGGAATTCCATCCAGAAAGAAAAGAACAATATTGAAATTAAACAAGTTATCGGCTAACGAGTTATATCATGTTTAAAAAAATAATAAAATTTAATATGATATGTTTCTAATTTAACGAGAAATACATATTTTAAGGAAGGATGGTCACTAAAAAGTTCCGTTACGTCACAAAGTTTAGATTGGTATTAAAACTCAGTGGTAAATCAAATAAAATTACTTTTTATTATAATATATTTTAACAAGAACAGTCTTCAAAATCACAAACTTATAATCAGTCATTTAGATAAAATCAACATTTTTTCTACGAAAACTATTCCTTTACGTTACTTTATGGCACGTTTCATTGCACAGTCAAGCCTCTACTTTGGCACTTTTCTATAAATTATGATATAAAAAATTATGTTTCATAAAGCTTTTAAATAATATTATTATAAACAATTTAAATCACAGTAGTAATCATATGAGAATATTTTTAAATTAAATCTAAATATCACCATGAAAGTAGGACAAGTGACGTTAATAGAACAAATCGTCACGTTTAGGAATTATAAGGCACAGTTTACATTACTTAGAATTAATCAATTTTAAAACGTACATCGACAATCAAGTAAAGTCATTTAAACACTCTAAAATAACATTTTGAAGAATTTTTAAGTAACGTACGTACGTATTCTTAATAATTTATCGTAATACGTTTATCTTCTTAAAATGCTTCTTCAGTCTTTTAAGTTCCTTTTTTTTATGATGTTCGTGCTTTACTGGATCCTGTTTTATTTTTTCCCTGTATCTTTTAGACCGCTCCGCTGCCGTCAACACCATAATCTGGTAAAAAAAAATAGTCTAAAGCTGCATAATACGTTTTTACTGTCGAAAATAGTCATTAAATACAAAAATCTGTAACTATTCGATCGATCAAATTATTTAAATTAAACCTTAATGCTTTACTATTACTTTTCACTAAAAGTAATCAATCAATCTCTCAACAATTTAAAAACGTTTTTTTATGTTAAACTGTTCTGATTGTAAAAAGTATATCGACATGTGTAAACCATGCTTTAAAATTCCACTACGTCACATTTGGCGTTCCGCTAGTACAACACGTAGCGTAATGGACGTGACGTATGATGGCTTCACAAAAACAAACTCAAGAAATCAACAGTTTAAATGTAATTTAGGGAAATGTTCCACTTAATTCCGTTTAAAGACACTTTTTTCTAATTAGCTATGAAAAGTTATAAGTCAAACAAACATTACTTACTTAATAAAATCACGTTCGTAATGGAAAATGCGAACAGGACTTCGTGACGCCTGACCGCTCACTCTCGGTTTTAGAAAAAACTGCTGTCATTTAACAAATATGGCGGACATTTGCGTTCTAAAATGTTCCCAACACTAAAAAAAAACTCTTAGTTTATTCAATTTTCTACTCAAAATCAGTAAACTAGTGTAGCGTATATGGAATTTTCCATCAACGTTATTTTGAGGGACAAGATAAAACGTGTATTTTAAATAATTTTGTACTCTAGCACCTTATGAATTAAGTTTATTATTCAATTTAGATCATATAATCCTGCCAAATTGATTTAATAAATATTACACAGATTTTGGTACTTCTGAAACATGTTAATAATACATTTTGAACGGATTTTGTCGTTTTCTGATTAAAACAGGAGTTTGAACTGCATTTGACTGAAGAATAGAGGCTTAAAGTCGTAGGACACGCAATTTTGTTATGAACATTTTTTTTGAAAAAGACCCTGATATGCTTCATACTAATTCTTCGATATTCGCTTCGTTTCGTTTCGTGTTCAGTTTGATTCCGCCATATTATTATGTTATGTCGCCGTGAGCAAAAACGGTGCATCGAACAACGTAGTACAGTCCGATTTTAATGAGCGCCCTGTCCACAACTCTAATAAATTGATACACGGGTCACGGTTGAATCTCACTATTGAAACTTTTTATAACTTTTTATACTTTCAATCATTTTGTTGTTAAAATATTATATTATCGCTTTACTATGCTCTAGACCAACCTTTTCCAAAGTGGGCGATAACCCCCCTTGTGGGCGCTGCAGGCTTAATGGGGGGCAGTAAGAAACTCAGAAAAAAATGGAGGCGTTGTGGAGAGGCTTAAGGGGCGATTTGTAATTTGATCTAGTTTAAATAGGTTAAAAAATGGGGGCGTTAAAAAATAATTTATTCTAACAGCGGGCAGTAGACAAAATAAGTTTGGGAACCCCTGCTCTAGACTCTTGCAATTTCCCTAAGTGATCGAATCACAAATGCAGTGATTCGCAGGCGAACCAAAGTACCGACACAGCCCGACGAATCTTTAAACATAAATGGCAGTGAGGCAGGACACATTGTCGATGGGGCCGTTACGTTCTGGAGTGGTGACCACGTAGACGTGGCGTTAGAAGGCCTTCCATAAAGTGGACCGACAACCTTGTTAAGGCCACAAGTATCCGTTGGTTATGAGAAACCAGTCCAAGTGCCGCCACTTCGACCTGCTTGGGGAGCTCTTTCGGCTGTAATGGAAATGCCGATGCCGAAGACCCCAGAAAGTAAGAAAATCTAAATAAATCACACGAACCTGTTGCATGCTGACGTTTCCCTCGTCAATGTCGAAAGGGGGTCGCACGGAGCAGAGCGTACGGCCCATGCACGCATACGACATTATTGTTATTGAACCTGAAACAAATTTATAGCTTAAAATAAAAATTGAATAACGTTATAATATGGAAAGGAATAAATAAAATGAGTTTATTGGCGTATTATCGACCTATCCCATGGTTGTTATGACTTCAAAACATCGTGTCATCACACGGAGTTCTGTATTATGTAAGTTTAAAATATTTTTAATATGAAAGGCTTAACCACAACTAAATTAGTGTGAACAACTTAAGTAATGTTAATAACAGAAGAACGAAAGATGGAAAATAATGCTTATACAGGTAAGGGATTGATATAGGCTCTAGCCGTACTGAAGCAATTCCCGCACGGGCGCAACACAGGCGTGTTGCGCAGGTTGTGTCAACTAACTTACGCGATAACAATCTGCGAGTGCAAATTTGTTCCGCATCCAGCACGGATTCCACTCCAGTTTTGACAGAACTAATTATCCCAGAGTCTAAAACTTCACGAACATTTTAAATGAGAAGTTACTGTGAAACCTTTTACACTACACCGTGTGCCGCCCACACGGTTTAGCCTCGTCCGACTTTATTTCTACACTCCTCAAAAGAGTTAAAAAGTTTGTTTTTGGTACAGTCATATAATAATATTCACAAAATATTTGTGGAACATTCTATGAAATGTAGAGTTATCCAATTGCTATCCATTGGGCACAAAGGCTTAACTCGAAAAGTTAAGCCTTTGTGCCTTGACTCTACATACAACAATGAAACTACTGAAATGAATGAACGTGTAACAAGGTAAATGATAAATGGTTTCGTGAACATGATAGAGATGTATATCTGATCAATACATCTAAAGAAAAGTTCCTTCCTAGCCTAACCACTCGGAAGCTACTTGATTTTTATTGCCTTTGGAACTCTTCCAAATCTTATATGTAGTTTATACGCCAACTGATAAATATGTAGACATTTATAATACATGAAAAAGATTTTGGGCACAGCAGCCAAAATTTAAATAGAGCCAGGACTGGTGACGCGGTAGGAAGTGACGTAGGTACAGTCTGCGTGAGAAGCAGTTTGATCTGTGGTCGACAACTGCAGCTTTCAGAAGCATGTTTCGCGATATTATTGAATTAATCAACAGCATTTACTACCTAATGGCACAACACTGATACACTGACTATATTATTATTATTATATTATTCGTTTATTTATTTATTTTCTTATTTAATACATTTTTAAATATTTTTTATAAAAAAAAAACAAACAAAAACATTTAAAAATATAAAAAATAGTGGTCCGCCGGTGTCGGGAGCAGGGTCCAAGCTACCGGTGGTTAGGGCTGAAGAGACAGGAACCTCCTCACAATGCGAGCCGTATCGAGGAGTACTGCTGAGTATAATATTATTATTATAACTGACTGTCAATGCGATGCATACTTACAGATTCTGACAAACAGCTATCACTAAAATAATATAAGCGAAGAATGTAATCTCACGGGATTTTTTTACTAACAGCGCCTACATGTTTATTTTTATTATAATCACAGAAGAGGGCTAAACTATGTTGTTCTAAACTCATCATCATTCTCCTGCCCTTATCCCAATTTATTTGGGGTCAGTGCAACATAATTATATATTGTTCTTCCATACTTCTCTATCAGTCGTCATTTTACTAGTCAGCTCCTTCCAGCGTAATCATAATTTACACAGTCCGTCTATCGTTTCTTTAGTCTTCCCCTTCAAAACTCTCCTCACGACATTTTCCTCATTCCTCCGCTTCACATGTCTATACATGACAACAAATTTCCCCACTTCAATTATCAGTGACGCTTTCAGACTTCCTTTTATGTACTCATTCCTTATCCTATTCATTGAACTAAAATATTATAATGAAACAAAATATAGAAAAGAAACAACAATATCATTTTTTAAGGTGGCGTCATGATATTCATGAAAAAGGTTAAATATGCGTCTTATGGCTCGTCTTTTTACAATTTGCGGAAAACTAAGGATACGAACAATTTACAATTTTACTTATCCTCCGTAGCAAGCACCGTAATAATTTATACCCTACAAACTGGCCAAACTTATAGGGAATATTTAAGGAAAATTAAAACAAAATCTATCAAGTAGTATTTGCGTGATGCTGGAACATAAACTTATACAATCATACAAATATTCTAAAACCATATTTTCGACGTTATAATCATTCCCAAAGCTCGTAGCAACAATTTATTTTCAAGATATGCAATGTACAGTATCAACTTCGCTACGATTTTGTTATATGTATAGATCTCGAAACATGGAGGTAAAAAACCGACCTTAATTTCAATCAGGTAGATCTATAAAGGCCATAAAAATTACTGGAATATTTCTTGTTTTATCTCCAAATTTATCAACAACTGTCACTCGAGTCACAAAGTAAATCGAGTGTCAATCAGCGAGTCGCATCCTCGACGTTACGCTCACGTAATTAATGCCGAGCTAAAGGTCATTAACTTAATCAATGGCACTCAAAGTATTATCCAAATACTGACTACTGTTAAATAATTGCAAGACAGAAAAATATAGTGCAACGTGATAATCAAAAGTTTAATGGAAACGTGAGTTCAAAATTTCAAAAACAATATCACGCTTGTATTGTGTACTGTTGTTTGTGTAGCAGAGTTGTATAAAACATTTAGCTAATTACGTTTAGGCACATGTTATAGGGGAAGAGCTCTATTCAGCAATAACAAAGAACTGTTCATGGCATATATTTACTTTAATTCTGTTTAATTTGGATTTGGAAGAAATATTTTTCTTTTACATTTTGGCAATCAATACTGAAAAAAGAATTAATAACTTCAGCTTATGAAATTGCTTCGCCCACACGAAGCCCACTAAGATAATTATGTTTATAAATGAAAATTCCTCTGAAATTGAAAGCAAAGGTTACAAGCATAAACATTTGCAGCAGTACGCATCCATCGATCATGATGAACAAATGATAGATTTACTACTTTATTTTTCTTTCATTCTCATAGAAGAGGTCTATTGTTGTTTATGAAGATTAGTTGCCGGCAAACAAGCGAAATGTTACCTACAACCTACTATATTTGTTTTGGTATTAGGATTTACGATGCAACTCAAATGTATTATTTTTACACATAAGATTGATTCATTTGTTATTTATTTTGTACTAGTTGTTGCCAGCGGCTTCGCCCGTGGATGTCAGCAATTATCCCAAGGGAACGTACTACCGGGATTAAAAGTATCCTATGTGTTAATCCCCCTTTTTTTTTAAGGCTGGGAAATCACCCAATGACTGCTCCCGCTCTGGGTGGAGCGGAAGGGAGTGTCAGACTCTTACTGACTAAAACCCATCCATGTTCCTTCCGTAGCCCTTTATGTTCCGGGGTAGCGGTAACCCTTTCGGACAATCCCGCTTAGCCGGCAGGCTTGGCCCTGAGGGGCCCCTTCGTATGCTGACATCTCTTTGTGGCGCGCGCTTTAATCCCCCTGGATTATGCTCTGCGTAAACTACCTCTGTGCCAAGTTCATCCAGATCCGTTCAGCCGTTTGAGCGTGAAGGACGGACAAACATACAAACACACACACACTCTCACAAACTTGCGCCTATTAATATAATATTAGTGTGATTTCATACATGTGTAGTGGTTTTTTTATTAAAAAGTCTATGTTGTCAAAGACTTTGTTTGGAATTTTTTCTCATGTCTTATTAAATTCTGAAGCCACTCGTAATTAGACATAGTGAATTGACGCGTCTTTTATTTTTTTCGATAACAGTCGATCAAAATTAATTAGACGTAGGTATGTGTCAATTCGAAAACAAGAGTCGTATTAAAAATGACCTAGATACTAGTGTTGATTGTTAGAATCATTTGAAGTTTGATTATCAAACAACTACCATCAATGTAAACAGAGATTAAAGTATTATAAGACACCAATTTATATCCAATAGCCTAAACCTTTAAATATCCCTTGAGCGAGCCCATGAGCGAGCAATAATAGTTTCACATACCCCATAAACAACGCCCTAATAACAAAATAGAAAAGCCTGTGAAAGAACAAATACACCATTACGATTCAAATGTTATGGGGGCCATGTAAACAAACAACGGAGCTCCGTAAGATATTGGAAATGCTGGGACTTTCGTATGGTTCGGTCATGGGGTATTTGCGTTCCAAGGACTTTTGGGCAAGTATTTTTTCAAGACCGCTTTGTAAGTGGACCCTTAACGATTTATATTACTACTTCAGAACCATTTATTCGTTTTATGTAAGTACCTATTTGTTTTAGCCACAATGACACATGATGACAATCATATTTGGTTTTTCCAGAATTACATTATAATGACAATCATGTTTTTAACAGTCACGATTACTGTTCAGTAATAATTTTAGTAATTAAGTAGACATTAATATTATTATACCTACCTACTGTAAAAATCATTACTTCTAAAAAAGTCAATAAAATAAATTCGATAATCTCTTTCTATCTATTTTTTTTATCGACTTAATTATGTAAGACTGATTGACAGCGGTTATTGCGGTCTACCGGCCTAAACTTAATTGGTTTGGGACTTACTTTGTTTAGGCTGCCATGAGATTTTAATCTTGAACTTGATACTGCATTCTTTTTCCGATTGATTTTATATTTCATATTAATTCGAGTATGACAAATCACAGATTTCCATGTAGCATCGGCTAAAGTTTATAAACCCAAATCTTGTCGGTGTAATCGGCCTACAATGAAGCATGAAAATATGTATAATACTAATATACGTTACTCTTTCTTTTTGAAGTTAAACATTTAAAAATAAATCACCTGAATGAAACCATTTCGAGACCCTTCGGCCGGTCGAGGCTATTAAATCTCTAAGAGTTATACGAAGGCATAAACAATAAGAAATACCTTATTTATGACCTACATTCTCTCTATTTCAAAGGCTTAAAAATCGTGTGATTTATTTTTTACTTTAACATATTATTTGCGTTTAATTATTATTTTCATGGTAATACTTTGACTACTGATTTGAGAATTCGATGACGAATATTATAAAAAAATGCAGTTAATAATAACAAACGTCTACGTCAAACAAATATTATATTTCTGAAAGCTGCGTGCGTAACGAAACGAACGATGCTATTTTAAATATTATATTATTTATTTAAACATTTATGATATTCATGCATATTTTCTCCAACATTTATTTGTGTGTTTATATTCTTTCTTTGTGTCATGTTTACCGCAAATAACGTATTTTCTTTATTTCGTTTTCTTTTTAATAAATGAACGCGGCAAAAAAAATCACGTTCGTTGATTCAGTTAAACATCATCTGAGAGCTTACATAGTTATGTCATAACATAATGAAATTCTGTTAGTAACAGAATCAATTTATTTAATTTAATTTACGAAAAAGTTACTCGTATCTTTAAGTACCTTTTTCGCAAATTGGATTAAAAATATTTTGTAAAATTGTAAAATATTTTGATCGCCGTGAAGCTTTTCAACAAGTGCTATTTACGAGAAGTTTTATCCAAATGTCTTACTTATAAACGGAAACAAAAAGGTGGTTAGAAATAAAATATTCTTATCATCATCATTTTATGGGCAATCTTTTGTAATGAAGACATGTTTTCATCCCCCGAGTTATTCATAAAATCGTTCAGTGAATAAATAATGGTTTAATGGAGGACAGACTAAGTAACCATCAAAGCAAAGTTAAGAAAAATGTGTGTAACAAAAAAAAATGTGCTGCCTCCAGCACATCAAGCTCACCCAAACAGTCAAATATTCACAATTGAACATGAACCTTATTCTTTTGAAATAAAGCTGAAAATCTATCAAAGTACTGGCCTCTTTTTATGCTATTTTTACTCGCATCAACCGCATTTTTCCGATTTTATGCTTCGCCATCAATTTTTCAAGCACTTCTAGCTATCCGATTGCGATGTGAACGTGTATGTGTGTATTTCCTGAGGCCAACTTTCTGCTCCATTATCAGACCAGTTCCGTAGTATCATCACATGAATCTTATTCTACATCTTATTCAAAGATAGCCCTGTTGTGTTGAACTCCGTTAAAGGCAAATGTCTTGACAAGTACCTCAGACTGAAGTCATTGTGATAAAACAAATACTAAAACAAATTTTCATCAACTAAAAACTACTAAATTAAACTAACTATAGAACTTATTTGTGTTCTTAAAATCTTGGGGCGTGAACAGGTGAGCCTCAAGCTTTTGAGAAAGCATTAACGTTCTATTCTTCTGTAAATTGTATTTAGTACTTACTTTTTAACTAATTAAGAGCTCGTTTTTAAAAAAGATGTTTTATTTATATTTTATTTGTAAACATTTTCCTCTTTCCATCTTTTAGAGCATTATCGATATAAACGTGTCGGCGTCGCATTATAAACAACACGTGCATCGGGCTGCGCGGTAGCGCCGTGGCACCGTAGCGCGCTGCGTCATTCTCCCGCCTCCTTGCTACGGGGCGGAGTTAGTATGCGCTACGTCGTAGCGTGCTACGTCGTTACCCCTACTAAGCGGGATTGTCCGAAAGGGTTACCGCTACCCCGGAACATAAAGGGCTACGGAAGGAACATGGATGGGTTTTAGTCAGTAAGAGTCTGACACTCCCTTCCGCTCCACCCAGAGCGGGAGCAGTCATTGGATGATTTCCCAGCCTTAAAAAAAAAAAAAAAAAAACCTCCGATGCTACCGTATAAAAGGGCCCGCACGGCGGCAAAATGGCATCCGGTTAGGCAGACAACAGCCTCTCTAGGCTGATCTGCGAGTGGTCATAAAAAAAACATAACATAAAAAAAAAAGCTAAATGGCGTTTTGATTACAGGCGTTGCCCGGTGCACAGGTTGTATTGCTCTTAATTATTGTTACTCTGCCTCTCTGTACATTCTTGCTATTTTGTGTGAACTAAGCTGTTACTGTATTACTGAGGTGTCGTGGCTATTATTATAAGGTGTTGAATTAATTATTCCCTGAAAACTGATTAATTAGCTGTAAAATTCATTGATCAAATAATTCTATACTGCTACTTACTGTTAACCTAACGTCTTTTATTTTACAATATGTCTGATCCTGTGCCGTCAAACGGATTATTTGTCATCAAAGCATTATTTATTTAACATATAAATTTATTTATGGACAGAGTTGGACTTGTTCTCATCAAAGGAGAAGTTTAACGGATGCAAGTGCTTGATGAGCACCAGTTCAGAATTTAATAGCTAAAGTTCAACCCTCTCCAACTTGGAGCTTTCAATGTACGAGTATCTTGTCCTCAATACCCAGTAAACGTCTGCCTGAAGTAATAATCTTGGTATGACATTACACATAGTTTCCATGAAGTTAAATCATCATTCAGTTTTAATTTATTTGTGACTAGTAATTTGTTTATTTATCTGTTTACCTGAAATAATTTTAACTGTAATTTTTTCTCTACTGTAATGCTACCTAATTTTAATTGTAATTGTTTGCTTATGTTAATTTTGCACGTCATACATTGGCAAAAATAGTGCACATATTTTTAGACTATAGTATCTGTACCTATGTTTAACAAAATAAATGATTTATTGATAAAGTATACTAACCTGGTATTGCATAAACTAGTGTGAAGCTCAGCATCCCGAACTGTTTCTTCCTGTCACCTGGCCACTCCTCGGTACAGAAGTGCACGTCTCTCGTTTCTATCTAGAATGAATGATACGATTTAGTGATTTTATTAAGTGATTGATAAAATAGTGGAGACTTGGAATGAGATTAAAAAAATGAATGAAAATAATAAAAAAAAACAGACTTTCATAAAGTGGATTATTCGAAGTTGGCATATAAAGCAAACAAATAAGTATATAATATACGTAATCATATTATGAGTTGTAGATATTATGTTAAACCACGAACATATTACACGGTCATTGAACCAGATCAGTTTTAGTTATTAAGTTAACAATAGGCTAAGTAATATTGTTACTCATACAATGGACCTTATATAAAGTAAAAAATAAATTAATTTGAATAATAAAATAATAATTATTATTGGAATTGAAAATGCAGGTACCTACTTACAGTTCATGCACATACATTCATAACGATAATCTAAAGTTCATTCGAGTTATTTGTGGTTGAGCGAATAGTTTTCAAACAAACATATTATGTGGATTACTTCGTACTAACCCAATGCTTCAATCGATCAGCAATGTCAGAAAACGAACAGAGGATTGAATCGAATGAACGAAGGAATGGCGAAAACTATTTACTATTTATTTGACGTTGGCAATTCCGAGACAACTTCCTTGACAATTTCCACTGGGAATGTTGTTACGGCATTTTAGATTTACATTGACAACTCGGAAACTTTGTTTACAGTGGAAACAGAAGTCTTCGTTGTGTTGATTAACTTACAGTATTGCTTCATTACAAGCGAATATTACCTACATGTTAACCTACTGACAGTCCCGTAACTCGATTCATCACCAGAAGTGACCCAAAATAATTCTCAATTAATCTCGCCCTATTTTGTCTCACCTAGTTACAAGAGTCGAAACTAGGTAATTTAGTGCGAAGAGACAAGGGAAAACATAAAAGACATGTAGATTCTCCAGAGTTAAAGATAGTCTAATCTAAAAAAAAACATCAAAATCAATTCGTAATCGGAAAAATCGTGTAACAAGCATACAAAAAAAACATGCAGTCGAAATGAGCCGACTTCAAAACAAGGAGGAGGTTTCCTCCTTGTTTTGAAGTCGGCTAAAAACTCGTGTTACTATAGAAATGTTAGTGGAGGTCGGTGCAATTTTAAATTAGATGAACTCTACAAATCTCTCGTACCGCTGCAGATTTTAAAATAGCAAGATCAGCATTTCATTTAACTAAGTGGTTGCCACAGAAAAAATACTAAAGAAAACTTCCTTATTCGAAAAATTACGAAGACACTTTGGTTGCAAGAATGACGAGTAAGTTGTTTTATTTTTAGACCATTTAACTATTGACAGCAGGAACCGTTTGATCTGGCGTATACGGTTTCTATGTTAGTATAAAGATACTCTTACGTACTCACCCTGCTGCTAAATGGCTGCAATTATTCACTATTCCGATAGAATAATGGATTCTGTCTTAATGCGTTTAAACAACGTAGCTCCTTTTTGAAAACAAACGTTACTTGCTTTAGAAGTTTCCAAGAATTTCGTTTCTGGTTCTGATACCACGCTAGACCACATTAATGGATTTATTTTCATTAAGATTATCGTTCGGTTCGCGGAATTTTGTTTTATTGACCACGAAACGAATATATTTTTATTTTATTTAGTATAAAACAAAGTCGCTTTCTCTGTACCTATATCCCTATGTATGCTTAAATCTTTAAAAATACGCAACGGATTTTGATGCGGTTTTTTTAATAGAAAGAGTGATTCAAGAGGAAGCTTTATGTGTATAATTTGTCAACATATTTTGCGGGCGAAGCCGCGGGTGGAAGCTAGTTATATATAAAATACAAACGAAAGGCCACTTAGTCGTTAAAGTACTCGTCCGCATCGCTGTCATCCGGAAACGTTCCCAGAAGACTCTTAGATTTATAATTATTTTCAATTGCAAAAATATAAGTACCATTTCATAAGAATTTAGGAACATTCTTGATTTTTTTTCAATATCTTTTGGTGTGTAATCTCTTAATGAGCAAAAGAAAGTGCTTAAAGTGGTCCTCCTATCCTATCATCTATACTTAATATTATAAAGAGGTAAAATTTGTAAGTTTGTAAGTTTGAATGTAGGGGGTAATCTCCGGAACTAATGATCCAATTTCACTTTCACTGATAGAAAGCTACGTTATTCCTGAGTGCTATAGGCTATAAATTATATTTATATCATACATATTAGCCGAGCTATCGCAATTTTTGTCTAGCAAGTCGGAGAGAAATACCTCCGAAAACAGAATTATTTGCATGCGCTGCCTAAACAGTTACAGTATATCGCAATTTTCCGCGGACGAAGTCGCAGGCAGAAGCTAGTAACCAATAAAAATGATTTCTTGCTCTTTCACCATAAATTGTATAAAATACTAAGTTATTATACAATATTATGTTTCTAGTTCTTGTTACTTTAAGAAACTTCGTGTTTACGCAGTTGATTTTAACATAATTAAAACGAAATAATTTGTTACATAACTTTTCAAATTATATTTTCTACGCATTAACTATGTGTTCGTTATAATCTAGAACTCGAACTACTCAAACTTATTAGTTAATTATCTTTCATACAAGTTATTGGCGTAATGCGATGTAGTAATAAGTTTCGTTTGAGATCAAAAGTTTAATTACAAAGCTAAAACTAGAAAGTTATATTGGACTTACATGACATATCAGGTGTAGATGACGGGAATATTTTGTTACTAATAGAAAATCAATCTGCTTAGCCTTTTCGGGGTTGGCTTCCAGTCTAACTGGATGCAGCTGAATACCAGTATTTTACATGGACTGCCTATCTGACCTCCACAATCCGACTGGGTAGTGGAGTTCTGATTAGTAATTGGGTAATATGATACCCTCTGGAAGACTTTTGGGCTTCTGACGACCCGTAACGACTGTCAAAGATCTACGAATGACAGCCGGGACCAACGGCTTTTTTTTTTTTTAAGGCTGGGAAATCATCCAATGACTGCTCCCGCTCTGGGTGGAGCGGAAGGGAGTGTCAGACTCTTACTGACTAAAACCCATCCATGTTCCTTCCGTAGCCCTTTATGTTCCGGGGTAGCGGTAACCCTTTCGGACAATCCCGCTTACCCGGCAGGCTCGGCCCTGAGGGGGCCCCTTCATATGCTGACATCTCTTTGAGGCGCGCGTGGAACATATACGCGCCGTACGGCACGGGTCTGGTGCTGATCGGACGGTGAGTCACCCATTACTCACCGCCCGCAGGCCCGCGCCTACGGTGGCCGGGAGTCGTCACGTGGCTCCCGACGCCCGGGGCGTCTCCTGCGGCGGCTGGGACGGGAGGACCTTTCTCTCTCCCATCCCGCCACCTCCTTCGCGAGCATGACTTTTTCGCAGAAGGAGGTGACTGCCTCCCACTCCCTCTCGCCCCGGACCATGGCTTGCACCAACGCCGGGCGCGAGAGGTCGCCGCCGCCGATCGCCTCTACGAGGACACGGCGGTGCTCTGCCCATGCGGGGCAGGTTTGCACCGTGTGCTCTACCGTGTCCTCTGGGGGGACCAACGGCTTAACGTGCTTTCCGAGGCACGGATCGATCCGTGCGGCTGTTATTACTTAGTCCCGAGCTCTCCTTCGTACTTACTAATACACAATAATATATTTATTTTACTTCATTCTATTTAGTAAACTTTACAGTGTGTAACTAATCATAAACTGCTCATTCTACTCATTTTTATTAGCAGTATTCAAATAAAAATATATAGAGACTTCACTTGGAAACCTACGAAATAAAACCATTTTAAAAGTAGGTATTAGTATCAAAAAATCATTTCGGACACTCTGCGTGGTCCTTATATGACATCTGACCAAGATAATGTTTAAACTTTAAAAGTGACTGTGATCTTAGTATTTTCTAGCTCTCAGAGCAGTTAGTCACAAAAATCGACCTCAATTAGGCTATTTAAATATTATTAGGTATTTGTTTTGACGTGTCAAAGTGTTTTTTCTTAACCAATTTAAAGCAATAAATAAAATAATACAAAATTAACTTTTCTGTTAACGAATAAATCACAGAAAGTAGACAGGTTGGAAGGGACATTGACTCGAAGCCGGGAACTCGGTTACTATGGATTTTTTTATAAGTAACTGTTAAGAACAATGTCAACGGTGGGAGATTTAAAATCTTGTAGATACTGAATCCATGGTAACCGGCTTCGAGTCGATGACCCTCCCAACCTGTATACTTTCTGAGATTTTTCGTTAACAGAATGTCAAATGTTTCACCCTGTACATAAAAAAAACTCAGAAATTTTACTCAGAGTTTAAAACTCATGCTGTACAAAAAGATCATACAATGTAAATAAACACTCAAACATACCGATATATTCTTCAACGCCTTCGATATGATAGGAACAGGTTCTCTTCTAACAGTGGCCACCATCAGCAGTGGTATGAATATCAGCAAGGCAGCACACCATAGCAGTAGCAGCAGAAGTAATGCCTGCTTCCGTCCTGGTGGTCGGAGCCTTGGTTCTGGTGATATAGAGAGCCATCTGTCTACTGACATGGCTGTTATTGTGAATATGCTGGCTGCTACTGCTACACCTGGAACAAGAGTAAAGGCTGTATTATTGGTATCAGCAAAGATACCTTCTCACGCGCGCCTCATAGAGATGTCGGCATTTGAAGGGACTCGTGAGGGCCAAAGCCTGCCGGGTAAGTGGATTGTCCGAAAGGGTTACCGCTACCCCGTAACATAAAGGGCTACCACCCAGCCTCCACCCAGAGCGGGAGGAGTCATTTGAAAAGTTCCCACCCTCAAAAACAAAAAAAGCTAAACCCATCGCGTTTCATAAGGTCCGAGGTCAAGAGGAATGCTGAAATTGTGAGAAGTATCCAGATCTACTTGATCTTTGTATTATAGTCTTCTTCAATATAAATTACAAGCGTTACATCCAATAAATATTTGTAAATGTATAAGGAAATATTGTTTAATGAAATAACTATAATTGAAAATGTTATGATCCAGCTGAGCAATTTGTTTAACACAAGGGTGTTATCTTATTTGGTTGAGGAGTTTCTATGGCCACCTTCCGGCTCCATCACCAATTCCTGTACACCACTTAGGGTAGTAGTACTGATCAATACATATCTAATGAGTTCAAACACGATGGTGTTATCTTGTTTGGTTGAGGAGTTTCTTTGCCCACCTTCTGACTTCATCATCAGACCCCGGATAATACCTTGTCAAGACTAAGCCACCGAGTCCAAACACGATAGTGCTATATTGTCTTGTTCAAGTGTTCCTATAGCCACCTCATGGCTTCATCATGGGACCAGCAACATGGTATCATAATTTGTCGTGGTCACCAAAGTTATATAAGTATGCCAAGTTACAGCTCAATCAGACGCCAGTAAGAGCTTAAAAAATGGATGACAATGCGAAAAACTGGAAACAGACTCGACGAACAAAGCAAACTAATGAAGCATTTAATAAGAAGAACTAATCGGTCACACAAACAGCAACTATTAATAGATAAACAATGTTTGTTATTTCTTGTTCATTAGCACTGGGCCAATCTACCAACCGTCCACAGATCTATCATTCCTAGAACTTTACTATCTACACACAAATCCAACTGACGTCTAACGGACCCTTAAACAGAACGAACAAGTAACACAAAGTGACGTTGATTGCCATTATAAACCTTGAAACACGTTACATCACATGGAACAAGAGCTTCCCGCTGTTACACTCACCCACACACATGAGAAATAAAGAATTACCAGGACTCACTCGCGAATTCTTCCTAAATGTGGCTCATACAGAATGTACAAAGGTCTGTTCTAAAAGTATCTGATGAAAATGTAAACAAATGGACCAGAATACGTACCTATCTGTGGATACCAATTACGAGCGCCACTTACAATTTGAGTGCTTGATTATTTGACCACTTAAAGGTGAAATTCTAATTTAAAGGTACTTTAAAGACGTGTTTCATTTGACAATTGAGGTTAAGTCTGTAACCTCAAATAATTATTTATCAATTTTCTATTACAATGTAATAAAGATGTTTAATTTTTCATGGAAAAGTACTAAAAGGATTTTAAATATATTATACAGAACAGGAAGATAAACATCTTATATTTAATAAGAATGTTGTTTGAGATAGAATTGATTAGAATTGTTTCATGCTAGTGATGTGACCGTCGGACTGCCAAGTCATAGGTCTCGCGTTCAAACCCAAGACACGCACCTCTGATTTTTCTGATTCATGCGTGTATTCTATAATTATCACTTGCTTAAAATCGGTGAAGGAAAACATCGTGAGGAAACCGGCATGCCTGAGGTATATTTCTCAACAGCATGTGATGCTAAGTCAGAGGCCCATGGGCTGCATTAAAACTCTGACACCAGGTTAGTCACTAACCACACGAAGAAGAAGAAGATATATGATGCCAAACGTGGTCTTTGCGGATTATAGAAGAACACAAACTCGGAGTTAAGCAAAGAAAACTGAGGAGGAGTGTGTCGGGCATTGAATTGTACGACAGAATTACTAAGGAGGAAATTAGCAGGAAAACTAAAATAACTGACGTAGTAGAGAGAATATGAAATCTGAAATGGAAATGAGCAGAACATATCTAGAAAATGTAACATTGACAAAAAAATCATAGTGTATATAGAGATGGAAAAAAACCAGGAAGGCCACGGAAGCGCTGGGAAGAGACATAAGATAAATGTAGATCAGGCTAAAGGAGACAATCTAGAGATAGTGAAAAATGGAGAAAGCTGTGAGAGGCTTAAGTCAAAGAAGTTTTCCAAAAATACATAATGTATTATGCTAACAAGCACACATACAGCCATAAGTAATTCGATAAAATAATGACTTGAAGCTTTCATAAACTGTTGTCAGTATTTATGGTACAATAAAGACTTTTTTATTTTATAATGATATTTGAAAGACAATTCATGCAAAAAGTGGTTAGATGTAAAGTTCTAGTTTTCTTAAAAAAGACGATATTAAATGTGTTACTAAAGAAATAAACCTTAACCTTGGGTTTGTTTAAACTTTCATCACACACTTTTAGAATGGACTATACAGCAGCCAGTGACGTATCTGGAACACCTATTCCGTAGTTCTGCATAGCAACAAGTGACATTTAATTACCGCAGTTAAACCAGAAAGCCATTAGATCTGTTCTAATTATTAGTCGTAAACCATTGAGTGCCGACACATGTTTCATGGAGGCCCTAAGACGGGAGCATAAAAGGGAAGGAGGGTCGACGATAGCTGTGTAGTAGAAAATTATACAACCTGATTCACTACATGGAAAATTAATTGATTATAAAATATAGTAGGGATTTACAAAGGTAAAGTAAGGTAGGTATGTCAATCTACCTAGCCTATTCCCAACGATGTTAGGGTCGGCTTTGAGTCTAACCTAATGCAGCTGAGTACTTGTATTTCACATGGAGACACTGCTTATCTAACCTCAACCCAGTCTACGATACCCCTTGATAAGACTTGCTGTCAGACTTTCGGTTACTATTGTGTGAATTCTGTGATTAAAGCTATACCTAATCATGTCTAGAAAGCCTTTTAATTACACAGCTTTACTCGCATAGATAATCTAAACCACTCACTATAATAACTCATCTATACAGCTCTATACTTCTATCTTTATAACTCATTATAATTATCCTTCACTGATTTCTCCGCGCAAGTCGTTTTTCCTCCGTTTTTGGCAAATTAACAATGTTACCTTTCTTGGAATAATATGTCCAAGGAATCTATACATGTAAAAACTAGCTGCTGTCAGCGGCTTCGCCCGCGGGCATGTTGGTTGTTCTTCCAAGGGAGCGTACTATCGGGGTAAATCCTATGTGTTAATACGTGACATAAACTACCTCTGTGCCAAGTTTCATCCAGATCCGTTCAGCCGTTTGACCGTGAAGGACGGCGAACATACAAACTCAGACACACACACTCACTCACAAACGTTCGCCTTTATTATATTAGAGTGATTTATAGATATTTTTTTGGTTAATAAATTATGCACAAAGTATCCGGATATAATCAACCTTTCTCTTCTTTTGTGGTCAAAACGTACATTTTAGCCGAAGGATAAAACAATTTTCTTGTACATAAACAGAGGATAAGTTATTTTAGTCTGCTATAAAAAGCAACCTTTTCAGTCGACACGGTATTTATTACATTTTAATTCTACAACAAAATTATGTCTGTATCATAAGCAGGAGTAGGTAATAAATTATATTCTACTAGAATGCTATTAATAGTAAACTGTAATAAACTTCTTGATTTATTAAAAAAAAAAAAACCGTCTAGAGCTTTGTTTTTTCTTTAATAACCTTAGAAATTATTTGAAATATATATAAATCCAAATCCGTACGTAATCTAAAGTTCACGAAAAGGTCAATTTCCGGACTTAATTTTCTACGTAATTCGCTTATGAGCTGATAAATGAATACATCTTCTAATATTAATAAAGTTTATTAACAACCTAGATTTATGATGTAATCATCATCTCGTTCCGATAATAATTGAGGCTGTACAAGAAGGCTTGGATCTACGACGTATTGACAGGTTATAAAAGCTATTATTATGCCTGAAACATACTAACATTCTGTATAGTATTCATACCTACAAGAGCGGTGGTGGCCCAATTTGTAGGGGGTTTGACCCCAACTAGGCTGTTTCTGCCTAGCTTTTTCCCAACTATGATGACATGCAGGTGAAAACTTGT
The DNA here is from genome assembly GCA_951799385.1 of Hyppa rectilinea. NCBI lineage: Eukaryota > Metazoa > Arthropoda > Insecta > Lepidoptera > Noctuidae > Hyppa > Hyppa rectilinea. The sequence goes on from OX637304.1 coordinate 917,918, forward strand.
ATTTTACATGGAGCGACGGCCTATCTGACCTCCACAACCCAGTTAATTGGTAATACGAAACCCCTTGGTAAGACTGGCTGTCAGATTTTCGGGCTTCTGACGACCCCTAACGACTGTCAATGATCCACAAGTGACAGCCGGGACCAACGGCTTAACGTGCTTTCCGAGGCATAGAGGAGTCTCGGTACATAAAGGTGGTCACCCACGGCCAACCCCGGCAAGCGAAGCTTAACCTGATGGATCGACCTATGCGACTGTTGTTACTTAGCCACGAGCTCCGACAGGTTCTTTACGTTGTGTAAATAATTTCATCCCCTCAAAACTGTCAAGGAGAACAATATACGGAAACCGGAATTTCTTTGGAGCAAAAATTCAAAGACATGTGACATCTGCTAACCCGTACTGGGCACTAGTGGTGCATTACATTCCACTCTCACAGAAAACAGGCCTAATGTCCCAACAATGGGCACAAAATATGCTGATTATACTTAACCGCACTTTCAGATGCATAGGAAACTCATTTTATTCTACTCGCAGCCCGTAAAACGATTATGTCAACTAGCACCCGGTGTCACTTTACACTAATATTATAAAGGCGAAAGTTTGTGAGTCTATGTGTGTTCGTTACTTCTTCACGCAAAAAGTTCTAAACGGATCTGGATGAAATTTGGCATAGACACAGATTATAATCGTTTTTTTTTTATTAGTTAACAATGGTAAAAAATACAGATGTTATGTTTGATGAGAGAGTTCGAGAACGCTATGCTATGTCAGGGGCGTACAAATATGGTGTGTAAATATAGCTGCATTTTTTAATATACTTTTAGTAAAAATTTTATAAAAAAATGAAACATAGTAAGTATACTTTTTACCCCGTTAGTACGTTCCGTAGGATTATTTCCGACATTCACGCCAGCGACGTCGCGGGCAGACGCTAGCATTAATGTAATAATAGAATAGAAGATCTCGACCCATTTAAAGATGAAATCCTGGATTGAACAGATAATAATACGTTGACATTATCTTTTCCTTATTATTTCTCGGCTATCCTCTTCGGAATCTATGTAAATTAATAGGAAGGCTTAAACGTAGTTCAAGGAAAGTTGCATCATTAATATTGTGAACTATCTTAGGCTCATTACTTCAGTGACCAAATTAACTATATAAGTTTACTAGCTTTTACTCGCGGCTTCGCACGCGTTAAATTCATAGTAAAACGATTCTCCGTTCCCTAAATTGTGAAGATTTCCTGCTATCTTTGGAATATCTAAATTCATATACTACATTTTACGACTTCGCATTAGAAATCTTGAAATTATCAGTAATTCCCTAATATATTAAGCATGTTATATATACACATATACGTCCTCATAAACACTCTATCTATTAAAAAAAACTGCATCAAAATCCGTTTTGTAGTTTTAAAGATCTAAGCATACAAACATTAGGACAGACACGGGAAGCGACTTTGCTTTGTGCTATGTAGTGATAACCCTTCAGGATTACCTTGAAGCAGCCTGTTAATTACATCCGTGCGGTAACTGTTGAGTACCTGTACCTCTCCTTACCCTCAGGTACCGATAATTGGCGAATGACACACCCAGTTTCGGCCCACCATCATTTAATTTAAAGGGTAACCATGACTTTGATCTTATTAAGATCTATTTCTATCGGTAAATTCCCAATTATAACGGTCTGCTGTAGATATTGTTATGGTTAAGATGTTTTTTTTTTAATAAAAGTTTCGAGGCTTTACAGTTGGTATTTATCAATGTCATTTGTACTATTTTTGTACTAATTATAAGCTGGCTGATAGGCTAGCTAGGCTATAATAATTTTTTTTTCACTCACTTCTGCTTTGTAAATACCTTTCTTTCATCCACTCAATATAACTGTGGCTTTTTATACCTTGAATATAATTAACGATCTTGCAGACCGTCTCTCCGTAGAACCACACGAGTGTGATGGCCTTGCTGAGCTGGATCGGCATGCAGATGCTCGTCACCAGCAGGTCTGCGGCTGACAGGTTCACCAGGAATATATTTGTTACACTGCAACAAAATATAGTTTATTAGAACTCTGCTCAAAATTCATTCAAAATCGCCTAGGTAGGTAACTGTGTGTTTGTACTTTCAAAAAACATTGGCTTTAGGTCAGTTTCTCGAACTTATCAAATAATCCCAGCTGTTTACTCGCACTTGAAAATTTGTCACATTCGTTTTGCGACATTATCGTTCGAAGAATTGGCCCCCAGCTTTTTGTCTATTCTTAGTGATGGTCATTTGCAGTAATAAAAATATCATAAATGTCAAACTATTTCCGATTCTCACTGAAAAGATTAAGTATGGAATAATGTACTTTAATTAAAAAGAACAAAGTCAGAAATTTAGTTAAATAAAAGCAACTGTGGCAAATTCTAAATCGAATTAAAGGAGGAATAAAAATACCTACTATTGATGCTGTTTAGAATTCATTTAATAAAAGTAATTCAAATTCCAAAAGATATTGCTAATCATTTTGAACATACTTCTGATATAACCGTAAAACTTTACTAAGTACTCGAAACCATGGGTAAATGAAACACAGTACGCCACTCATGCTAACGTTACCATACGTAGGTATAAAATTCAGTAAAATAATCATTATGTCTTTGAACATGCAAGTATTGGGAAAAGGAAACTGACTCTTGACAAAATAATAGAAAAATACTGAAAATAATAAAAGTTTTCATAAACATTTCGATGAGAAAAACCATTTTCCAGTAAGGCATTTGATACGCTCAGACATCACCGGTCACTAGAGTGTGTTCATAACTGCGGAATTAGATTCGATCACGATTGGTGCGGCAAATATCTTGATGACATTAAAAAAAACATGTTGAAAGTCAGTGACACAACTAGTGAGCCTAGGATTATGGTCAGCACGAAGACGAAGATTTCATCTATAATAAAAATAACCTAGAAATAGGTACTATTCTAAGAATTAATACTAAAAGTTTCACGGAATCAATTTAAATATTCGTAAAATATTACCAATCTACATTGTAATACGGAATATTTCAATAAAATTAATAAATCTTCCTTCAATTGAACTCAGCTCAAAAGATACGATCGGTAAATAATAATTAAAAACAAACTTAAAGTTTCTTCAATACCCAAGTGATGAGGAAAGTTTGTTTATGCCAACGTTACATCGACTTAATATTGAACTCAAAATATTTACTTAACGCTTACTACTATTAAATTAAATGCATTTCGATATTGATTTAACGTTTAAATAATTCAAATTCATAGAATTCAAATTGAAAGTGGGTTCTAACGCTTCATTTAGTGTAGAAAATTAAATTTGCCCGTTACAGAATTTAACCCCGAAACTACGGTCTATGTAATGGACTTAAGCCAACAGTGTAAACAACGTTACAAAGTAAACTCACGAAGTAATAATATATTATAACAGTTTATTGAAATGCACTTCGAAAACTAAATGTTGAAAATATATTGAATTTCAGTTCTACCTAAAGGAAAATAATTATAAATTAATTAGACCTTGGTGCTACTCTCTGGAAAAGAAATCTAATGAAATGGAAGACACTTGTAGACGATATATAGGGAAATTGAATTCATGGGCATTATTTTAATGTATGAAACAGCAAGTTTTTTCCACGATTTATTTTTGGGTACTTTTATAACCCTGTAGTTATACAATATGATAAATATTGAACACAATATTACACTAATGTTTTACAACTGGTACTGACTGATATCAATGTATGGTCAAAATGTTATTACTTCTTAGTAGATCGGATCCGGTCTTCTTAGTTGATTCGATTCCAAAATATCTTTCATTATAATAATGTTGCTGATCGGAAATCACGTAAAATATATATGTGGGTACGAAATGGGATCTATCTTTACTAAATTTACTGTAGTTTTAGACAAATAACGGTCCAAGAACGACGGTTCAGACAGTGATTTGGTTGAGATTACTTCACTTTAGGGACATTTTTTCAAATGTAAATGGGAAATAGAATACATTGCTTTGTTATTATCTTGAAACAGCGGAGTTAATTATTCGTTTATACTGAAATAACGAGTGTTAAGTAGGTATGCATTTTCGGTAATCATAAATTAACCTTGTATTTTTTACGACTACAAATGTCAAAGATACGCCTCATGGTAGCACGAAGCCCATTCTGGAATAGTTGTTTTAATCTTCAACTAGAAATACTTTTACTTGTACCTTATTGGCGCTCACAATCTTGGTTGCCAGTATCAAATAAATTAATAACATCAGAAGAAATATTTTTGGTACGTGATCAAAACTTGTTGTATTCTTCTATCAGAACACACCACTTCACGCAAACCTTACCCTAGTGATAGCGAGATCAGGCAATCTATGATAACTCGAGGCGTTTCAAAGACATTTTTGAGTATTGTACCTTTCAAAAACCTTAAACCAATCCACCAGTACCCTCCAGACTTAGGCAACTTATTGTAAAGGCATTAATTATGAAAATTTTAAACCCACTGTACTCCATTTATTATTAACATTAGAAAAATAATGGTTATCACCTTAACGTTATTTAAATAAAAACGTAAAATAAACTCCATTTTTACACGATAAGTACAAAACAATGTAACAATGTACCATTTACATTAAAAAATAACTCCAAAGTGCAGTAATTTCAACATTATTACCCAATTACTGTCGCCATTTTGCTGTTATTTTTCTAATGCTATAACTAATGGAGTATAGTACTTATGTAACTTTCTTTTTGACAGTAAAATTTTACGATGGAGCCAATTTAATACGTTAAATAAACAGACGCCAGCACATCAAGCTATCCCAAACTGTCAAGTTTTTACAATTGAAAATGAACCTTATGCTTTTGTAATAAAGTAGAAAAACAATCAAAAAATTTGACAGATTAGAGTAACCGAACAGACGCGCACATCAAGCTATCTTAAACTGTAAATTTTTCCCACTTGAAAATTAACCTTTTGGTTTTGCAATGGAGTTGAAAACCCATCAAAGAAATTTGACAGATTAGAGTAACTTGATGTGCTGTGTGAATGTGATGTACTCTACACACAGGCCTGTCAAATATTTTAGGTACACTCAAATCACATTTAATAGTGTTGTTAAACGGTTTTTGAAGGGTGTATACAGATTACAGCCTCCCAATCCTAAATACACATCCACTGGGGACATTAATACTGTATTGAGCTGTGTCCAGTTGTTATCGTTATAAACACGGAATAGAAAAAACTATTCCGTGGTTATAAATATACAGCACTAATTTTTGTAAAGAAGACGAAATTGCTTTATTATTACACATTTATAGCTTTTGGCTAAGAATAATCATATTAAATAAAAATCAAAACAGATGATAAAAAAAAAATTGAATTGAATTTGTGATTGTGATTGTAATTAAAATATCTGGCTTTATTAATTTATCAGTATATTGAGCTATATCATTGTTCAAGATTATATTAATAAAATCAATCAATTAGATGACCATCTGTTAACCCTACGAAAAGGTTTGTTTGTAAACACTAGCTCATCATCACTGAGACAAAAATGTTTCAGCGGATCGTGGTATTGACATAATCGATATTCGAAGTCCACAGTACTCGCCACGCCTCCACGTCAGCCAGCCATGAGCTGGAGGAAACCTGCTAGTGGTACTAAAGACCGCACGTTGGAGTAATACTTCTTATGTCTTCATAAAATACTACAGGGTTATCATTAACCCTTTTCATCCTATAATTAACCCGTTTGCTGCCACATCGAGAACATAATATGCCTGACGCAAGTGGAGGTTGGACATTTTTTTTAATTCATCACGTTTAGCGTGTGTGTACAACGTATTATCTTAAAATCACGTCTAAGTTTTCCCGAAGGGCATGGCAGAAGCGTGTTTAGGACATAAAGCATTAATATCGTATTAGTTACGTTTAAAGGCAAATTTCAGCAATGAAATTTACGTTGAAGAATGAAGCCGCGTTGAAGAGCTGTCATTATTTTCTATAGAATATTGACACTGCGAGATCTTGAACGCGTTCTAGTTGTGATGATCGAGAACAGTTTCACTGGTGAAATTTGCCCTAAGTCTCGCGTAAAAGGGCACGAGCCTATTACCATTTAACAGGACATAAATCCAGACTCTACACTCCAGACACATAATATTAAAGTTTGTCCCTTTAGAAACCCCAAAATGGTTAAATAAATAAGTAATTGTTACCACAAACTATGTTTATTTTAATGGCACAGTAGGTATCATAATTTTAGAGACGTAGTTTGCGTATGCGTGGGTAAGCAACGTGAGACGAATGGCAGTTAATCCGGTATTAATTTTTAATTAAGTACAATATTCTCTTATTCAAGTAAAAGCCGCCTGTGCTTTTGTCTGCGCAAGATATTATTTATTATGTTCAATGATTACGGATTTATAACCACCATTCGCTGCTAGTATCTAGTCCAACTAGTCCGTGAATTTCAGTTTATTCACGTTACGTGATGTAGCTCTGTATACTATTTCATTGTAGCAAAATAATATTCAATTAAATCTTGTTCCATAATCATTAATTATTCGTGGATGTATGTCACTGAATCCGGAACGCACATGGCAAAAGAGGAGAGTTCTTAAAAACGTTGGCTGTGGCGTCAAATAAACAGGCTTGAAATTGAATTGTGACGTCACTGCACAGTGTGCATTCGTACCCGTAGCCCATCAGGCTGGGAAATATTCTGAATCTATTTTATTCTTTTTTTTAAGAGTTGAGAGAGAACCTCGCTTCTAAATTCGATCAACATCTTTTCAGCTTGCTTGCTTTTTAAAGCGTGATAGTGTACAGACCACGGAACAGAAAAAACTGTTCCGTGATACAGCCGATAAAAACTTATTCCAACGACATTGATTCTCGTTAGGTCGACTTAGTTTTCTTGGTTTAAGTAACTTTTGTTTCAGTTTGACGTCGACGGTCCGTTGAAGTAATAAGTTAAAAATTATTAATTAAAGTAATTTCGCTCAGTCCCACCTCACCTCGAATCGACGTAAATGCGTGAGACATGTAGTAATTCTAATAATTTCTGGGAAGTAAAAAAATATCAATACAATTGTATCATGTATTTCTCCAAGACACAAATCACCCAAAAATTATTTTGATATACAACACACGTTTCGCTAATAACACGTACGACAAACCTAATAAGGCTTAATTAAGGAAATCTCGTCACCCGTGGTTAAGGGTTTCTTATCAAGGACAGAATAGGGACTAATGATAAGTCTGTTCCTCATTGAAGAGCCTCCCTAATGAAACAAATGATTAGGTGATAGGCTTGCAATCAAGAGAAAATCTGAAGCACGGATTATAAAAGGATAACCCTAATGTCAGCTCGGATAAAATATGCTTGCATTTTGACAGTAGAAAACAGATTATCATTATCTTTTCTAGTGAATTTATTTGGGCAATCATCATCTACCTAGCCTTTTCCCAACTATGTTGGGGTTGGCATCCAGTCTAACCGGATGCAACTGAATAACAGTATTTTACATGGAGCGACTGCCTATCTGACCTCCACAACCCAGTAACTGGGCAATACGATACCCCTTGGTAAGATTGGCTGTCAGCTTTTCGGGATTCTGACGACCCGTAACGACTGTCAAAGATGCACAAATGACAGCCGAGACCAACGGCTTTCCGAGGAACGGAGGGGTATCGTTATGTAAAGATGGTAAACCATCCACGGCCAGCCCCGGCAAGCGTAGCTTAACCTAATCGACATCGAATCGAATTTATTTGGGCAATAAAAATAATTATTATAAATGAATGTCAAGCAAAAGATATCGAGTGCATTGCAATAAATCATAAATCGCGCTAAATATTATTGTGTTAGCTTTGTCCATATCCATTCCAATATCCATTGATGGGTTACCATCCATTCTATTTTGTAGGTGTGTTGCTGTAAAACGAATGTGATTGAATCCATATTCAATTCACTGCTATCCATATTAAGTTATTGTCGTCATTGTTGTTGTTCGGTCATTGGGTTTAGTTATTGTTATCACGCTAATGCGCCAAATCATTATTAAATTCATTTGTGTTTGCCTATCAATCAATACTTATTTTCACAGTTTACAATCCCAAATCTTCATTACTCGCATGTCTATAAAACTGTGTGACCACCAAAAATAGCTGGAGCTTTCTCGAAAATACGTTTCTAAGCATGATTTAAAACTTTAGAAACAAAAACTTTTTTACAAAAAATAAAACCGACTTCCAAAACAAACACTACAAAGTGACAAATAATTTTGATTTCGGAAGTCGGTGTCTTCGGTTTTGTATTTTCATTTTTTGCCACCGACTTCCGAAATCAAAATTATTTGTCACTTTGTAGTGTTTGTTTTGGAAGTCGGTTTTATTTTTTGTAAAAAAAGTTTTTATTTTTCACTTTTTAGTTGTGGTACCTACCTACACAACCCCCCCCTCCCCCCCAAAATTACACTACCTGGTATGTAAATTACAGTGACAGGAACTTATTAGAACATCGTCCACATATATTAAGTAGTATTTTTTAGATTTTTGTTGATTTTTCAAAAACCGCTTATTCGATTTCGATAAAATTTATATGGGACCATTTGGGAAGTATACCCTTTCCAACAAAAAAAGAATTTTTCAAATCGGTTGGCAAGCAACGGAGTTATGCGCGAACAAACATAAAAAAAAAAATACAAACATCCGAATTGAGAACCTCCTCCTTTTTGAAGTCGGTTAAAAATATTTCCAGTATGTAGATTTTTTTATCTGGATCTACGCAGATTTGTGAGACAGACGTTACAGCTGCTGTTTATTACATTTTTGTAGAATTAACCGTGAAAAAGATGTTATCGTTTGTAGAAGAAAACATATTTTTTTTTTTCTGAAATGGTTCAATACTAAAAAAACAACATTAGGTGAATTATCGAAGCGGGTTTCACGGTAGATGAAAGATATTTCAGAAAACTAAATGGTGAATAAAATGATAAAGGAGATGAAATTGATAAGTAGAATAGGTAGAAAACAAATTCTCAACTACGCTTCATATCAACTTTTTATGATCCTTATTTTAAACAAAATTTCCATTTTCTACCGTACTGTCATCACCATTTCGGACCCCTTCGGGTTCTAATATAATCAACTGTAGTTCAATATCATCGACGTTACGAAACTATACCTACCTACTCTACTGGTTAGGGTTGCCCAGCGAACCGGGTAATACAAAATGTTTAATTTAGCGTTCAATACCACGTTGGAGGTTTACGCAGAAACAAGCAATTCCGGTAAATATTTTGGTTTTCGGTCAAAGGCACAGCGGTGTTTATGAGAGTATCAACTCGAGTTTTCTACTGAAATGATTAAACATGTGGTTTTATTTGTATGTTTGCATTGTCACTTAGTGTCATATTTCTTTAAAGGATTAAATCAGAAATGGAATTATCGGGAAAATCAGAAATGGAATTATCGGGAAAATCAGAAATGGAATTATCGGGAAAATCAGAAATAGAATTATCGGGAAAAGAACCGGAGTTACCGACATAGGAAAAGAACCGGAGTTACCGACATAGCTTGCAGATTAAGAAAACCAAAGTGGCCGTGGGCTGGCTATATTTGTCACATGAACGATCGCCGGTGGGGCAGACGAGGCCTTTTTTTTTAAGGCTGGGAAATCATCCAATGATTTCTCCCGCTCTGGGTGGAGCGGAAGGGAGTGTAGACTCTTACTGACTAAAACCCATCCATGTTCCTTCCTTAGCCCTTTGTGTTGCAGGGTGGCGGTGACCCTTTCGGACAATCCCGCTTACCCGGTAGGCTTCGCCCTGAGGGGCCCCTTCACATGCTAACATCTCTTTGAGGCGCGCGTGGAACATATACGCGCCGTCCGGCACGGGCCTGGTGCTGATCGGACGGTGAGTCACCCATTACTCACCGTCCGCAGGCCCGCGCCTACGGTGGCTGGCCTGGAGTAGGGACCAAGTGTCGGCAAGCTTAGTGTGGGACGCCCTCCAGCTAGATAGACCTATGACCTCTAGAAGGTATACGGGACAGACTAGATGCGGAAGGTGGAGGTCAGGGTGCTGTGGCGGACTGCGGTAGGCTGAGTATATTGTTGATTGATATAATATTGGTAGAGACTGATCGTCTGCTTAAAGTTTTAGTAATAATGATTAATAGTATTACAAGTAGTACTTAGTAGTTTCTTTTAATCAAACAGAAGAGAAGAGTATTATAATATCAAAATTCATCCGAAACATCCAATCACATCAATTCAATCCATTACTGATTTAATCGTTTATTGATTACAATCCACTCTCATATTACAGTCAACGTTGAGTACGTACTAATGTAATCGTCTTGATTGAAATCAAGCATCTAATGAGCTTCCAAAATTTAGGTCTTTTGACGTTTCATTTCTTGAAACAGATAGATAAATGGTTCAGAAAGATCCGTGTATTGAAGGGATTGTCTTGTAACGAGCTACCTACCGACTCATTAAATTTCTTAGTTATGGGCCTTTTTTTGAGGTTGAGAAATCGTCAAAAGACCCCCACACCACCCTCCCACTCTGAGTGGAGCGAAAGGGAGTGTCAAACTCTTGCTGACTATAATCCATCTACCTATCTTCCTTTCTTAGCCCTTTATATTCCGGGGTAGCGGTAACCCTTGCGGACAATCCCGCTGACCCAGCAGGTTTCGACCCTATCGGGCACCTTCCCTTATGCTGACGTCTTTGAGGCGAGCGTGGAATACAAGGCATCTCCCGCGGTGGCTGGGACGGGAGGCTCTGTCCCTCAACCATCCCGCCGCCTCCTTTACTAGGTGACTGCCTCCCACCCTCTCTCACTCCGGACCATGGCTTACACCAGGGCCGGGCGCGAGAGGTAGTTATGGGCCGAAGACATAATTGAAACATCGTAATGTGACGTAATAACGTGTTCTCGTGTAGCCAATTTCAGAAACTGTCATTTGAAAGCTGTTATCTAACCATAAAGGCCATCACCGCCAAATCAATTATATACGACAGCACACCTCCATCTAATCAATACATACACCGCTTTCAATGCACAATAATTTTGTATCTACAACCACTAATCCATTTGCCCGATCTAAACTCCAATCTATTCGAGCATTATCCCAAGTTTGATCCTTCGAACATCAGATGCTATCCGTTTATATTTTCCCAACAAATCTGCATATAAATGGGATACGAATGGGAGACTGACAGCGGTCTTCGTGATCGCTTCGAATAACCGACAATAAAGCCCTTCGATTGCAAGGCTAACGAGTTGCTCTTTGTTAGCGAGAATCGATCTAAACGTTCAGTACCAGCAGACGGTGATTGACTGTGATTTTAGAAATTGGAGAAAATCTGTAAATAAATCTTTGGAAGTAGATTTTGGGATTGAATATTAGTGAGGGTCTAAGTTTAATATGGAAAAAACTCGTTTAATTTAAATAAAGATTTATTTAGGTACACCGAAATAAAAATCAACAAACAATAAATGTTATTCTTTAAGAGTTCGTGCGTAAATAAAATTAAATTGTTTATTCTGGAATCAATTTTACGCGTCATTTAAAAAGAAAAGCTTGATGGATTCGACATTCTATCTGAACCTGAGAAGAAATGGCTAAAAAAGGGGTCCGTATCTTCTAAAGTCCAAACACAATCTTGTTCAGTTTTTTTTTGAAATTGCATTTCTCAGGATGTCAGCTGTGCTTGTGGATGCTTCAATAAATGAAAGCCTCCTACACCATTGGTAGTAAGCTGTCTGACATTTGGAATTGAAAATTTAATGAGTTTGAACATCTACCTAATCAAGTCTATGCAGTAGTAAGTAGTAATAATGACATGATAGCGTTTGCGTCAATCTAAATTCGCTTTAATGAGGTTAATACGTCATTGTTTAGTAATCTTGTGTTACGTGATATCATGTACATACATATTTTATTAATTATGTCACTATTGTTGTCATGATGAATACGAGGATTAGGTGCCAAATGAATATTTAACACGGAGCCCTTAATTGCGTAACCACAAAGTCATAGACCAAAGGTATCGCAAAAAAGATGATTGTATTATAAGAGATTGCACGAATGGACCTAAATCGATGTGGGTTAGTGTTTTAGTTTTCTGGTTACAACTGAACTTGGTTGGTTCCACTCATATAGCACGTACCTATGATATTCTGAAACTAACTAATTGATTTATAAAAGCTTCGACACTCAATCATTATGAACCAACAGCTGTTGAACGCGTCTTCTTCTCAAACAAAGCAATATTGTTAGACACGCCAAAGTTTACGCAACGCAAAGTTACGCCAATATTAATATCTTGTTTTGGCGTGAATACAATACTTATTGTTATTGTGAGGTCTACCTCTTGTTCTCTAAAATAAACCACCAAGATTCCAAGATTAAACTTAAATAGATTTCCATTTTAAACTTTATCAGTCATATGATTTAAACGCTTACTGTTTACGCCTGTGTTAATTGTGAAGACCTTCAGTGCGTGCCACGTTTGCTAATCTAAAAGGGTAAGGTGCCCCGTACTTATTTTTAGATTTACGTGTGCCTTCACTTTACAATAATTCCATTTGAAATTTCTACCATCATCGCAACCTGTACGCTCTGCATATTTAAATTGTATATAAAATACAGTTAGTATACCAAATTATACAACCACTTCAATACGGGAGTTTCATTGTTTCAACCTGGGTGCACATTTAAAAACATCAGTTGTCGTTGAATTCCAGGAATTTCAATGTTAAGGTATACCTTTGAATGTGAGAAAAGTTATGGTTTTGGTAACATCCATGGTAAAACTTGAAGACCCAACACTTACCAATTCTTATTTTCCAATTGCTTATTCAATTGTTAGTTTCGAACGAGGCAGCGTGCCTTTCTACTGTGATCTCCCATGCTGTCTTTTCTCCTTTTTTTTAGGCTGGGAAATCATCCAATGACTTCTCCCGCACTGGGTGGAGCAGAAGGGAGTGTCAGACTCTTACTGACTAAACCCCATCCATGTCCTTCTTTAGCAATTTATGTTCCGGGGTAGCGGTAACCCTTTCAGACAATCCCGCTTACCTCTCTTTTCTCCTTGCCAATCAACTTTTACGCATTTTTTTTATTCTATTGTATTTCAAGAGTATATTCTCATTTTGTCCGTTGTCTATGTCTAATTAATCAGCATCAATTGTTTATTCAACAGATGAGTGCGTTGCACTTACTTTGTGAATAGAAGCTGGTCTATTGTTTTCTGTATTGTCTATGTCTGTCCATTGTGACTTTAGTTTGCATAATTTATGTTCGCTTAATTCTCGTGTATTGCAATAATGTTAGAGTTTATATTGAAATGTTGCTGTTTTGGTTTGTTTACTTAGTTAGTAGTGACGATGTTTTCGACTTTTTATTAATTATTTTTGTTTGTGGGTACAATATTAGAATCAATAGTGAGTGTTCCTTTGTTTGAAATCGATCAAAAATATTTATCGAAACCTGGGTGCACATTTAAAAACATCAGTTGTCGTTGAATTCCAGGAATTTCAATGTTAAGGTATACCTTTGAATGTGAGAAAAGTTATGGTTTTGGTAAAATCCATGGTAAAACTGATATCGACTTCTCATGATATTATACCCTGAAAGTCTTTTCCACCCCAGAAATTAATTTAATTTTAAGCGTCATCCTAATTGGAACTCTGCAAGGCTGTCTACAACTTTAACAGAAAATATCTAACTTCGTTAGTTATCGGCGGTGCAGACAATGTCGGTCCGCGTGCAGTATGGCATAAGTTCCTGACTTTTTTTTTGAAACGTAAGAACTTACTTGGGACTTAGTCGCCATTACTTACTTAATCTTCATTACTTGGTTACAATTTGCCTGACAAGCTAAACTCTTAGCTAGTGGGGGCACCTACGTCGGGAGACCGTTCGGGAAACTGATTTAGGGTACAAGACTGTTTTAATCCCGAAAGAAATCGATTACTTGAAGATGTTTTGTTTATATATTTTATTTTATACACCTTTGTTACCTGTTTTCTTTCAAATTCACCGTGATCTGAACTTCATAGTCGGGGATTGTTCTTTCCTATAATAGAAACCAGACTCGGAGAAACTTCCAGGTTTCATAAAATAACGCAGGTCAGGTCGTCGCGGGCTCTTGGTCTATTATTAAAAATGCAATGATCGAAGAGATTCATTCAACACAAAAATTGCTCGCGGTATACGGTGTAAAATTCCGAAAGAAACTATTTCTATACTAATTATGTATGTACATTCAGTCAAAAAAGTATCGGGAATGGATGATTTGTTTATGGTTCCAAATTCAAATTTTTGTTTTTTTGTAGTTGTTAGATTGGCACAACTGTTTTCCATTTTGGCGCGGAGTTTGAGTTGCATCTTTTATTTATATTAAATACAGTGCTGGTTTTAGTAATATCATATATAGTGTGTATTGCGAATTTCATAATGGACAAAAATATCGAACAAAGAGTTTGTCTTAAATTTTGCATCGCCAATGGAATTTCGTGTTCGGAGTCACTGAAAATGTTACAGAAGGCTTACGGTGAATAGACTTTATCAAAGACTCGTGCTTATGAGTGGTTCAAAGCGTTCAAAAGCGGTCGAGATGTGATGGAAGATTTGCCTCGCTCTGGTAGGCCGTCAACGTCTGCAACTGAAGTTAACATCGCAAAAGTGAAGAAAATAGTGACTGAAAATCCCCATTCAACTCTGAGAGAGATAGCCGCCGAACTTTCTGTATCTCACGAGTCGATCCGTACCATTTTAACTAATCATTTGGGTATGAAACATGTTGCTGCTCGGCTAGTCCCAAAAGATCTGAATTTTCTCCAAAAACTCAATCGCATGAAAGTCGCTGAGGACATGCTAGAACGAGTCAGTTCGGACCCAACATTCATGAAACGCATTGTTACTGGTGACGAGACGTGGGTTTACGAGTTTGAAATGCAAACTAGTCAACAAGCTTCGGAGTGGCGCCTTCCAACTGAACCGAAACCGAAAAAACCACGCCAAAGTCGATCAAAAGTCAAAGTCATGTTGACTGTTTTCTTTGACTATCGCGGTGTTGTGCACTCTGAATTCTTACCGGAAGGTCTAACGGTAAATAAGAATATTATTTGAGCGTTATGCGGCGTTTAAGAGAGCAAATTCGACGAAAAAGGCCAGATTTGTGGAAAGAAAATTCTTGGATTTTGCACCACGACAATGCGCCTTCGCACAAGGCTATCATTGTGAACGAATTTTTGACCAAACACTCAACAAATACCATCAGGCAACCACCATATTCACCAGATATGGCTCCTGCTGACTTTTTTCTTTTTCCTAAACTCAAATTACCACTTCGTGGCACCCGTTTTCAATCGATAGAAGACATAAAGGAGAATTCGCGGCGAGAACTGAAGTCAATTCCTGAAGCAGCGTTTAAAAAATGTTTTGATGAATGGATTATTCGTTGGCGCAAGTGTATCGTTTCTAAAGGAGCATACTTTGAAGGTGATAAAATAAATTTGGATGAATAACAGACATTTTGTGTATTATTGATCTTTTCCCGGTACTTTCTTGACAGAGTAGCATTTACGAAAAAAAAATGTATATAAGTAGTTTATCAGCCATCTCGTTACCATAACACAAGCATTAGGTTGCTTAGCTTGAAACGATATGGCGTTGTGTGAAATGTCCAAGGATATTATTATTATTTCGGGAATCAATGTTTTCCTCGCCTAAAAATTATACATTTCCGATTCATTGAATCATAAAATTGATAAAAGTCGCTACTTATATGAAATCTGAAAGATACCAAATGAATTTAATAAAGTAAGGCTTTATTAAATTCTTCTTCTACTTTTACGTTAAACAATAAAATCTGTATACGTTCTTTATTGTCTTTTTATTTGCGAAGTCTTTACACCTTTTGTTCCTGATGTTATTAGTGTTTGTATAGTTTGGTGCCTTAGGTGTACAGCTCTGTCGTATTCACTTTCACGTGTCACATTTATTCATAGATATTCTATGTATTGCTAGTCAAGTTTATTATTTTTGTCTGGGGGAATTCAAAAAAATATGCCTACCGTTTGGACGCCAAAATATCTACCGATTGAAATGAGCGCAAGGATATTCAAGTCGAGCCAATTTGAATTTTAACCATAAAGGTTACGTTCGTAGGTTTTTTGAAAGTTAGTTCTTTGAGTAAACCCAAAATTATTTTACGAAACTAATGACATGAAATAACATGAAATTATAGGTTGATTTCTTCACTGGTGGCAGTCCCATGGTTCATGTGGACAACAGTAAATGTAAAAATCTTGTCCGCTGTATGCTAAGAAAACACTTTAGTCAACTATTTAGTTCCTGAAGAACAAGTGAATGAGTTGGATCGACGTCTTACGAGTCTGATACCCGAATTATGAAAATAAAGGAAAAAACAGATGATGCACACACTGATCAAATTACTCAACAGTATCCAGCACAAAGATAGCCAACCATTAACTCATAAAAGCTTAACCCAATCAATTTAACTCGCCAATAAAAACCGTATGCATTACAATAAACACCTGTCCATTGTTTATGACGTTGTAAACAAGATGGCAGCCGCGCTGTTGCCAAACCGTTTGATTGAAGACATGCCAAAGGAACTCGTTTCAAAGAATTATGACGTCTATGACGTGAATGAGATGGATTGTTTGGATTTTCTTGTCTATGGTAGACAGTGTGTGTATGAGATTTTGTTCTTAGTCTGTTTTTAATATACCTACTATCATTTGCAACACCTGAGAATGTCAACACAAAACAAATCTCTAGGGGTTTAGTTAGTTTTAAGCGGGATTCTCCAAAAAAGTTACCGCTACCCCGGAACATAAAGGGCTACGGAAGGAACATGGATGGGTTTTAGTCAGTAAGAGTCTGACACTCCCTTCCGCTCCACCCAGAGCGGGAGCAGTCATTGGATGATTTCCCAGCCTTAAAAAAAGGGGTTAGGTAGCTTGTGCGTTGATATATCGTCAGTCAGGATTTTGAATATTATACAAATTATCGATGAAAATCAAATAATGACCAATGGTGAGCTATAGGTATATTCACGGAGGCATGAATTCAGAGTAAGAGTGTTTAATACGAACAATCACATAGACCTATTTGAGCTTATGAACAGATAAACATAAAAAAAGTAGGTATTGAAGTTTTGTATGGAACGACTTATTTTTTTTATTTCAATTACGATGTTGGTCCCCGGGAAAAAGTTGTTCCGTTTGATGGTCTGTACCACACGCTTAATTTTCGCTACACCTTTCTCAGACACATTGTATTTATAAAATAACATTATTTTAATTTCTTCCACTGAAATTTAATATACTAACGTAGAAAATAATACGTTCTAGATTGCATTATTAGTTAGCAAACAATTCCCACAAATCTTGCAACATCTTGTAAACTCATAAGAAAACTTTGAAAACTGTACCTTTTCCTTCTAACTTGAGACGATTAGGCTTATTAGGAGTTTTTCCTTGTGACAAAACTTGCTCTTTATCTAAAGTCGGTAATTCGTCTGAGGTGAATTTCAAAGGAAACGCGGCACGTGGTCATTGGCGTTCATTCCGTACTATACACGTGGATTTTTGGGATTGGGTATTTAAGACTGGTACTTTAACCATTGTAGCTGCAAGCAAGCAGTCTTGGGATACTGTCAGACATTTTGATTGGACAGATTTTGAAAAAAAAATAGAGTCTCCAAGAAAATAGGCAGTATTTACAAAAACTTTTTTTGATAGATACCATTCAATCCTATGTATTAAATTATACTAAGCTAAGACTGGGTTTATAGTCGAGGAGATGCTAATGTTCGACAAAATTGCATTTTAGCTGACTTTATATTTTAGCCGGTTACACTGGACGTTAGCCTAAACCCAACGGCTAAAAAATATTCGACTGAAACGCGAGGAACGAGGGGATAGTGTATAAGCACTTCTCACACCTGCATAACAAAATAACAATATTTCTTG
Source organism: Hyppa rectilinea (assembly GCA_951799385.1). Classification (NCBI taxonomy): domain Eukaryota; kingdom Metazoa; phylum Arthropoda; class Insecta; order Lepidoptera; family Noctuidae; genus Hyppa; species Hyppa rectilinea. The sequence goes on from OX637304.1 coordinate 935,973, forward strand.
TTAATCCTCCTGGATTTTTTTCTGTAATGCAGCTTCATTTTTCTGACTGACCAACCCTATGACAATTCAAAAGTATCAGTTATTGGTTTATTTGAAATAAATACTTTGAGTTTGAGTTTTTGAAATAAATAGAGTTTATTAATAATTTGTTCAAACACATCTATTACTAAATTTAACACATCTAATACGACATCATTAACAGATTTACCGTATGTTATAGTGTAACGCGTTATTGGCCACAAATCATCCGCTAATACCACATTTCATCAAGCGGTAAATGGCTTCGCGTGGGTCGCGTAACCAGCATGAAATGCTTTAAATGTGATACACCAATATTTAAATGAACTGTCATGAAAGTAAGACAGACAAACTCAACGCTATACAAAGTTGTTTTTAAGTATCTTAACAACTGGGTACTGTAACTTTTGCCTCCAACTTCAGACCTTCGCACTAAGAGCCACTGAAGCAATAATACAAATATTTATTTAGCGCTTACACTTCATCATACTATTATATAGTAGGATATACTCGGTTAGTATGAAAATTACTCGATCGATATTGCCTCGTTGTTATTCTAGCGCGACGACTCGATATGGGACCGAGCGGACGGTTTGATTCTGCCTTGGGCAAAAATTTGCTATCACGACATACGTACTAGCAGCTCTGAGCCTAGCCATAACATGTCTATAACCAAAGGTTTGTTCGCTGCCATAATACCTAGGAACAACATAACTGCCAAATATGTATCTGTATACATATTTGGCAGTTTTGTGGGGACGTCATCACAACCGTAAATTAAGCATATTATTATCTAACCAGCTTTTGCCAGCGGCTTCGCCCCCGATTTTGTAGGAAATTATCCCACGGGAACCGTACATTTTCGCGGGATAAAAATTTTAGCGTATATGCTATTCTAGACTGTAATCTATCTTTGTGCCAAGTTTCATACAGATCCCTTAAGTCGTTTTTGAGTTTATTCGTTACAAACATACAAATATTTCCTCTTTATAATATTTATTTATTTGTTTATTTATTTATTTCCTTTGGAAAACTTACAGCTTAACAAAAAAGAATAAGAAATTGAAAAAAAAACTGACAGCCAATTACAAGTTTTTAAGTGTAGTTTTTTTAGTTTGTATTAGTATAGACTAATGACGCTCTCAGTCTACAAACAAAAATATAGGTAATCAAATACATAATCCAATTAGTCGCTACAGCGCGACGGCTGATTGCTCCATCACACTGTGTATTTAGAATGTTCATCAAAATCATTATTTTGTTTTCGATGTCTGAAGGTTTTAAAAGGTTTCAAGTACTCGCGTTACTGTGGTTTCATTTTAATATCGTAGTGTCGTCCTACATTGTGTAATATATCTTACACAGCCTCCACCTTCGGGAGCACAACGTTAGAGAGACGTTACATATATATTGCTAGATAAAGTGTACAATAATGATTCAAACAGTCGCGTACGTCGTTATAGTAACAACCGAGCGAACTACATATATCGAACAAAGCGCGCAATAAAATTGAGATATATCTTTGTAGAACTGTTCTCCAGACGTGTTTACAATGTAACTAGCTTTTTCCCGCAGCTTTGCTTGCTTGGGAATATAAATTCTGTTTATTTTATCATAGATAGGAGGATGAAAAACCGTTAAATAGTCAAACTCACGGTATAGACTCACAAAATATTTAAGATAAGGTAAAACTATCAATAATAATTATTCAATTCAATAATGATCCGAAAAACACGTGGGGCCATCTATTATCTTAAGAACGTTATTGTTGTTTTCCTCAGGAACAATACTTTTTTCGGGATATTTGCAAAATTTAAGGATGATCAGTTAAGTGGCTTTGGCATGAAAAGGTAACAAACAAACATACTTTCGCATTTTTGATATCGGTAAGGATACAGCTCTTGCGCAAATAAATATGTGATGAAGAACAAGTTTATGTTAAATTCGTTTCTTGTTCCTATAATAGATGCCCTGGTCAGATAGTAAGCGCGTTTTAGGTAAGATATAAAGGTCGAGAAAGGTGCTATTATATTGTTTTTATTAGATAAATAATAATCTGGTACCGAGTCCTTAACGGCTTGTAAGTTTTTCTATAATACGAATGAAATCGAAAAACTTTCGACACAAATTATTTACAGAAAGTCTTTGAGAAGAAGGGCGTGCCCCCTATCACATAAGACTGAGGTGTATTGGTAGTGCGTACAACCGTGATATTATGCGATGTTTTGTGTGATCCAATAATGAAAATTTATTGAAACTCACTGAACTTTTACAGGGCTGAAGTTTACTAGATTTCAAAGGATTATTAATTTTAAGGAATTTGTAGTTAAGCACTTTCACAAATTAAAGGTTCTTTATTGCTTCAACTAAGATAAACAAGAACAACGAGTAAGTAATTTTTGTTAAATATCAAGTTTTATGTTTACGAGGGAAATTCTATTAATTAAATCCCAATACGTGGGAGTTACTGCAGACGTAGGTCTTCATTAATTTTAATATAATACAATTATATCCTACGAAGTAGATAGTTGAATCCAACTCATGTCGAGTGTTACATAAATTAGTTTTAGATAAACTCAAACTCAAAGTATTTATTTCAAATAAGCCAATTACAGGCACTTTTGAATTGTCAAGGTGTCGGTCAGTCCGAGAAATGAAGCTAGTTGCCCATTCCAAAGGAGTAGGTACCTATGGAGAAGAACGGGCAAGAAACTCCATGGACACTCTTTTAAACAAAATATGGTTACAAAATATTGGTTACATAGTTCATATTAATATTATACATGTGAGAACGATGCAGAACGTTAAAAGCATCAGATATAAAATATGTAAAAACTATTCAATAATTAAATTAAAACAAGCCTTAGCCGCTAAGAGATGACCAGTCTCTACTGACAGCGCCCGTTCACGAACATGACGCATATATTAGCACCATTCAGCTCAACCATTTTGAAGGGAGCTAAATGATCCAACACACACGCCACCATCAGCGAGACATTAAAGTGAGCATGGCATACTCTCAGCCGCCAGGGCATATTCAAGTCAATGAAAGACGCACCCAGAGACTGGTCGCTTTATAGTAGGTACATAGTACTCACATATGTGCCAAGCAGTTATACAATATTAAGAGATTGAATTTATACAATGCAAAGATGTTTTTTTGTTGTTGTTGATCTTCCGCAGCTCCAACAGTTTTCAGTAGTCTAATAAATTAGTTGATGCGCCCTTGTGGACGGACTAGCATTGACCCAAGCATTTTTATCAGCAATGTAATCTCCCAATTTATAATACGCTTGGCTGCATAGTGTGCGTTTTATACAAGTTTTAAATTTTGTTTCATTAAGTTCAAGAATGTGGGGAGGTATTTTATTGTAACATTTTAAACAGTACCCCATGAAAGATGAATCTACTTTAGCCGGCCTGAAACCTGGTTGAACTAATTGGTCCCTATTTCTAGTGAAATAGTTGTGTCTTTCACCTCTTTTACTAAAAAGATGCAGATTTTTCCGTGCGTACATGATGTTTTCATAGATATATTGACAAGGTACAGTCATGATGTTAATAACCTTAAACCGTTCCCTTAGAGAATCGTGCCTACAAAGATATTAGTAGTCCCAGTAAATAAGGACTTTGTAGGTGAATCTTTATTAATTCCTGAAGGGTATTGTTCAAGTTGATTATTTACGGAATTACGCAATAAGCTAGAGACGTGTATACCTATAAGTTCGTATTACAGATTTGTACGTGGACGACTGAGAATGTGTAGTAGGAGTATTAAGTTCCAAGATATTCTCTTATTAAAATTTTTGAGTGTGATTAATAGCAGTCTGCCTCAATCTGCCTAGCCTTTTCCCAATTATGTTGGGGACGGCTGCCAGTCTAACCGGACCGAATACCAGTATTATACATGGAGCAACTGCCTATCTGACCTCCAAAACCCAGTCACTAACTGGGTAATATAATAACCCTTGGTAAGACTGGTTGTCAGACTTTCAGGCTTCTGACGACTTGTAACGACTGTCAAAGATCCACGAATGACAGCCGGCACCAACGGTTTAACGTGCTTTCCGAAACACGGAGGCGTCTAGGTATGTAAAGACGGTCACCCATCCACGGCCAACCCCGGCAAGCGTAGCTTAACCTGATGGATCGATCCGTGCGACTGTTATTACTTAGCCACGAGCTCCTCAATAGACAACCTGTATCTAATGGTTAATTACAGGACCGTGTGAAATACAATTAAGTTTGTAATTAATTACTTTTATGAAACGTCGCAAACGGAAGCAGTGGTTTCTGGAGTTCGTTGAACTTGCACGCCATGGCAACGTGACATTTGATCATGGCGTGCTTCAAATTATTTGTTCATTCAACTATTACGTGGTGCAGCTATAACTTATCCCTGAATAAACTGTAAATAGCCAAATGGTAACTATGTATATTACTTCATTGAAGTTCGAACACATGCTTTACAAATATAAATAAGCCTTAATATGATAGCTTGACATACTTTGAACTTAATAAAACCTCTTTATTTCAATGAAGTAATCAAATATGAAAGTAGCATCGTGTTAGTTTCTTATTTCCATCAATGGATATTACGTTTTCAATTGAATAATGTACTTAGATAATAGGTTATTTTTTAGCACTGAAGTGGATAGTAACTGAATCACTTGGAAACGAATCTATCTCTTCAACATCCTTGGTTGACCGGAACTCTAAGTCCGCTTTTGTATCTTTATTGTGTTTAAAAGTTGAAGTTTAAATAAATAAAATCCTCTCGAACTGTTAAATTATTCATAGGACTCCGGCCCAAAATGCAAAACAATATGCTATAATTATGCTCACTAAAAAACGTTTTGGAGTTATTTCTAACGTTGAATTAATGTGGTTTATATTATTGAGTGAACGCGAAGGCTAAAGAAAAGATGGATGGATTGTGTGACGAATGATATGAAAGGGAGTGAATGATAGCGTGACGTTTGACAAAGGTTAAAAGAGGAAGAAATCGTGTTGCGCCGGTCCCAAGTTACATGGGACAAGGATTATCATTTAAATTATTAAGACTGCCTCATTCGCACGCTTTAGTGGTCTTAAATCCCGAGTTCTATCCCTTGACATAATAAACCTCTGCAGCGCAACAGTTTGTGCAGACATATCCCCGCTAGCTTATATCCTCAGGCCTTTTTTCTTTTTTTAAGGGTGGGAAATCATCAAATGACTCCTTCCGCTCCTGGTGGAGTGGAAGGCAGTGTCAGACTTTTACTGACTAAACCTATCCGTTTTCCGTCCTTAGCCCTTTACGTTCCAGGGTAGCGGTAACCCTTTCGGACAATCCCGCTTAATCCTTAATCCTGGTTTATCTACAAATATTTTTGCCAAAGTATGACATAATTGAAGCTACATGTACAGTCAACAGCAAAAGTAGATGATCAAAATCAGAAACTCAATACTAGTGAACGGAGTTCGCGTCAGAACTGTGTGGCGTCGGAGTGATTCAAAAGTATATGATTGTAAATTATACCAAACATTTAGTACTAGTACAGCTGTCATATATTCGTGATCAGTTATAACTCCAAAAGTTATAAACACAATTCGCATCAGAACTAAGAAGTAAAAAAAAATTTCAAAACTAGTGAACAGTCCACGATTGTTACTTGGAAAGCAATAAAGATATTGAGTACAGTTGAAATCAAAAATTAAATGATGAAACTGAGGCCACGTAATCATGAAGCAAATAATTCTTATTTTTAATTAGCCCAGTAATTTTGTTTGTTATGTTATACGGAAAAGCTGAATTTGATAAAGATTTGCATATTTAATAATATATGCCAAATTTCATCCAATTGAACCCCGAAAAAAGCATAATTATGTTCATTAAAAATCATATAATTTAAAAACTTTACTATATTAATTGTTTTTTTTTTGTAACTTCTGTCAAATGTTCAAAAGTAGCTGATGTGATACAAAACGATAATTCAATAAATATTATTATCTTTGTATGTTCGCGAATTTATGTCATTGTTCAAAAGTAGCTGATGCGATACAAAATCATAACTCAATAATTGCTTTTGCCCAGTCGGCTACAGTATATTAAAAACGGAAGGTAGATTGATATTTTTATCTCTAGTCGAGTCTATTGACACTGCTTACAATGTTCTAAAGTAGCTGATGCGATACAAAATCATAACTCAATAATTGCTTTTGCCCAGTCGGCTACAGTTATGATTTTGTATCGCATCAGCTACTTTAGAACATTGCAAGCAGTGTCAATAGACTAGACTAGAGATAAAAATATCAATCTACCTTCAGTTTTTAATATACTGTAGCCGCTACTGTATAGCTACTTTTGAACATTGACATAAATTCGCGAACATACAAAGATTATAATATTTATTGAATTATCGTTTTGTATCACATCAGCTACTTTTGAACATTGACATAAATTCGCGAACATGCAAAGATAATAATATTTATTGAATTATCGTTTTGTATCACATCAGCTACTTTTGAACATTTGACAGAAGTTACAAAAAAAAACAATTAATATAGTAAAGTTTTTAAATTATATGATTTTTAACGAACATAATTATGCTTTTTTCGGGGTTCAATTGGATGAAATTTGGCATATATTATTAAATATGCAAATCTTTATCAAATTCAGCTTTTCCGTAAAACATAACAAACAAAATTACTGGGCTAATTAAAAATAAGAATTATTTGCTTCATGATTACGTGGCCTCAGTTTCATCATTTAATTTTTGATTTCAACTATACTCAATACTCAATATCCTTATTGCTTTCCAAGTAACAATCGTGGACTGTTCACTAGTTTTGAAATTTTTTTTTACTTCTTAGTTCTGATGCGAATTGTGTTTATAACTTTTGGAGTTATAACTGATCACGAATATATGACAGCTGCACTAGTACTAAATGTTTGGTATAATTTACAATCATATACTTTTGAATCACTCCGACGCCACACAGTTCTGACGCGAACTCCGTTCACTAGTATTGAGTTTCTGATTTTGATCATCTACTTTTGCTGTTGACTGTACCAACACCAGAGAAAAAGAAGTGATATATCTAAGCCCGCCTATTTATTCAGAACTTGGGTCTTTAAATACATTTTAACAAGAATCTTCTTCTTCGTGTGGTTAGTGACTAACCATTTTTTTTTTTTTAAGGCTGGGAAATCATCCAATGTCTGCTCCCGCTCTGGGTGGAGCGGAAGGGAGTGTCAGACTCTTACTGACTAAAACCCATCCATGTTCCTTCCGTAGCCCTTTATGTTCCGGGGTAGCGGTAACCCTTTCGGACAATCCCGCTTACCCGGCAGGCTTGGCCCTGAGGGGCCCCTTCATATGCTGACATCTCTTTGAGGTGCGCGTGGGTTAGTGACTAACCTGGTGTCAGAGTTTTAATGCTGCCCATGGGCCTCTGACTTAGCATCACATGCTGTTGAGAAATATCTCTCAGACATGCCGGTTTCCTCGCGATGTTTTCCTTCATCGATTTCAACCAAGTGATAACTATACAATACGCACATGAATCCGAAAAATCAGAGGTGCAAGAATAAAGAAAAAAGAAATAAATGAGAAATAAAAGTAATAAGCCCGATAATCCATGACTGTTGTAGTTCATTGATACTAACGAGCGTGAATAATGCTAATACGTGAATAATATAATAAACCTAATAATAATTAACCTAGCCACTTATTAATTTGCCTATCTCAACATAATTGATTCCAAAAGCTCTTGAATTTTACCACTCGCTGCCTAAAAGTATTTGGTGTTAAGTAATTGACTTGGATTCGTTATTGCTGATGTATTGAATGGATTTTGTTTGTCATTCAAGAAAGAATAAGGCCAAAGAATGACGCATACTTAGATATTAAATTATATGGTGCTGGAGTAATGCCAATATAGGGAGGGGGGACTAGAAAGTCCCTAAAATACACTCTTGGACAAATTAACCGACCTGCCCTGCAATGGAGATATATATTTTTTACGGGATTGAAACAACCAGGCTTTTTGCTAAAAGATCTACTTATCCACATCTTCTCAAATGACTCCTTGACTATACTTAAGATTTCTTCAAATGGTTACATTGCTGGCTTCTACCAAAGAATCCAAGTCTTGAATACTTAGCATGAGCAAAGTGCTCGTTAAACCTAAAAGCGAGTAAAATGGGTCAGTAATCGTTTAGATCTCATTTAGTCTTTGAATATGAACGGAAATGTGGAAATTAATGACTCAGCTCGAAGCGTAATGTCGATTCTTAGCTTTAATGTAGGTACAGACTCCGGCACTTTAAGCTATACCAAACTGTCTAATATTCGCTATTGAACATGAACCTTATGTTTTTGTAATAAGGTTGAAAATCTATCAAAGAAATTTGACAGATTTGGGTAGCTTGATGTACTGGTGTATGTACATAAGTATCTACTGCTGAAAAACTTTTTTTTATTATTTGTTTGCTGTGAACCAATAGAGAAATGAAGTTTTTGGTTCTTAGCAAAGTTGCAATAGTGGGCGGAACAATCTGGGGGCCCACTAAGGCCACATTTTCACTAACGATTACAAAATTAGATAAAACCGAAATGTATCGAATTGGCATAAGCTTTTGAAATGTCACGTGATCGATTGTTTTTGATTGCTAAGTGCTAGAGTTTAAAATTGTGTGACGAAACTCGATATATGCCCATACAAATGCGTTGACAAGTGGCTTTTTTGAAAATCCGAATCGCTGAGATAACGAATGGTTCGATCAATAATTTTCGAAATCGAATCGACACTGAGTTATTGACTAGGCCCCCAGGAACCGTCGCGTCGGCCCGTCTGCCTGTCACAACGCTGTATATTCATATTTGCCCATGGGAGGTAAACACTTAATTTCCAAACCGAATTGACGCAACCGGGTACCCGATAAAGTGGATTTTAACATTCTGAACCAACGCCGGGGCACTTAAAATTCAAAAAAGGATTAACAGGTGATTAAGTTAAGCTGCTCTGTTTATTAAGAGACACAGAAATAATAGTAATGAGAGTAATTTAAGGGAGATTTATAATAAACTAAGAACTGAAAAGGATAATAAAGAAATCCCTTATACTTATTTGTAGATAAGATAGATTTGCTGTTGCGAATTAGGGGATGATAGGAAGTTGATCACATCTTAGAATAGTAACTATTTAAAGAAAACCATAATCAATATAATTGTTCTTTATCCGATCCAGCCTGTCCTTTGCTGTGAGGGAGGCTCTCAGCGACGCTCTGAGCGGAGGTTTGTACCCCACAAGGCGTGCAGGCTGTGCTTAAAAACTTATAAACTAAGCGACTCCTTATAAGGCCTGATTGGAGGCCTTAATTTATTAAGGCAAGGGCAACAGGCAAGCCCTTTTGACAATCGACAACCTCATAGGTTGAATTGCAACATGTTCTCTCAAAAAATCTCGTATTCGTGCGACAATCTATTTTTTATATTTATCGTCCTTCTAGGAAAAACCACTTGTCATACTAATGCGTTTTTTTTTATTTATATAATTTCACATTTCATCTTCTAATAATTAATTAGGAATTATGAGATTACCGAGGATATTAAATCGCACGTTATTCTTGTACAAAGAAATATTTCATGCTTTTTATAAGGAAGATTTATTATATAATGTCTTAAGCAAATGGACGGTTTTAATAACGACTTAAATGACCTCATTATCGCGCTCTTAACATAAAACATTATTATTGTACCTTGGTAGACCTCGAACGACGGATGAAAATTATACTTTACATAGTTTTAATAAGTACTCGTAGGTACCTATGTAATTTATTTTGTCTCTATTTCGGCTAAACAATAATAAGCTGCTTTTAATCTCTAATTACAGTACAAAATATATACTAAATTAAAACAATTCAGTATAAAAATCCTTCTTGTAAAGAGGCATAAACGTAGTATACAGATCTTCAAAGACGAACAGAGAGATATAAGAGAGATCTTAGGATTAAAAGCAACCTAAATGTTCTTGTTGTTTTTGTGTGACCTTCCACACACAAAGACTAAAATGGACATGGACTGAAAAATAAGCAGAGCTTTAACGGAATGGCACATAAGAGATGGATTTGGAAGATAACCGGTAATATTTGCAACAACTGGTGCCCTGTGGGCTAGACACACAAGACCATGACAAATGTAGGAACCTGGGGGAGGGTTATAGATCCACTGACGCACTTATTTTCTGACATATCGAAGTGTAATAATTGTATTTTACTTACTTAATTTATTTTATATTGTAGTTATTTTATCAGTCATTAGGCTTTATAATTACTAAAATAAAATGTTAGATGCTGAGACTAAACTTGAATATTTCATGTGGAAAATAATTTTAACAATAACAACGTACAAAATATGATTTACATTGTTACTTACTTCCGAGAAGCGAAATTTTAGGGCAACAATATTAATATTCATATTGTTTGCCTTTTTCAGACAGTGATAGTCACTGTTGCTATAAAAAAATTATGTATACTGTTTGCTATTTGTGGAAAAAAGGGTTGTTTTTGTGATCATATTCAAATGTGTGTAAGTTTATACAATAGCTTATATTTAGTTGGTTTTGCTATTAGAAACACTTATTATTTTGCCAAAACCTGCATCGAAGCTAAACTCAAACTCTAAGCATTAATTTCAAATAAACCAATGAAAGGAACTTTTTAATTGTCTGTTAAGCGGGATTTTCCGAAAGGGTTACTGCTACCCCGAAACATAAAGGGCTATGGAAGGAACATGGACGGGTTTTAAGAGTCTGACACTCCCTTCCGCTCCACCCAGAGCGGGAGAAGTCATTGGATGATTTCCCAGCAAAAAGGGGTCCGTATGTCACAAAGATGAAGCTAGCTAGTTGCCCATTCCAATGGGCAACGTTTTACCTTTTCACGTCAGAGCTTAAATGCAGTCCCCTCCCACGCCAAGCCACAAAAAAGATTTTTTTTTGTCGGCTTTAGCCGACGGCGTATTGGGCACGTTTTCGTCTATCGGATATTTCATATATCCGACCATGGTGCAAGGTTAATCAAATGACCGCCCACATAAAACAAAAACAGTTTTCAACAACTTAAATAATATAATCCCCGCAGCTTTAGCTGTGCCTGACCGTTTGATTTTAATTTTAAAGAATAAAATATAATTCTTAACCTCTCCCACTTTAAAAAAAAAAAAAAATAAGCTTTGCTAGACGCTCTTTTTTTAATCTCCTCATCGGTTTACTCCTGCCAAAACATTATTTTATTTGAAAAACTTAGAAGTTACTTTGGCCTTTTTTTTTTTTTTTTTAAGGCTGGGAAATCATCCAATGACTGCTCCCGCTCTGGGTGGAGCGGAAGGGAGTGTCAGACTCTTACTGACTAAAACCCATCCATGTTCCTTCCATAGCCCTTTATGTTCCGCGGTAACCCTTTCGGACAATCCCGCTTACCCGGCAGGCTTGGCCCTGAGGGGCCCCTTCATATGCTGACATCTCTTTGAGGCGCGCGTGGAACATATACGCGCCGTACGGCACGGGTCTGGTGCTGATCGGACGGTGAGTCACCCATTACTCACCGTCCGCAGGCCCGCGCCTACGGTGGCCGGGAGTCGTCACGTGGCTCCCGACGCCCGGGGCGTCTCCTGCGGTGGCTGGGTAGGGAGGACCTTTCTCTCTCCCATCCCGCCACCTCCTAAAGCAAAGTTTCGACACTGAAGTTTTTGAAGTCAAAACAAAACAAATCATCTCGAAGTGACAATCACATTACCTGTCTGTTTGATAGATTATGCTTACTTTTAAAAGTTTAAAACCATAATAAAAGGAGGTAAAGTATAAGTTATAGAAATATAAGTTGGGTGAAAAACCTTAAGACTAGATCCAGTTTTTTTTTTAGTTCAGTATCCGTACTAATCTACTTATTTCCATCAGCACTAGGGTAGACATTTGTAATAGTAAAGGACTGCGTTATGACTTGAAAGAGCACTCATAAGCAGGGCCTAAAGTCGTAATTTTTGGGAACCGGTACCATTGGCCTTGGTGTGATACCGGTACCAGACGTAGTACCAGCATTGGTATTTCTAGTCAGTATCGGTACTGTACCGATACCAAACAAAAATTTCCGTAAGTTAAAATGAGAAATCAGATATTAAAATTATTGTAAATAAAAAGGCTAGTTGATATGTTTTAGTACATGGTTTGATCACCACTATTACTCAAGACATGTTGGTGATTTCAGACTTATATTAACTATAATATCAGGTTTCCTCATGATTCTTTCCGATGTCAGTGATGTCCAAAAATTCAAAAGTGTAATTGGTATTTGCCTGGATTTGAACCCACAACCATGAGAGGCGAGGCCACGTATCCTTTGAGCCACGACGACTTTTACCTATACATATAACCTAACCTAAAATAAAATCGCTTTTCGTGTCTGTGAGTGTGATCGATTAGGCTCGGATTTCCAAAACTATACAATGAATATTTGATGCGGTTTCAGGGAAAAACTTCATCAAAATCCATTTTATAGTATTGTAACCAGTATAACTCTAAAGACTCTAGCCTTTAGAACATTTTTCAGGTGGTATAATATGTGTATTACTTAATATATTAATATTATTTTAAGCCGAGCAGAGCCGGGGTGGGTCGCTAGTTCTTATACAATTCTAGCTGACACGAGACAAGAATAAGGAGTAGAATCGACGATACGTAGGTATGTCTGGAGCATCAGAGCCGTACCTTTAAGACTTGATTATCTTCTCAGCGAGGCAGGAGCTATTGTTATTCTATTAGTCCATACCGCCTATGTTATACATACAAAACATAAATTACTAATTGGCCGTAATACAACCAATTAGCCCCTGAAGATGAAACCCATTAGGCACATAGTGAATGTTTCTATACAGTCATTATCATTTGCTTTTTTCTATCTATGTTGAGGTCGGCTTCCAGTCTAACCGGATGTAATAGACTACCAATATTTTACGTCAAATGACTGCCTATCTGACTTCCATAACCCACTAAAAGCAGCTGCTGCTGTAACTAAATCTAAAACATACAATGGCTAAGACGAAGACGGTTAGCAAATTTTTGGGCTTCTGACTACCCGTAACGACTACAGGCGATAGCCGGGACCAACGGCTTTAAATGTTTTCAGAGGTATAGACAGGTCTTAATACATAATGGATGGTCACACAACTACGGAGCCACCTCATCAAAAAACGCAACTTAAACTCCGATTGACCCGTGGGGCATTAAATCTTCAGTGTAGTTAATGTTTGTACAGGATCTTCTAATGATTTCTCGAAAATTAAATCCTAATGAACTAGGAATTAAAGTTGAAATTGTAGTGAATCCTATACCTACCTACCTTATGCCTTTCTTATGCCAAACATAAGGATCCCCAAACTTCGGACACAATGCTTCTTTTCCTTATTTTTAATCTTTGATACCGTAAACCTTGACCGAATGAAAGTCTGCCTTTCCAACGATAGAGCACTCAATGGAATTGAAGAATTATAGTTACAGAAATGACAATATTATAATGATGGCTTTAGCGTCTGTAACTTTTCAGATACATTTATCCGAAGGAAGTAAAAGTTAAATAACAAAAAACCTGTAAGACGTTGTTTTACTTACCTTTATGATCAACTTTGAATAGGAGATTTAGAAAAAGAGCAGCAATTCCCTTCATTTTGGGTAATTATGCGAACTTAGATATACATATTAACGTAATGTATGTAGATAGTGATCAAGCGCGAGCCTATTGATATGATTTATAAAAAACTAAGCCGTAACCTATATTCGCGATTCCAGTGTTGATAACGTAATAAAAGTTCCTCATAATGATGGTTTTAACCAACCCTTTTAAGGTTTTCAATTACATTTTAATTAACAAGCTATACCGGCGGCAGCTTATCTAATTAATACTGAATCCAACCCATTAAAATCATAAATCAATTACATAAAATAAAAATAACACTCAAGTCGTTTTCCACTTTCATTCAGGAACTGACAGACACATAAGTCAAAGTCAAATATTTCAATTAGGCACAAGAACTTTAGAACGTCAAAATGAACAACAAATAGAATTGGTTTTAGTCGGCCTTTCCAAAAAATAGTTTCGCATGGAGAAGAATGGGCAAGAAACTCCACCGTTACCCTTTTAAAATGTTTTGTATACATAAACTATAAAATTATATGTGAAGATGATGTACCCAGAATAAAAATACTATACCACAAAAGGCGAAAAGAACAAAAAAAAGTATACAATGGCAGGTAAAATTAATTATGTCATAAATACATGGTGCTCACATATTTACAAAATTTCAAAAAGTTAATAATAATAATTCAATCAATGTGTGTTAAAGTTACTTATTACAAAATATTAAAACAGTGTGGTACAAGTTATAAATTGTTACCTAATTTACTTAGCAACCAATTTGATTCTAGACTCTAGATTGTCGATAATATAATCCTCTAATTTGTAATAATCTTGTTTACATAGACAGACGTTGTGTTTAATAATTCCTTAGTAAAATTTTAGAAAAATCAGTCACTTGATTACTTGTAGTTTTCAAAAGAAAACTTTGTGTTAGGACCAGTGTGCAGTAAGGTTAAACATCGTAGCAACTTCTTTAGAGAAATGTTACCAAGTAGTAAAACTTGTAATTAAACTGAGGTTTTGCTTGTTAACCTTTGTTGTCAGCTTGGCAGCAACTTTGGCGCAATGGCTTGACAAATTACAACTTCAATTTAATTATAATACGTAGTTGTTAATATTATATGCAGCAACGACTAATGCTACTCAAGAGGGATTAAGTTATCCCAGGAGCTTGTAAATATAGTTTTCATAAGACTTTTATGTTCATAAAAACTGGGTGTATCGTATTTTACTTAACAATCATTTTATAGTAGCTGCGCCCCGTGGTTTCACCCGCGTATGTTTCGATTCCGTTGGAATATCGGGATAAAAGATCACCTATCAAGTTACATCGCAATCGGTTCATCAGTTTTTGCTTAAAGAAGTAACAAACATATTATTTATGTAAAAACTTTTTTTTTGGGATGGGAAATCATCAAGTGCCTCTTCCCGCTGCTGTGGGTGTAGCAGATTATTTCATTAAATACAGTCTTTACTGTATAGCTCTGTTTCAATCTCACTAAAGTAATATTAAAATAAATTCTAAATTGAAACAAAAGTGTGAACGCGTTCGCGATTTAGGATCAACAATTTTTTATCTTATGATGAATTGAATACCTGTAATTTGACATTATGTATGTACTGTATTTATTTGTAATGGTAAACTCAAGTAAAGTAGTTACCAAGGGAAGCCGATACGAATGGGGTTGTAGCAGGCCATCGCCCCAGCCAGCTTTTGCTTTAATTAACCAAACCGTTTCAATGAAAATTCCCGTTGTTCAATTTATCTTGTTTCACACGCTAACCAATTGTTCAAAATTCAATTCATTGTATTCAATTGAGTTTAGAATTAATTAAGACAATTTTTCATTGCATTAACAAAACTCAGGCTTGCTTAAAGTTTAGCAATGGCAAAAACGTAGAAGCCTTTAGATTATAATTTTTACTAGGAAAAATCATCCACTTTTTTAAATAAAATTTCAGTTCAACGAAAAGTAATCATTATATGACATTTAGGGACTAACCACACTTATTCAGCTCTGGCCAGCTTTTGTCCATAGAATACAACGATTTTCAAAGTCAAAGTCAAATCATTTATTTCCAATAGGCACAAGAAAGGCACTTTTGAACGTCAAAATGAGCAACAAATCCAATTGATTCTAGTTGCCCCTTCCAAAAGGTAGTTTCGTATGGAGAAGAATGGGCAAGAAACTCCGCCGTTACGATTTTGTTTGCAGATGATTACGCATCCGTTGAATTTCTAGCGTCTATTCAGGCACGTACGACAAAAGCTGAAGAAGTTGCTGCTGAAGACGTTAGTCCCTCAGCGAGCGAAATGTAGGCGCATAATACAATCTGCATACCCCAGCAGAGAATACAAGCGATATGTTCTGGAAACTAATCCAATCATAAAATTCATAACATCGATATTAATAACTCGAACACATGAAATTCTGAAAATACGATGCATCCGTTGAATAGAAACCACTCGCGAATTCCGAATTTACACTAGCAGCCTGAATAATGCTTTATATGTCAAAGGTTTATGATGGACGGAATAAAAAAAACAATCCGTATTATACGTTTTATGTTCATCAATTTTTTTTTTAAGTTTTTCCAACTTTTGTTGGCCTCGTTAGGTGCGCTATTAATGAATTATTTATTACAAATCTAATCCACACGTATTTTCAATCATAAAATTACTCTCCTCCGTATCAAATTAGTTGAGGTCAGTAGAATACGAATTCGTCTTATACTTTCCCATGACAGTCATCACGTTTTACCATTGTCAAGATACAGATTGTCAATAGTTTTAATGGCTCTGAATACGAAGTTTTTTAGGTGCTTTGGACGGGTGTATTTAGTTTCTAAGTTTATTTTTTAGAAATGTGCGTTTTGTTTGTGCAGAATAACCATTTTTTTATTCATTCTTTCTTTTCACGCATCAATCTCATTTTGTTAATAATAATATTATTATCATACCTAGACAAAATTTATTCGCCTCTTTTAACCAACATCATTTAATATGCAGGACGCCTCTAGCCACACTTGTTTCAACTCTTAAAAAACAATCATTTCATGCTTTTTCATTTTCCTAACTATTATGCTGCCAATCCGTTTTAAAACTGCTGACGGCTCGTTATTCAATAACAGAATTCACATTCAGAATTCGATTTAAATGAGAGCAAATATTTATTCGCAGTTTACAAAGTTTTAACGTGGAGAACAGAGCCTGGTGGTTAGTTAGTGGGATGGCTAGCACGTTTGATATACTTTTGACATCCTATTTTATGCATAAAACAGGTATAAAGAAGCTGGGGAGTTTGTTACGCCACTTCTTCTTCCCAGCTAAAGCACTAGGAAGTGGAGAAGGGTGGGCGTTTTTGGGGGACTGTCTTATGTATCTTTGACGTTCAAAAAGTACTGATTTTCAACCTAGTTTGCATAAATGACTTTTGATTTGATTTTTGATTTAATCCTCTGTAATGTCAAGAAGAGTCATCATTACTAGAATAATACTCAATATATGTATTGCATTCTTCAAGGTGAACCTGAAACCTAAGTGGTTTAAACATGGTTACTGTTGGCCCCGTCGGGTACAACCAAGAAGGAGGAGGAAAAGGGCTTTAGTTTGACAACATGTTGAAGAACAGAACGGGCAAGAAACTCCATGGACACTCTTTTAAATCAAAATATGTTTACAAAAACTGGGTTACATCATTCATGTTGAAATATACACATGAGAACGTTACAGAACTTAATAATACTACACACATAATACGAACATAATTACAAGATTTAAAAATAACAATTCAAAATAAGGTTAAATTTTAAAACAGCTGTGGCAGTTAAGAGGTGACCAATCTCTACTGACGGCGCCCTTTCATGAACATGACGCAAGGATTAGCACCATTTAGCTCAACCATTTTGATGGGAGATAAATGATCCTTCATTATATCCTACGTTATATCTATTACTAGCTGTTCCCGCTCAAACTCAACTATCCAACACAAAAATAATTTTTCAGCTTTATAATATTAGTATAGATTAATCTGCCTAACCTTTTCTCAATTGATATGGAATCGGCTTTTAATCTAACCGGCTGCAGCAGACTGTGACTGTGACTGTGTGGCTGTATTTTGCATGAAGCGATCGCCTATCTGACCTTCACGACCCAGTCACTGGGTAACACAATATACCTTGGTGAAACTGAGAGACTACACGTAACGACTGTCTAAGATCTATGTAATAATGACAGGCGGGTTAAATTGATGGATAAAATGTAATGGATGGTCACTGGTCACCCATCCACGAACCGACCGCGGCAAGCTTATCTTAACCTACAATCGTCCCGTGCGCTACCATAAATACTTATTATCTAAGTAATTATTTTCTTTATCATGTTATTTCAATTTTCATATTCATTTAGATAATAGGTATAGTTTTAATGCTTTGAAGTGGGTCTCATAATAATATGCTAATTTAAATGAAGAAATCCTAATCCTACGGTTGTATAATTAATTTGCACGTTTAAAAGCTTTTGCGTGACAAAACCGAATGTGGGCGCACCTTTACCTTTACAAAGGACCCATTTCAATAAACTTCGTACACAATAATCCAATTATTTAGTAGTTTATTTATACAATAACAAACAGGGTACAGTCAACCCTTATAAATCTTCGTCAGTTTTCAAATGATTTTCTTTATTAAGTACGGACAGAATACCTTAAAAAGCTGGCTCAAAAACTATATTTATTGACTATACCTATATTATATTTGTTGTTGTCAACAACAAAGATCAAAATAGCACACACCTTTGACCGTCAATCTAAAACCTTTTAAATGGTCTGCGCTATCAGTATCACATTTATTCATTCGGTCTGACACGTAAAAAAGATGGCCGACCAAAATAGCCATTAAGGTGACGAATATACAAATTTGAATATGACTGTACCTACATAATACAGACCTACGTTTTTTTTCCCTTTTTTGTGAATTTCATCTGTTTTCAATTTTCCATTTTTATTATTACCATACAGAAAGTATGTAATAACAGTAGTTACAGTAATGTGTGGAGGCGTTGTGTGTGTTGTATTGTTGGTATTGTGTTAGTAAGTCAAAAAAATTAAGCAAAGCCAATGCTTTGCTTAATTTTTTGAAATCCATTTTTCAGTCCTCGTTTATCGTTCTATTTTATTGCTTATAATTATTTCGCGTGCATGTCCCAAATAAAATTTTTGTCTTTCTGTTTCTCCCGATCACGTATTCAATCGACTATTTTTGTGAGGTTGTTATTGTGTTTAAAGTATTTGTTAACGATTCCTGACAATAGGCATCCGCATGGTACGACTTAAGCGTCATGCAGTGATTGTTATGTTTAATAAATATTAGAGTTCATAATTATGGATAATGCTCTAAGTTTAATTGATTCGACTAATTAACATTTACGTTTTAATAATGTTACATAAAACCTCCAATACACACTTCATTGTAATTTGACTAAAACTGAAAAGTATATACATAGCGTAGAATATATTTGTGTCAGTTAGTCTATACTATTAATTAATATTATAAAAAGGAAAGATTTGTATGTATGTTTGTACCAAATAAACTCAAAAATAATTAACGGATCTGATTGAAACTTGGCACAATGATAGATCATAGTCTGGAATAGCATATACGCTACTTTTTATCCCGGAAAAATGTACGGTTCCCGTGGGATAATTGCCTATATACACGTGAGCGAAGCCGCTGGCAAACGCTAGTTAAAAATAAAATACTTTGCTAAGAACGTGACCATGTTCATTATGCCGTTGTGTCACAAGTACGTATTCAATAATCGTATCAAGTCCTTCGTTAGTATGTGAGACACTAGGCACTAACATAATGAAAGAATTCTTCTCTCGTAACGCCACAAAACTTGTTTAGGTACGCAAGAAAAAATTAGTTAGAACTTTCACTTTTAATATCTCCGTAACCTAAAGGCTCCCGGGAATAATGGTCCAATAGGATTTTCATCCGTAATGACGGGAACAACAAGGGATTTCCACCAACATTTACATGTTTAAATATTGATTTTATACTCCGAAAAAAAAAACAAACGCTACAAACAAAGGACAATGGGCGCCTTCATTATATTATTTTTTAATACCCGTTATGAAAATAGCTCACGTAAACTCATGTTATAGTAAAGATTATCAGCCAGGTGGTATGCTGCAGACAAACCAGGTTTAGTGAGACGTAAGTAAGTGATTCTTTTTTTTTTGAGGATGGGAAATCATCAAATCACCCCTCCCACTCTGGGTGGAGTGGAAGGGAGAGTCAAACTCTTACTGACTAAAACCCTGTCCATGTTTCTTCCTTAACCTTTAATGGGACAGGCGAGGGCAGCGGTAACCCTTTTGGACAATCCCAATTAAAGTAAGTGATACTTACGTCTATGTTACGAGAGGTGTCTCGTGGAGGCAAATTTGAAAATACTATGCCAGTAATAAAATTGATACCTGTTTCAATCCTTACCAACAAGACTTAAAAGTAGGTAATCGATGTAAGCCGCCTTAACTGTACCAGAAAAGTCTTCGCCTTTATATTGGAGATGAACAATACATTAGGTACAGGGTGCAATTTTCTGTAGACCATTGTGGATTCTACAAGCCCCTCAAAAGGCTTTGAAATAAGTTCAATAATCCACTCAGTGAGAGATGTGAGTGTGCTCTTTGAGATGCTTACCTTACCCGACATGGAAGAAAGAAGCAAACATTTCCTTTGACAATTGATTTTATAGGATTGAGTTAACGTTTCGAAATAAATACGTACTGAAGGCCGCACGGCAGTAGTTACACTTTGATGTTATGAAAATTAGAGGAAAAATTATGCTGGATTTTATACTACTGACGTGCAAAAACCCCGCGGGTGATAAATGCAATGGCAGTCATCAAATGTTTAAAATACCGTGGAAGTGTTCTGTTTCATAACAGCCAAGTCAACTTGTATAGTAATTTAATTCGATTACTAGAGAGATTAGAGTGGTCTATATATTTTTTAATTCTTGTCTGTCTGTCCCCTTCTTTATAAGAAACAATATTTTTTCTTTCACCTTTAAGTTTTTTCTTTCTTTTCTCTAGTCTGAGCGGAAACAGTTCAATTTAGGTACTTGTTCCAAGGGGCATTCTACTTACAAAGCATTGAAACTTGGATGGTTTTCTCTGAAAAAAAAGGTAACAGTCGAGGTTAAGCCAACCGCTTTTATAATGAAATACTTGTTTTGCAAAGTTTATACGTTTTGTGCACATTTTCCTTTTTGAAATGGAACGAGTGGATTTTAGTAAATAAATTTAACTCGATGTTTTATTTTCATGTAAACCTGAGGGCTACACCTATCTACCTGCGATGTTCAGGGCTTTTTTTATCAAACTTGTTCTTCATTGTGTATAAAGAATAATGACTCGGTGGGTAGTCACTAAACATACCGAAAGGACGCTATATACTTCATTCGAGGTGTAGAATTACAAAACAACAAGAATATACCTAATTTATTGTCCTTTGCGTCTGCGACTAAAATTTCCCCAGGTTACGAAACTTTTTTCTGCAATTTAGATAAAAACTCAACTTCATAGGAATTTCTTTTGTAGGTACAGCTTCAAGTTCAAACTAATTTATATTATACTCGTACTTGTGAAAAAGACAAAGGATCTGGGGCACAATCGCATTGCAGGTTCCTTTTTCAAATGTTTTTTTTGTAAAGTTTTCGAAGGTTTTTCATTGTTTTCAATTGTTTTTGAGTCTGTTTCGTTTGACATAGAGAACACAGACTGTCTAGTTTAGTCTAAATTAAAATTCCATTTTTCAAGTGAATTATTATCTTCACGTCCATTACGAACTGACAAGCTTGTTCATATGTTTCCATTTCATCGAGACAGTTTTAATACGGTTTGACGCGTTGACTGACCACAGTTTAAAGAGTAGGTATTAATATGGTGTGTTGTGGCAGTAGGCAGGGTAAGGCGAGCAATGTTTCTAGCAGAACGGATGTCTGCAGGAATTGATTGGTACTTGTAAGGCGACTGCATATCGGAAGACGTTGGAAGATCTCCCACAAGGTGCACAGAACACCTTGTGAAGGCCGCAGTAAGTCGCTGGATGCCAGAAGCTCAGAACTGGTCGAAGTGGCAATGATTGGGGAGACCTACATACAGCCGTGGACGGCTTTTGGCTAATTATTCATGATGTGAAAATTCTAATAAATTCATATTATTTTGTCTACGAAACGTGTGGATTCAGGTTCATAAAAAATAAATTGCTGAGGTAGCAAATTGCAATAACGTATCAGTCACGTAAATACAGACTGACAACTGAGAGGTCGTGACTTTGGTCCCCAATCGCAGCGCTATATGCAGCGATGCATCGACCTTCACGTATCTTACATGAAAATGAACTCTTTTGAAAATACACAATACAATTTTAAAAGATCAATCTATAGTCGCGGTGCCGCTATGATATTTTTATTGTTGTTGTAATTTTTTTTTTGGTTTTGTAAACATTTTGATACGTATCTTGTTTTCTTTGTTTATATGATAAAAACAATTGTTGTAGCTTCGTGAAGTTGTGCGACGGTTCGTGAAAAATTTGACGATTTCCCCGTATAGGTATGTAATCTTTTTGTCAAGTTTGACATTTTCAAAATGTGTCTTATCGAACAAATACACACATCAAAAGTGTCTAGGGATCAACATATATTTTTGCAATAACTTTTCTCTTGATTGATATTAATTTAAATTTTCTTTAAGGATTCATCAAATAAAGTGTTTTCGTTTGTCACAGTAACGATAAACCAAGTCACCTTTGCATTAATAAAGAAATTTGCCATTTTCCTAATAAAGGGATTTTTGACATTTGAACCACTAACATTAAAGTTCGAAAAAAAGACTGAAATAACAGTTTTCTTTAAAATTTTATTGGGTAACTTAAACAATTAATAATCCGTGTTTCTACCGCGAACACTAACAACACAAGAACATCGGTTTGGCATACTCAAAATGAGTTCATCCAAATCACGCTGTGGAATGGCCGCCCATGTTCGTTGCAACAACAAAAAAAGGTCTTCTTGCAACTGGATACCCTCCATATTCGGCAGAGCTCTTCTCTGTAGCATATCCCATGCATGCTCAATCGGGTTCAAGTCTGGCGACTGAGCAGGCCAGGGCAGGACATTGATGTTAGCTGCGGCGAGAGTCTGTCTTACAACTCTTGCGGTGTGCGGTCGTGCATTATCACTCTTCAGGGAACTTAATTAGCGACCAAACAGTCAGAAACCGCTTGCATGAAGTGAACCTTCATTCCCGAAGACCGCTACGGGTACCACCTATAGCAATGCACAATCGTAGGATTCGATATCAATGGGCTCTTGAACACAGAAATTGGGCAGAAGAACAATGGCGTTTCGTGTGCTTTTCTGATGAGTCTCGTTTTGGTATGAGACCGGATACAAGACGTATACGACACTGGAGAACCCCTGGACGCCAACAGCGATTAAAATCCTGCCAGGAAGTCCATCCTTATAGTGGTGGAACCATCATGGTATGGGCGGGTATTTGGATCGGCGGAAGAACTGAGTTGATTTGGATCAGAGGCAACCTCAACGCTCAAATTTATGCTGAGACGATTGTATCTGACGTCATCGTTCCTCTACAAGTGCAAATCGGTCCCTTATTTCAGTTAATGCATGATAATGCACGACCGCACACCGCAAGAGTTGTAAGACAGACTCTCGCCGCAGCTAACATCAATGTCCTGCCCTGGCCTGCTCAGTCGCCAGACTTGAACCCGATTGAGCATGCATGGGATATGCTACAGAGAAGAGCTCTGCCGAATATGGAGGGTATCCAGTTGCAAGAAGACCTTTTTTTGTTGTTGCAACGAACATGGGCGGCCATTCCACAGCGTGATTTGGATGAACTCATTTTGAGTATGCCAAACCGATGTTCTTGTGTTGTTAGTGTTCGCGGTAGAAACACGGATTATTAATTGTTTAAGTTACCCAATAAAATTTTAAAGAAAACTGTTATTTCAGTCTTTTTTTCGAACTTTAATGTTAGTGGTTCAAATGTCAAAAATCCCTTTATTAGGAAAATGGCAAATTTCTTTATTAATGCAAAGGTGACTTGGTTTATCGTTACTGTGACAAACGAAAACACTTTATTTGATGAATCCTTAAAGAAAATTTAAATTAATATCAATCAAGAGAAAAGTTATTGCAAAAATATATGTTGATCCCTAGACACTTTTGATGTGTGTATATTAGAATTGTGGTAAACTGATTCTAATTAATCAAACTTCAGTAATTAGTGGATTTTGTTATTAGTTACAGACCGGTGAAATAAAATGATCAAAGGTGTTTCTGGTTGATTTCGTGCCAATTTATTGAATTTATACGTTTCCTACTTATTTTGTTAGTTATTTAGATTTTAGTGTAGTAATTGTTTATTTAACAAATATAAATATGTATCTTTATATATTTGTCAGTATTATGCTAAGTTTAGACCACGACGTATGTACTTAAATGTGAGCAGGACTGTCTCTAAATTGTGACAGTTAATGTGACACCATAATTCGTGTCTAACTAGCGGTTGTGTCCAAGTATCTCTTGTGGTTGGCGAGTTTGCAAACAGTGTCGTGTTTTTGCTATAGTACACCCCTAGAAGATGGCCCTAAAATAATGAGTCCGTAGAGCCAGGAGGTGGCGCGTGGTTTATAGAAGGACCACAGAGCTTTGGAATCTTTTGTCCCATAAATATAAAAGTAGGCAGAGCTGGCCATCCTTATAAGGTGAAAATAACAATGTAAGTTATATTTTCAAAAAATAATCTGAAATGGATCCGCTATTCCTTCGTATTTATGCATTTTTTTTGTCAAAGGATATCAACGCCTTAATGTATCTACATTACTCGGAAGGCGACTGAAGCGTTCAACAAAATGCTGGCTGGTATAAAAATATTTACTTGCGCCTCGAAAACCGAACTTGTGTTCGGATAAAATTTTTGTTTTTTCGTTGGCCATCTGAAGTTGCTTTAGGCTTTATTTTGTGAGTCTAACTTTTCGGTTTGCAAAACAGTGTTGTTTTTTTTAATCCTGTAGTACGAGTACATATTGAAATATTTATGTTCTCTTTCGGATTTGTAAAATAAAAATATGAAATAGGATCTACCTGAAAAATACGTATATAACATAATTATGTTCGTTTAAAATTAGTATTTGAATTGGTAGATACCGAGTGGGTAAAAAAATCATCAGGAATGACCTCAATTCAGCATTTAGGATATAGGTAGAACCGGTTCACAACCAGAATGTAAATGCGCTAACTTGAATTTTTTTGACCAAATTCACACTTTTTCTATTTTACGCTAAAATCTAGATGGATCAGCTGTACCATCGATATATATGATCTGTACTGAAAAACAAAACTTTTGTCACTTTAAAGGACGGCATACCTAACCCTAAAGAACTTCGTTTCAAAATCGTATGGAAATACAAGGAGATTGTATTTTAAAGAATTTAAAACAGCATCTGCAGCACAAATAAAGTACCTAACAGAAAAACGCGAAAAAAAAATCAAATCACTTTTTGCATTAAAACTTTACGTAACAGCTTTTATTTTCACACAGACATCGCGTTATCCGAACAAATCTATGCAACATGTCCTTCAGTCGCACGAACAAATGCGATTTATTCCGAACAATCCCAGAACAATAATAATTGTCTGCAGTCACTGTTTACGTAACTTGTGTTTAGTCTACGTAACGTAACGTTTTGTGTTACGTTTACTTGTGGCTTTATTGATTGAGTTGTTACATAATGCCTATGTTATTGTTTATTTTACCGAATTGTTTTGTTTTCGCAGATGGAGGAACTTAGAGAGACATTCTATTTCACATCTCAATATTCTCATTATTCCTTTCATTTTTAATCTTAACCATCTGAAATTTTTTATACAAATTCCAGCCCTATTTCACCCCTTTACAGGGAGGTTCTTAAAGATAAGATTACATTAAAGAAAAACAAAACCATCGTAGGCTTTCTATTTTAAGACAAAATCATTTACAATTTCCAACAAAGGACCAGGCAAAAATAAAATGAATAAGAAAAATATAGACTTGTTTATGATTAACATTCGTTTAACGTACATAACATAACATCACACCTTGTTTCCCACCCTCATTAAACCCATGTAATAGAAGGTTAGCCTTTTGTCATCAACCGGGCATGAATCTAGACACCGGTCTGCTACTGAGAAATTATCGATAGTAAAGTTAAAGTCTATAACTTTTTGCCCGACCTGAACGAATCGAACTCAAGTCCTCATGCTCAGAAGTAGCGCTAGCGGGACTGGACCAACGAGGCAGTAACATAATATATTTAGCTTACAATAAAATGATCGCGTTGTGTTAAAAATAATAACGATCTGTGACTGTCCCAATTAGCAATGTCCCATCATACACATTTTTTAACAAATGCTTCGCATTTTCAGATTTGTTGCGAGATGCTGCTGTGTAACCTGTTAACCGCCCCGATCGGAACAATACGACAAATGTTTTCGCGACGTTTGCCCATGCCGCGATGCCGCCGGTGTCGTATTTATACAACTGAGAATCTATGTTCGATTTTTAAGACTTCTTTCTCTGAAATTAAGTTTTTTTTTTATGAATTGGGCGTTGGCAAATGGTATTAAACCAAATGGTCAGTTGGTTAATGAAGCAGAAAATTATGAACAAAGTTACAAAGTGGTCGCCACTCTTCTGCCTCTAGTTAGTTGTTAAGAAATAGACGCTTTGTCAAAAATACCTCTAATGTCAAATGATAAATGATTTTATTTTTGTAAATAGGTTTTTACAAACGCTTGATAAGACCGAAACAAAGTCAGCGGTCAGTCTTTTTTAAAGACTAGAGATAATCTTGGTCAGATAAGGTGTAGATCATGTAGGTTGGTGACTGAAATGGTCTTTTAAGGAAAGACACATACAGATTAAGTGTCAAGTGTCAAAAGTCCAGTCTGTGCACGCATTTGTCATTAATCGTGCAGCTCAACTCAGAACTCAAGGACCTCAACAGTTCGACGAACAATACCAAAGAAAAGACATTTGTATAGGCCGCATAAAGTACTCAAACTGCCATATTGTCAAGAAAACTAACTGAAAAAGAAAAGAAAAATAGGTATGACTGAATTGTCCTCACTCTCACATTTTGTCATTGACTGTCACAGCTGAGGTGTGAATGTCGACTAATTGCTTTATTGATATTCAAACTACACGCAATGATCCGTGACAATAATTGTATGTAAACAAAAATCATAATAAATCGTTGGAAATGCATACATCAACAGTAACCACCAGGGGTTTGAAAGGTCCCCTAATCACTATTTCATAGGAATTGTTAATGAAGGATGGCTGCACTAGTGGAATGATATAAATTCGAATATATGTATATATTCGTTAGGTATAAGTAATTATATAGTATTAATTTTATTTGAATTTATAAACACCTTAAATGGCTTATTTCATTATCATAATAATTATAAAATTTATTTATTCACGTATTCAGTCAAAAAAGTATCGGGAATGGATGATTTGTTTATGGTTCCAAATTCAAATTTTTTGTTTTTTTGTAGTTGTTAGATTGGCACAACTGTTTTCCATTTTGGCGCGGAGTTTGAGTTGCATCTGTTATTTATATTAAATACAGTGCTGGTTTTAGTAATATCATATATAGTGTGTATTGCGAATTTCATAATGGACAAAAATATCGAACAAAGAGTTTGTCTTAAATTTTGCATCGCCAATGGAACTTCGTGTTCGGAGTCACTGAAAATGTTACAGAAGGCTTACGGTGAATCGACTTTATCAAAAACTCGTGCTTATGAGTGGTTCAAAGCGTTCAAAAGCGGTCGAGATGTGATGGAAGATTTGCCTCGCTCTGGTAGGCCGTCAACGTCTGCAACTGAAGTTAACATCGCAAAAGTGAAGAAAATAGTGACTGAAAATCCCCATTCAACTCTGAGAGAGATAGCCGCCGAACTTTCTGTATCTCACGAGTCGATCCGTGCCATTTTAACTAATCATTTGGGTATGAAACATGTTGCTGCTCGGCTAGTTCCAAAAGATCTGAATTTTCTCCAAAAACTCAATCGCATGAAAGTCGCTGAGGATATGCTAGAACGAGTTAGTTTGGACCCAACATTCATGAAACGCATTGTTACTGGTGACGAGACGTGGGTTTACGAGTTTGACATGCAAACTAGTCAACAAGCTTCGGAGTGGCGCCTTCCAACTGAACCGAAACCGAAAAAACCACGCCAAAGTCGATCAAAAGTCAAAGTCATGTTGACTGTTTTCTTTGACTATCGCGGTGTTGTGCACTCTGAGTTCTTACCGAAAGGTCTAACGGTAAATAAAGAATATTATTTGAGCGTTATGCGGCGTTTAAGAGAGCAAATTCGTCGAAAAAGGCCAGATTTGTGGAAAGAAAATTCTTGGATTTTGCACCACGACAATACGCCTTCGCACAAGGCTATCAATGTGAACGAATTTTTGACCAAACACTCAACAAATACCATCCAGCAACCACCATATTCACCAGATATGGCTCCTGCTGACTTTTTTCTTTTGCCTAAACTCAAATTACCACTTCGTGGCACCCGTTTTCAATCGATAGAAGACATAAAGGAGAATTCGCGGCGAGACCTGAACTCAATTCCGGAAGCAGCGTTTAAAAAATGTTTTGATGAATGGATTATTCGTGGGCGCAAGTGTATCGTTTCTAAAGGAGCATACTTTGAAGGTGATAAAATAAATTTGGATGAATAACAGACATTTTGTGTATTATTGATCTTTTCCCGGTACTTTCTTGACAGAGTAGTATATTTACATAGCTAAAAAGACTTCAAATATTAATAATAACTTAGTGCAAATAAATAAAACGGGAGGGTAAAAAATCAAAGGGCATCAAAAAATTCTTCCCAATCGCTGTCAACAGAAGAAGTTACCAACACGTTGGCAGCATTGCTACATTGTATGGCAATGCTAATTCTTTGACTATAAAATAGGCCAGCCTTCTGGTCACGTAAAAAGTTGACCCACTACATCGCGATGTCTCGAAAAACATAGTGGGCACTCGGACCCGACGGCCCTAAATCTTTAGTACAAAAATATAAAACCTTTTTTTTTTATATTATGTACTTATAAGTACTTTTTTTTTTTTTATTTTTTTTTATTTAGCCTATACTGTGCCACTGCTGAGCAAAGGCCTCCCCCAAATCCTTCCAGACATCTTTCTCTTGAGCCACCTCGATCCATCCCTTGTGGTATGCGTCTAGGTCGTCTCGCCACCTCTTCCTGGGCCGGCCTCTACGGCGCCGTCCATCCTCAGGCACCCAT
This sequence comes from Hyppa rectilinea, assembly GCA_951799385.1. Classification (NCBI taxonomy): domain Eukaryota; kingdom Metazoa; phylum Arthropoda; class Insecta; order Lepidoptera; family Noctuidae; genus Hyppa; species Hyppa rectilinea. Next base: position 965,070 of record OX637304.1, read on the forward strand.
CTTGTAGCGACTATTGCCCAGCGGTCACTATGCATGCGGCTAACGTGAGTAACGTAACGTGTATAAGTATAGAAAAGAAAAAAAGAGAGGAGCTCTTGAGCATCACAAAGTTCATTCGCATCACTGTCAGTGGGAAATGTGGCTAAAAAGCTTTCTTGGTCACGTGTTAAGTCGACCAATCGCTGAGCGATATCCTAAAATACTCAATGAGCACTTTGGCCCTAGTGTTTCAACCCCAAACGAGTCGAATATATAGCTCCATATAGGGTTGCTATATTTGCGCCGTTTGAGGTTTTCTGCAGCTGTAGCAGCCGCCCCAACACACGTGCTAGGTAGATGGGATGGCGTGACGGTATCGACAGAGGTTGCATCCCAATACGTATAATATAAAGTACTAAGAATCTAATTTTACTAAGGGGTATCGTATTACTTAGTAACTGGGTTGTGTGAGTCAGAAGAGCAGTCGCTCTAAAATATCGTTATTCAGCTGCATCCAGTAAACCTGGAACCCGACTCACAGTTGGGCAAAGGCTAAACAGATGATAGAGTCGAAGTAGGTAATTATTATATTTAATAGGGAATTTCCTAACAATTTCCCAGTCTCCGAAGTTACCAAGGTACATCCATATTAACCACCGCACGTAATTATAATTACGCGAATGAGATGCTCAAACCACAAGTCAACTTGAACCCACAGAACTTTTATGTTCAAGCAGTAATTAACCACATTTGATTAGAACATAATTAGAGGGAGTCAACCTTACGTCAAATTATACCGAATACTTTTAATCAGGGGGCAGATGAAATCATACCACACATCACACCATAATGTGTTTGTTATGTGTTTATGAATAAAAGCTTGTAACAGGTTTTGGAAATTCAAATATTAGCATTTAAAGTGCTACTCTGGTACTATATTCACTTAGAACATTCCGGAAGAGAAAAGAATAGAATATATTTATTGTAAAAACATGAGTATACATCAAATAACATAAAGAGGACGGAATCATTGGACAGCACATCATTTGAAAGCGAACTCACTTATAAGTAAATCATTATTTATTCACATCTTAATATTGTTCGCATTACAGAGTGATGTTTCGAGAACGCTACAGTTTGTCCAGCAAATGCAAATTAGTCACTTAACCGTTTTGTTTAAGACACAGTAAAAAAAAATTGAAACCGAAAATCAAATCTTAAAATCTTACCGTAACTATAATTTTTTAAGAGGAGCTTAGAGAAGCTTAGAGCTTTAAAGGAGCTCGTAGCTAAATATTAACAGCCGCACAGGTCGATCACGGTTAAATCACGCGTGTCGGGGTTGGCCGTGGATGGGTGACCATCTTTACATACCGAGACTCCTCCGTGCCTCGGAAAGCACGTTAAGCCGTTGGTCCCGGCTGTCATATGTGCATCTTTGACAGTCGTTACGGGTCGTCAGAAGCCCGATAATCTGACAGCCAGTCTACCAAGGAGTATCGTATTGCCCAGTTACTGGGTTGTGGAGGACAGATAGGCAGCCACTCCATGTAAAATACTAGTATTCAGCTGCATCTGGTAAGACTGGAAGCCGACCCCAACATAGTTGGGAAAAGGCTATTCAGATGATGGACTATAAATTTCTCGAATACCATGATGATACTGATATAAAATGCTTAAATACAAACTTGATCCTTCCATATTTACCACCATCTATGTACATTTACATAATTATATGCGGAAATATTGTATACTCAGGTACGTATCACTTTCCCGATATTAATTTAGGGTAACAGGTGATCAATCATTCAATTGCAGTGTGTTCAGAACCCCTGAGTGTGACAGCTTGGTAAGTTCGGGTTGTTTATGTACTTCCTTTACGGTAAAGTACATACTTGTGGAACTCATCACATAATATGTGTACGTATTAAAAGTAGCAGTAGGTAACTGATTGGTAAATACACATACGGTACCTAGTACCCAGCAGATTTTCTAAAAATATTGAGAAAGATTCAAGTTAGAGGATTACCTGCCTATATTTTTATTTATGGAATCATGTCAATTGACTATTGGAAACGGTCAAAAAGAAATCACATAGAAAAAAGACCGCTCATTTTAAAAACTTCCATTACCGTACAGAAATGTAGTACTATGCGAAGTTATAATTGTAAAATTGCATTTAATGTTAATAAGTATTCCATTTGATTCAAAAAATCTGTGACGTCACATTGTTTATATTTCATGCAAATCACGTTTATATTCCGCGTTTTGACAATTCACAAATAGTAACCTTATTGACTACCCTTTCAAATACTTTATCTGTAATATGTTACAAAGCTCACAAAATTAATCAATTTAACACTCAAAATAATTATAAATAGCTTTAAGAAATTTGTTTCTTTCCGTGTGAATATAGCGTTCGCATTCTCAAGAACAGTGGAAATTATTTGCTTTGTTCAGATAAAGGTATTTCTCAAATACTAAATTTGCGATATCACGATTATTTCTGTATTACATTGGATTACATGCACTAATTGCAAATATGTATTCATATTGTATGATAATTGTACGATTCAAAGGACATGGACATACTTATGTAAAAAGTACCTAGTGACTGTATTACGTAGGTACTTACATTTTTAGTAGTTACAAATTTTCGCGATAAATTATAATATTATAATTATTATCTAAGGAATTAGTTACCTACGCGTATGATATTGGAAGATGATATAATTATTACATTTTATCCTCAACATTGTAAGGTACCTAGGCAGTTTGGATAATATTAATATTGTCTTGATATGAATGACATTTCTCACTCGGATAATTAGAGAATTATTAGCCTAGTGGTATGACCATCGGACTACCAAGTTATCGGACCACCATGTGCGTATTGTATAATTATCACTCGCTTAAAAATCGGTGAAGGGAAACGTCGCGAAGAAACCGGCATCAACAACATGTTAAGCTTAAGTCAGAGTCCCATGTGCAGTATAAAGACTCTGACACCAGGTTATCCACTAACCACATGATAAAGAAGAAGGAGAATAATTATAATCATCAATACAACTCTTTAACTTAGAATTGTCCTTAAATGTCATGATTTCGTAAAATTTACATTCCATAGGATAATATGAATTCAGAAGGTTGTATAAATGATTTTAATGGTTAAGATTCTTTAGATAGGCACCTAACTACCACGTGAATCATATTTTGATCAACAAACGCATGAACATTTGAATTTCGTGGGTTGTTCGGTACTTTCCCTGGTACTTTGTGGAAAAATTAAAGCTAATAGGGTAGATAGGGTAAATTATTAAAGTACAATATTTAATTTCGTCATGCAAAGCCAGAAATAAATCAAAACATTGTAATATAGGTCCTAACAACATGCTACTGCTACGTTGATGTGCGAATGGGGCCGATAATATTCATTTATAAAACTGTTTGGTTTCAAGATAACGACGCCTCGAACGCCTACATCGTGAGTAATATTACGAAAACAAATTACGTGAACAAACATCGGGTTGAACAAATACCCGTAGTCAATACTAATATTTGTCTGGATCAGATTTATACGTAGCTAATTTTCTTTGGAGGACAATGCGGCCATAAAGCCAGCCGGCTCTAGGGCATTGTTTTGGCACGTGGGCTTAGCACAGAATGTACCATACATTATGAAAAGTATTATATTCTATTGCAGCACTAAATGTGAATTTAGATAATATATATAATGCTGACAGGAATTACTTGATGGAAAGATACTACGTAACGTATTGTGTTCCTTACTAGTAAATCCCAGAAATTGTTCAATTTATTTATTTTAAAATCAACGTATGACGCTTTTACTAAATTAACTTAAACTAATTAAGTACTATTGTTTGGTGTTCAAAAGGAAGCAATTGACAAATATTCTTTTGTTTTTTTTCTAGGAACTTTTTTTAATTTCCATTTCATTATATTACATAGCTCCTGTAAGGCAGTGATAGCCTAGTGGTGTGACCGCCAGACTGCCAAGTCATAGGTCTCGAGTTCGAACCCAAGGCACGCACCTCTGGAGCATTTCCGACGTTTGGCCCCCAAGCTGGAACGGACTGGGGCCGCCTTCAAGCGGGTCTTGCCCAATTTGAGGGGGCCAAACGCCTCCTGCCGGAGGCTTTACGCGGGAGTCGTGCGGTCCATGGCCCTTTACGGGGCCCCGGTGTGGGCGCGTTCACTGCGGCGGCGAGCCGCCCACTATCTGAACGCGCCCCAAAAGGTGGTAGCCATTCGGCTTATCCGGGGGTACCGCACGATCTCGGTCGAGGCGGCAAGCCTCCTTGCCGGACTGCCGCCATGAGATCTGGAGGCGATAGTCCTCGCGCGCCTGTACGAGTGGCGCGCGGAGGTACTAAGCCGGGGGGAAACTCCGTTTCCGCAGCAAATTACGGCGGAGCGGACGGACCTCCGGGGCGATCTCATGGCGGCCTGGAATCAGCGACTGTCGCAACCCAGCGTAGGGCACGCCACGATAGTGGCGGTAAGGCCCCTCTTTGAGGAGTGGCTAGAGCGGCGTCACGGCGCCGTCACCTACCGCCTGACGCAGGTCCTCACCGGACATGGATGTTTCGGGAGGTGCCTGCACATCATCAGACGGGAGGAAACGCCCGGGTGTCACCATTGCGAGGATCGCCCAGAGGACACGGTAGAGCACACGGTGCAAACCTGCCCCGCTTGGGCGGAGCACCACCGTGTCCTCGTAGAGGCGATCGGCGGCGGCGACCTCTCGCGCCCGGCACGCACCACTTGTTTACAATCGGTGAAGGAAAACATCGTGAGGAAACCGGCATGCCCGAGAGATATTTCTCAACAGCATGTGAAGCATTAAAACTCTGACACTAGGTTAGTCACTAACCACACGAAGAAGAAGAATAGCTCCTGTAAGCCTCGAACGATTTAGCAATTGCATTTCATTTACCTAGATTTGCTTTCGACCGGTACGGATTCAGAAATAAGTAAATATCCCTATTTGTGCCAAAGACTGAAAGAGGCTTTCGCGTACGGTCCGCGTGCGACATGCACATCACGTATGTCCTTCATAATTATCCTACGTGACAGTGATGCAAAGTGACAGTTATGTCCCGCTCCTAGACTAATAAGCATGCTCTTAAATAGTGTCAGTTCTTTCTACCTGGCTCGCTATTTTCGTACAAATTTCTGCGGGTGTATGTTTTATTATAAAGTATAATCAAACATCCCTACGTTAAATACCTTTACACTTCGAAAACCAAACTCCATTTTACCGTAAATAAAAAAGTGTTAAGTGACAATTCACCAAGTATGTTGACCGAAATTAATAGTATGTACGTCTCACGTGACATAATTATCAATTAGTCGTCCCACCCACAAAACGACAGAGACACGCTATTTTTAACCCCAAACGACAGAATAGAATGGATTTTTGATGTGGGTGTCGATAGGTACATTTTTTGTATGAACAAAAGCGCCTTCATCACGCTTGTGCTAAAAATAGACAGTTTACATAGTTTTTGAGATGTAATTAATACATTCTATAAGCACCTTCCTTTTTGCTTAATATTTAAATCATAATAATATCAGACGAAAAACGTCAAGAAGTCCGTGTATATCCTGGATGAGTGACAATAGATTCAGGATTCGATCATTCCTGATACCTATCGCTGTTTTTCATGAATGAAAAAGTGATGAGAGAGAGACTGAGAGTGAGTGTGAGTGATGAGTGTGATGTGTGTGTGTGAGTGGTGAGTGATGAGTTAAATTAAGTGTAAGGGCACAGACCATTATTGACATTTTATATGATACCGACTACAGTCTGACACATAGTACAGTAGCTACATTTGATTTTTTATAAAAAAAAAACTTTCGTTAGGTTTTAAAACAACCCATTTTTTAATACTAAAGTTACTGACTTAAAAGATGAAGAAAAACCGGGGGAAACTGGAAACGGACATGTGTTCCGGGGAAGTTTTAAGCCTACCCTATTAATCCTAGTCGGTACCCGAGTGATAAGGTTGGATAAAATTAGAACCGTTTGTAACGACCGTTTTTGGCGTAATGGAGCACAAAAAGTATAGAAACGGACCAGACATTGAAAGACGGGTCAGATAATTTTCTGCAAGATGGACATTTTGTCTCATTGGTACGGACAGCGAAAAAAGTCGATTTAGGGACTTCGTTGCTACTTTACACATCATCTATATTAGCACAATTTTTTTCTGTAGACAAATGCTATGGGTATATTTTAGAATTTGATATAATAACAAATAGGTAGTAATAAATCTTTTACTTCTGTTTTAATTTTAGTTTAATGTTTAACTCAATAATTAAGTTTAATAAAATTGAAGAATTTTGAAGAAAAAAATTGAAAAATTTTAATCAACTTATCGCACTGACTGTACAAATGAAGTTAATTAATATTCATCGCAAGTAGAGGCTCTTAGCCTGTAGGTAGAAACGTTACTTGATTTAAACCCGCTGCAAACTGACTTCCAAATGAGCATGAGCTAGTCTATCGACTCATGCCAACAAGAGTAAAGGAGTTTGAATTGGTACGTTATATTATATTACAATTCGTTAACAAAAAGCAATGGCCAGAAATAGTCCAAATGGCCGCCATTGATAAGGCAACGTAACTGAATTGTGTATTCATAAAATTTTTCATGAACGTATCTAAAGAAAAACTGTTACTAGGTATATAGTTATAACTCGTTAAAAATGTATTCAACTATTTTACCATAAAGCTGTATGGCTAATATGGTATGGGACTTAAATTGAGCTGGATCCAAGTTATTTCAACATTTTAGCCCAAAGTACTACAATAAGTGCGAATATAGGGATGTGTGTGAAACAGATATAAAGGGGTTGACAGATCGTTTCGTAAATTTTCTTGCAGGCAACATTTTAATTTTCGCCAAACATCACATGACGTCAAAGGCGTTCAGGAATCGGTACCCAAGGGATGAAAGGGGACAGCGTAGAGATAAGGATAGGGTGGACCTTATCCGTTCAAAATATTTCGCAATTAATGTGACGGATAGCCAGTTATCTTTAAACTTTTGTACCACAATGATATGAATGCTGAAATCGTGCAAGACTTTCAGCTCGCTAATGACTCTTTTTACATTTGTTTGATTTAAGTAGCGAGCTCTATCAACCCGCACTGGAACCCCGTGATCACGGCCCACTTTCTCTCACACAGAAGAAGTAAATACTTCCTCTCACAATGTTTTCCCTGAACCCCAGCTGTGGGAATGTATGATAGGCCACGTTAAGTTGCGAGCTTACTTCCAGTTGGAAATCAAAACGTCATTTTTCTTAACCACAAAAGTGTGGTTGTCAAGTGTCACGTATAGATGTCAAGGAGCTGAACTTGCTAGGTACTTAAAGCTGTAAAAGGATCTATCGGCGCATGGCCGCAATCGGAACTGATGCTGTCATCTTGTTTTTTCATTACATTTCTCAAAACATTAACTCGAGCGCAAAAATCAAACGTGAGTTAATACCTACCTACAACCTCATCATCTGCCTAACCTTTTCCCAACTATATTGGGGTTGGCATCCAGTCTAACCGGATGCAGCTGAACACCAGTATTATACAAGGAGCGACTGCCTATCTGACCTCCACAACCCAGTAACTAGGCAATACGATACCCCTTGGTAAGACTGGCTGTCAGAATTTCGGGCTTCTGACGACCCGTAACGACTGTCAAAGATGCACAAATGACAGCCGGGACCAACGACATAACGTGCTTTCCGAGGCACGGAGGAGTCTCGGTATGTAAAGATGGTCACCCATCGACGGCCAACCCCGGCAGGCGTAGCTTAACCTGATGGATCGACCTGTGCGGCAATTAGTACTTAGCCACGAGCTCCTCTACCTACCTACAACCTATTCTCAGCAAAACTATTAGTTAATAGTCAAAAATCTTGATGATAATACTTTTAATACCTTACTTTACTTTACTTACTTCAAATGTCACGAACCTCTGCAAAAGAGGAAAGCGACGAACTTTTTCCAGTAATATCCACTTTTATGTAAGTTAAAACTTAATACGACTTTATAGTCCGTCCTACATACACACATCAAAAGTGTCTAGGGATCAACATATATTTTTGCAATAACTTTTCTCTTGATTGATATTAATTTAAATTTTCTTTAAGGATTCATCAAATAAAGTGTTTTCGTTTGTCACAGTAACGATAAACCAAGTCACCTTTGCATTAATAAAGAAATTTGCCATTTTCCTAATAAAGGGATTTTTGACATTTGAACCACTAACATTAAAGTTCGAAAAAAAGACTGAAATAACAGTTTTCTTTAAAATTTTATTGGGTAACTTAAACAATTAATAATCCGTGTTTCTACCGCGAACACTAACAACACAAGAACATCGGTTTGGCATACTCAAAATGAGTTCATCCAAATCACGCTGTGGAATGGCCGCCCATGTTCGTTGCAACAACAAAAAAAGGTCTTCTTGCAACTGGATACCCTCCATATTCGGCAGAGCTCTTCTCTGTAGCATATCCCATGCATGCTCAATCGGGTTCAAGTCTGGCGACTGAGCAGGCCAGGGCAGGACATTGATGTTAGCTGCGGCGAGAGTCTGTCTTACAACTCTTGCGGTGTGCGGTCGTGCATTATCATGCATTAACTGAAATAAGGGACCAAACAGTCAGAAACCGCTTGCATGAAGTGAACCTTCATTCCCGAAGACCGCTACGGGTACCACCTATAGCAATGCACAATCGTAGGATTCGATATCAATGGGCTCTTGAACACAGAAATTGGGCAGAAGAACAATGGCGTTTCGTGTGCTTTTCTGATGAGTCTCGTTTTGGTATGAGACCGGATACAAGACGTATACGACACTGGAGAACCCCTGGACGCCAACAGCGATTAAAATCCTGCCAGGAAGTCCATCCTTATAGTGGTGGAACCATCATGGTATGGGCGGGTATTTGGATCGGCGGAAGAACTGAGTTGATTTGGATCAGAGGCAACCTCAACGCTCAAATTTATGCTGAGACGATTGTATCTGACGTCATCGTTCCTCTACAAGTGCAAATCGGTCCCTTATTTCAGTTAATGCATGATAATGCACGACCGCACACCGCAAGAGTTGTAAGACAGACTCTCGCCGCAGCTAACATCAATGTCCTGCCCTGGCCTGCTCAGTCGCCAGACTTGAACCCGATTGAGCATGCATGGGATATGCTACAGAGAAGAGCTCTGCCGAATATGGAGGGTATCCAGTTGCAAGAAGACCTTTTTTTGTTGTTGCAACGAACATGGGCGGCCATTCCACAGCGTGATTTGGATGAACTCATTTTGAGTATGCCAAACCGATGTTCTTGTGTTGTTAGTGTTCGCGGTAGAAACACGGATTATTAATTGTTTAAGTTACCCAATAAAATTTTAAAGAAAACTGTTATTTCAGTCTTTTTTTCGAACTTTAATGTTAGTGGTTCAAATGTCAAAAATCCCTTTATTAGGAAAATGGCAAATTTCTTTATTAATGCAAAGGTGACTTGGTTTATCGTTACTGTGACAAACGAAAACACTTTATTTGATGAATCCTTAAAGAAAATTTAAATTAATATCAATCAAGAGAAAAGTTATTGCAAAAATATATGTTGATCCCTAGACACTTTTGATGTGTGTAGTTATTATTCAGCACAAGTTTTCAGTATAAATGCCAACTCGGTCTAAGTTTTATCGCTGGAACTATTTAGTTTGCACGTGGAAGAATATTTAGATCACTGGGCTATTCTGAAAATTGATTTTCAGGCCTTGAAATCATATACTTCACAAAATGTTGAGAAAGTTAAAAAGTAATTTGATATAATGTCGAGTAGTGACAAGTTGTGACATTTGGGAGCTGATTTATTTTAAAATTAATGTATTATGTATTAATTAAACGTAGTAGAAAAACTTTCAGAGGAAAACTGAGACTCATAAGTTTTTTCTGCGTCGTATAATTCTTAGTTTCTAACTGTTGTGTTAATGTATTTATAATTTTTTACATGAAGATATTATGGTGGATAGGAGCTCGTGGCTAAGTAATAACAGCCGCACGGGTCAATCCATCAGGTTAAGATACGCTTGCCGGGGTTGGTCCGTGGATGGGTGACCATGTTTACATATCGAGACTCCTCCGTACCTTGGAAAGCACGTTAAGCACTTGGTCCCGGCTGTCATTCGTGGATCTTTGACAGTCCTTACGGTAGTCAGAAGCCTGAAGGTCTGATAGCCAGTCTAACCAAGGGGTTTCATATTACCCAGTTACTGAGTTGTGGAGGTCAGATAGGTAGTCGCTTCAAAATACTGGTACTTAGCTGCATTCGTTTAGACTGTAAGCCGACCCCAACATAGTTGGGAAAAGGCTAGGCAGAATGAAATGTTCAGGTCCATAAAATGTTTGGTACAGTACATACAGTTTATAACGTTACATTGGACTGAAATTTGAAAACGACTTTTTACGAGGCACCGCGTAGTGTACGAGCGGCCATTGGAATAGTGCTCTGACATTCTGGGTACTTAATAACGGTTTCAGTTTTCAACAGGTTATTGAGTTGCGTCATGGATGATGGGCTCCAGGTGAACATGGTGCTCAAACAAAATTGTTGTTGTAACTTTTCACGTCAAGTGTAGACTGAGTAGGGTGGGTGCCACAGACAAATACTTAGTTCATTTTGGAAACATAATTCAGTATCTTTACTTGGCATGCTGCTGTGCAGATAATTTGGGACTAGTTTACTTTATCAAATAAATTATTAAAGAGCCGTGAAGGTTATGTATTTTCAGGGAACTATGAATCTAGAAATATAACTAAATGATTTACAAAAATTATGTTCTGTACTTAGTTGGTTCAAATGCTAAAACCGCAAAGAAAGTCAGTGAAACGACGCTACATTATACTGATACCTACCTATCTAAGAAACTAGACGATGAACTTTTAAAAGTTAAAACTTTCATAGGTTAATGGTAATACAACACATAACATCACGCCTCTTGTTTCCCCGAAGAGTTAGACTACTAGATAACCCTAGTAGCCAACATTTCGCCAATCACGTATGATAAGTTGCCCGACTGGGGAATGGAACTCAGGACAAATCGCTCACAGTAGCACTTGCGACCACTAGACTAACAAGGCAGTCAAACAATTACAAAACAAACTTTGAAAAATTATCATCGGCCAATATTTACCTACTATATTGGGGTTGGCTTCCAGTCACCGGATGTAGCTGAATACCACGATTTAACATAGAGCGACTCCACAACCCAGTTACTGGGTATTACGATAACCTTGGTATTACACAGGTTGTCAGACATTTGGGCTTCTGACAATCCGTAATCACTGTCAAAGACCCACGAATGACAGCCGGGACCAGCGGCTTATCATGTTATTCAAGACACGGACGCGTCTCGGTATGTAAAGGTTGTCACCCATCCGCGGACAAACCGCGGTATGCCTCAACCTGATTGATCGATCCATGCGTTTATTAGATTTACTGCTGACATTATTAAGTAGTATTCTAATTTAATATTTACTTGTTTATTTGTGGTATTGTGGTATTGTACTATATTAATTTTAAATTATATTGCATGTATTACTACAGTACAAAGTTGCAAACGTATCCAGTATTCCGTCCCTTCAAAACTTCCCAGACATCACCAGGTTGTTCCACATCTCTTTCCGTAAATCTAATCAAAAAATCTAAAACCAAAAGTCATTTATTCAAACTTGGCTGAAAATCAGCACTTTTTGAAGGTCAAAGTTACACAGGCAGTCCCCCAAAACCGAGCGTGTTTTGGGGGACTTCACCACTTCTTAGTGCTTTAGCTGGGAAGAAGAAGTGGCGCAACAAACTCCTCAGCAGTACAGTTGTCTGTTTAGTTGGAAGAACTTGACTCTACACATTTATCTTATGAGAAGTAATAATTAACATTACGAAACACATCACATTAAAATCAATCATTTGCTACATGTCAGCTAGCACACGCCAATATACCAATTAAAACATTGAAAACTGACTGTACTCAAGCGTAAATAAATAAAAAATAAGAAAAAAATAGCCTCCAGGTAAAAGGCCGTGCTTGCTTACATGTGCAATGCTGTTTATCTCCTTACTGCCGTAACTCGAAGTTACTTCTAATCTTTGTCTCAACGCTTCCTTGCTCGGAATGTGCAGAAACTACAACAGTTTTTGTAAATCATCAGAAACCTATTTACACGGAGCATCACTCAACAAGTTTAGAAGATCAGTCACTGAGGAATGGGAGTGCATTAAGTAACCTTCCACCTTGTTTGGTAACATTTTGTTTTTTACTTTATTTTTTTGTAGAAATTGTTTTTCTTTCCTTATTCATAATTACAGTGTTGTTTTGTGGTAAATGCCGTGTACATCATGTAGGCGTACATACCAGTACTTTTATTATTGTGTTTTCTTTTTTGTATGTACTGATGTTGGTGTACCTAATAAATAAATACATACTATTTTTGTACGCTCTAGAGGCAGAGCATAGCGCCCTCAATGTATTACCAAAATAAGAACTTATAATATTGACCTTTTTTTTTTTTTTTTTTAAGGCTGGGAAATCATCCAATGACTGCTCCCGCTCTGGGTGGAGCGGAAGGGAGTGTCAGACTCTTACTGACTAAAACCCATCCATGTTCCTTCCGTAGCCCTTTATGTTCCGGGGTAGCGGTAACCCTTTCGGACAATCCCGCTTACCCGGCAGGCTTGGCCCTGAGGGGCCCCTTCATATGCTGACATCTCTTTGAGGCGCGCGTGGAACATATACGCGCCGTACGGCACGGGTCTGGTGCTGATCGGACGGTGAGTCACCCATTACTCACCGTCCGCAGGCCCGCGCCTACGGTGGCCGGGAGTCGTCACGTGGCTCCCGACGCCCGGAGCGTCTCCCGCGGCGGCTGGGACGGGAGGACCTTTCTCTCTCCCATCCCGCCACCTCCTTCGCGAGCATAACTTTTTCGCAGAAGGAGGTGACTGCCTCCCACTCCCTCTCGCCCCGGACCATGGCTTGCACCAGGGCCGGGCGCGAGAGGTCGCCGCCGCCGATCGCCTCTACGAGGACACGGCGGTGCTCCGCCCAAGCGGGGCAGGTTTGCACCGTGTGCTCTACCGTGTCCTCTAGGCGATCCTCGCAGTGGTGACACCCGGGCGTTTCCTCCCGCCTGATGATGTGCAGGAACCTCCCGAAACATCCATGTCCGGTGAGGACCTGCGTCAGGCGGAAGGTGAGGGCGCCGTGACGCCTCTCTAGCCACTCCTCAAAGAGGGGCCTTACCGCCACTATCGTGGCGTGCCCTTATAATATTGACCTAAGTTGTACAAAAAATAAATGAATTTTGAATCTCGTTATTACTTAGCCCTTAGCCCCGAGAAAAGCTTCATAAAATATGAAAATTGCTTGATTTTCATTAAACCTATAATTGAATGAATAAACAACTACTTGATCATGGTTCAAGAGAACTTGTATTTGATTAATTAATAATATTATTTGCGTTATCTGTACCGGAGTTTTGAGTGGTAAATTCTAGATCTACATAACAAAATAACACGCCTGTAATCCCTGAAGCGTAAAGCAGAAGTTATACCCATAGTAACACCCACATTTCGTCAGTTATGTTTAAGTTCCATATAATAACAGCGAGCCTATTGTCATCAACCGGGGGCAAATCCCAAAAACAGGGCTGCTACTGAGAAATTCCAGAAAGGGAAACTCAATACCACATTGCCCAATCTGGGAATCGAACCCAGGACCTCAAAGCTCAGCAGCAGCGCTATCGACCACTGGACCAATGAGGTAGCTTAATTCTAGATCTAAATTATATATTATATTTATTATTCAGAATCCCTAGAAATATTCAATGAATAGGTAGTTTCTTCAATTTAATGATGATGCAATGACACAGTTAAAGAAATAATTTTGGTTTATATAGTTAATTGATGTGTGTTAGCAAATAATTTAATTTAAGGTTTTGTGTTTGCAAAGTTTTAACAAAGCAAAGTTAAAAAAAGGAATTTAAATATGTATCCGAAAAACGTGAAATCATTTTTGGCGTACCACAGGGCAGCGTATTAGGACCGCCATTATTTTTGGTTTACATAAACGACTTCCCAAAACATGTCAGTTTTCCTATGGTTCTTTTTGCTGATGACAGTACGATCATTGTTAGACAAAATAAAAATAGTGACTATGAATGTGACATCAAAGACTCATTGCGACAATCAATTAATTGGCTAGACCATAATAATTTGAAATTAAATTTAAGTAAGACAAAAATTATGCAGTTTAGACAGAGAGTAACTACTCCTGACATAAATATATTAATTGACGATAACAAAATTGAAGAAGTAGAACATATAAAATTTCTAGGTTTGACTATGGACTCTAAACTGACTTGGAAAGAACATGCATCAATCCTCATAAAAAAATTAAGTCGCTTCGCCTTTGCTCTATTCAAGCTTAAGAAAGTAGTAAGTCAGGCAGCTGTTATAGCTGCATATTATGGCTATGTAGATTCCACATTACGATACGGAGTAATTTTTTGGGCAAATTCATGTGAGAAAAATAACGTTTTTAAAGCTCAGAAGAGGTGCATTAGATCGATGTGTAATTTAAAACAAACAGATAGTTGTAAACCTCATTTTAAATCCCTTAGGATATTGACATTACCTTGCCTTTATATATACGAGACTGCATTGTTCGTCAAGAAAAACAGTAAATTATCTAAAAAAGCTTCTGAGGAACGTTATAGATCAACAAGACCGGAATATCGACACGAACTATGTCTAAGAGCCTCAAAGACGGCCCTTATGCATAAAAGCATTATCTGCATGGCACCAAAAATATATAATAAAATACCAAATGCTATCAAAGATTTGAATTTGATACAATTTAAACGAAAACTGAATGATTTTTTAATTGAAAAATGCTACTATACCATTGGCAAATTCCTTCTTGACAAAGTGTAAAAACTGACAATTATAAATTTATGCTTGACTAACTGATTCTATTTTAATTTTTGTAATAATAATTAATTGTAGGTATTCTAATATGATGTTATCTCAATTTTGACATTTTTATTTAATATATCAATTCTCTTTTGTTTGCATTTCAATGTAAATCAATTTTGACATTTTTGTTTTGTATTTCAATGTAAATCAATTTTAATTTCTGATATTGTTAAAACGTGTATGCCTAATGGGCAGCTTTTTGAGTTTCCATAAAATTACTGTAAGACCTGTTGTATCACCAAAAAGCACACGAATAAATACTTTGACTTTGACTTTTTAGAAGTAAGTTCTTTCAACTGAACAAACACCTCTAAGCCTTAACACCAACCTTACCAGCTAAAGCAAAAACATGACCACATCCTAGTGCTTTAGCTAGAAAGGAGGGTGACAGTCTTTGACATTCATGAAGTGCTGATTGTTACCTCATCATGACACAGGCCTTCTCTCTAAGAGTGGGAGTGCGCTGCAATCCACCATGCAGCCCCAGTGCTGATTTGTAGATGTCAAATGTTTTCGAATTATTAATTCTAGTACATGCATTATGTCTAAATCAATTACACTAAGGAAAAAACAGGGTTTTATTGGTTATGTATAAAAAACTCTAAACGGATCTCTCTCGCTCTATCTGTCTAAATGAACAGCACAATACCTTTAGTTTATAACTTCGAGATTAAAAGTATTTCAAAGAAGTTTTAAAGTTCTCAAATTAGCTATAAAAAACACATATAAACAATGAAACTATTCTACATGTTTTGAGAGCAATAAACCCCGTATCCTTCAGACCCTGATATTTGCACATTCATTTGCTTGTGTAAATCAGTAAACATGTTTCATACACTGGTAAAATCATCATCGACACTACGAAATTGTAAAAATATAATTAAAATAAATAAAAAAGACTTGCCTCTTAGTATAATTACACTTCACTGCAACCACTATTAGAAGAATATTTGCCACCATTGACAGCAAAATAACTGGCACATACAAAGTTATAAGCACATTTTCAGGCTGAAAAAATATGTCCAACTCGGAACCGAACTGAAAACTCCCGTTCAAAGCACCACTTATGTTCAGACCGTGTAGAGCACTAAAGTCGTGTAATGTCAAATTCGAATACATTTTGGAAACTGTCAAATTGCCGATAACACTTCACAAATTATTTCCACACTTTTTGTAAATATCCTCACTGAACTCATTAGACTATCTTTTCATAGACAAAACTCACATTTAAAATAAGAATACCCTATGGGTATCGAAAACTTAACTTAACTTCACAAACAACTCGAACAAACCCCTTTCGTAACTTCAACGATTCGCGTAGTTTTCAGGAGCTTTCAGCATCGACGTGTAGCATACGGAAGGCTCCAAAGCTCACTGAATGGCAGTCCGTGCGAGAGAAACAGATAGCGTGCGAGCGAGACGACTCATTGATAAAAATGTTTGAAAAGTACTAGAGCTAGTTTCAGACATATTGCCCAAGGAATAGTATAACCAAATTTGATTAGTGTTACCAAAACTGTTAGTAAATGTTTTTACAGGCCAATTATTAGATTTATCTCATTCTGTTTAAATTGTTTTCACTATGAATTAATTAATCGTTCTGCATGGATTTGAGTTATTAATTACAATGCTAGTCGACTACAGCCGCTCTTATTTAATTACAAAATCGTAGAATGGTGGAATTGTTGGATTAAATAATAAAATTGTAAAGGAAGAAATAGAAGCTTAGATTGAAACACAATTCCTAAAACAGGATAGTGTGAAAATAGGTTAGTGTGAATGTTGTTGTGAATTATTTATGTTTTCTGCGAGATCAATTTTCGACGAACTTCAAAGAATGAAATATAAGTTCAGTATCTAGTTTCTATTAATATTTACGAAAATAACTTGCTCAAAATAGGTTCTCTACGTTTTCTAGGTGTTGTGACACGTACCAGTAACGGGAGAAAGATTACCTACTATAATATACAGTGTGTTAGGTAAAACGAGGGACATACTTTCAGCGGGTATGGTACCTACTCATGAAAATTAACAACTTTGACTATGACCCCAAACCTGAATTCCTGAAATCACGAAAACTTTGACCAAACCTGAAATGACAAAAATTAAAAAAATTGCTGTTCAGTACATTTATGTTCGTATAATTTGTCAAATATATGGAACAGCTGTTTTTTTCTGTCATATTTCAGAGTTGGTCCCATAGTCAAAGTTTTTCATTTTCATGAGTAATATACCCCATTTAAGTTGGTCCCGTATTTAGCCTTTTATTTAAGGCTGGGAAACCTTAGATAGGAAAGTTGTTTTGAATCGTATCCGTTGTCGTCACAATAATCTATGTGATAACATCAGACGCCACTAAATCACACGGAACGCATTATTAGTTTTCATGAGGATTACCGGATATGACCACTATCTACGTTAGATAATTATGTAGCCCATAACAACTCGATAAAATACCGTCAGTCGTCAGAAAACAATGTCACTAGATGTTATGTGATGGGATCTTTTTTTTGAGGGTGGGTAACCATCAAATGTCTTCTCCCGCTCGTGGTGGAGCGGAAGGGAGTATCAGACTCTTACTGACTAAAACCCATCCTTGTTCCTTCCTTTATGTTCCGGGGTAGCCTAACTCACTGTATAAGCTAGAACTGAAAACCATTATAAATTCTGCCCATTAAACGGTTGGTTCATTTTGGATGCGTCACCCAAATCATCGTAAAGCGATGAGAGCCCTCGTAAGAGTATGAAAATTAATGGCACCCGGAATGAGCGGTGACTGATTCATAGCTATTTTCTCTCTCTCAATATTCCTAGTCGTAAATACATACAAAACATATGAATAGCTTACTAATGTGCAATGATTTATTTTTGTAACATGATATCACGGTACACGTAAATAAATATTGAGGTATTTTACGACTGGCATTTGCTTCATTAGCAATTTTGTAGTCACCAACGAACTCTACGGAATAATTGCTTTACACTCTTACAGTAGCGATGCCTTTGATTTTGACAGTTCAACAAATTAATTGCGATAGTGGACAAATGAATTTTATTATCCCTATGAAGCGCGAAGATAAATTCCTAAACGAATATAAGGAACTAACTGCTACCCGCTGCCTTTCCCGCGAAGTCCCTAATTATTTTTGAAAAGTTACTTCTTATAACATCAGCTACCGGTCAGTGAAAGTCTCTACAAAATCGGTCCAGCCGTTTGGGAGATTCGCCGGAATAAACAGACGGACAAAAATTTTAAAAATTGTTTTTTTTTCATAAGTACCTTATATTCTATGCGTTTCTGGAAAGGTTGTTATTTTGTCATTACAAACAGACACTTCAATATTGTTTTTTTGTTTATATTTCTTAGTAGTAGTTTTAAATATTTTACGGTGTTACGGAACCCTTCGTATGCGAGTACAGCTCGCCGTTAGTTCTCAAAGGTCAACCATTACCTTGCAAAGTTTTATCACGTCGAAAATGCGCAGTATTTCTGCCAACTCAGATTAATTAAGACGTATTACTTCTTGGGTTCTAATTTAGTAGAAATAAAGGCTATATTTGGGCTCACACCTTCATACGTTAGAAGCGTGACAAAGAGAAATGCGTTGCGCGTGTCATGTGACGTGCCACGTTCGTGACGTCAGAGTACTTCCGAAACTGTTCTTGATTTGCAGAACTAAATTATTATTGATGTAGGTTTGTGTCACTTTATCACATCAGGACCGGAATTAAATGACAAGCTAGGTAATAACGTCAATAAAAAAATGAACGAAGCAGGAATTGAACCCATGACCTTGTGCTCAGCCGTAGCGCTTGCGAAAACTAGACAAACTAGGTATATTAGCAAAAAAGAAGATGTTGCAATCCCATTGCTAATAATTTCCTATAAAATGAACTAATTTTAAATTGCCTTATGGAAAAGGAAGAAGAAGGAATAATCATTAATTTTTTATTTGCGTCTTCAGTATCTACCTCTCTCTATAATCTCGTTTTTGTCCCCGAAATAAATCATCTCATATTTTTTTGTGTTACCGGATACAACATTTTTTTTACTTAGCCCACTCTATTTTTGCTCACCAGTGGGACAACATTATTATTCTCGTTAATAATTTGCACGACATAATATCATTAATCCAGCAACACTGTATATCGGGTCAAATGAACAGTTCTTGGATTAATCTTCTTCTTTTCGTGTGGTTAGTAACTAACCTGGTGTCAGAGTTTTTAGGTCAACCATGGGCCTCTGACTTAGCATCACATGCTGTTGAGAAATATCTCTCGGGCATGCCGGTTTCCTCACGATGTTTTCCTTCACCGATTTTAAGCAAGTGATAATTATACAAAACGCACATGAATCCGAAAAATCAGAGGTGCGTGCCTTGGGTTCGAACTCGAGACCTATGACTTGACAGTCGGCGGTCACACCACTAGGCTATCACTGCTGCTGGATTAATAATTAGTAAGCAATATGCAAACACAGTGAGAATAATTTATTTATTTTATTTATTTTTTTAATAACCAACATATATTAACACTGTGCACTAAACATACAAGTTATAGGTTAGAAAAGAATTGTGTACACATAGTGACCATCACAGTTTTCTTATTGTTTACCGGATTTTAGCCGCGCTATCGACCGCGTGTAGGTCGGATACTATCCCACGAAGCAGTAATAGCGGGATAAAGTATCTTACGTTTTAATTCAGGTTTTCGTCTACTTGTATGACTAATTTCACCAAAATCCATTGAGTCTTTAAGGCGAGAAAATACCTTTTCTGTCTGTGTGACCTTTTCTCACATTTAAGCCTCAATATTAAGAATGATTGTCGACATTTGTATCAAACTCACGGCATCATTCTTATTTATACTTTATTACAATAGATTTAAATTGAAAAAAAAAAAGTTAATATGGTCCTTGCTTGTACTTAAATGAATTTGAGCTCAAATACCTGTAATTTTTGTTACCGTAAGGTCATATTATTTTACCAACTACTTAGGTGACGACAAGGTGTACACCTAGAACCATTATCCCTAGAATAGATCTACCCGTCTTACCACTACTTAGAAAGTGAACTATAAAGTAATTTGATTAGTTAGAACTACAGATATTATAACCTCTACTCGAAGCTTTTATCTCTTTATTAAGGTTTAAGTTCAAAGGGGCAATGTAGAATGAATGCCTGAAAAACGTTCTATTGCGCGTCTACGCAAAAGTGCTAATTGAAACAAATTCTAATTCAGACAAAATTCTTCTGGGCTTGTTAGGAAAATTGTTTTTCCGCAACTACATGCATCTCGTAGACAAATTTCCCGTGTAAAGCATTGTACTTGATACGGGAAATTTATCTAGCTACCCGTAACATGTTTTTAAAGTTATCAAAAACTCTTGGTTGCTTTACAGACTTTCCGTACACTCCAGTTAGTTGATATTCAGTGCAGCTACCAAACATATAGCAACAATAATACAAAATAAGTCATTTCAATGTAATTTAAGAATTCCCAAACGAACAAACAGCAGCTGAATACTCACTCGCCACGTGGGAATTGAACTTGGCGTTTAAATAAATTAGTACACATTGCCATGATCGTTGTTTTTGGCAATGTTTCAAAAAATACGTAAAAAAAGGAATAATTTGGTAATACTAAGAAGTGTGAAACCGTAGTTTAACTCTGGGCAATCTTAGGGAATTTATACCTTTCAGTGGACAGGGACATAGTGACGTCCGATCAGGACCAGGCTCGTGCCGGACGGCGCGTACGTGGCCACGCGCGCCTCAAAGTGATGTCAGCATATGAAGGATCCGTAAGGGCCGAACCCTGCCGGGTAAGCGTGATTGTCCGAAAAGGTTACCGTTACCCCGGAACATAAAGAGCTAAGGAAGGAACATGGATGGGTTTTAGTCAGTCAGAGTCTGACACTCCCTTCCGCTCCACCCAGAGCAGGCGGAATCATTTGATGATTTCCCACGTCCAAAAAATTAAAAAAGAGACCCATAGAAATCAGACTATTATAGCTGCTTGATACGTTTGACCATTTTAAGATTTGATTTAATGGTTTATAAGATTTTGTTTGAAATGTTACAACAAAATACCTCCCCATATATTTCAACTAAAGGAGACGTAGGTAATTTAAGTCCTGCATAAAACGCATGCTATGCATAATGTTGGGGGATTACATTGAGTGGTAAAAAGCTTGGGTCAATGCTGGTCTTGCTCCACAAGGGCACATTTAATAAACTATCTGGTTGGAATTTGAAATTATTGTTGGTGCTGGTAAGGGTTTAAAAAATTTATATTTTCATCGTATAAATGCAATCTCATAGTATTGTATAATTGCATACCTATCACATATTTATGTAAGTTCCTGAGACTTGAATGTGCCCTGGCGATTGAGAGTATATCATGCTCACTCTAATGTCTCGCTGATGGGGGTATTGTAACATTTAGCTCCCTTCAATATGGTGGTAATCCATGCGTCATGTTCGTGACTGGTCATCTCGTAGCTGCTGTGGCTTATTTAATTTTAATTTTTGATTGTTTTTTCTTATATTTTTATTACGGACCCTTTTGTCGTTCTGCATCGTTCTCGCATGTGTAGTAACATCATGCAAACATTTTTTTTTAAGAGTCCGCGTAATTTCTTGCCCGTTCTTCTCTGTAGGTACTAAACACATTTTGGAAAGGGTAACTCGCTTCATCTTTCTGACCGATCCCTTGACAATTCAAAAGTGCCTGTAATTGGTTTATTTGAAATAAATGCTTTGAGTTTGAGTCTGACACACCTTTGATATCAAAGAAGACAGTGACGGGAACGTTGCTTAAACAAAGCAAAGGTAAGTAGGCACGAATAAACAAATGTAGGTTATTAGGGTTCCTTAGGAATACACAATATAAGTATTGCAATACTTATATCGCTATAGGATTCACACCTGGCACTTAGCGTGTCGTAAATCGTGACGTAGCTAGGCAAAGCGGACGGAAGCACGGCGGAACAAGCGCCCGCGCGTGAAAACTCCAACGGCACTGACATGGTTGGAGCGTATCCGTGCGTATCTTCGCATATTCTAATAAGAATAAGAATAATTCATTTGCAGAATGGATTCTCTCAATGGAGAATGATCATAAATAAGATACGGGCGTAGCAGTAGCCTAGTGGTGTGACCGTCGGACTGCCAAGTCATAGGTCTCGAGTTCGAACCTAAGGCACGCACCTCTGATTTTACGGAATCATGGGTATCTACATAGTATAAAACAAAGTCGCTTTCTCTGTCCCTATATCCCTATGTATGCTTAAATCTTTAAAACTACGCAACGGATTTTGATTCAGTTTTTTTTAATAGAAAGAGTGATTCAAGAGGAAGGTTTATGTGTGTAATTTGTCGACATATTTTGCGGGCGAAGCCGCGGGCGGAAGCTAGTATTGTATAATTATCACTTGCTCAAAAATCGGTTAAGGAAAACATCGCTAGGAAACCGGCATGCTTGAGAGATATTATTTCTCAACAGCATGTGAAGCGTAGTCAGAGGCCCATGGGCAGCATTAAAACTCTGACACCACGTTAGTGTCACTAACCACGCGATAAGAAGTAATTTCATTATGGGCTCCACAGTCGAACATATTAATGAATCAAATTGGTTTTCTGACTTAAGTTTTTATTGTTTGTATAGAGATAATATTTCAAATGAAAGAGTTATCGCGCGTCTTTCCAACCTTGTGTGATAAATGTTGCGTGTAATTCAATGCATGACAACTGTGACATCATCCTGTGTTGGTTTTCAGTGTTTTTTGTATGTGGCCGCTAAAATGTTGCACGTGTGTTACATAATAATCATGTTTTAGAAACACCCCAACTTTGTCGTAACCTGAAATGTAGACATGAAATTCAGCATTCATAGATAGCGACTACTAAAATGTTGGAAAATCCTTCTCGAGTACAAAGCTTAAGAACTTTACTTCTTACTAAATCTTACTCGAATACTCTTTGTAACTTCAAACGACACCAATTTGCACAAGAATAAATTAATTGTTTCATAATGTTAAAAGATATTTGATACATCTGTGTTTGATTTGGACAAATCATGGATGACATTTGACTTTTACTACATAATTCAGTCTCATAGGAACCGTTAAATGCTCTTCCGGAGGCAACCGCTACCGCAAACCGCAACATTGCTTAATGTGTTGCTTGTTGTGTTGTATGCGTTGTTAATGGATAAATTATATAAGGTGTTAAAAAATTTACTCTAAGAATTTCATGCGAGCATTGTACTCATCGTTACGAACAACATTTACTATCATTCAATGACTGCTCCCGCTCTGGGTGGAGCGGAAGGGAGTGTCAGACTCTTACTGACTAAAACCCATCCATGTTCCTTCCGTAGCCCTTTATGTTCCGGGGTAGCGGTAACCCTTTCGGACAATCCCGCTTACCCGGCAGGCTTGGCCCTGAGGGGCCCCTTCATATGCTGACATCTCTTTGAGGCGCGCGTGGAACATATACGCGCCGTACGGCACGGGTCTGGTGCTGATCGGACGGTGAGTCACCTATTAATGCGATGATCCCTGAAATCGCGAAAAAAACATGAGCTGTACCATACATGCACACGGAACTCAGTAAAATGTATGGCAGACAGCTCATAAAGTTAATTTATAACACCTTATATTATGTGCACGTTATAATGTTATCGTCGATGGAAATTAAAAGGCATCTTATGTATTTTCCTACGTGTTTTTAGTTTCTTGTGTTCTCGTAATGCTTTGGAAGTTCACAATAATATCATCACGTTAGAAATTACAAAAGCGTACAAAAAGCAACGCTGCGATAGATGGCAATATTCCCACTTGTCACCGTTTTATACAGTTACATAGAAACCAGTCGACAACAGTGACGTTAGCGGTTACGGTTGGCTGCCAAGGTCGCCTTCGGATGAACATCCTTCCGTTTCTCTCGGAAACCAAATCTACAGCAATACAAACAGCTAAACTACAAAATTGATTTATCTGTAAACTTCATTTTTTTACTTTTTTGCGGTTCTATCCTCTTGGATATTCAATATTACTTATTGTTTATCTTCTGTGAGTTGAACATGACCTTTCAAACGTTGAGACAATATGTCTTAGGAATATAGACGCCATATTTTGTGGGTTGTCAATAGTTGGAAAGGGTCAAAAAGGCATTTGAATGATAGGATCTAGCAATAGAGTTGTGGTATTGGACTTTTGAAGACGGATCATTTCAAGTTATTAAAGTATCTGAAATGGTTCTGGTTTATTAAAATATTGTTCTGAATATGATCAATTCTAATGAAAGCCAAACTATTAAAAAAAAGTTACGATCCACAAGGAAAGGCCAATGGGTGTTTGCGGAAGCCTTTGCCTACAATGTGTTTATACCTACTAGGTGTAACTGAAAGGTTATATACAAACAAAATCATATGCTACAGACCACCAAGCTGAATAACTTTTACTATGGGACCAATTCCGAAATTGTGAAAAAAAATCAGCTGTTCCCTACATTTCGACGAGTCACGTGACCAAAAATGAACTGAAGAACAAAAACGAAATGAACTGCGCTGCTTTTTTTATGTTGTTCCTATAGTAAATGTTGTTCAGTTTGGTGGTCTGTAGCATATGCTTTTGTATGTATATACCCTTTCGGTAACACCCTGTATTGTGTTTACCTACATGCCAAAATAACATAATTATTTTCTTTCTGAAACTAACAATCGGCAATTTATCCGGAACTCGGGAGCTTACCCACAAATATAATTATATTATTATGTTCTTATATATGTAAGTGTTGTTATTTCACGAGGTCAGAAAACGGACGGAAGTAACCTTTCTTTGTTTATAGACTATAGAAATTATCCGAACTTATTGAATTTCGTATTGGTTTTGTTGGAATACTTAACCTTTTTACCAATGTCTTGCAAATAAAACTTCTTGTCTCGTTGTTCGTCGTGGACTGCCGGGTAGGTCTAGTGGTTGTAAGCGCTACTGCTGAGCACGAGTTCCTGGGTTTGATTCCCAGGTCAGGCAAATTTATTGCGTTTTTTAATCTAGAATTTCTCAGTAATATCGCGGAGTCTGTATTTATGCCTGGTTAATGACAATAAATTCACGGCCTTTTACATGACCATTTAACAAAACTGGCGAAATAAAATAAAAATAAATAAATAAAATTGTTTATTTCAATAACTTAAATTAGTTACATTTATACTTTTAGGAATGACCCTTTAAGCAAAGTAAATGCTTGTGTTAGGACATTCCGCCCTGCAACTACAGTACAGTGTCGTATTCGAATTATTGAATATGAAAATGAAAGTAGGTACTTAGTTTAAAAATAAGAAGACAAATCCTCCATTAATATGGAGGATTTGTTAATAAGGAGGAGTCCAAATTAAACAAAAGGAAAACAAATGAAAATTGGGTGATTAAGAGTGCGCACATAGTGATTGTGTGTATGTTCGTGTGTGTGTTATGCATGAGTGTGTGTGAGTGTGTGTATGCGTTATATTATTATGTGTGAGTAAGAGGCCATGAAGTAAGCGCGGGTATGCGTG
This sequence comes from Hyppa rectilinea, assembly GCA_951799385.1. Taxonomy (NCBI): domain Eukaryota; kingdom Metazoa; phylum Arthropoda; class Insecta; order Lepidoptera; family Noctuidae; genus Hyppa; species Hyppa rectilinea. The sequence goes on from OX637304.1 coordinate 990,678, forward strand.
TATGCGTGTATGAGTGAGGAGAGAGGATTGGTGCGGTAAATAAAGACTTAGTACTATGTTACTTATTTTCACCAATGTCTTCCAAAAGTTCCTAATAATATTTCTTATACTATAAAAATAAACTTCATTCAATATTCACCTTGAGAGCAGTGACCCTAGAAACAGAAAATTGGAGGACTTGTGACATCTACCAACACGCACTGGACTCGTGTGGTGGATTACTGCCCACTGCTTTTCTCGAAGAAAGGATACCCGTGTCACAGAAGTGGGACCATTATAGACTGATTATGCAATATCCTCCAACATTAGATTTATTCTGTGACCTCAATTCGACGTTTATTCGTTCCCTCTAACTATAAGTAGCACATACCTACATAAGTGCAACTTCAACATACAATTCGCTGAGCTGCGGCTTCCATTCGATTCCCTGAAGGTGTATTCCCATCTTCAGTGCATTACTGGCTCGACCGACTATTCTGAGGTAACAAAGGAGTGACGTCATACTTAGGTAAGTGGTCGAGAAAGCTATGACGGAATTGGTTTTGTGTTGAGTGATTGGATGATGAACCTCAATGGAACATTAATATACAAGAGCCTCCACGAATCACTTTGCCAGTTTTTGTAGACTAGACTCTTTTTTCTTAGTCCTCAGTAATTCCTTGGGCCTAATCTAAATCATCATCTACATAACCTAATCCTAACTATGTTGGGGTCGGCCGGGGGTCCAGTCTAACCGGATGCAGCTGAATATCAGTATTTTACATGGAGCGACTGCCTATCGGAACTCCACAACCCAGTACCTGGGTAATACGATACCCCGTGGTAAGACTGGCAGTCAGACTTTCGGGCTTCTATCTACCAGTAACGACTGTCAAAGATCCACGAATGACAGCCGGGAGCAATGGCTTAATGTGCTTTCCGAGGCACGGAGGAGTCTCGATATGTAAAGATGGTCACACATCCATGAACCAACCCCGGCAAGCGTAGCTTAACCTGATGATCGATCCGTGCAGCTGTTATTACATAGCCACGAGCTAATCAAGATATTAATAATTATTTATTGCTATTGTCAATTAAATACTATTTAGTTTTTTGTTTTTGTTATTCGTACGTATGCGTGCTGTCAGACAGATTTTGCAGAATTCTAATAAGTAGCATAAAACAATAGTTTTCATAAAATATTTGTGCATTTTTGCACACGTCTCACAAAATCACTTTAAAATATCTGTGTCAAGTGTCGCACCACGCACAATCAAGGGTTCCGTAGTTGGGCTCAATTTATCCAAAAAATAAACTTTCTCCCATACATCGATATAATTATGTACGTCACGGTCCTACCTACCTATATTTGCAGTTGGAGAATTCTCCAACTGCAAATATAGGTCTGTAATAAGAAAAACACATACTCGTTACATACTCTACGCGTTCCGGAAACATCGGACCTGCACAGACACACAGATGGGCGTATAACAGTGATCCTATTAAGGGTTCCGCTTTTTCTTTTTGAGGTGCGGAATCCTAAAAACAAGTCCATGAAAATACATGTTGCACACAATCTTTTCAATGAAGCACGTTACTAGCCTGTAGGACACAAAAGGTATATATTTTATTATTTTTTATTTTATTCAATAAGACCGAGTTACGAGCGTGAATATTAAAGCAATAAAGGGTTTGAGTACACACTTCTGTTGACGGCCCCACGCACTTTGGTTTTCAGTATAGCTTTAAATGTGACCAGAATATTTAACTTTAAAGTTTTTCAAAGGGTTGCTTCGAATATTAATAAAGTTCAAAATTAAGTACCTACAGATCAGTCATCATTTACATTTCAAAAGTTAAGATGCTTTTACCATTCAATATTATAAAACCAGTCGGCGAAGCCATTTTCATCTGTATTTTTCAAATCAAATCAAAAATCATTAATTATTTCAATTCATCCAGATTATATTATTTAATAAAGTTAAAAATCACAATAAAAATATCTGTATACCTACTAGGCATGTAGAAAAATAGTAAATTAAACAATAAAGATATAAAAATTAGATTAGATTATAAATTATTATTATTAATTAAATTTAATTCAAATTCTAAAATTTTAAGCAACCATATTGGCTTCAAATTTGTCCGATCACCCGCGTATCTTTGCGATCGTAGTTATGACACGAGCTAAATACTTGCTCTACACACGAGCACTTTTTCAGCACAACAAGACAAGAGTACAAGGGCATCTTGTTATACTGAACAAAAGTATGAGTAGGTAGGTACTTAGGTATTGAACATTTCTTACAACTGAAGAAACATAATTTTTTTGGAAGTTAATGCCAACCCAATACATTTTAGACTTTTCCATTAACTTATCCGCTGTTAGACTGGTCTTACTAAGGAGAAGAGGCATAATTCCTGAGTTCAAACATTGTCTATATAAATTTAGTCCGTCAATCTGCCTAGCCTTTTTCCGAACTATGTTGGGGCCAGCTACCAGTCTAACCAAAGTCTAATATTTAGTCCATAAATAAGATTTAAAAAAAATATTAGACACGTATTTTTTGCTTTATGTTATTCCTTAACAAAAAAAATACCTAGATAAAACGCATTAAAGTTGGAAATGGGGGCCCGCTACGTCACAGGTAAGTGAAATCTACGTAGGCGTGAGTCATGCTACATTTAGGTAATCAAAAAATTACGTCTATACACGACGTAATTTTTAGATTTCGTAAGAAAAGAAAAAATACGTGTCCAATACCTTTTTACTATCTTATTGACGGACAAATAAAACATTTATAGTCATTATCCGTAACATTATGCTGTAAAAAATAGTTACGTAAGAACTTAAAGCCGGCGCATAACACAAACGTACTTGTGTGTAATTATCACACTTCACACTACTATAACAAATACGAAAGTTTATGAGTGAGTGTGTGTGTGTGTGTTCTTTTGTATGTTTGTCACTTCCTCACGCTCAGATGGCTAAGCTGGTCGATTTGTGTCCCGGTAGTACAGACGCCAGCACATCAAGCTATCCGTAACTGTCAAATTTTCTCAATTAAAAATGAACCTTATGTCTTTGCAATAAAGTTGAAATACTATCAAAGAAATTTGACAGATTGTGGTAACTCGATGTGCTGGCCTGTGTACTTTCCCTTGGGATAATTTCCAACATCTATGCGGGTGAAGTCACTGGCAGCAACTAGTAGAATAATAAAAATTGTATGCGGATATATTTGATAAGTAACAAGCGGTCATCGTCCTTAGATAGATTCGTACTGCCAGAGTTACATGGCAACGACTGATAATATAGTTATTCTACTCTATTTCCGTATGTTATCAGAAATTCATTAAAGAGGAGTGTTTAGATAATATTAAAGCAGACAAAATAATTCTGAAAGTTAAACGAACGTTCAGTACGTTTCACAAAAAAAGGTTTCAGGATAGAGACATGTAAAAATTCACACATGATTAGCGCGATTCGCAAGTAGTCGTGCTTAAAAGGGATCCGCACTTACAAGGGAACAGACTTACACACTGTAAAGAAAATACCTAATGTACCAAAAGTCATTTTACTTTGAATCTCACTACACTTGAATAGGGATATCAAATATCTGCTTTTATGTACATATATATGTATTATTTACACCCGTTTCTTTCTTACTTTAAGGGCAATGATCTAGGAGGAAAGGTTCGTCTTTGTTGAATTACTTTGCTAAGTCTGCCTACATTGATGAAGATCTTATATATTATCTTCGGAGGAAAATTAAATGTCAAACGAGCAATCTGAAACATAATTATGTAGAAAAATTCACGCCTTCATTCCATGGGGGTAGGCAGAAACTATAGAACACCACCAGCTATAATCCTTAATCGTCTGAATATTGCTTCTTTTATGTTCAAACATTAATTTGGTCATATAAGCAAGCCGGTTGCGGGTGCTCCCTCTGACCTTTCTGAAGAAAATCACTAATCAGGTGACTGTAATTATGTCCTTCTAGAGCGGCCCTTCCAGGGGCTCCCACTAACATCTCCCGTGTAAATACCTTTTGACAGTTTCCTTTAATTTATCCTCTCAACCAAAACCATCATTCACACTTTGAGGGACACTGAACGCTCAAAGACGTAATAACAATAAAACTTCTATTGTGTCTCCTACAATGTCCTTCAATGAGTTAATCATATAGGCATACTATTTTCAATTTTGTACACTACATTTACTTTTAAACCGCATTGATGCTGTATTAAATCATTCTTCAGCCTGTCATTCAGCTTCCCAAGGAACGCATACGCGCAGCATTTATTCTACTTTCACAAACTGACTTCAGTCAGAAAGATTATTACATTCACAACTTAGAAAATAAGGCAAAAATTAAATGATATTTTTTTATTATTTAAGCCCATGATTTTCTTAAAATAATCTGATTTACCTAAGAATAGGAATTCACCAACAATTTAATTAAATAAGGACTATAGGTAGAATAAAATAAAGTAAAGGTAAGCGAAAGGTAATCTACAATAATTATTTCTTCAAATATTAAACGATTCAAGACAATGCGTTTAAGAAACAATTTAATCAAAGCAGGATGGTGCTTTGGTAAAGAACAAACGGAAACCGGAATTTAATTATTGTAATTTAAATAAACACTGATATTGCACGAATCTGTTCGACAAGACCAGAATAATAATGCCTTCTACCTTTCTATTATATCCTAATGACAGAAAGAGATGGAGTATTCTCAGATTCCGAGAGAATGGTACACTTGACAAGTTTTAGTGAGTTTCAAGATTCAGATGTCTAATGCGCTTTACTAGCTTTGCTGAGTTGGTTTAATTAATTAATGAATTAGCTCTTGCACTAAGTTTGATGGTACGTTCTAGTTTCGTGTGTTTAGATAACATTGTTGAATTCTACTCCGTATGTTTAATCAGTCTATTTATAGTTGGAATCGTGTATCTGTTTTTATTTGTAGTCATATCGTCATATGATATGCAGGAATCTGCTGAATTATCGATCATAAATTGAGAGGATTTATTGTACCTAACAGAAATATTGAATTCCACGTCTACCTACTACGTACATCTGTTTATGAAGCGTACCAAAAACATAAAAATGACTAGTAACGGGAAAGCGGGTGGGCGGGCGGGCGGTTTCTTTGACTGACGCTGAAGAAAGAGGAGACGTTGAGCCTGTTTCTTGCTACCACTCGGTACAGTAGAAATAGCAGTGATAGCCTAGTGGGGTGATCGCCGGACTACCAAGTCATAGGTCTCGAGTTCGAATCCAAGGCCAGGTCATGATTTTAACATAGATTTTACGGATTTATGTGTATTGTAAAGTTATCATTTGCTTAAAAATCGGTGAAGGAAAACGTCGTGAGGAAACCAGCATGTCTGAGAGATATTTCTGAGGCCCATGCAGCTTAAAAACTCTGACACCAGGTTAGGTTAGGCACTCTGACACCATGGTATATTATCATCATCATCAACTCCATCTACTTGGTGGTCTACATGCTGGTCATGCTAAATGCTTAATAAAAACAGATACATGTGCTTTCTTTGCCAAATCCTACGCTTCAGTTCCACCCCATCCAGGTTTAACCTTCATTGGCAACTGTTTCGATTCGTATTGCATTGAATACATTATATTTAGCAATGATCTATACTCCATTATAGTTTCTATCCTAATTCATAATGATTCAGGAAAAAATATGACAACATTCTGTTTAAGTCCCTTTGCAACCGTTAAAATCCAAAGAGGAAATTACCGTCGAAGTATCTGCGTTTCTGTACAAACATATAAAGGAAATAGTGACGGACTGACTAATCAATCAACACAGCTCAACCACTAAACGGATTGTGCTGAAATTTAGGTATTATAATGACGTAGGCATCTGCTATTCTACGCGAAGGAAGTCGCTGGCAGAAGGAAATATTTTTTTCCGCAAATTGAATCAATCTTGAAAAGACGTAAAGTAGAGAAGAAAATAATCTTATAATGAAAAGACTCTATCGTTCATACAAACAATGACGTTGTTTGAATGCAAGTACTGATGAGTGGCAAATGTCAATATGACGGTACAATAAATTAAAGGCAAGTGCCCGTTTTGGAAATGTACATATTGGATTTTGAAGAAGTTGTAGTACTGAAGTGTAAATATTTGCATTGCGACTGCAGAAATGAATTGGTCGCTTGGCAAAATACATTAACTTGAGCCTTTTAAATCTAAAAAAAAACAAATACGATTAAGAGTGCCGAAGAGATACAACGTGACGCAACAATGGTGACTTTAATTCAACACACATATACGTTTTCAAATTTTAGTTTCATGAAGACATTACATTTCTATTTTACGTTATTATTTACAGATATTTAAAATGTTAGAAAATAGCATCTTACCATAACCTGTACTAAAAGAACTGTCAAGCAGCGGTCATTTGCCGGTGTCACAGATCATAACATTCGCATCAATGAAATTAAAACGAATAAGCAATTAGAATGAAAACACTGCAAATAGTAGGCGAATTGATTTTATTAACTGGTACGTTTGAAAAAAAAATCTTTTTTTTTAAATTTGCGATTTATTTTATCTATCCTAACAACATTAATATGATAAATGGGCACTAGCCCTACCCGTGTGTTAAATTAATGTCCCCATTGTAGCGCCACGCTGTATTATGTTCTACCGCTGCAGCTGTGCATGGCTGCAATGGCGATATGTCAAAACCTCCAGATGTCTATACTAAAGGTCTATGTTAAATACACATACACGTTCCGGAAGAAATGCTCTAAAGCCTCTGTGAAGAATTTTATCAAACCGTATGAACACGGTATCAGTTACACCGAATGTCGAAGCGTCTGAATAGACTTCCAAACAAATTTAATTAAATTTTCAAAGTGATTTTTCTTAAACCACAATAGTTGTTATTTTTCTTTTATTTTGATCGTTGTTCTAAACTGTATGGACTCAAACTTCTATAGCAATGTCCTTGTACGTATCAAATTTCGATCACCATAATTTCCAATATAGTAGAAATTATGATAATGTTCTCCTTTAACTCAAGACCGCTTATCACTACCAAGTCACTAAGCATCATCGCAGTTTGTTTACTACCGTATATACACCAATCATATTGAATGTTCCTTTGACTGTCTTCAAAATACCACTGTTGTAATTTTCGAAACCCAGCATTTTGGCAACACTATACTCGTATTTCTAATAGATATTTTGATATATCTCTATCAAAATATCTATTAGAAATACGAGTATAGTGTTGCCAAAATGCTGGGTTTCGAAAATTAAGGAAAGATTAAGAAAATAAAGAACAAAAAATAGCTTTAAACTTCACTTTATATACATTATGCTTTATACAAACTTATCTTAACATTACATTGTTAGGTAATAATACAAAATTAAATTATTATATTAAATATTACTTAATTCATTACATCGTTAATCTGATTGAAATAGAGAAAATAATTTTAACTATACAATTCATAAATAATATATTCTGCACTAACTACATAGTAACGAGAGTAACATAAAATTTTTTACCACTTAGACTGATCAGAGACTAGGTCTTATTCCTTTCTACACAATTCAATTCAAAAATCATCAGGAAACAATTTTAAGCCCGGCGCAGCTAATTCAGGCTTTTTCAGAATTCACAGGTTTATACCAAGCTCTATGACCTGTTTTTAGCTTGCAAACAAATTCAACAGAAAAACGTAGCTGAGTAGACAGTGACGCCATCTTTACCTAGACGGTTTTAATTATTTGGAAAAGTCGGCAGCAGATAGCTTTGCTTTCAATAGTAATCATTATTGAGTGAAGTGACATCTATTGGTCTATAAAGTCAGCTTTCTTTGAAAAGCTGCAGTCAATTTACTATTTTCTCTCTTTTGAGATCGTTTACTTACGTTAGACGTAAAATGCTTAAATTTAAGTTATAGTTAAGTTTTATTTTACAGCAATAATAAACACAAAAACCTTATTTATGTATTTTTACATTTTGAGAGATTTGAGTTTGTTTTAGCGTAACAAATATTAGTAGCTACTTATTTTATAATTATCTTATAAATTATTTGACTGTAAAATAACGACAGCGCATTCCCTGTATTTAAAAGCCATTTCAAATTTACACCGTGTGACGCTATCTAGTGATGGTTACGAATAATAAGTTTCAAGAAAGCGTTTCATTCCACATTCTAAAGATAGATGGCGCTTTTATTAACCTCTTGAGCCCCAGTGGAACGAAAACGTTCCAGTAAACACGCATTACCGTTGAGTACCGCTGGCACAAATTTGTGCCACCAAACCCCGACCGATTTAAAACTGTATTTCTATTTAAGATAAGTCTTAAAATCGTTTGTGACGAATGTTCTCGACGGCAGATAATATTTTACGACCATAGACAAAGATAGAAACTAAAAATATTGTATGCAACATTTAAAAAAACAAGTGTCAAGTTAGTACAAAAATTTCGTGTTCACGATTACGTCGCGCGCCAGTGAATTCCCGTGTTTTCGTGTTTTTTCGCTGATTTTGTACGGTAAGTGGGTGAATAATCATTTATAAGTGTTTCTCGCAACTTTGTAGATAGTTTTTCGCATGAAATAATATCACAAAACTTGTTTTATTGAGCAAACAAAATTTACATCGTTCCGGGTTCGTCGAACTCGCTATTGTTATTGTACGATTTTTTGAGATAATTCAACGAAATTTCATCTTTGTAATGGCAGAAGTAACGTAAAATCTATTGATAATTCATAATTACACGTAGTCCATGCATATTTCAATAATTTATTCATATTATGATGAAATTTCCATTAGTATGTCACGAAATCCTATTTGAATTTTGAACTGTCAAACGTCAAAATGGTTCTTAGCCCAGCTAGTGCATAGGGTCATGTCGATAAAAGTTATTGATAACATCGATTGTTTTTGTAAAATTGTTCGGTTATATAAAATGAAAGTTTTTTTTTCGTACTTTATAGTTTGTAGTTTGTTTGTGTTTCGTACTTTGTAGTTTTTTTATAATAATAATTTATTTTAGTTTTTAAATTTTTTGTAACTTATGTGTACGGTATTCTTATAGATTGGAGATGGCTGCGAGCCGAAACTGGTGCGTTGGACGCGAGGATGCCCCGGAGGACTGTGATGAGCTCCTCCGGGACACCGACTCGGAGGACGAGGGTGACGAGGGCCGAGTACCTCCTGGAGGAAGAACCCGCGGAGCAGGAGGCGGACGAGCCAGAATACCTGGACCAGGAATTTTTGGAGCCGGATCCTGAGGTAAATCATTATATTCTCTTTCATGAATAATTAATAAATTACTCACCTTGTTGTGATGAGGCTAAGCACAAAGCTAGCCTAAAACTTGAAGAAGGACATTGTTTCTATTGGCATACATGATGAATAATCAGTATTTGTTTTTTTTTTCAGTAATATATCTTTTTTGTCTTTTAGCAACCTGAATGGATAACATTTTATTCAGTATGTTTGTGTTTTTATCTACACGTTTTATATGGGGAAGGGTGATGGTCTGGAATTGCATGTGAATGTGAACCTCGAATGAAAAACTCATCTGAACTTGTAATTTTTTGTGAGGCGTTAGGTTTATAAATGTGTTTTTTTTTTCAGTATGTTGAGCCGCCACCGACTATCCTCGGGTTATATACCCAGGAGGGAGTCGAAGTCCCACTTTCGCCGACTGCTTCGTCACCTATCTTTATGTAAGTCAATGTTTTTATCAAAATGTTTTTTTTTATGTAATGTTGTTTAGGTGTCTTTTTTAAAACGAAAACCTTTTTTGATAGGGGAAATCCATCGAATTCGACTTGGAGTGTGCCGCACCCTTCCTCGAGTGCGCCAGCAGTCATTCAGGCGTAAGTAATAAAACATGTTTTCATCAAAATAATTGATTTTGAGTTACATCAGGAATAACGCAAATCTTTTTTTACAGATCAAGTCCAGCCCTCGCCATTTGAACTTCTGGATGGGTATTCGTCAAAGATGGTACTAACTGCCTTGACAACTCAAAAGTACCTATAAAAGATTGATTTGAAATAAATTCATGATTGCTGTACTTATACATTTTAGTATCATTCCTATGTAAATCTAGTAAATTACAATTATAAGAAAAGCTAGCAGTTCTATCTAGGCTTATTGGAACGGCCGCTCGGTCTGCCTAGTGTTTCCGCAGTTCCCCGAGTATTTTGTAAATAAATAAATAAATAGTATTATTATTATTTTACTAATATGCATGATAAGTAAAGAAAAGTACATAAGTCAATCTAAATTGTTTTTTATTTTCCTTCCTGAACTCAGTCAAACTTATCGACACTATAGTGGTGTGGTCCCAACCCTACGGAATGTTAGAATTTCATACTTTTTTATGACCACTTCAGAGGTTGATAATTTTGTTTTTTTCTGTGAAAGGTAAGGTAAGTATGGGTAGAAATCGATAGACTACTTTGTTCTTGTTCATTTTCAAGTAACATTCAAATTCAAAAGCCTAAATTACCTGGTGAAAAAAAGCCTACAAAAAAGTTATCAGATTTGTTCCCTAATCTAGGTTATTTTGAGTTTTTACAATTATAGTGGCATATTTTAACGATTTATTGTTACTAATGAGTAGTTGAATATATAAGTAGTATTCTAGAAACATTTATAAAGGGCATCTGTTTGTTATACCTCTGATGATCGTTTACAAAGTAGTGTATCGAACAATGCAAATTCATGAAAACTGCGCCGCGCGCTATGAAGTTCGAGTTTGAATATTGCAGGAATCGGATACAGAACTCGTAAAATAACATTCTAATTAGATTACCAGTCTATTCATGAGTCAGTTCCCAAAATTTCATGTAAATTGATCACGCAGTTTAGTCAGAAATCGACATAATACAGCAACATAACTATATTCGGCAAGTACTCCGATTTCAATATGATATGTTTATTTCTTGAGGTCTAATAAGAATCTTGTTTACATTGTATTTCATAGCCACATCATTGTAGAACCCGACACCGTTTAGAGTGTGTGAATAGAAGCAATAGAAACGGAGCGATAATGTTTTTTGTGACCGGGGTCAGATTACGCTTACGCTAAGAGGCCGCCCGCGGGGCTTGACGGACAGTTGACGTAAATAATGGCGGGCCTTGAGAGGTTAAAGTTTAAATGATAAGGATTATAACTTTAATACAATGGAAAATAGAAGCTACCTCATTTTCTCCTTATATTAAAGAATAAATAAGCCAGGCATGGAAAGTTATCTTAAAGAAAACCCGACTTATACCGCGCTTGGCGCTTCAAAGAAGAAATCTTTTCTGCAACTTTTATTTTATTTATTAAACTAGTATTTAATTGTATTCTCACGTTAATTGTTTTTTATTCTAATTAGGTAAATAGAAGGCAATAATTTACAAAAACTGAGGGGTCTTTTGGTAGCGGTCCTTCCATCCGTTGTCCCTGAAGGATGAGGTTCTATTGGCCCTTCCGTACTGAATGCTAGGCGGTCCACTGGTCCTCCCGATTTGGTTGTTACTGCTCCTGAAGGTTACAGTGGTGCAGGTACGCATGCTAGACGTGTTGGATTTTTGACGTAAGCCTTGCATCTGAAAGGAGATGAGGAAATAAATTGTAGTGTTTTAAAAAAATATTGCAGCAGATTCTACCGTGACTTAAATTATAATCAACAGACTAGTTAAGGCTTTATTTACCCAACTACGGTACAAAGGAAAGAATCCTTGTTGTTGGTAAGGAAATAAATACATTATGCTCTTAGCATAAGTATGAGTTGTGTGCTCAGCAGCAAGCTCTTTTAGTAGTCTCCAAGGACATTTATATTTATATGTGTAATATATTCTCTAATGTCAGAAAACACTCAAACTGTAAAACTTACAAAACGTTTAGGTTATCAATTAGGTACGTAACTAAAACAATGAATCTGAATAAGTAAATATAAGGAGTAAAGCTACACAAATTTTCAAGTACCTAGGTAGTTTCTACTTGTATATAGCTACATCGAGGTTAACTAACGTAAATATTGATAAACACTAAAACTACAAGCATTACACAAAGTTTTAATTAATTGAGAGTAATAACTACTTTAAGAAAACACAAGAATATTTTAAGAGCATTCACACGGAATTAAAAGCAAGGCTTATAATAGGTATTGGTGAAGTTTCATGCTAATAGAATATCAAAAAAGCTAAAAGAAATTAGAGTTTAAGGTGGGTTTAAGTACTTAGTTAGAGATTACTTGGCTTAATTTGATCATTTTACGAGGAGTCAGTTTGTGAGGTCCTAAGAGTAATATAAAATTAGTAATGTTAATAAAGTATTTTTCTCTTGCTTTAGTTACACTTTTGCTCAAGTGACATTCATTGTAAAAAAGGAATTGTATTGAATTAAACGGATTTGGTAGGGGTCCAGGTTTTGAAGGGGTCCAAGATTTTAATGAAAAGGTTAGTGGCAAATATTGTTAAGTTAATCAATGATTAGTGTTTGACTTTATCGATGGTTTTCTGTAAACTTACATGGAAATGAGTACTAGAGTGTATGTTACCCGGATCGTGGCAGATGAGCTTGCGGAGCGACCGGCGGAAGTTTCGCGTCATCAGGCAGTACACTATGGGGTTGATCGCTGAGTTCGTGTGGCCTGAAATAACACATGTAAGAGATGATTTTAACTTTAAACTAATGTTTTTCAACATAAAATAACTTATTTAGAATGTATGAAAATACACCACTTAGACAAAAAAAAAACAATAAATTTGTTCAATTTTTCCGAATCTACACAAAAATGTTTTAAGAACAGTAAAAATAACAAAAAATAAATAGTTTCTTGTTAATCTGTACCTAATAAATTTAATAAATAAAAAATTATAGCACGTAAAATTTATGTGGCCTCCTCATTAAGGGATTAGGAGGCTATATCCAAACGTAGGCGGAACAGAATTTCGTTAACAATTTGGTATATATTTTAGTAAATTAATGATAGATACCTACTATACAAAATAATACTCAAACAAGAAGGTAGAAAATAGATTATAGAATAGCTAATATCAACTCAGACATATTCTAAAGCTCAATTAAAACCTCACCGCTCTTGGAATAAGTCCCATATTCAATGCAAAATAAAAAAGAGCGCAATTGAAATTAATTCTAGTTATAGAATTCCAATAGATCGATCTGCCGGTTTTCATCAGTTCCAACTCGATGGCCAGTAATGCTGTTAATTCATGCATTCACGTAATCCGGCTTACAGACAATGGACTGCTTCAGCACTATCTTATTGGAATTAAATAATTAACAATTACCGTTATTGACGTATTGATGTTAATATTATTGGCATCATTGGAAACATCATAGTCGACCTCGACGATTCAGTTTTACTTGCTAGCTAATTGGAATATTGAATGTAAAGGACCAATTTTGCTTAGATGAATATTACTTCAACAATATTAGTTAGTCTCGGTCTTAGTCTAGCCAGATAAGATTGTCATTAAATTTGGTCTAGCTTATAGAACAAGGTAAATGTAACATTAGGTAAAATTTCCAAGCTAGCATCTGCTAACTGGTTGATAATTATGGTGACGATTTATGAAATTGCTTGCTGCACCCTAAGGTTTCATCCGCGTAAGTCTCGATCCCGTGAGAACATCGGGATAGAAGTCAGAGGATACATCTATCCTAACAACGGTTATAGTCTACCGAGAGCCAAATTTCATCCAAATCGTTTTAGCCGTTTAAGAGTTAATGCATAACAAATAAATTCTAAAATACAATTAATAAATTCTGCGTTACAAGTAAATTAGTTTGATGTAATTACATGCTGTGTTATAAACATTTTGTTTTTAAAATAATTATGTATATTGTCAAGTATACCAATAACAGGAAATAATTTTCCACATAGGCCATTTTTTTTATGGGTCAGGTTAACCTGAAGATTGATGATATCTTCAAAATGGTGGAAAACACCAGTTCCAGGTGGTCTTGGTAGATGGCAGAAAAAAATCTATAATATAATGGTAATATGATGAACCATAAAAGACAATACTAACCCAGTAGCAACGTGTAAGGCAGCATTGCAGACACGGACTCCACATTCACAGCATTCACATCTATCAGCAGCTGCAGAATGTTGTAGGGCAGCCAGCATAGTGCAAACAGCACAGCAAGGAGAAGCAGGATCCATGCCACTCGCTTCCTTTCTCGAACGATCCTTAGGCGCTGAAATTGGTTTTAAAAAAGGTCTCAGTAGGCTTAAATGTCTTTGGGTAAATATGTCTAGTATCCCAGTGAAGTATATTACTAGCTGACAACAAGAGGCTATAATTAGGTCTAACCCAAACTGTTTTGTTAGGCCTTAGTGGGTTCCTTTCAAAGAACATAAAAGGTTAGAACAAATTAAAATGTATAACAAACAAAGATGGTTCCAATTTGTACAAACCCCAGCATATTAAGCTATCTCAAACTTTCAAATATTCCCAAATGAACCTTATGCTTTTGTAATTAAGTTAAAAAACTATCAAAGAAATCGCATGTAGCATTGAAAGACGTTTTAAGATTTATATAGCTTTGTAAAAAATATGCTGACTTTTACGTATTCTTAAGACGCACGTGCAATTATTGAATTTAGGAGGGATAAGGAGAACAGTTTACATTTCAGAAGTCAAATGCCGCGGTTAAGTTTATTTAAGTTTAGATTCAGATTTTTCAAGTTTCGTTGAGTCATGCACCTTTTTAAATGAGATTTGCCAAGTTGTATTCAAAAGGTCATTTGTAATGCAATTAAATCCGTTGGATACCGTCGGCCGTCTTTAGTTATCATAATTCTCTTACTCTTATCCAAATTTATTTTGGTACGCAGCTAATAATAAATGTTATATGAACTTAATTAATATTGATTATTGCTCCCAACCACATAGCGGTTTTAAAGATGCTCTCAAAACAACATACAATTTATAATCAATCATGTTATAACATAATTTTAATTAAATTTAATTAATAAAGATACCCTTAATAGTTTTATGTTTAAAGCATCGTTTGATTGAGGACTGACTATGAAATAGTTTATTAATTATATTAATCGAATCTTTAACGTTCCTACTGCTGAGACATAGGCCTCTCGGCGAGAGGGAGTGTGCCGGTATCCACCACGCGGTCCCAGTGAAACTTG
Organism: Hyppa rectilinea; assembly: GCA_951799385.1. Lineage (NCBI taxonomy): Eukaryota > Metazoa > Arthropoda > Insecta > Lepidoptera > Noctuidae > Hyppa > Hyppa rectilinea. The sequence continues at coordinate 1,005,847 of OX637304.1, forward strand.
GAAATGGTTTATTTCATAGGCATACTTTGCTGATCTTAAGCACTTCAAAACGGACGCTCAAAAGCGTCACCACACTCATGAATTCTTATCCAGCGAAAATCATTTTAGGCAAAGCTACGAGTAGGTATAACCGAAGAAAATTATTTTATTTATTAATTCAATTCATCATCATCTGCCTAGCCTTTTCCCAACTATGTTGGGGTCGGCTTCCAGTCTAACAGGATGCAACTGAATACCAGTATTTTACATGGAGCGACTACTTATCTGACCTCCACAACCCAGTAACTGGGCAATATGATATCCCTTGGTAAGACTGGACGTCAGATTTTCGGGCTTCTGACCACAAGTAACGACTGTCAAAGATGCACAAACGACAGCCGGGACCAACGGCTTAACGTGCTATCCGAGCCACGAAGGAGTCTCCCATCCAAAATTATTAATTCAATTATTTTTCTTTTCTTTCAAGTTTTATATACCTACTTGTGGTACATAGGCGGTGATTCAGACTCTAAGCCAAAGCAAACGTTAACAGCCGGGAAGCAGCAAGGAGTTTAATGTACATTTACATCAATATCAACAAGACATTACAGCGGTTTAACGATTACGATCGGCGATACGTATACGAATTTAAAATTTTGATTTACGCGAATAACCAAACTGCTCGCGAAGGAAATCCGAAACAAAGAATTTTATGGGTTGTAAAAGTCGACGTGAAGTTTTTTGGCGTTCCGTAAGGAGATTGGGAAAATAGTTAAGAAGTTGTCTCATGTCTGTTGTAGATCATAAATAGAGTATTTATGTACCTTTTACTGGAGAAATCTATCGATACCTTCTAATACGTATTGCAAACTATCTAATTCAGATAATTATGTCCGAAATTTTCATGTCAAATCGAAATTATTATAACACCACAAAGTATGAGTTAGGCAATTGTTACAGAGATTTGTTAAAATTAAACGATCTACTGCGAAAATAAACATGTTTTGGTCAAACCTCGTTCGTGACGAACCCGTTGGAACTTTATCAATCAAACTCAGAATATTTAGTACGGCATATTTCACATCGGGAAGCCATTACCTATAACTTTAAGATAAACTTTATTACCAGCGAACGGTTCTTTATCCCAAACACTATAAATCAATCTAAAGACTGCGGCATCGGTACAGACGATGACATTATTAGGCAATACATCTCCAATGTAAGCTGACCTCACATTGTATCGGCTTTCGTTACAGTCACAGGTCAGTTTATACTAGAAATGTATTGTTTGATAATGTAGTCGTGCGTATATACGGAACGTTCATGAAATCAGTTCCACTCGTGACAACATTTTACCTGTTGCCTTGTCCAGGGTCAACATTTAATGGCCGACAATAATGCCGACATAAACCTGTTGAATAAAGGATATCTTCTTTAATTTACTGGCGTTATGGCCCATCTTGTGTTTATTTCTGGCAGCACATCTAGCTGTATTTTCTTTTTTATTAGTGAAAGACTTTTATTGGTTTATCGGATAATGGGGGCTTTGATGTTGAAAAGATTTATTTTTCTAGGTATTTTGGGCAATGAAACTAAGTGTTTAAGACATTTAGGTAGGTATATCTTAGTAGTATTATAATAATAGACGCAAAAAAATGCAGTTTCAAAAGACATCGAGTGATAAATACAAACTTAATCTGAATTATACCCTATTAAAGAACAATCATGCTCATGGGTAGATGGTCGAGTGAGGCTCAATAATTCACAATTACCTAGTAGATAATAACTAAGCATATCACTAAATTTATAAAACAGCAATAATTTTCTACAAAAAGACGTCCATTCTGACAGCCACTTGCTTAGCTAGCAGAAGCTATTCCCTGACCCACAGGATTCTGTGTGTACCAACCTAGGGTAAATCCTCTGCGCTAGACATCCTATTAGTGTCAATGTTAAACCACGCGACTGTAAGGTATCCATTGCACGGGAGACTGACGTATTAGCCCCTACGTCGTATGGTCCCTAAGACTATACCCTTCTTACCTATTTAAGTGTGTGCAAGTGGTCCAGTTAAAATATCACCTTTACCTACGACCTAGCCGTGTTACTTTCTAATACAATTATATTGTGAATGTAGTTAACTTTCTATGTAGTTTTCTTCAACTACCTAATCGTTAACGGCCTACGCAGTCTATCTGCGAAGTTCCTGTAACAATGGAAATAATATTCTACTGCCATTGTGCATTCTGTAGCGTACCTTTTTTTAGAAGCAGTGATTGCGTAGTGGTGTGAGCGTCGGCGTCGGACTGCCAAGTCTTAGATCTTGAGTTCGAACCTAAGACACGCACCTCTGACTTTTCGGATTTATGTGCGTATTGTATAAGTATCACTTGCTTAAAAAACGGTGAAGGAACACATCGTGAGGAATGCCTGAGAGATATTTTTCAATGGCGTGTGAAGTTAAACCAGAGGCCCATGGGTAGCATAGAAACTCTGACACCAGGTTAGTCACTAACCATACGAAGTAGAAAGAGTGTACCTTTATTAATAATTAAATGTACTGTGTATCATGTTGTAATAAACAGTTACAACATTTATATACTTCCTGTCGTACAGTTGAAGACGTTGTCGTAAAATGTTTAGTATTACAACAACATTTATTGTTCCACCTTTCCTTTGATCATTTGGTTTTAATGCTATTGTAACGTTTAAATTGATTGGGGCAGGCTATGTAGTTAGGTAGTTCATCGACTTTCTTCGAATGTTTTTTGCTACAATTTCTACATCTTCACAATTTATTCAGGCAGAGTATCAAGTATTAAGTAGGCACTTACTTCTTTTTTTACCGAGTGTACATATGTATACACGGTTATACACGGTTCTACGTATGTAGATTTTCGGACTAACCGTGCATTTTTCTGGCATCTAAAGTTTCTTATATCCCTTGGAAATAATGTACTATCTATCAGTGAATTAATAATTTTTCAAATCGTATCAGTGTTTTCTAGAGATATCTTATTAAAGAGGTTTTATAGTTGAGCGTTTAGATTTAGACAAGAAATACAAAGCCAGAGGTATTATTTCCAAATCTGTGGTATACCGCGAAAAGTCTAATACCAAATATTTTCTCCGATTATCTATAAGAAAATAAAATACAAATAATAGAGCATTACGATTAGGAATATCATTTTATGTATATTATTTGTAGCGAGATTTGAGTTAATTTATCTAAACATGCGCCACTGTAATTTCTCCTAAATAGTTCTAGGAGAACTTACTATGAAATAATGGGTTGGTATTAATTATCTTGGTTTCAAGTTACTGAACATAAGTATATATAATCTTATCAGTAATTAAATTTGTCAGCCGTTTGGTTGAGGTTAAAACCCTCGGGCCGTGCGGTACGACTATTCATGTCTAAACGGCTGGATGACACAAATTTAGATAAAAGTTGTTATTTAAGTATATTTCACTTGAATTTTAATAAACTGTACAAGTTATTAAACTTTATAACCTGTCTAGGCACTGTTAAATATTGTTATAGAGTAACTGAAACCCTCTTCAAGATGCCTTCCACAGTACAAAACATTTTTGATTCTAGAGGAGTTTGTTTGCCGCTATCTTATACTTTACTTGTTATTGTTTCAGATTAGAAAGGAAGAAACTTAAGGATTGATAATATTAAAACGAGGTAGTTGTCACTTAGTCCCACTCTATATTGATTAATATTTTAGTTTATCGAAAAAAGATTTTCGCATGACATGATTTTTCATGAAATAGTTATTCCATAGAGTAATAAATATTAGGCTAACTAAATACATTTTTAGAAGTTTTTATATAAATATAGACAATCAAAAAATTGCCAATATCACTTAGGTTCCATAAAAAACTACAAACATTTTTGGCAGAAAATATTTGGATTGATTCAAGTCTGAGTAATGGAGAAAGCGGCGTATATCTTAAAGGCGCAAACATCTAAAACAAATAAGAGATATTGTTTTGTGATTCCCATTCCAATGTTTGTGAGCAAATGTTTGCGCCGACGTTGGTGATGATATTAAATAATACCTTGTTCGAGTGTCTCCCCTCTATCCATACATTATGTATGGATAGTGGGCGATGTAATGCGAGTTTTAATGAGGATCTTAAGGGATTTAATATGCATGTCAAATCTTCGTTGGGGAATATCGAATTAAGATTTAATACTTAATTTGGTTTTATTTATTTATTTGCCAGAAACATGATATGTTTATAAGGCGTTCATAGTATTGCATAGTGCTACACGTCTCATCGTTGTAACGGTATGCAAAATCAATTGTACTTTTTAGCATAAAAATTGGATAACGTTCTTCTCAACCAAACCTTTCCTTTGATACCCTTAACATGGAAGTGCAAAAAAAATAACTAATCCGATATCTTGTACTGTTCATAATAATTTTAGAATGACCCCATTAGTTAATCATACATTGTCATCCAAACTGTTTGTGTATGAAAAAATTCAACTCAATCGGTTGAGGTTAACTGCTTAAAAATTTAGTTGCGAGATTTGACCCGGACAAACATAGGTACGTACACACAATATTGCAAGTTTGTTAAATGAATTGCTTTACGTTGGTAAGTGCATTACTTGGCCCTGAGGGCCAAACCTGCCGGGTAAGCGGGATTGTCCGAAAGGGTTACCGCTACCCCGGAACATAAAGGGCTACGGAAGGAACATGGATGGGTTTTAGTCAGTAAGAGTCTGACACTCCCTTCCGCTCCACCCAGAGCGGGAGCAATCATTGGATGATTTCCCAGCCTTAAAAAAAAAAAAAAAAAAAAAAAAAAGTGCATTACTTAAGAATGCCAAGACCGATTTGGCTATTTTTGCTTGTTAAATATTCGTTACAGTCCTAATAAAAGTTAAAATGAAAGAAAAATCGGTAACACTTCCCAGAAATATTCCAGATTACGGAAAAAATAAGCGAAAAAATTAGTAAAATTATATTAATTTATTGAAGTTTGGACAGGACGGTTATCGCGTCAGCTAGTAGTAATATATATTTAAATAAAAAATATTTAAATATATTTAAATATAATAATATATTTAAATAAAAATTGCTTTTTGTTTGAGTAACGCATCACTCGAAAACATAAGACCAAAAAGCTATTTTTTGTATTAAAATATTAAATGCGTCGTGTCTAAAATAATTGAGTCGAGAGTTTTAACAGAACAAGCTTGTCAATCGAAAAACCTGACTCTTAATTAAAACATCAATTTTAAATACTAGTTTTAAATATAAAGATTCATGCACAATGTTTGTTCATGACGTTTGACTAAATTTAGTTTTATCTCATCATTAAATTTGTGTAGTCTATAGCGTGTGTGTAGCGAATATGCTGGCTCGCACAGGTTAGCTCGTTGTTCATTAAGCGTTAAAATAACTCTTTTCAGAGCGTACTGCACTGGCTTTTACATGAGCAGCCTGTGGGCTAGATATATACAACAACGCGTTCAAGGTGCTGTTGAGGCTGCCTCGCTACTGCAGCGCATCAGAGATGTTCGCGGACGCACATGTGGATTGTTTCTTTGCCACTATGCGTAAGCGCTGTGCGTCTCTGGTGCGTGGGGTGTGGAGTGGCAACAATAGTATCCTGTCTCAAATTTCGAGCAGGCTGGGCTGTCCGTACGTAAATCGCTGATGCGCAATTTTCCATGGAATGGTGCAGCCGCGGTGAAGAATCGGACAGTACTGCCGCTGTGTTTTATATACATTGATAAAAATTTTATCATAATTACTAACATGGGATAAGTTTTTTACTAACAATTGAGTCATGGTAACTTGAAAAATAAATTAAATTGAATATAGTTAGTGGCAACACAGGCATCTAAAAAAAGAAAGAAAAAATATTTTGCTGTCACAGAAAAATGTGCATATAAAAAAGATAAGTTTACTTAGTGAAACTATAATTACAAGCACGGAATAAAAGTAATCGTCAGCTACACATCGACGCGTCGGCAGCCGCGTGACGACTCGCGGCCACCGTTGCGCGAGCCTGCGGACGGTGAGTAATGGGTAGCTCACCGTCCGATTAGAACCAGGTCCGTGCCGGACGGCGCGTACGTGTTCCACGCGCGCCTCAAGAGGGGTCAGCATTTGAAGGGGCCCGTTAGGGCCGAAGTCTACCGGGAAAGCAGGGTTGTCCAAAAGGGTTACCGCTACCCCGGAACATAAAAGACTAAGGAAGGAACATGGATGGGTTTTAGTATGTAAAAGTCACTTCCGCTCCAGCCAGAGCGGAAGGAATCATTTGATGATTTTAGGAAAAGAAGGTTTGAAATGCCTGATAAAACTCGGTTACAAGCTAACGAAATTCACCTGCTTGCCTCTTTTACCTCCCTTCTGAAGAAAAACCAGTTTATTTTATAAGTATACATATATATATTTTTATATTTACCTGCTGACTGTTGGCGCTGCCTTCCGTCTGGTCGAACGGCGGGAGCACGGAGCACAGCCTTCGTCCCATGAGAGAGTACGATACCACCACTATGCAGCCTGGAAAGTAACATTCATTTACTATGTTAAAACAATATGACAAACGTTGTTATATGTTGAAAATGCAAAATTAAGAAAGAAAACAACAGACACATAAAAAAATACAAAAGATATAATAAAGTAAAGGTTATCTATACCTTTACTTTAAAAAAATAACAATCATGAAATCAGTTTTAGTGTGTGTACGTTTTTGTGAAGTGTCAAATATTTGCGTGAAGATGGGTTGTTTATGTTGGCCTATTGAGTTGAAGAGAACAGAAGGTTTTCTATTTCGTCCTAGTTACTTTCGATTTTCAATTGTGTAAATTACGTTTTTGTATCGCGAGCAGTTTATTGATGCTGCTAAACAGATTTTGACTTAGATATGGGTATTGGTGTAGTAAGTGTGTAAGACATACAATATACAATTATATCCTTTATTCGATAAATATCCATGACAAAACTAAGACAGAATACTGTAATATGTTTATGAAACGAAACAGCTCAATAGCCATCGTGTACAAAATTAAACGATCGTTGATCAGCATGTGTTCTCACTGCGCGTTGTCCATTTTTGTCTATTCAATTGAAGACTCCTCTTAATGTCATAATTAAATGTAAGTTAGTAGTGTCTTTAACTTACTAAGAAATACGCATAGGTACCACAAAAGTTTATATAATTTACTTTCAAAACACCCCAAGTACCTAACTAACAACTTTTTCTTTAGCGTAACCGCGTAAGCTTTAATTACGGCAAGAAAATACTTGATCTTAGGAGAACTTTTCGGAAGATATTCCGAAAACTTTCAGAAGTTTTTCTATACTAACATATGAGATACATATTTTTTTTATTCAGCCTAAAAAATATTAACAAGTTATTTATTCACTTGTTTAGCATTTTTCAATAACAATGGTATACGAACGATTATTTTAAATTGGAAACAGATTAATAAGGGATTGTTGATGTTTAACACTATAAAATAAAAAGATGCGATGTTTTTTTTTGATCGGTTAGACCACTGTTGGTTCCTTGAAGTTACTGGAGTTGAGTAAAACGACCTTCTTATGTTTCATTATGATATCACATCGATAGTCATCACGCCTGTAAAATCATACAAAAAAAAAAGATTTTTTAAACTGATATTTCAAATGAGTACAATAACTGCGGTCGATGCCCACAAAACATCATCAAAATTAATGAACCTTTGTTTATTCAACCAATTTAAAATAAAGAGTGGGCTACGTTATGAAAAATATTATGCCGTTACCTCAATACTCAATTTCTTTATTGCGTTCCAAAATGTACATAAGTCACAATTTTGGACCCTGTCAGGCACAGCATAGAATGTGGGAGAGAGGAGAAAGAGCACTGAGTGTTAATTAATTATTAAACAAAGCTACATGTTATGGGAAGGGCTTCGTATTAATGGCTACATAGGGATCTGAGAAGCTTAATCTTATACCGCAATAAAAGCAATTGACTCGTCTTAGGGGAAAGAAAAACTGGATATTGGAACCATAAGCCTTAGCTAAGGACCAGTAATTGAATTTCCCTCATAGCAAGCTTAAGTAAAGATTTCTGCGGCGATATTGAATACACAAGATACATTAATTATCATGGTATTACATAAGAATAACGTCGAACTCTCCACTAAATTGAAAGTCACCTTAAGGGCTTGTGCTCTCTTATTGTTATCTCAAATTGTACTTATTGTAGCGAACTAAAACTTTTAAGCAGTAGAGACATCTACGTGCCTCTGAGGCACGTCATAATTAACCATTAAAAAATAAAAAACGTGACCCATCGCGTCGCATCTCATCGCCCGCTTGCGTTATTGCTTCGTCGCAAAACAAAATTTCAAACCCTATTGTCAGTTCTGTTCGAACAACCAAAAACAAATTCTTCAGCTTTATTAATAGAATAAATAGATAGATTTGTATAAGGCGTAATGTTGTAATTTTGCACAGTAGGCACAATTTTTTAGTACATTTTTTAACGTACCAATTTGAATAAAAATTGTTGCCGATATACTTTTACCTAGTACTTAACAGAACTATCAACATATAGGTATTTCCTATACCATATTGCGAAAACTACCGAGAATTGTGTTAAAAAAGTATCTTGTAAAAACCTACCACATGACTAGAGCAATATACAAATATGACACATCTGAAGAAAATCCCAAAAAGCCGTAATATCGTTCCCGGAATTTCGTAAACGATTGTCGGAAAATATTTAGATATGTGAGCACGACATGTCAAGTGTGATGTAATAAAACATTGTATTGCAATATACGATTGCTGTGTGAGTTTTTCCTACTGGTAGGAAGATTTGTTATTTTCCTAATCCACGAGATTCGTAAGTCCTGCCCACCTAGTACGAACGCCTCACGTAAACTAACTGGCAATTCGAACGCTTTTCTTAAAAAATACAATTATCCTATAGCATTTGTTTAAGGCAATCCCAATGTATCACTTATAGATATGAATAAAGTCTTAAAACTAAGAAGATAGTACGTGAGAAAGAAATTTTCAAAATTTTCGTTATGTGCACTTCGCGCGTTTGTGCTAGGGCTACTGAATACACTGATATTCGTAGTTACTGTCAGCCTGCATCATCCCACTGCTGAGCAAATTAAATTTTAGTCAGTGTTATTGTTGACTGTGTTACTCAGATTTAGTATGCGACAAACCGGTACTTTTTACTGGTCCAAAGTAGAATTCTATAAAATCAACTCACGAGGTTTAAAAGTTGTTAAAATCAAAAGTCATTTATTCAAACTAGGCTGAAAATCAGCACTTTGTGAAAAAATCCACAAGACCAAGACCAAGACAGTCCCCCGAAAACGCCCACCCTGCACCACTTCCTAGTGCTTTAGCTGGGAAGAAGAAGTGGCGCAACAAACTCCCCAGCAGCACAGCTGTCTGTTTAGTTGGAAGAACTTCACTCAAGTTAAAGCATTGCGATAAATCTATTTTGAATACTTTTCTACAATATTAATTTCATCACTGTAGGTGCAATGCAAACAATGCAAAAAAAAAAACGAAAGAAAACATTATCAAACCTTTGACAAAACAGACAGTATTACCACCACATTATGAGCAGCGCAAAATGCCTTTCTACACGACGTATGCGGACAGAGTTTGTTACATGAATAAGTGTCTTGTGATTAATCACGTTTATCGATAAATAAATAGTCAATTAACAGAAACCTCAAACATGTGAGCTCACAAAGTCAATATTAACTCCATTCATCATAGTATTAATAAATAGTTTAAAGTTTGAACTCAGTTCGAAGTCTGTTGAACTCAGTGCACGCGAAGAGATGTACCAAATGGCTCATTTGACTGCTATATCGGACTTGAAAGAAAAAGGTTTCCTTCTTTTTAAGGTGACTTGAAAAAAAGAAATTAGTTAAGTAACGGCTTGCAGTATTTGTAATGGTTAGTTTTATATCTACTTTTTGATAGTTGCCTACTAGCAACCGTCAAAAATATTTGATAGATAATGAATAGTAATAAGTTTTATTCACCAAAAAGTAAAAGTACAATATTTCAATATTCGTCGAGCCACAAACTGAGCACAGATTATAACTTGCGGCCCTTTTTTTTTTTTTTTAAGGCTGGGAAATCATAAAACCCATCCATGTTCCTTCCGTAGCCCTTTATGTTCCGGGGTAGCGGTAACCCTTTCGAGGGCGAATTTTACCGTTTAAATACGATGGATAAATAAAGAAAAGAAACAGTATAAAATAAAACACTCAACAGTAACGCTTGCGGCCACTAGACCAAGAGGCAGTGAAAATAAATAATTATTAATTTTACATTTTATTTTATTTCCCCTTTTCTACATCTTCAAGCATCAGTAAAAACAATTTAACAAGTACATTATTTGCTGCAAAAATATTTTCCAAGAAATTGAGGAGACGGAAGGTAGTCGAGTCGAGCACTTCCTAATGAACGCTTATTCGTTTAATCAGAACTTCAAAGGAAGGAACGAATAAAATAAACAAGGATATTTATTTTATAATTACGAACATTTTATTCTAAAATTAAATAAATCTAATTATGTTACTTCTATTTATGTCAACAGGCTTTAATTTTACGTTATTAATTAGATTTAAGATAGGAACATTTTGTTTCTGGATATAATTTTCTGAATTTTCAGATCTGGATAAAATTTTGCAAACAGATAGTTAACATATTATTTTTGTACGTATGATTATGAGTATTTAGGTTTTAAATAATGTAAATATTATGAAAATTATGTAATACATAATATTTCTGAAAAAAATAGAACCTTCGATAGATTATTCTGTCAAATAAGATTTAAAAAAATAATTTCGTAAAAAATACAATTGATTCTATGTGTACTTTGCTTATGACGAGACAACTTGTATTAATAATTAATTCACCTGTTTACATACATAATATAAAGATAGTGTGGATACGATAGAAAAACGAAACCGACGTCTACATCTTCAGATGTAACTCCACCTACCCTCAAAGTATCCAGCACAAGTACATTAACTTGCTAACTTCTCAACAGAACAAATTACATAAAGTTAACAACAACAGACTCGAATGTTTGGAAATATTAATGTAGACGTCTTTTGTGTCGTCATTAGGAATTTCTCCTCAAGTTCGTACATTGATCTGAGGGTGAGCAGAGTTCTATGTTATCTTTGTTATAAAGTACGTATTTGCCATTGCCAGTTACATGGCCACTTTTGGACAAAACTTTATAGAAGTTGTGTGGTGGTACTCATTGCCAACAAAGTTACTAGCGACTCCACTAGATGATTGCATGTTTTCCAATGAAGATTTTTGACTGTTCAAAACTAAAAATAATAATAATTGTACGAAATAACATCACTTTCCCGTTTAAACCGGAGAAGGATCAAATGTAGAACTTTCGATTTATTTTCTCCAATTTTAGCACTTCAATATTTAATTTTCCTGTTTTCCCCAATTTTCTATAATACTAACATAACTTAGTTCAATCTGCCTAACTTTTTCCCAACTATGTTGGGGTCGGTTTCCAGTCTAACCGGATGCAGCTGAACAACATAATTTAGTATAGATTCTAAATTATAATATGACTTATCACTAACTTTACAATTAAATACAAGAAGCAAAAAGACACTTCATTGTCAAAGTACTCATCCGCGTCGCTGTCATCCGGAAACATGCCCAAAAGACTGGTAGCATTTCCACTTTAAATGGCAAAGCTAATTCTGTGGACTAAAAACGTGCCAATTTAGAAGACAAAAAAAAAGACGTTTAAACAAACATCTACTTTAGAAGGTCAAACCCTTTCTTTAATAACAATTTCGTGTATGAAGTAATTAGATTCATACATTTTGGTATAGTTAGCACTATTATTTTCCTCTTGAATTAGTTTGAGTTACCCTTCGTCGGTCGTAGCAGATGAAGTTATGTAGTTCCTGTCAACCCTCATGGGTAGAAGGCGTGAGTTTATTTTTGTATTGCTGTATATTAACCGCGATTTTGAAAGTCAGCTGTCTATATTCTCGCGACGATATAAAGAATGTGAGACGGATATTAATGATGCTCACTTCGTGGAGTCTGGAGACAGTCGATTATGTATATTGTGTAAACAAACTCCTTCTGAAGTTCTTATAAGATTTGTAAGTAATAACTTACGACTTCCAGTTCAGTAGCACAAAAATATTTGAGCTCTTTTCCATCATTTATAACCCATTTTCAAAACTCATTGTAAATACTTTTTAGTTACATGTACCAGCACCAAAATATATATAATGTTCGGAATTATCACATTACTTTGAAATTATGAAACTGTTCCATAATGTAATTCGAGCAAAAAATCCTAATAAATCACTGACGCACAAAATTAAATATACAACTAAATTAGGACCTTTATGTATTTTAAGCCGTAAAAACTCAAATCAATTTACGTTCATTTTGTAAAAGACTAATTTTCATTGTCGTAGACGCCTACGCTGCTACGGGCTTCGGCTACGGGCTACGGAATCACGTAGCAAACTAAGTGATTTAGACAAATACGATTCAGTGGAACAGCTGTTACGTATAGTCAGCAACATAATATATCAAGCATAATAAAAACATAATTTCTATTTTCTTTTAAAAGTATTATTCATGAAAATAGTGGTGGGAGATGTTGCGAAACCGCGGTCGAAGTTTTGTAAGCCCATTTAGAAAATGATTGAAGAATATTGTATAAAATTTTTATGTAGCAGAACAGAAGTATAAAGACAAAAAAGTTTCTTATTACTTTTGAGCATCTTGGTGTTGAATTATCAACTTCCTGGCAAATCATACCATAGCTTGAATCAATTTGTTAATCTATGTATTACGACCGTGGAACCGCCGTTAAATGAAATCTAAATACAAAATCAAGACTCATTGCGCAACATTAAACATAAACGACAAAATAAAACTTAAGTAGTTTTTGTTGACCCTAAAAAAAACTGTTTTAGGTGAACTTTGCCTTGACACTTTTTCTTTTAAAAGCAAAAAAATTTCGAAGCACAGAAGGAATCAATTTTCCAATATTCAGTAGCTGTCTTTGGCAAGTTTCAATGAGACCGATATAGAACAGGAAATTTATAGCAAGTAGTTCTAGATCTGCGATGAGACTTTATGAGATTTGGATACCCGAACAATCCCCAAGATCAAAATTTATAAGTGCGTAGTTTTCAAAATTGAAAAAAAAGTTATGGACCCCATAAAAATTACAGATAACAACGTACAAAAAATTACAAGAATTTCGTTTCGTTTCGTTTTAGCGGTCTTATCGCTAATAGTGATCTTATAAAGAATACCTTTGGATGTAATAAGGGAGAATGAGAGACAATACTGCAGGTACTTTGTGGTGTACCATTTACATAATTATAAAAAATACATACATACATACAGCGTAACGTAATACTTATATATACACATTATTATTATAATAATTGTGGTGAAACTAGTACAATGAGCTGAAACAAAAAATAAAAATGATGTTTAAAGAGAGAGTTACAGTTATTTTTATTTACTGGACATAGATTGAGCATGCCTTATTGACACGAGCAAGGCATTCTATAACCGTACTTCTCGAATTGTTAATTCGATTTATCAAAGAAATTGGACTAAACTAAATTAATGTACTCCTAAAAAACGCTTCAGTCTCTAAATAGATCAATTCAGATAGAAAAATCGTCACTCATAATAGAATAATTTCCGCCTTCACTCACAGCACTGTTCCTACGACTCGGAGCCAGTTCTCCGGAAAATAATAACGTGTGACAAATGGCCCTTTCATGTCCCTTCCGAGGCCAATTTTTTCAGAGGACGATGAAAGGACTTCATTTTTTCCTGTAGATGCCCCTTGAGTCTCGAATTGAGGTGTTTTGGACACTCACCTACAAGAAAAGTGAAGGATTTTTTTGGTATGTTTGGCAGGGTGTCTCACTGGAGATTTGAAGTACCAATTTCACATTTAAGGGCTGTCAATGTCACTATTCCTCCACATTGTTGACATAATAATAATAATAATATCCTTGGTCATTTCACACAGCGCCATATCGTTCCAAGCTAAGCAACCTAATGCTTGTGTTATGGTAACGAGATGGCTGATATACTACTTATATACATTTTTTTTGTAAATACATACATATTATAGATAGAAAAACACTCAGACTCGTAACAGATACTTGCAGGTCGTACAAATATTTGTTCCGTGCGGGAATCGAACCCGCGACATAGTGCGCAGCAGTCAATCGCTCAACCACTGCGCCAACCGTGTCGTCAAATCAATATCTCTTAACTGCGGTTGAATAAGCCCTTAGTGAGTCGTCGTTCTAGTCTAGTCACAAACACAACAATTAACAGCCTACATTTACATTCTATTTAATGAAGAAGGTTCGACATAAGACTTTTTTACAAAAATGCAACTAATTTCCGAAAAAACACTACAAAGTAAAAAATAATTTAAATTTCGGAATTCGGTGACAAAAACCAAAAATACAAAACCAAAGCCACCGAAAAAAGTTTTTTATTTTCCACTTTTGAGTTATGGTACCGACCGACCCCATTGTCCCCACACCAATTCGTATCCATAAACTAGCTATGTAAACAACAGTGACCTGAAAGTACTAAAATATGTATGTATTTTTCTCGATGTTAATTTTATTCATTGTTATGGAAATATTTGTACGCCGATACTTTCGGCTAAACATGATTGGACTCGAAACGATGTAATATCTTGCATGCTCTTGTATGTATACAATGTTTAAACAAATAAAGAAATCTTATCTTAATATCATTAAGATAAAAGAAAGGATTAAATACGTTTCATCGAAGCTTACAGAAACTGTTTAAAAGAAAGTTAGTATCTACACTTATACATATTGTAACGGGGAGATGTGTGAGGAGATAAAAGTAAACGCGCAACTAAAACAATAACAAGGGTTTATTTATATAAGCTAACTGATTCTGACTACAGTACAAAGATCCTAAGTAAAGTCCCTAATCGCGGCGCATACTATAAGTTGACAATGCGGTTTCGCTATCGAAGTCAGCACAATCAACAAATAGTATACGCTGCTCAGCCAGTATCCGATAAGATGCGGGGGCGGGGAGGTGACCGACCTAATTCGATGCGGAGTACTGCACCCGAACCGTACCGAACGCTGACTGCTTGAACTGTTTTTTTTTTTTTTGTTAATGGCATCTCGCAGTTCAACAAAAGGGTTGTCTACTGCTTAACCGGGCTTGCCTGTGGCTGCCACAAAAGAATTGTAGCCTCCAGCCAGGGCTTAATAAAAACTAAAGCTAACTTACAAAACTAAGCGACTACACGCTAAGGGCACCCCCTGCGGGGTTCGGACCTCGGCTTAGGGCGTCGCTGGGGGGGGACAGCAAGGGACAGCTGGATCGGGGGTTTTTAAAACTACTGGCTCAGCGGCAACGCGGGCTGGCTCGAGCAAGGGTCGGGGGGATGGTAATGGACAGGGTCGTCGCGACGGGCCTCGACGGCGAGGACGGAACGACGGAAATTTGTGTCTGTATGCTGATCTAACAGTGCTAGTAGCCGGGCTGCTCTCCTGGAGGAGAGTGGTGGCATCGTCGGGGGCAACGAGGGTATGCCGTGGACGGCGAACCTTACTGATGCGGGACGGGGTGTATCGGGAGGCGGCCGCAATCAGGGGATTGCGGTGCTTTATGGCAGTGTCAAAGAAACGCTTCGAGAGGCGTTTCATGAACTGCTGAACTGTGGGGAGTTTAAAATCTACATGAAGGTCCATGTTACGGACGTAAAAGGGAGCTCCTGAGACCCTACGGAGGAACCGGTTTTGAAGTGTCTGCATTCGATGCAGATACTTGGGTTTGGCGTGCGCGAAGACGACGCAAGCGTATGTCATAATGGGTTTGCACCGGAGTGACAATTTGCTGCGTTCTGTAAGCATGAATTGGAGCCTACCGAGAGCAAAAGCGGCCCGCGAACGGACCTGCTTTATGTGCTCTGCGAAACTGAGGTGTTGGTCGAGAGTGACACCCAGGTACTTGGCATGCTTCGCCCAAGGGATCGGCTTGCCGTACATGGTGATCGGATTAGGGGGGTTGCTTGAACTGGCTGGGAGTCGAGCTTTTAAAGGCGCCGAGGGACTCGGCGGCGCGTGCGGCGGGGCGGAGAGGCGGCGCACGATGATTCAGCCCCCGCATGAGTCGTACCGATGCGACGTATTTGTTGTGGTGTTACAATATTATAAAGCTGAAGAGTTTGTTTGTTTGAAGCGCGCTCTAGAATTACTGGTCCAATTTGTTTTTTTTTGTGTTGGATAGTCCATTTATCGAGGAAGGCTATAGGCTATGTAACATCACGCTACGACCAATAGTAGACGAGCAGCAGATGATACCGTGCGGGAGCAGCTAGTAATTGATATGGAAACCTATGAATTAGTTTGCCCCACCAAACAAGAAAGAACCATCAAAATCAACATACAGTCGAATTGAGAACATTCCTTTTTTGAAGTGAAAAATGAATTGTGTTTTTTTTAGTGAAGGTTTAAGGTCAGTACCTACCTAGTGTAATTAGTTAGTTGTAAAATAGTATACTATTGTATATTGCCATTACCAGTTAACAGTCGAAAAAAAAAATAAAAAAAAACTATTGTCTAACGAAATGAAGGCAAAAGAACTTCAAAATCATAATACAACTTTTAGGTTTAATGGAAACTCTTAAAATTGAAGATCTTTAGCGATTCTTCTATTTAATTAAATCAAGATTATGTGGGTAAACAATTTTTGTAGTATATAATGTTAGTAGTTCTCGGAATGTCTCATGTAGAACTCAATTGTTTTAAATATACATAAATAAAAGCATTCATCTCTTAAAAGGAGAAAAAAAAACAAGTACATTCCTGCTTTCTCTAAGACTAAACAAGAAATCTGTTTTTTTCTTTCATAACAGTTTTATACACCTTTTACAAAACAAGTACCGCTTTTCATCTCATCGCGAAGAATGCGGTCGTTGACCTTTGCGGTTGTATCCTTTCCCTATCACGTTCGCGGAAATACACAAGGGTCGCTTTATTGCTCTGTTTTCCCTATACGCCTAATTGGTTTTCAGTTAAACAAAGCTACAAATCGTTTATCCCTTTTTTCCTCGGAGAACTCTTATTTTGAATGTAATTCTTTTCTGTTGCTGAGAACAAGGTGTTGCGATTAGAAGGACCAGACTTATACACGACTTTTTGTGGTTGCAATTTCATAAGTTGGACTAAAGACTAAAAGGTTTTTTCAGTGCTAGGGGATTTTTGCGATGTAAAAAATTCTGCCTAGCCTTTTTCAAAGTATGTTGAGGTAGGCCCCCGGTCTATACGGATGCATCTGAATACCAGTATTTTATATGGAACGACTGCGTGGCTCACCTCCACAACCAAGTAATGAAGTAATACGGTACGCCTTGGTAAGACTGGCTATCAAACTGTCGTGCTTCTGATGAACCGTATCGACTTTCCAAGAATTCAACGATTCATAAATGACAGCCGGGACCAACAGCTTAACGTGCCTTCCGAGGCTCGGACGTAAAGATGGTCACCCAACCACGGAATAACCCCGGTAAGCGTAGCTTAACCTGACAGATTTACCTGTGCGGCGGTTATCATTCAGCCACGATTAATTTCTAAATAATCTTAACGAATCCTGGATTTCATGGCAGTTCACTTAAAAGCAGTGTGGTGATCAATGTTCATTTTGTTACTTCACATTCTCCTAAATGATGTTGCTTTTATATTTGCTAAACATAAACTACCAATCGACAATATATTACTTCCATACCTTAAAAAAAAACTCGCTTCCTAAAACAAACCGACCTTCAAAAACATGCAATCTGTCTGGCACAGAGAAACCGTGCAGTCGCTTTAATATTAAAAACACTCACCGGGCACCGCGTACACGAGGACGAAGCTGAACGCGCCGAACAGTTCCTTTTTTATCGAATCGGGCCATTTCTCTGTGCAGAACTCGATGCTGCGCTCGATCCAGACCTGCGGGAATTAAGTGGTGGTTTAGAATTGAAGTGTATGCATGCTTTTAGCATTGGAAAAAACTTACAAACGTTCATATTCAAGTTGCAATCTCATTTCAATTTTACAAAAATGTGACAAAAGGAGTAAAGCGGTAATTTAATAAAGACTCGACTTTTACCAATATCTGTCAATAACGTAATATATTTTTATTACAATTGACATCAAGCACCCCACGCTTTTTTTTGGTTAAAAGATTGTTTTGTAAATTACTCCACTCTTATTTTAAAATGATTGACGATTAATTTCCACTTTTTAATTTGGTTTTCTATTAAAATCAGTTTTTTTTTTTGCAGGTTAGACAAGAATTTACATTGATGATTTATATTAGTTATATAGCGAGTTAAGCACTTCACAATGAAAAACTGACGCTTTTGGACATTGGAAAAATTCTGAAATTCGCTCCTACCATTACGAATATCTTTCATAGTTTCCAATAACCCGGTATTTTACAAAAATTTTAGAATTTCCGCATACATTCGACCCCATATCAATATAAATATTCCGTTTTCTAATAAAAGTGAGTTTACTGATCGGATCTGTTATGCCAAAATAGCCGTTTCTATGCCATCTTAAAGTATAAGGAAGCTTAAACCTGAATCAGTTTCCGCTGATGCACAGCTATTGGCTCATTTTATGGGTTTGACGATAAAAAAACTCCAAAGTGACCATAAACAGTCGTGAAAAGTATCTATCTAGTATCCTTATTCCTTATTATGAATATAGATTAAGTGCATATAGTCAGATAGCAGAAAAAAGTGTAAACAAACCCAGTTTGGGGTGAATTTTCGCAAAAACTTGCTAAAGGGAATTCGAAACAGATGCATCTGTATAAAGAAGGCTCAATTTTATCTCACCAGTTTATCCTACAGTTATTGTTTGAAAAACATGATGAAATTGTAATTAAGAAAACGACGAACATTGAGGTTATGAAATTAACCTCAATATTATTAAATGTAAAACATCTTTAGAGTGATTTAAAATTAGAATTTTGGGTTCTATTTTCAAATAATCAAATCGAAGCCCTTACAGGTGTTTTTTACTGTTATTACTTTTGAAAAAAAATCTTGAAATAGATAATAATAATTGTCAACATAAAGCCATTGCCGCCATTCATGTCACCTTAGAGCATATTACGTATGCAGATGGGTATGGAAATAACAGTCACCTTAGGGAAATGTAGCCAGTACTTTGTGGAGGTAGTAAACTGAAATTGTGTGTACCTGACTTTATACTACCACCACGCCTCCCTGTTATGGTAAGCAGTGTCGTTTCGCCTTTAATGGTTGAAGGGCTGCGCAGAAGTATAGCTGGGAGTAACAATTATTTGAAAGACCTAAAAGCATTTATTCGGTGTCTATTACCTATGCTGGACGATTTTTGTGTCAATACTTAATCGATTAAGTATCATAGTGCGTTCAAATAGTTACGGTAAGTTTGACTGGCTCTTGGGGCGTCAACCTTGCTGACTGGCAAATCTTTCCCTGAATAGACCGTGTTTACACAAGAAATTAATTCTTATAAGTACATATATATAAGGAGTAAGAGAATTACTTTTTTATGTGAGCGTGGGAAATCATCAAATGACTCCTCTCGCTCTGGGTGGTGCCAGACTCTTACTAACTAAAACTGGATGGGTTTTAGTTAGTAAGAGTGTTCCTTCCTTAGCCCTTTATGTTCTGGGTACGGGAAGAAATGAATTACATATTATAGGCAATAAGAGAATTTGCTTGCCATGCTTTCTTAGGTAGTAAACAAATCCTAAAATTCTTGACCGTGAATTTTGAAAGTGACGAAACGCCTTTAGGACGATGTTATGACGTAAAAAAATGTATGTTTCATTTTTTTATCATTCAACACCATATATCAGTGAAAGATATAAAAAACTATATATTATCAAAAGAAAAATACAATCTTCATTGAAATGTTCTTTTTCTGACACTATTTCTGGTTACGATCCTAGCGTATTGTTTAGACTCAGCATTATTAAAGAAAGTGATGAAGTTAAGTAATAAGAACGACTCCAATCCAAGTATTGTATTTATTATGTTCCTCTTTTATCGAATATATTTCGGGAATTGCTCCTTAGAAACATTTCTTCTATTACTACACGCTTATCGGTCGACGTACCTACAGCTTTCAGCGACATTTTCATAAAAAGAGTACAACGTTTTTTGCTTTCAGATTTACTGTATAAAGGATAGAACATCTGTGGAAAAGTAAAATAATTATGAGAGGAATATTCTACACACGTGACGTGTATGACGTGTTTTTATGTTCTATGTGTAGTATTTTCTGTCAATGCCTGGGAAAAATGTTTATCAAACGAGAATGCGGTCAGAAGCAAAAAATATGGCAATTCCTGCGCGTTCTGTTGGACGCGACCGCGCATGTCGATTGTTTTTGATTTGCTTCAGTTTAATAATATTTCACAAGTCAAATGATAATTTGTTCTCAAGACATAGTAGACTTTTTTTTTGAGGGGGGTAGTCATCAAATTAATAACTCCTCCCGCTCTGGGTGGAGCCGGAAGGGAGTGTCAGACTTTTACTGACTAAAACCCATTCATGTTTCTTCCTTAGCCCTTTATGTTCCGGCGTAGTGGTAACCCTTTCGGACAATCCCGCTGACCCACATAGTATAATATACTTAAGATAAGCTAAAAACTAAAATAGTACACGGACAATGCATGTCATAATTAGTGTAATTCATCACAACGCTTTTAAAAACTCACAACTCTTATAGATGATTCTCCAATTCAATTATTTTCTATGTCAGTGCGGCCCTAAAACTCAATTCATAAAGCTGGGGTCAAACTACATTTCAAAGGGTTATCTAGTTAAATAACTCTGAAAAGAAAGTCTTAGAGTGACTTCATAATGTTTGTATAAATCAAGAAAGTAGCTCGGTTGGTAGGTACTCGTAAAAACTTTGAATTAGATTTTCGACAAAGGTTGAATGAAAGCTAAACGTAGAAAAAATGTGAAGTTGTTGGAATTACTTAATTCACCCATTTGTAAAAAAATGCATATAATTGTTAACATTTGCTGTTATATGCAGTGGGTGGGACTAACAAGTTGTAGGTCGTACATATGAACCCAGTAAGACACTTTACTGTGTGTAAATTATTTCATCACCATTGATCTCAAAACGGCGAAGAAAAACATCGTGTGGAAACCGGCATATCCTACAACCAAAAATTTGAAGACATGTGACATCTACCAACCCGCGCTGGACGTGTGGTGGATTATGACCCACCCACTATCAGCAGTAGAAACGCTATAGGCTGATTATGCTTAAATTATAAACACATAAAGGGCTACGGAAGGAACATGGATGGGTTTTAGTCAGTAAGAGTCTGACACTCCCTTCCACTCCGCCCAGAGCGGGAGCAGTCATTGGATGATTTCCCAGCCTTAAAAAAGTAAAAATAAAGGTTCGAGCAAAATGCAAAATGGTGGAGAAACCCGCTTCAAGATCTGTTGTACAGGTTATAACCATGACCTGGTCACACGAAACGTCAAACATCTTCATAATTATAAAATCATCTCAAAAGTACCCCTTTCGTCCAAATCCTTTGTTAAGAAGACTTCACTAATCACTTGGAATCCTGCCCATACACCGAACGATTAAGTCGTAACGACCCTGCTCACGACAAACGTTCACGTATGTAGTTGGCAACGACCATCACTAGCAGTTACTTATATTATGAAGCTCTTAGTAAAGCTATTTATTTCAATTAGGACCTTTTAACTTGGCACTTTCGAAAGTAGTACATCTCACACGAGTTTATCTTCATCATTTCTGCAAAATGACGTCCACTGCTGGACAAAGGCCTCCAAACATCGCGACATCGATTGGTTGTGTATCTAGCGGACTTTTGCGGTTTTCGCAAGGTTATCGGCCCACATTGTGGAAGGCTTTCCAACGCTGCGTCTTCCGGTACCCGGTCTCTAGCTATTCTTTTCTGGGAGCAATGTATCCTGCTCACTGTCATTTAAGTTGGGCAATTATTCAGTCGCTTAACTTAGTTCTCACACGTCTGATAATAATTTCATTATTGGTGCGACATAAGTCGGTGAATATAGAAAATACTTCTCATGTTACACTAACTAATGTAAAAGACAGACATTATAGTCAGCCGCGTTTGCGTCACGTTCTATTAATAGAATAGAATAAACGTTAATATTTGGGGATTATGGACGTGATGTTTGTTGCTTGTGTCGTCTGAAAGGTCCTGCAGTTTTTCTTAATTTTACTTTCCATATGTTTTCCCGGTATACCCAATCTTCTTCGTGTGGATAGTGACTAACTTGGTGTCAGAGTTTATAATGATGGGCCTTTGACTTAGCTTCACATGCTGTTGAGAAATATCTCACAGAAATGCTGATTTCCTCACGATGTTTTCCGACCTCACCGATTTTTAACTGATAATCATACAATACCCACTTGAATCCGTGAAATCAGAGGTTCGAACTCGAGACCTGGCAGTTGGCAACGAGTTGGCAGTGATAGCCTAGTGGTGTGACCGTCGGACTGGCGAGTCATAGGAAAAGGAAACAATAAGATTTATTTTTAAAAATAGTTATAGGATCTTACCTTAGAAAATATCGGTTTTGCAGAGATTGCTCTCTTCTAAAAATCAAATAGAAGGTATTCAAGAAAAGGTTTCTTAAACTTGCACGCGTAAATGTTCTATAGAAATTAGTGTGAGTTTTATTTAAAAGCCTTATTCAAAATCCGACTAATGCTTTCATACGAGTGTCAAAAAGTTTCCTACGCGCCCACTCATGAAATACGGAAAAGCGCTTAAAAAAAAAAAAAGCTATGTCCCGCTACGCAAGCTACGTAACGGTGGCTACTGCTACGCCGTAGCAAACCCGTAGTCACTTACTTCATATTATTTAGCTGGACAAAATATATATGTTAAAATCTCGATAGTAACATGGAAACAAATTAATAAAGAAATTTAACAGTTTTGAGCGTAAAGCATAAATTCTAAGCGCTATCGTTTTAGAAAGTAGGTATAAGTTACTATAAGTTGTAATCTAAGATACTTCCACTAAGTTTGAGTTTAACTTTACGACTAAGTCGTCTTGTACTGATATAACGTCGTAACGTGGAAGTTAGTGTGAAGTCTTTCTTGTTTACTTCTAGTTTTCTTGGTAATTCTTGTTAATGTCACAATTTCAATTTCTCGTTCTTCGTCCGTAAGGGTTACCGATACCCCGGAACATAAAGGGCTAAGGAAGGAACATAGATGAGTTTTAGTCAGTAAGGGGTCATGCGTCAGGGGTTCATTTGAAGATTTTAAACCCACAAAAAAAAATTCGTCAGCTAAACATTTTGTGTGAAATCTAAAAGTTTCGAAATACTACTCCCTGTTACTTGACCTATTTTTAGTCTACTAAAGAGCATTTTTAGAAAGTTAGCCGGCCAAAGTGATGACATCTTATAATTTGCTTAAAAAAACAATTATAAGCTGCTATACTGCAAGTATATTCATTGACAGAGTTAAATCTTTTTCAAATAAATTACCCCATATTTCATTAAGGTACGCATATTTTTTCTGCTATATCAAGACTGCCATCCAGAACGTTGACCTCCATTCAGGCACGAAACAACGTGACATTAAGTCGGACGTACGTCATATCTTCCAGAATTGACTTTTATATGTTACGTGGGAGGATAACACTGCACACTCAGATGCCCTCTTAGAACTGGCGCAATATAAAAATAGTTTATGTGGCTTTTGCTGTAAAATGGCTCTATTTCTCATGAAGGATTCACTTTAGTTACCTTCTGTGGTAGTTTTGTAAGATTTTCTACGAAAACTTACTTAATGGCTTTCGCAAAGTTGTAGAAGACATTATTTTAAAAGACTCAACATAAATTATGAATTTGAAACCATGATAATTATTTGTGTGTAATGTTGTGTAATAACTACTGTTTATTTTATTACGTTATCTATGTGTTAGTATGTGTATTTATTTTAATTAAGTTAACTAATTAGAAAGGCTAAACGTCATTAAATAATAAAAATATTATCTACAAGTATTTAAACAAGTAGAGGAAATAATAATAAGTCATCAAAAATTATAATATATAAAATCTGAATTGTAGCCGGTTTCATTTCATTCTCATATTATTATGATTTTTCAAAAATCACCAGCCATAGCCAGAAATTTTTGTATCTGTGATTGCCGGCTCCAGGCAAGTTGCGACTTGACAACAGACTTCCCCATTAAAATCCAGTAAGATGTAGTACAGATGGCTGACGGGGAAGGTCTGTTAAAGCTCATTATAGGTGGCGTGAACATAGCTCGCTTCCTGCGCCTTCAAATGATTATTGAATTTCTTCCACTCATTCTGTTTTGTGTTGATGTATGTATGAGTTTTGTTTTATTTCTCTATTTAGTTACATTCGGTGATTTTAAATCAATGAATTTCACATGGAAAGTGTCAGAATTTAAAACCTTAAATATATTGCTTGAAGTGATTTCAGAGAATTAATAGTAATGCCTTACTTCAAAAATGTGACCAACATAACCACGAATTCATTTCACAAAGGAAAATCCCCACAAATAGTTTTAAGTAGATCTTCTAATTTTACGGCTTTTCGGAAAATGGTTGAGTCTGATTTCAGATCAGTTAGGTATACAATGCGGCATTTTCGCAAAAATCAAATTAAATCACGTCACGCTGTGTACAGCTTGTTTTTGAAACTAGCTATGACAGCGTCATTTTGACAGTGACTTAAAGCATTTTTGACATTTGAGACTGAGATTGGATTGCAAACGTTCTCAAAGTTATGGGAATTGGGGAACAAAGGTTAGGTCAGGGGTCATGTAGCGGGATCGACATCGTCACATGCAAACGACTTAACGTAATCCTGCATCGCGCAAGTAGAGTTTACCGCGCGACTAGGATATTATATACAACACCCCAACGTCAATAGTGGATATATTAAATAGATAGGATATAAGATTATACTTCAAATATAAGACAGTAATGGACTTTTCCAAGGTCAACTTCCATAGCCGATATCCAAATTTTCTTATTCTATTCTTTAATTTAATTTTCATGTTTTCTTAAACGATTTATGAAAGGCTTATATCAACTTTTAAATTTAAACTAAAGTATTTTAACTGTCAGGCACACTGATGTCTGCGATATTAATTTTATTGTAAATCGATTATAAGTATTAAGAACAAACGATTTTTAAACCCTCTATCGTCATTTGTTATTTCATCAACTTTATCATGAAAGTGGATTGAGTTATGTATACCGTTGTACAGAGGCCACACAAGTTATCACAATCTGTCAAATTTCTTTTATAGTATTTCAACTTTATTGCGAAGCCATAAGGTTCATTTTTAACTGAGAAAATTTTACAGTTAGGGATAGCTTGTCTGTACGTAGTGTATTTTAATAATTACATCAATCTTAATTCAATAATCAGGACACCAACCTTAAATTAAATTATGAGGATGATTGTATATCACAATCGATTCATCAGGTTAAGCTACGCTTGCCGGGATTGGTCTGTGGATGGCGACCATCTTTACATATCGAGACTCCTCCATGCCTCGAAAATACGTTAAACCGTTACTCCCGGCTGTAATTCGTATATCTTTGACAGTCGTTACGGGTAGTCAAAAGTCCGAAAGTCTGACCAGTCTTACCAAGGGGTATCGCATTACCCAGTTACTGGGCTGTGGAGGTCAGGAAGGCAGTCACTCCATATAAAATACTGGTATTCAGCTGCATCTGGTTGGACTAAAAGCCGACCCCAACATAGTTGGGAAAAACTAGGCAGATGATCTTTCACAATACTTCCCAGTAAATTGAAACATAATATGTACACTGTTTCAATATTCCAAAGAAATTAACGAAACATATTTAAACCGGGTTTACGCGATGCTCGCGTTTAGTTCATTGATTAAATTCGCCCTACGTAATCTAACTTTCACATAGACGTAGTGAAATTACTATTTACAATTCCTTTCAATTTCAACTCTTTCCTTGCTCTATTAATGAAGCAAGGCATTGGACTTCTTCACATTTGGAATTCATTTAATCTCTGTCGGTGGAAGGGTGACCAGTCCGGGACGAACCCTACAGAGCCGTGCGGAAGGCGGGGCGCGGCTCTTCCCCCTTAGGGGGAACCGACCCAAACACTAATATTAACGAAGTTAGGAAAAACGAAAATTTTATCAGCCTGGGGTAATTTAGGAACAGTCTCACTAACACCCAGTACAATGCGGTGAAAATAAAATAAACTTTCTATCAAAGTTTGCAACTACATCGGCCTAAATATTCGCCACGTTCAACATTTCCGATATTTTTTCACTACTGACATGTTAACAGGTGCATGTTCTTGAGCTGACAGCTGTTGAGTCATGTTGACAGCTGTCGATAGTTTAACAGCTGAATTCTAAATATCACGCTAAAATGAATCGTTGGTTTCCGTTATTTTGTGTTCTATTGTTCTCGGGTAATAGGTATTTGAGATTGGTATCGAACGTTTGTCATGAGTTGTTTAAATTACTTTCTTTTTTTACTTAGTCTACACTGTCCCATAGCTGAGCAAAGGCCTCCCCCAAAATCCTTCCAGACATCTTTCTCTTGAGCCACCTCGATCCATTCTTTGCGGTATGGGTCTATTTACTTAAACCGAAAAAATAAATAAGGTGGCAGTTTTGTTAATGCTTCTAAATAAACCTTCTATTGTAGGAAAATAGCTGAGGTCTTAAATTATTATCAATCTTATACCAGTCATAAGAAATAAACCAAAATAATTTTAGCCGCACGTATCGATCGTGACGTGGTCGGGTCCCGTCCATTATGTATCAAACTCCTCCGAGCCTCGGATAGTACGTTGAGCCTTTGGTCTCGGTAGTCGTTACAGGGAGTCAGAAGTCTAAAAGTCTGACAAGCAGTCTTACTAAGGAGTACCCAGTAACCGTTTTGTGTTTAATATAATCGTAATAAAATCAAGAGTTCAGTATATTCACCGTCATTGAATAACTTTCAAAGTTAACCCAGCCAATATTGGCACTGTCATAATATTTTAAAATTCCTTTTTTCTGTCCAAAACTAGCTCATATTTCTTAACTTAATATTGCAAGTGCTAGCAATTTCAAAGTGAAGAAGAATGTTCAATCTAAGGATCAATCTGCCTAGCCTTTTCCCAACTATGTTGGAGTTGGCTTCCTGTCTAACCGGATCATGCTGAATACCAGTATTTTACATAAAGCGATTGGCTATTTGACCTGTACAATAGCTGAATTGGTGTTCTTGGTAACACGATACTCCTTGGTAAGATTGGTTGTAAGATTATCAGGCTTCTGACGACCCATAGCGACAGCCAAAGATCGACAAATGACAGACAGGCTCAAGGGCTTAAGGTGCTTTACAAGGCACGCTGGGGTGTTGGTATGTAAAGATGGTCACTATTCGCGGCAAGCGTAGCTTAACCTGATCGATCGACCCGTGCTGCTGACGCCGTGCTATAACTTAGCCACAAACCTATAAGGATAAAATTATTTCACGGTCCGTTCCGGAAGTACCGGATTCTCTACTAAATTGAATGTTCGAGGGTATTCGATTCCGAAGTAAAGTTTCTAGTTTGTTTATTGCTCCGTTTTGTATTTTAAGTTTTCAACCTCGCTGATTGGAATTCACTTGATGTTGAATAACTTTTTCGAGAAATAGATTTAAGTTTTATTTCATAACTGATTATTTTAGTCTACGTAACTATATAATTTTGAATATAAGACGCTAAATGAACGTACATTTAGCGTCTTATATTCAAATATAGTGAGATCAAATCAGCAATTCGTGTGTACTCCGTGTAATTAATAATACCTTCTTTGTAAGCCTCATAAGTAGCACAAAACCTTTACTACCTAAATAAAATAATTAATTATTTTATTATAACAAAACCCTACTTTGTTCAAAACGACTTAATCCTATTAACAACAAACACAAAATAATATTTTCTTGATAATTAATTATCCAAGGTGACAGCCGTAAAACCAACCTTGAGAAAAGAAGCCTTTATGAAACAAAATAAAATTGTTGTTTACAGAAAAAAAACCTAAAGTAATTACTATTAAGGACTGGTTTAGGGTTTTACAAACATTACTGTTAACAAAACAGCTTGTAGGGGTGATAGTGAACCTCATAAATGCTTTTGCGCTTTTGACAACGACTCGTAGTAAGATGAAACTTCATTGAGATTGAAACTATTTATCCGTCTCATAGAAAAATCGACCTTGTTGTTATAGGACATGCTAGTGATAAAAAATAATTTTAAGTAGGAATATAGGTAGGTACCTGCATGCGGTTAGACTGGAAGCCGACCCCAACATAGTTGAGAAAAGGCTCGGCAGATTTTTTTAATGTAGGCAGAGCTATGTTATGCTTACTTAGTTAAAAAAATATATATTCATAAAACCCTTCTTCATGTCATCGTTATTTCTAAGTCAAGATCCTAGTATGAAAATAAATAAACATTTTCGTAAAGAAAAACTTTTTCTTCGTCGTAAATTTCCGTTACCAGGTTGTTTAAGACCTCACAACAGTTTCACAGCTCCTGGGGCAAGCATTCATCATTTATTTGTTCAGTTCAAAATGTTTTGATTTGTTTGTTTGTTTGATGTTTATTGAATTTCTGACCAGTAAACAGTAAACATTACCTAATACTAATTCATCTTTATTTATAAACGTTGCTTAAAGTTATGAGACGTTTGAACGTCAAAAATAAATGGTTAATCGGTCTCTAATCAATGCTTAACTTTAAGCAATGTTTAGAAATAAACCCTCTTATACTTGACTTTAAATAATTCATAATATTTTTAGTAGACTGCACTGTCCCAACTCCTGGGCAAAGTCACTACATTCTAATGAATTTATTAAACTCTTGCGCTCACTAGGATACCTAGTAAGTACAGCATTTTGACATCAAAACATTCGTCAACATTTTCATCAGTAGGAAAAGTAGTCAATTCAAATATGTCAAAATTACAATGTTTCAAACAATGATTTGAAATGATACTAATACTATAAACGTGAAAGTTTGTGGATGTTTGTTAGACTTTCACGCAAGAAACTACATATTGAACGGATTTGAATGAAAAAATGAAAATGAATGAACGAATGAATGAATGAAGATTGAATGAATCATTTTCATTCATAAATATTATAAGATACTTTTTATTGCGGCAGTACGTTCCCGTGGGATAGACTCCTTTAGAACTGCATCTTATTACATAACATTAATTATTTGTATCTTCTACATGACATGACACCCAATTCCTTCCTCTATTAGATGATTTGGGGTAATATTTGATAAAAAAAATCCTTCCTCTATCCATCTACAAGAAGAATCTTTAAAAGGTGTATAAAATATAAATCCCGTAGCAGTAACTCAAATCTTGCAATACACCATTATTCCGACATTATAGTATTTCCTTAAATTCGCTACACATTTTATCCAGAGCGTCCGCACAACTTTGTTTACGGCTGCCGATTCAGCTATAAATTTTGAAAGTTCGCCCAAAATGCTGGAGCCAAATATTTATTATAAGTATTACAATATTGTGCGTTGCGAAACAGAGTTATGTTAAGGATAAACCGTTCATATTTAATGCTTTTCGAATGAAAATGGGTTCAAACTTTTGCTCAGTTATGTGGATTTATATAAACACTTCCCCAAGCGTGTAACTTACCTTATGAAACTACAACCACAAATATAGTCATCGCGTCCTCATAGAGTTTGTTTTGTTTTCTTTAAGTTACAAAATACATCATGTCTGAATGGATAGCCATTCCAAAGCAGCACAATGTTTCAACCGAGGAATTTAACAATAGGAGTTACTTTATTTTAATCGCTAACTTTACAGACATCACACCCAAAATATAGCTTAACCTTTTGTATGCCGCAATTGAACACAATTAAAAAGCCATTGCGTCTTGCGTAGATATGCGTTCTGACAGTCAATGGGTTAAACCATATGTAGATAAAACAAAACGGGGTGCATACTTTACCTACAAAGGTTTTAATTATTTACACTCTATTTTAGTGACCTACCCATTCCCTAAGAATTTGTAACGTAAAACAGAATCCTTGTTATCTGTCTAATCCACGTCTAATCCGACCCGCATAGCCCCAGGCTTATGAATAAGTCTCTTGACAAAAACTGGCTGGATTCATGATTGTACTATAAAGTCGTTTTGTAAGGACAATGTAGGCGTCAATCTTAGGAACTCAAAGGCATTCTGAAAAAGAACATTCAAAAATTAATTTTGGAAAGTGGTGGCAATGAACGAAAAAAAAATTCCAAAGACCGACACTTCCAAAATTAAAGTAAGTAGTTTTTCATTTTATTTTTTCGATTTTCACATTCGAATTCGATTCGAATTGAACTCGTATACACTCACATTTTGCCCGTAATGTTTTAGTCCCATGTAATCGGGCACGAACCTATTGCCACCAACAGAGCACATATCCAGACTCCGGGCAGCTACTGAGTAATTTTTAATGGATTAAACCCAATGCCACTTTTCCCGAGCTGGGAATCGAACCCAGGACCTCTTACCTACTTGCAATAGCGCTTGCGACCACTAGACCAACGAGTCAGTTTAATAATAACATTTATATTAAACTAACTATTTGCGCTAGGTACTGACTTATATTACTAACAATACAAATTAATATAAAATGAAAGAATACTTAGGCGCATAGTTTTGGGAGGCAATTATTTCTAGAAACCGTGTTTACTTTGTATTTTATAAGAAAAATTAAACGTTATGAATATTGAGATTAAATTAAGGAAATTGTTTATTCTGTAAATAAGACATCGGAATCACATTTAAAATTCATATTAAAAAATAATAAGCTAGATGGAGTCGACTTATAAGTCAGATTCAACAACATCGCGCAATTACGCGGCTAGCTCAAATAGTACGAGCTAGATATGTATTTATAGGGCAATGCCCGAAGTTGCCCTCCATGACAAGATTGAGAACAAGTAAGTCTTTATAATGTTCATGCGGGTGCCTGTGATTTTGTTGTAATTTTCTACTTCGTTACATTATGTTGCTGTAAGTGAAATTAATTCGTTCAATCACCCTTTTGTATCTTGTTTTCGCGATCAACGAAACGGTTGAACTTTCCTTTAAGAATCTTGCGTATGGGCGCGCGTGCAATTGTTTTATATCTAAGCAAGGGGAGGCGTCCAGCCATTATTTTATTAATAACATGGGAAGATTTTGTTTGATGTAATGTTTCTTGGTCCCATACCGTTTTCCTGTCGGTATATGGTGAAGGCTTAGTTTTTCTAAACTGCTAAGTTTTCACGTGTGTTTTGTTGTGATTGAAGAATTTATTCCAGAAGTTTTATGTGTTAATATTGTTATTTCCCTTAAGCAAAGCACAGAAATCATGATGTTTTGATCCGGCGCCACATCAATAGGTGACATTTGTGTGAAGCAAGGGTGGGTTACTAGTTATACACAAAGTTTTTGTTGAATAATTGCTTTAAAACTGCTGTTCTTTCACAAAGCTTTGTTCAAACACATTTTTCGTCCGGGCACAGCAGCAAAATTAATCTATTTTAGCCCATTGTGGAGGTTTAATCCTATTACAAAGCGTAGTACGTGACCTTTTTGGAACACTATTGACAAACACCTTTGCAAGTTACCTTTGCTTACGTATATATCCCATATAAAATTAACCAATCAAACACAGTAAAACACATTCCACTTCCACTTTCCGAACTTATTAAAACCCACACGCAACCCCAAAAAGGTTAAATGTCAGTAAGTTTGTATCTATAGATCATTACACATCATAGAATTTGAGCCTCCGGGCTACATGATCTGAATAAATCCTTTTTTTGTGTCATAAAAGCCTATGCTTGTTTCAGGTAAATTAAGGAAGAAACGTATACAACGTCATTATATTTATCAGCTCAAATGAGATTTGATTTGTTTTACGTGACGGAAGAGTAAATTATTTTACGGAGTGTGAGATCACCTTAATGTACTTGATTTTTGAGGAAAATGATATTGTGATGCCGTTTGTGTGTGCTTTTAATCATTTGTTTTCTGAAGTCTGTATTTGTTTGTTAACGATGAATCACGAAGTTATTTGTGATTGGATCCTTTGTTTGGAAACACCAAAGATATTGTGTTTTAACAAAAGTATTTACAGTCGTACCTATTATAAACTCGTCTTTAGAATATATCTTCAGATCCTACATAACATAACATTACGGGTAAGGTAAACGTAAACACAAATAGTATACCCACATTTCGCCAGTTATATTAACCTAATTCCTATGTAATAGCGGGCGAGCCATCGTCATCCACCTGGCAATAAAACAGATTCCGGGCTGCTACTGAGAAGGAAATCCTGATAGAGAAACCCAATTACGAGACTCCAACCCAGGACCGCATGCTCAGCAATAGTTTTTGCTTTTGTTATGTAAGAAAACAAAAAGAAAAACAAAATAAACACGTTAGTTTGGTGTAAATATGGCGCAGAGGAAGAACATAAACACAAAAAAATAACTAGTTCGAAAGAGGAAGAAGTTGTTGGAGAAGAAGGAGGAAGAAGAGGAGAAGGAGGTGAAGGTTCTTGGTGAAGGAACTTATTCTATGAGCACTGCTTTACTGAAAATTGAATCGCACTAAGAGATTGAACTCGAGCCTACCAAAAGAACTGACGCTGAGCTGGCTTAGTAAAATTTCAGCAGAATGAAATTGCAAAATGCGTGACACACAAAGTATTTTCATATCTCTGTAGGAGACAGAGCCGCCCCATGCCATTTCTAAATCAAGTCGACATTTGTAAGTCGGACTTTGTCTTTGTACAAAAACTAATCTAATATCAGGGTTCTTGAAATCAAGTTGTAAGAAAATAGAACAGTATAATTCTATTTCAGTAGAGACGAGATCCTAGGTTTTTTTTACAAATAGCAAGTAATTTATCGCCACAAATAGACAAAGTTGCCGATCAGTAGTTTGTAAATCACACCACGAAGACTTACGTAAAGTCAGCCGATATTCTATTTCATGAATTAACACTATTGACAGCTAACATGAAACTCACTTCACATTATGTTTTCACTGTGAGCGTTTTACAAAACCCTATTAAAAACAATCGGTTTACAATTCTACAAAATGGGTAAATTGTAGTAATAAAAACACAGAAATTACAAATAACTATGAGTACAATCTACAGTTCTTTTGTATTTTTAAAGCGTAACACAGAGCTTGAAGGCTATGTGTAAACTGTGGGCTTGTCACTATAAATATTACTTGTTTAATTATTTGTAAGGATTTTCCGATACAATAGTATGGCTTAAAATTTTGAGGTACACGGATTTGTAAAGTTTGACTTAGTTTGACTTATTCATTTTTGTTTTGTCCACCAAAATGCCCTCCAATCCTTTAAACGAATGTAATACTGTAAAAGGTTTCAAGTTTTAAGACTGGGCAGTTTTCTGCATTCAATTTTTATCCTGGCAAATTTTAATTTTGACAACCGAACGGCGTTATAAAGAAAGATTCAAAGAAAGTGACACAATTTTACCCACTTTCTCGCACCAACTTATTATTTTATACGTTCTGTCGCCCCGAAACAATTATGGATCCAACTATTACACTCCTCCCTAAGAGCATTGCGGTTTATCTCAAAATACGAGACCCACTTAAATCTTAGATTTCTCTTGAGAGTTTTTGTTAATATTCGGCTATTAAATAAAAATTACATTAATAATAGCCAATTTCAGAAAAGTTATGTAGGTTATTGTGTGTAGTATTAAGACTACACAATGTTGTTGTGTTTGCGTGTTACCATGGAAAAAAATCCATAAAAAAATATGTGGAGTCCCTTTATGTACAGATGGCCAGCACATCAAGCTATCCCTAACTGTCAAATTTTCTCAATTAAAAATGAACCTTATGTCTTTGTAATAAAGTTGAAATACTATCAAAGAAATTTGACAGATTGTGGTAACTTGATGTGCTGGCCTCTGTACCTCAGTGTCAGTATTAACCCAATGTCTGCGTGTGTTGCAATTATTTAGGCTACTGTTGGTAGGTGCTCTTATAACCCCATCTACGGCCTCGATCTGTACCAGTCTGTCGCTGCGCTAATCAGCGGTATGCTCAACAACTTCTAGGGTTTGTTTTCTCCTCAGTCTGTGTCGCTAAACACGTTGTGCTTGAGCGTGTAGTTCAAGGTGAGTGATTGATAAAAGTGACAGCAAGCTCTTAGAAGAAACGTGTTTGTTTTCTTAGAGGTTAAAGAAAACTAATAAAGTATCAAAACACCCTCTAAGAAAATGATTGAAGTGAATTGCGTAGGACTAGTTCTTAAAATCGATTGCATTACAAAAAAAATATCGTATTGCCAATGAACTGGAGGGGTTTGGCTTTGCAATGGTACTATTTTTAATTTATTTTCCTTACAAATTAGGTATGAACGTTCATCTAATCTGAAATTTCTCAGTAGCAGCCCGGAGCCAGGATATGTGCCTGGTTGATGGAAATAGGCTTGTCCCCTATTACATGGGACCTAAACGTAACTGGCGAAATGAGGGGGTATTACACGTTCAGCTCTTAGCCCTTTTGGGGGACACAATGCGTGATGTCATATTGTAATAATTTCCATATTATTATGATTCATCTATAATGTTGGTGTTCATCCAATCAGATAATTGCGTAGGGCCTCTTTGAATCTCAAATCTAATCAACATTGAAAATTTTATACTTTTTATATAAAAAAGTTTTAAATCCGTTTTATTTGCATAAAAAACCAATTTGTAATAGAACCAAATTGGTTAAGAACCGTTTCGTTCAAGTTATCGGTCAAGTAGGTTTACAAATTACTTGGTATTTGTTAACAAGTCTTGTTAACGGAGGTTTCGGCACAAATAGGTTCACTCTGAACGAATTACTAAGTAAGAAGCGTAGCGTAGCGTTAGTAGTAATGGACCGTGTTGCTAAGAATGAATAGCGAGAATCAATAAATCTATAAGGCGTATGCGGTTGGTACATGGTTGAGCGATCATAGTATAAACTTAAATACCTCTATGTGCTTTAAAAAACATTTCAAGCTATGGGTGGATAACATTAGTCTCTTAAATTACTTTGAAATTCGAACGGCATGGCATGTCATGAAAATTATGGCAGGGGGACCAAAATAAACGCTCTCTAGGAAAACACGTCATCTACTTGCTTTCACGTGATGTAACGTAGCAATGACGTCATTAGTTAAATAGCAGTCTTTTTGTGGCGGCCTTCTCAGACCGAAGTTTGAGTCTGCAATTGAAAAAAAAAAGAGTTCTCTTTCGATTTCTGTGCGGTTACTTGAATGCAGTGTAAAGAGAGCTATCACACAAGAACTAAAACAATAGCAGGCCAATAATTTTCCATATTATTAACCTATGAGAGAAAAAGGCACGCTCTTTATTATGATTCGTTAGCGTATTTTCAGTAGGTGCGCCAATAATAATATACTGACTAAGAGGTTTAATAGGATTATTTTCTCTTGAGTATAGCTCTGGACCAGCGCCAACGTGAAGGATTACGCTGGTAGAAAGAGCAGCGCTAACATTATTTTAAAGCTAAATACAATGTCCCACGGAATGGTCTATAAATGGTACGGTAACCTTTCACACTATACATACACATAAATATATGTCTGTAAATGAGTTTAAACACAATTCCATGTCATAAATATTTTTTATTTTAAAATTGAACGAGTTCGTTGTTACCTAACTAACCCAACTGAATACTCTGAGAAGAAAGACAGGAACAAACTCAGATTTAACAGTTGTTTTTGAACGCCGCGCCATTGTCACATAAGCGTGACAAGTAAGCGCATGCTCTGTACGCCAACGACTCAATTATGTGACTATAAGGTACACTATCAACACGAAATAAACAATAAAATCGTTGTTTTTGTGAATGTTTATACAGATATTTTAAAAATTGAAGCTCTCGTACATATTTAATGACATGAAACAAATTAAAAAAACACCATGCATATTGGGAAATTCATGATAAAAAGAAGAAATAAATTTGTAGCTTGGCGAGGACGGCACGCGCGGGCGTGTATGCTTTGGCGTTCAAAAGGTTAAGGTCCAGACATAATCTTGGTTTCGCCATATGAAGATCATGCAGGTAGGCGGTCTTTTGTTCGAGATATTTTTTTTTTTGATATGGAACTATACAACAGTGTTGGATTAGAAAATAAAACAAAACTTCTTCATAATATAGAATTTTAACAACGACACAACATGCTTATTACAAAAACACAATTTTATTACAATGGTAACAAACTGAACTTCTTTTGCAAAGAACTGTTTTACCGCATAATAGGAACTAAATACTTTTTCTTGCTTTAAAATGCCGAGAACTGCAGAGTTAAGTTTATAATTCAAAATTTAATTTTCCGAACTGAAACAAATTTTCCATCAAAGAACCAAAATGCTTCAATATTACAAAGTTGAGCACTCAACAAAGTTTTCCTGTCACAAAAATGGTACCTACATTTGAAAGAATACATAAATACCTACTTGTAAAAGTAACGTCCGTGTGAACGACTGTTATGGAATCTAGACATATCAGTACGTAGATAGATGTTACTTGGCACACTGTTTTGGCTTAGATCCGTCTCCGTCTCTGACCCGCACTGCGTTGTAGTTAGACACTTGTGTGGCAGTCAAAGAAATAACGCTTAGGTAAGTTTACGCTCACTAGCGGTTATAGATTTCCTTAGCCCGAAACCCGTTGTAATAAGAGATTAAGGGTGAATTTCAACAACGGAAACTGAATGTGTAAGGACGTTTAGGAGCTGTCATCGTCATTATTATCCATAGATAATAATGACGCAGCAGCTCTGGAACGCGTTTTAGATGTGTTGATCGCGTTCAGTTTCCTTGGTAGGTACTATGATGTTTGAGAACCGTTAGTATTCGTATATAAAACCTTTAAGTTTATTCAATTATTATTATTCTTGGCATATTTTAAGCAAAACCTCATACCATCCTTCACTTTTATGTATCTTTCAAACAAACGAAATTTCTTCAAAAATTCTCTTAAAGCCTAAAGCCGCTAAGAAACTTGCGTAAAATAAATAAGAAACAAAAAGACGTGAAGTTCAAAGTTTTTGGTATTCAAATTAAGGTGAAGAGTAAATGTGTTTCGATAACATCCGTCATCTGGCGATGGAAGGAAAAAGTCGATCTATTTCTTAAAGAAGAAATTAAATTGAGAAAGATATGTTTATATGACATGTTTCTTTTTCTTGCAAGGAACCGACTTAAAAAAACGAGGTGCTTTTATGTTCAACTCTATGTATTATTATTAATTATGTTCATCGATTTCTTCTTGGTCTAAGCCGATTTACGTGGTTCTTATTTCATTTGGTAGAGGAAGCTCCCGCGGTGGGCCATGATACATTTTACTTTGCTTTGATTACTTTTGAGTAAGCTTCAATAATAAATATTTAATTCCGCTTTGTGTATGTCAATGATGATATTATAAAACTTTCTGTCAATTTGTGTACATACGAATTTGTATGGAATACAATAAAAAAAGTTTAAATAATTTTAATTTAGAATGTCGGTGGCAAAAAAATCTAGAAAACTTCAAAAATCAAAGATACTCTTAACTTTATACAGACGCCAGCAAATCAAGCTATCCCTAACTGTCAAAATTCTTTAAATTAATCCACCTTATGGTTTTGTAATAAAGTTGAAAACTATCAAAAATATTTGACAGATTGGGGAAGCTTGATGTGCTAGCCTCTGAACCTAGTGTTTGTTTAGGAAGGCGGTTATTTTCGTTACATAATTTTATTTCTTTTAACTTTGACCTTTATCACAATTTTAAGATGTCGTTTGCTATGATCACTCGCCGTCGCGAATTATACTGCTATAAGCAAAAACGTGCATGCTTAATAGTAGTATAGAGGTATGAGAAACAGGGTGTAAAGTTCACTCATCCTCCATAGAAAAGGTACCCTCCGACCGGACCATTGTTGTCGAGATGTTGTTTAAGCTAGTCGCGTGGTAAATCCGCTTGCAGGTTCGAAGATTTTGTGTGACGTCAGTATGATGCGTAGTTTGCCTATGGCGATGTAGATGCCGCTTCATTAGATAGAAACAATATAATTTTTAAACTAAATTGTTATGTAATTTATGACAAATCTTAAAAACTTTTTACACCGCCTTTTTTAACGTTCAACTCTCAACGCCCACATTCTCATCAACTCAAAAAAAAGTTGTTACATGGGGCCCAACGAAATACTTGCTCCACAAGTTACGTCACAACTTAACAATTCTTTTTAATTTTCCCGCAAGTTCCGGAGAAATTCTTAAAATTTTTCCACATCATAAAAATGGTTATTTGTGTCCCATTTTTGGGTTATTTTTGGTTATATGAGCTCGTCAGTGACAATACAATAACTCACAAACAGTTATTCTGTTCTGTTGTTACCAAATTATATTTCCTATTTCTCTGTTGCTGAGTCACGTTGAAGCAATCACTTGAAGTTTTCCTGTTAAGGAGTGTAGGAACTTCAGGCACAAAATAGAGATATAACAATTTTGCACTGATTGACAGATTGACGTAACGCAATCGTAGTCGTAATGTCTGATAAAATGCCGGCCGGGTGGAACCCAAAGAAACTTTGTTTTGCAAAAACGTTGACTTCACTCCATTTCTGCAGAGAACCGACCAGGAAAATTATTAACCAATCTTCAATACCTTCACAGGTGGTTTTAGGTTACAATCGTGTTGGTTATGTGATAGTATGACATTCCATAGAAAACAGCAGCATTTATACAGTCAGCATATTTAGTCTTCATTAGACTTAGAGCCGTTAGCAATAATAACCTACATAAAATACTACCTCGTAACTCAATACGAACTAAGTTGGGGAACAAAATACTACAAGTATCTTGTTCCTCAACTTAGTTGTTCCCTAACATCCTAATTCCTATTTAGCTTTTTACGATCAAATATGCTAACATATATGATTTTGGTAGCTCATACAACTTCACACGCAGAAAACTGTAGGGTTGGACATAAATAAAACTAGATGTGATCCTGGACTATGGCGCTTCTTTTCAAATTCAATAAGGCCATTAAAGGCGCTTTTGTACGCAGTAAGAATATAGAATTGAGTCTAAACGCACCTTCTAGAAGGTCTATTTTCGTACTCCTTTCGGACTCATTTTTCCTTTTAATGCTCGTCTGTCTAACCATCTTTATATGTGACGCTCAACTGATTTTTTAAAATTACATAGATACTTAATTACTCGTTCTCCGCGGACCGATGATGATTGTGAC